>BGZK01000161.1:0-664606 GCA_005406025.1 Eumeta japonica
GGCTTACGATTCGCCAGGCGCCGATAAAATGCTAAATAAAATATCAAATGATCTAGACTTTCTTCTCAATCGTAAATGCGAAACAGATAAAGACACCTTAGACGAAATAGAAATAGAGGAGGCGCCCACCTAGGAACAACTATTCAGTGTGTGAACTCACGCGCAAATCATTTAGGAAATTATTAAATGGAAACAGGGGTGTGAGAATATTAGATAAAGTAATTTATGTAAATAAGCTGATGTTCGAATACACATGTTTAGTTCTATTTTTTTCTTTTCTAAAATCTGTCTTCTAAATTTTTCATGTGTCCACAACTTATTCTATTTTATCCACAGCTACAAATGCATTAAAAATCGTTTTCTGAAAGTAGTATTTCAAATACTTAAAAGTGTGACTTAAGAAAACTTTGTAAAATATTCCATTCCATTTGAATTAAAAATGACAACTAAAAGTTTTTAGTCAAATTGAAAAGTTGTGAATAGGCTAAGACCCATACTTCTACTAAAAATATTCAACTGTGGTATTAGAAATCCGTCAAATTATCCATTCTCAATTACAGGAAATACTTCATATTTTCAAACATAACCGGTATTATTTCCAAAATTCAAATTAAAAAAATATTATAGCCAGTGATGTTTTAAAAAATTATTTCAAATACAATGTAAAACTGATATGCACATATTGTTTTGTAAATCTTTAGTTTACATCTTCTGTAAAAAAAAAAAAACATTTTCCGTGTTGCTACCGCTTTTTTGTAAATACATTAGAATTAAGATTCTAAACGAATTATATTTTACTTTAAAAAAAAAACATATGTACCTATATTTTTAATTGTAATAAAAATATTTTGTACTACTGAGATGATTGTATTATTTATCTTCGATCAAACAAAAATATACAAGAAAAGCTTCCGATAAAAGCTCTATTGCCGTTGAGTAGGCGGAACTTGTCCAAAAACACCACCAGACCTATAATATCATTAGAAAAACTGTCACTTATGCAACCGACTACTTTTAATGGAAATTTCAATTTTTAGCAAAGATTGATTGCTTAAAAATCGATTACACATTCAATTTTTTTTACTCTATTTCTAGAGTGTGAAAGGTTTTTGTAAAAACGTACCACTTTTTAACTACTAAAACGAACGATAAAAAAATGTGGTGAAATTTTGACGGATAGTTACTATACTGCAAGTAATGTATGATAAAAAAATACCTAAATAACTATTTTTTTTAATTTCTGCATAAAGGATAAGTAGTTAAAGTTTACATATAATTTTTCAGTTGACATAAGGTATTTTGGGATTGCACTATTATACACAAAGCACTGCAGTCTCTGTATTTCTGTGAGACACTAGTGATTTCTCACAAATTATAATAAATGCACCTTATTCCTATTACTTTAATTTGAAATATTATAGGGGGTATAACCACTACAGGGGATGAAAAATACCTGACAATATTTATATTATACCTATTATTTTAATTCACTGCTCAAGCAATGTAAACCCATTCTAACGAAACCCACGTTTTAACTAAAAACCCGTAAGTGTTAGCTTTACGTATCTAATAATTGTGTTCATTCATACGACATCCCTACATATTATAAAACACAAAGCATATCTGTCTGCATGACCGTTTGGCTTATAACCGCAACTCTGGTTTCCTGGTTCGACTGGTTTTATGGAAACTACGTCTGATCAGGTTTCCGGTTTTAATATACAATAGCTGATGCCCGCGGCAAAACCCCCGTGGGTACAAAGCGAATTCCTTACCTTTTATACCGCAACTTATACCTTTGATAGCAAGGGAGGATCATAATCAATACCGATCCGACATCGGAATCAGAAGCGAGACTGAAGAAATACCGATTCGACATTTCGCTCAAAATGAAGAGCGAAAAAAATCATTACGTATGGTTTCGATCTAAGAGCATTTCCATTCCTCGGGGATAGTTTGATAGTGATTTAAATCGATTATGAACACTGTGACCGGCCAATAAAGCACATTGAAATTACTCCTTTCTTGTCCACTCGGGCGAAAGCTAGTAACTTGAATAAAACTATTTCAATGAACAACAGACTCGTGTTCGTGCACAATCTATATATATACATATATGATGAAAACGTTGTACCCGTGTAAAATTACCTGTAAAACCTATTGGTATGAGATTGTTAGATTTAGGATCGTCTGTAGACAGTTTTAGACTATTTGTTTTTTTTAAATCTTTTTCAGTATTTCGATGGTTTCTATTTTTTAGGGTGTCGATCCAAAATGGCGAAAATGGAACCCTTATAGTTTCGTCATGTCCGTCCGTCCGTATGTCAAAGGCATTTCATTCAAAAACTACAATACGTATATTGATGAAATTTATAATGTAGATGTCTTGTATAAGACGCTACTTAGTTTGGTAGTTAAATGATAAAAATAAATATTTCTAAGGGGAGCAGGAATTGTGTACCCCCTTTATTTTCTAAACTGTATGTCCAAAAAGCAAAAGTAAAAAGACTGTTTCAGAAATAAGCTTTTTTTTTAAATGCGCTAAAAATAATAAAATAAAGTAAATTTCACCGATAATGATTAAAATTGGTGTTAAGTTAGAACATGTAATTGTGCAAATAATAGGCTATTGTCTGTCTGTCTGTTTGTGTATGTGCTCTTTATAAATTAAAAACAACTTAATCGATTGTAATGAAAATTGTTATACAGTAAGAGCAAATGTTAGGCTACTATCTGTATGTTCTTTTATAATTTTAAAACGGTTTAACCGATGTTGATGAAAATTAGTGAACAGTCGGAACTTATGATTGCAAAATGATAAGCTGTATGTTATTTCCGTACACAGTATAATAACCAAAAAAAACATATATTTTAATTATTGCTTTATTTAGTGACCATATTAATTTGTTTTTATGTAGATGCGTGTGTGTGTGTGTGTATGTGTGCGTAACTTGTTTTTTATCGGAATTAAGAGAGGTTTAACTTTTTATGAAACTTTTTATTGATTTTTACTGTTAAACTAGTGATATATTGTACTCGCGAATGGAAAAATTTCTGAAAAACGAAACTAGCATTCGCATCTAACGTTATTTACGTATTTCATCTCTTGTAAATCTTGAATAAAATAGATTAATATTTTGCTTTAGCTTCATCTGTATATTTGTATTATTACTGATTCTAAAAAAAATTTACTCATAGTAAACGACACTATCCCCAAATAAATACGCGCAAATTTTATTTCGATACTATAATTAGCGCCGATTTTGTCCGAAATGGATTAGCGACTGGCGACGGAATCGAAGTTGCAAACAGAACGGCATGCACACTCAAAAACCGAGACCGGGAAGGTTCAAAATTAATTGAGAACGCGACCAATAACGTAACCAACAGTGGTAGCAAAATTAGAATCAAGACCGTGAACGGAATCGGAATATTAAGAGATGAGAATTGACAGCGGGACCGCGATCGAAAGCGGTATTAAAATTGGAACCGACTTAAATCCAAACCGCATTCGAAATCGAGAACGATACAAATTGACATGGACGGGGGTCGAAATCAAAAACAGGATCATGATTAATTATTGTAATCAGTCGGTATACAAGATGAAGGAATTCATTCCGTCTACCTGAACGGAGCCGCGGGCGGAAGCTTGTAATACCATGAGTAGCAACGAACACTTGCGTAATGCCATGCATTTGCCAGTTACATACCAACGCACTGCAGTTGACAAGTCTCGCTTTGATTGTAAAGCGAACAGACCATACCATACTACTCGGCACTGAATCGGCGTGCGTCGTATTCCATCCAAGTAGTGTGTACCTTTTCGTGATAGATTATTCACAGTAATCATTATCCTTCGTTGCGACTATGTAGCAAGTAGCCTATCTTATAAAAAGGTGAATTTAAGTTTTATAACATTGTTCACGCCCTGTCATTTTTAGATTATGCTTTGTTCGTGTTTTTTAGATTTTACGGGTTTGCCGGTTTTATCCCGACAATCCTTCATGTTTTTTTTAACATGAGAATTTACGTGAAAAAAATAGATTTTAATAAAAGTGCGATGCTTAAATAAGCAAACTCTTGTTTAGTGTTAATGCATTAATTTTCATATCACTGTGATTGTGATTTAGATATAAAATCGATTAATAAATCACAATTTAAGGCTTAACATTTCAAGACACTGTCGATTAATATATTGTGTTTCGATAGCTATTTTAATTATGTGTTAAATAAAGCTATCGGACATTTACTCTATCGTTTACTAAAATTCCGTGATTAGGTAGGTCCTGTAAAACTCATTGAACTTTTCTAGGCATTACTGGAGAAATTAATAATTCCATAGAACAAAAATTAATGATACCATCCAAATGGCAATTCCCATTTTACAAATTATATCATCAATACTGTATCATCGAAATGATTATAGAATGAGATGATGTATGACCAAGCGTTTTTTATAGCATTCTGAAAACAGGACAGTAAGGTCACTAAAATTAAAGTCTTTTGAACATTTATTAAAATATTTATTTAAAGCTCAATAACTATCATAAATTAACTGAATGAAAACAATTTAGCTGATATGTATATAAAACAAAAAAATCCGAATTGTTGTTCGTAAACAATTTCCTCGATTTACCAAATTTCCTGTTTTATACAAAATTTCTAAGTATACTAGAAAATAAACAATTATTTTGTACAATCTACGATATTTAAAACATATAAATGTTATTATATTTATCTTGTGTGGATGACAGTTAACATTTCGAAGGCAAAGAGAGGGACTTGTTTGAAAAAACATTGCTTACTTCTTCCAAATAAAAATACAATACACAATTAGGTATGTAAGCTCCTTTTGCTATAATACGCTTTTATAATTTTATTTTGCAATTTTTTTACCATATTCTCTTAATTTTTTAACATTATTTTGTGATTGTTTAAAATTAACCACTAAATTTCCAGTCCAATTGTACTTTAGTATTTATAATATGACAAACAAAACATGTATAATGAAAACTTGTGAAGGAACTGGTTATTAAAGCCTACCAAGCGAAATAAACGGGTTACAAATCATCCGAATTTCACAATAACAAACAAAACACACATGTAGTAAGAAATTATTTGGTTACTTACAAACTAAAAAATTGAAAATTTCTATAAACTCCATACTTTATGGACCGCTAACTAAAGTCTTATTGCTAACTGCAATTAGCGATCCAAAACGCGCGAAGAAAACTCCCGGAGTATTATGACAATTTATTATAGTGACGCATATCGGTCAGACTTTGACTCGGCTCTAGGTATACGAGGTTCCCTCTATTGTTATATCATGTGAACAAAATAAGAAACAAATCGATGCAAATCTATAATCGGATCAGTCGCTTTTAGAGAAAACCAAAATTATTCTATTTAGTCTGACGTCTCTCTTACACAAAACATTTTATACGGTTGTTACCCGAAAGGGCACAGCGATTATCCGTGCCAGTAATCGATTCTCAAACAATGGGACTATGGTCTTATGCCTATTGAATCTATAGAGGTACTTATTTATGTAAAACCAGAGACACACCTCATTCCAAGTCGAAATAGAGGCACATACGCTGTTTTAACAGTTTGGGCGTATGCCGAGCAATAATACATTTTCCACAAAGCAGATGCGTAGTTGGATACATCAATGAGTACATAACGTCCGGCCAATAAACACACAAGTCATCTTGTTTTTTTTTCTTTTTCATACAACAGATTATTTACTCGAAACGAGGCAAAGAAATGTTAACGGACCGCTTCACATGATCGAAATATTAGATAACTTAGGCCACGCTTCGACATTAAAAGAAAAAAGCCAATTTTTTTATAGTAAAGTAATTATATTACCTACTTTACTTACAAGTTAGATGTGTATATATACCGGACGTATTTATATACAAGAATTTAAATACGTGAATACATTCCACTATACGACCGGGGCCTCTGGATGTGTTATAAGGTAGGACGACGGCGTCGATGTCGACACGTTAAAATTAATTCATACTCTTGCATTATTACATATCACAACGTCGGGAGTAGGATTTGATGCGATGAAAAACTTGAGTGACTTCTACGGTCAATCCAAACCTACTGGAATTTGTGGCCCCAGTCTGAGCGATAAAATTGAAACGCAGCGAAAATGAATCTGCATTTCGTTTATCCATTCTCACCATTTCCTACAAGGCACTAATCCTAAGCATAACTGGAATTATATTACGTAATAAATTACCGATCTTTAAAACATCAACTCTATGCCATAGATATGTTTTTATTACGACATTAGACTGAGATCGATCAAGAGACACCTAAATTATCGTTGGTAATGCGAATTGCCTTTTTTCGTTCGACATATCAAATTTGAAGGTCTAAGGAACACAATCGTTAATGCCAACTAAAAACAACGTCATGCAACTCGAAACTAGTATCAAGCAAAGGACACTCCCGAATGTCGCCTAAGAATCGACACACATTTAACATAACGAGGATTGTCACTTAACTGTTACATTATGTAACAGTTAAATAATAGTTACACAGTTACATCTTATGTAACGGTTATTATAAAGTCGTTTTCCGATATACTTATTTATTGAATTGTATAGAAAATTTAAACTTCAGTTTGACTGACCTGCTCTCCTCTAATGATAATAAATAAGCGTTGAGCTCTTTCATAGATAAATCCGTGTATAGTATAAATTGGATATAGCATCAAACGCCCATCGAACTTCTATAGCCAGAACATGATAATATTCACATCTACTGTATTACGAATAACGTGCCAGCAAAAGATTCGTAGCAAGCGAATGTGTCTCGTATGCGAACTCCCAACATATCATTAGGCCCATTTACTCAATAACTAGAATGTGAATGAACTTCAGAAATATGTTTTGAGTCCAAAACTTAAATTTACATATATTATATAAGAACCCAAACGTGTTCATTATTTTTATCAAAAATCTAACAGTCTATCTAAACAAATCATTAGACATATTTTTTATATATGCATATACATATTTATTATTTTTGATATACACTTATGTTTTTGTCACCCCTAATTGTACCAAATAGAGGTAACTATAGGGGTATTAACACTTGGAATGCACAAAGCGATTTCTCATGATTGTTGGTTCTTAGATAATTGTAATTCTTAAATATTTATTCTTATATAATAATAATTTTTAGATAATATACACCAATATTCTTTCCAAAAAAAACCAAAACAATATATTCCTAAAACAGATTGTTTTCCTCAGTTAATTTGGGATCATCTTTCACTTTTTGCATTCGCTTACATAATGCAATAAGAATATTGTACAGAAACTGACATCAACAAATCAAAGAATAATATAAATTTTGCACACATAAAAAATATAGTATATAAGTAGTTCGAATATACAGGTAGACAGACTTTATGGCTCTGAATTATAATTTTCCATTTTATGTATTCTATTATCAATCTCAAAATCTATTAAAAAAAATCCCCTTATTAATGATTGTAAGAAAGAAAACCATATTGCGATTTAATTTAAACTGTAGTGCCATCTGGTGATAGTCATGTAAAGTTAAAGTGCACGTATTTGTTCTCATAGGATATTACGGGCGATACATTACAATATTAATTCAATACTTTTATAGGTATGAAATGGAATTATAATGACAAAGAAAAGACAAAAAAAAACAAAATGTATTTTGACGTATTTCACAAAATATGTCAAAATACGTTTAATCTGTTGGGTTTCCTATAAACCAATGAAAAGGTGAATGAATGGTCAAACTTTTAACGTTTTGAAATATTACTCACAGACTAAGGAACATATTTTTGAATAAAAGAAAGAAAAATTAAGAGGCGCTCAACTAACTATTGTCTACACCCACATGATATATTCTGTTTGCGACTTTACTTTTCGACTTCCTATAATTCGTTTGTGATTTTTTTTTTAATTAATATCCAATGCCATTTCAATCATATAACTATTCAAAATTTCAAGTCTCCGACTATTTCTGAAATAAATGCCTGTGACTGACACCCAGACAAATGCTGGATTGATCTTATAAAGCTTATCTTTTATTCTCAACTAGGTACGGAATCTAAGCATACTAAGGTTTGGACTGAACATATCTTTGAATCAACTAATAAATAATACCTTACATTCAATTTACGGATAAGCAATCATGTAGTGTTTCTACAATATATTACATAAATCAATAACAATATGAAATTTAATTGTAACTACAGTAATTAAGAGTCAAAAAGTGTTGTTCACAATATTGACGAAACATTTACTTTCTTAATACACAATTTTTGGCATAACTAACACATTCATTTTGATCAAACG
Source organism: Eumeta japonica (assembly GCA_005406025.1). Classification (NCBI taxonomy): domain Eukaryota; kingdom Metazoa; phylum Arthropoda; class Insecta; order Lepidoptera; family Psychidae; genus Eumeta; species Eumeta japonica. The sequence continues at coordinate 8,358 of BGZK01000161.1, forward strand.
AGGTATTAAAAAAAACTAAAGTCAACAAAAAAAAATAAACAGAATTCACAATAGATGTTCTTTAAAAGCAATTTTTGCCTTTAACAAATCGTATATTTTATATGAACAATTGGACAATATGTTAAAGATATTGAATTTATATGTGCATACATTACATACACACACAGACACAGAGACAAATTACATTATTTCAAAATACTATTATTATATGTTTGAATAAAGTTATCTGTCAATAAAATCGAACGTCATTCAAGAACATATAAATAGTAGCGCTCGAGATGGACAAAATCGACAATGATTCTGGAAATCATAACACAATGCAACACTAAAAATCACCCATATTCTGAACACTAATTCGTACAAGTATGCTTAATAAACAACAGAAAACAAATTAATATTTCTTATTTCGTAAATCTTAGTTTGTTTACCTCTCACTACACTTATTTGAGGGTAGTCATAATATTACATACTTGCTGTGCATAAAGGATGTCAAAACATTTAGTTTTTAGTTAGTTAGTTAGTTAGTATTATTCATATATCAACACAATGCCGCGTGTTCGTGTTAATTCTCCTAACTTATTTTGCTACGTGTGTGATCAATTTACACCTAAAAGTGAAAAAAGGCCACTTACGCTTTTGTTGAAGAAATGTTATGAAGCTTACTTTAAGATTTCAATCAAAAATCAAGACAAAACCTGGGTGCCGAAAGTGTGTTGTTTAAAATGCTATAAATGTTTTAACGGGTTGGCATAAGGGTACTATAAAACAAATGCCTTTTGGTGTATCTATGCAATGGCGTGAACCCAAAAATCACATGATAGTTACCACTGGTTTGACTCTGAAGGTTTTCAAAAACCAAAACACTGGTAAGCTAACGTAATAGTAATCAATACCGCAATATTTCTAACATTCCAATACCAGAAAATTTTGCCATAACATCCAGTTCTTAGGGTTCATTAAATTTTATGGTAGAAGATAACGAGCCACGTCTTTCAAGTGGTGAGGTATTTAGAGATGAAACTATAACCGAACCGCATTTGATTAGTTAATCAGAACTAAACGACCTTGCTAGAGATTTAGATTTGACCAAAGAAAAATCAGAAATATTGGGCTCACGACTAAACAATTGAATCTTTTACAACTGACATTAAGATTAGAATATATCGAAAGCGTCACATTAACTTACATACTTTTATTCAAAAGAAAATGAATTAGTGTTCTATCACAATATTGACGGACTTATGTCAGCATTAGGTCACAGGCATATGATAAATGAATGGAGACTATTTTTAATGGATCAGAACAAAGCTTAAAGGCAGTTTTACTCCACAACGGTAACATTTCCATTTTTGCCCGTAGCATATGTCGCTCACTTCAAAGAAACATACATTTTAAAACAAATTCTGGAATAGATTTAATATGTTGAACACAATTGGCTAGTATGTGCAGATTTTAAAGGTAGTGGCATTAATTTTGCAAGATTGCAAGACTGGTTACACAAAATATTGCTGTTTCCTCTGTGAATGGAATAGCAGAGCACGTTCAGATCATTGCATACAAGAAAACTGACCTCTAAGAACTGGTTTTATGCTTGGTCAGAAAAATGTCAAAAATGAAACATTAATACCACCTGAAAAAAAATATTTACATATCAAACTGGGTTTGGTAAAGAAATTTGTTAAAGCGCTTCCCAAAAACGGACCTTTTGTTTTCCTTCGTTAAAACAAAATTTCCCTCACTAAGTGAGGCGAAAATTAAAGAAGGAATTTATACGGCCAGACATAAAAAAATTAATAAGTGATCCTGCTTTTTTATCTAGCCTCAATGATATAGAAAAAAATGCATTGTTGGCTTTTGTCGACATCACCAAAACCTTCCTCGGCAATTACAAATCACCGGATTTTCCATGAAAAAATTAAATTGATGCTAGATGCTTATTAGAAACTTGGATGCAATATGTAACTGAAAATCCATTTCCTGCACTCTTGAGTTTTTTTTTTTCGGATAACATGGATTAAGTAGTGATAAACACGGAGAACATTTTCATCAAGAAATCACAGAGTTTGAGAAATGGTACCGGAGTAGATGGGATCCAGACATGCTTGCAGACTATTGTTGGGGCCTCCAAAGGGATACTGCATCTACTGACTACAAGAGGAAGGCCAATCGTCTAAAAAAACATGTTTTCTAAAGTAAACTAAAAAAAAATATGTCACTCCTTCATACATTTTTTCAATAAAGTCAATAAATGCTATTCACTACTAAATCTGATGTGATGTAACAATTTTATTTATAGACCTTAATTGGTCTAAGGGTAAGGAATCATAATAACATACTGTAAGCCCAGTGAAAAAAAAGTTCGTAATTTGTTGCATTGTGTAATTAAAAAAGTGCACAAAACCTGATTAAAACTGCTTTAAAAGTTCATAAATGAAAGTTTTTCAACTTTAACCTTTCAATGTTAGGAAAGCTACTTTTTATCGGAGTGCTTTTAACATTAATTTAAAAATATGTATTATTAAATAGTAGGTACATAGATTATTTTATGAATAATTCGGTGTAGTTTTGTGACCTCCGTTGAGAAATAATCAAACAAAAATTAAAATATAAGATGAGATACAAAGACACACCCATAAAATAACAATTCGTATATACAGTTTGTAAATGAACGGCACCGCTCTACTTTTTCCTGTTACACAGTATCATTTAGAATACCTATTACATTATAAAATGTTCATTTAAATATGTTATGTATTAATTTAGTAAGCTGCAAAACCCTACTAACAAAAATAAATTAAGCTGAAACCATGTAACAAATGGAACATATTACAAAAATATGATTTTACTACTGTGGGGAAATTTACAAATCTAATTTTGTCAACTAAAATACCTATTTGACACTAGTATAAATTTCAATACTAGAGAAAATTAAAAAAAATAGCTACAGGAATGTTTCAAAATTAATCAGTGTCTATTTAATCAATTTGTATTTGTTAAAATCCATCCTACAGGAAATAAAACCACTACAGTATTCTAAAATGTCAAAATTGAAAATTTATGTCGCAATTGCATGATGAGTAAACAAATCTGGTATAAAAAGTTTTCTACTTTGGACATAATACGTCTATAACTACATTATGACAATTTCAATCCAATTTTTTATACGAGAAACAAATTGAAAGGTTAATTTCAATTCATATACACAACACTATATCACTCATGTTTCCAATGTTGTATGACAATTAATTAAAATTTTGATATGTCACAAGCTTGTTCATAATCTGCCAAATAGCAAAATGTCAATTCTACACTAAATTACTAGGAGTTTTCAATCAAAGCAGTGTCTTGCAGAATATAAAAAAATCCAATTAAACCTTTGTGGGTTGAGCTACTATAATCCTTTTTTAAGAATTTTAATCAATTCACTAATTTAACTTATTCCCGCGACATGTTACCACATACTTGCTATATAGCATACTAACAAAAGACGTATAAAATCCAATCAAACTTTATAGCCATATGCAATATTCAATACCCGACCTTCACTGGACCAGCATAGAGGTCCAAGCTCCAGAATCGGAAACAAAAACAATGTGGAAGGGTAGTCTTAGCGGTGTGGTGATCGATACCCGACACAACAACAATACTGGATCTCTTCATGTAACACAGAAAAAATAGTACTCAAGGCTAAATTAAACATTTTTAACGTCATCATCATATTAAATATAAAAATAATACAACAGCCATTTTATTTATTATCAAATTATAAAACTATACATATTAAACAACTGATGATAACTATGACATGAAATAACATTTCAATTAAATTATGCGCCTGTTTAACATTGTGACATAGTGACAAGATATTAAATCAAAGTTTATAAGTTACTTTGTGTCAAGTCTGTGTTTAACAAAAACCTCATTTAATAAATAGATAGGTAAATTTTTAACATTACTTTGAACTCATTGCAATTAGTGATATTGAAATATTTGATAAGAAAACGTTTAAATAAATTTATCATAATTGTTTGTGTATTCAAGGAATTGAGCACATAATTTTTCATTTGTTTTTAATTAAAAAAACGAATTGCAAACAAAATTCCACATTTAGTAGTAACTGAATTAAATTAATTCCATTGCAAAGCAATACAAATCCATCGTTTTATTAATATGTAATTACAAATACAAATAAATAGCATATAACATGAAATCCATAATAACAAAATATTAATTATTATACAAAACAAATATTATACTTTATTGATAACTAGACTGCCGAGCGGATGTTCAATCCTACAAATATAGGTCAAATGATATTACTGAGAATGATAAACAATTATACGTCATTAAACAAACGTTACTATGTAATGTATAAGCAGAGAGACTAGATGTAAGCCGTATTATCACATAGAAGATGATCACCATAAATTCCAGAAATGGAGCATAACAAAACTTTTTGGACAATATTTAGAGATTCAACAATGGAATGGAATGTTCTAGAGCCAAATATTAGGAAACTTAATTTGTGTAATTAAACTAATTTGTGTTACGCAATACAAACTTACAATATTAACTAAATTATCCACTGAAATTTATTAAATAAATGCTAATTTCCTTTTTTTTTTCATTTAAGGTACGAGAAACAATATGTTGAGAGAGTAGAGATATATTGATTATCTTGTTGTTAAATAATTTTCATTACATAAATGTTACATGTTTTAAGCTATTTTAATATATTTTACACTAACATTGCCATCCGCTATAACTATCACATTGCACCTGCGCAGACTGAGGCGTGGGTTTAGATGATTCAGTGAAAACGCGCATACCTGAAATTTTTATAATCTGCATAAATATTTAAAAGAAAAATCAGAGGAAAAAATAGTTCACTCCAATTCTTTATATTATATGTCATATGCCAATAAATTATTGGTTAAAAAATCTGTAAGAACACAATAATGGAATGTCCTGAATCATTAGGTACTTATATGTACATCTAGACATTAAAATTACATTACTAATGTGCATAATTTCAAATAAAACATAGAATGATAAAATGAATTATGCTTCATTAATTTAATATATTTATTACTTTAATATATGACTTTGAAAATAATATGCATTTTTGTCAAGGTTAAAATTTGACAATTGAATAATTAATTATAATGTTTAAATAATAGCATACTTGAGCCAACATGAAAACTTGTTACCGCATTAGAAAATGGTATAAGATACAAGATTAAGGCTTAACAGTAAGGTCAATTAGATTGCTACAGATTGAAGAATCTATAAATTTTACAAAAAAAGTCATCCAGTCGGTTCACTAGTTGTTATATAATTTGAGAACTATTAACACTGTTGCCGGATGGTTGCATGCTGTTTTGTTTTTTAATTTCCATGCTTAATAATGATGGATCTGATATGAAGCTAAAACAAACTTTTGCCTATTGTAGAATAGTTTATTTATGGTTCAGCATTTCGAAAATTCAGTATTACAGAACGATAGCCAAATTAACGAAATAGCACTTTTTTAATACAACATCATATCACCATATTCAAAATCAAAATTATTTAATTGTAAAGTATGAGACATCACCCAATTAGCTCAAAATCAATTTTTATATTACATATATTGGGATCAAAAAATCAATGATAATGTAATGCAAAAGTATTATTGGGTAGTTAGTTGGTATTAAATAGAGCGCGAGAAAACAAAGCGTTTCACAGGCAAGTATCAGGATGCCGGAGATGTTTGTTATCGTGATAAGAATCAAATCAATGAAAAAGATAAAGAATTATTTTGAATTCTGTATGAGAATGTGACTGTAAAATTAAATAGATCACGTTGAAATGTTCTAAATTCGCACAAACAGAATGAATGGAATCGGAAAAAAATGTATATCATAATTTGAAAGTGGACATCTCTTTCTGTACCAATTCAAATACTAATATCCTCAAGATTTTCAAAATAAATAATGACAAGTTGGGCCTTTTTAAAATGCACCATAATAAATCTGATGTATACTGTATAAACAAATACACATTTAAAAATTCAAAAGATTACAAATAGCAGTATCCCTAGAGTTCACAGGCATTTATGAAGTTGCTCCTTATCCTTAGTTAAGAAGCCACCTGTAAAATTTCTAGTTCATCAAGAAAAATATTATTTGTAAATGCAAAAATTACAACACAGATTAAAATAAGTTTCATTCAAATTTTGATTTATTATTTTAGAAAAAAAATACATAGTTAACTTTGAAAAAATAGAGAAAAGAAAAACAACCTCAAGAAAAAGAAAACTTTACAAAGAAAACCTCAAATATTTTGTTTCATAAATTAATCAATTCTTATGTATAAGTTTGCATGTAGTTTTAATTTTAAGTATGCATATAGTTTTAATTTAAGGAGAATGTTTAATTTAATACCTAATTATTTCATAATTAAATCTTCTAATTTGAGAAGAAGCTTTATTAACATTATTCTGGGTAGGTATTATCCTCCATACTGTCTCTCTCTCCCTCTCTCTTTCCCCCTCTATTCCTCCATATATCTCCCTCCATCCCCTCTCCCTCCCCTCTGCTCAATCTATCTCCCTCTCCTGCTATGTCTCCCTCCCTCCCACTCCCGCTCTGTATCCCTCTCCTCCCCTCCATTCCTCCCTCTCCCTCCCTCCCGTCTTCTCTCCTTTCCCCAATACATATCTATCCCCCTCCCTATCTCTCTTCCTATCTATTGCTCTCTCTATATCCCTGTCATTTGTACATGCAGTCACGTGATTCCACGGCGTATTATATATAGGCGTGGCATGTGGTGTCTGTGGGGTGTGGCGTGTGGTATGTGCGTGTGGTCTGTGGGTGTGATGTGTATGTGTGCCTCTCTCACTCTCTCTCTGCGTAATTACATGACAAGCAAAAACAATGTACCACTTCATATTGTAGGGTGAAATATGTATGCGAATGGTGTGCATGTGGCATGTACATGTAGCTTGTGCGTGCGCGTGTGCGTATGGCATGTACGTGTGGTGTGTGCGTGCGGTCTGTGGGTATGATGCGCATGTGGTGTGCGTGTGTCTCTCTCACTATATCTCTCTGCCTAATTACATCACAAGCAAAAACAATGTACCACTTCATATTTTAAGGTGAAATACGGACCCGCGACCAATATTACGCTACATCTTCTAATGTTTAATTTATCCTTAAGGTACCCCTTAATTTATAAAAAAATACTATCATATTCTGCTTATGAATACCTGCGCTGCTTCGGCCGCTACAACTGAAAAAGGTCGTCGTGTGCTCGCTCCAGCCGCTGCAAGGACGTGTTGACGCGCCGGCCCTGCGTCAGCACGGCCGCCTGGGGAGGCGCCGCTACGCCCATGCTCATCCCGCCGCTGGCGCTGAAAGGCTAATGAACACGCAATTTCACTGACGTCCTGCGAGTAACAATCTTTGGAAATTTGAACACCAACGTAATTAACTATATACCAAAATTGAAATAAGGCTTGATAATACCAAATAAATAGAAAATTTGAATAGCACTTAGCAGATTTATGATATCACACTTACTTATATTATTGTACTTCAAGCACATACATAAAAATAATAGTCAAATATTTCAAAATTGCGCACCTGGGTATTGTAGGCGGTGGCGCCGACCGACGCCGACTGCCTGAGCCGCGCCGTGGGCTTGTGCCTCACGAAACCTTCCTCTAGATCTTTCACAAACCTGTCCATAAAATGTTGCACGCGTTAATTATTGCCGATAGCAGAACGTAGAATATTTTAAATCATAACAATAGTAAATAAACAATCAATATCGGCGCAAGACTTTGAAATTGACGCGACCAAAAGGGAATGAGACAAACACCGACTGTAAAATAGTCTAGCTGTATATAAGCTATATTTGGTTGGTATATACGAACTGAGTTTTCGTTAGATAGATACGGTGTAATCCAACTATTATACAATTTTCTAAATAAAGCTGTAAGGTCTCATCTATGTTTGAAGAGAAGTTGAAGAAGTCTGCATTAGGACTATTCAGACTAGAAATACATAAACAAGATCACGATTGCCAATATAAGAAGTCAATGATAAACCAATGCAAAATACAAAAATCTCAATTTGTTCAGGAAAAGCTATGCTAAAAAGCAAATTGAAGCATTTTCTCTTCTCATTTTTTTTTTATTTTTATAGTTCACCAATTTAGCAAAGTAGATGTTTCCTGTTTCTCCTATTCAGCACAATTCACTGTTTTGAACTATGTTTTTCACTTATACTAATGACAATAACGTACTACAACGTAATTAAGTATTTTTTTCCATATAAATAAATAAAAATAAATGATATCTTTCATTTATACCAATATTTTCATACATATATATAAAAGGTTTGCAGGTGTAATGGTCCCCTTAAGAAGCGTTTTTAAATAAAATTCATAATTCTACAGAACTATTAACAGCGGGTTTTTTTCTATGTAATACTTTTTTTACTTAATGGCACAACTAGAAAAATCATAAAAGAATATTGTGTTAATTTTCCCAACGACATTTAAAGGGAATATTGCTATCACCAGCAATGAGGCTGCCATTAAGAATAGCATAATTCTCATTGGCAATTTACGACAGTGGTGCTTTGTTTGTTTACAGTTATTAAGACAGTTTTTATTATTTTGTACAAAACAGAAAAATGCATTTTTTGTTTATAACAAAACGTATGATAATGATAATGATAAAGTGGTTTTATTTTTGAAAAGTAGGATCAATTTCGTTGCAGGTTTTTAGAGAAATGTTAATGAAAAGATTAATATAGAAGGGAAAAAACGTTAGAGAAGAACAACACTAATGACTAGTTATATCAAAAGATAAATACGCAAAACGTAAAGGTATACGTAAAATTTGACAGTTATAGTATGGATAAGCTGTGAAATAGATCGCGCTTAAGTGTAACATTTTTTTACTTTAGTGCAAACCGTCGTACAACAAATGTCGTGGTCATAAAAAACCAATTTGTGAACAAGTCCCAAAAATTAGTAAATATTATAAACGATTTCTGGTTTGCGATTTGATGATTGCCTGCCGCTTTAGTTGTTTTTGTCTTTCGGATAACTTTTTCTAATATTCTGCATTCAATTTCGAGTTACTACACGTTGGATTATTCCGAAATGGAACACGTTCTATATTATCTAATATATTTCGTCAAACATAGAACTCTATTGTTTATTACATTTTGAGATTCTCAAAAATACTGTGGCGAATAGCGAGCTACGTCGTCGCATTATTCGTTTCTTGTGTGATCCCATTTTGAATAATTTTTCATCACACACATCACATTTATTAATTATAGCATATTTACGCTGTGATTATTTTATATTGTAATGCGAGCTAGAGCGTTTTTGACTATCTGTATTATGATAAGGGAAATCTAAAATCATCACTGAATTTGCATAAGCTTCTACCAATATCTTCATTAATGACAAAATGTTGAATAGTATTGTGTCTTCTGCATAATATAAATACGGTCAAATATCTCGTAATCTTCCAAAGACCTCACTCGTTTTCGTATAAGGCGGCGCCATTCGATTCCATATATGTGTATTCGCATAAGAGTAGTTTGATATTTACGTGGTGGCCTACGCGACTACAAATGCCCCTTAAATCAGTGTGTCAACAATATGTTTAATGACCAAATCCTGTCCACCTGGACTGGGGTTGTCATAAATTATATAATATCGTGGTACTCGATGCACCTGAGGTCGTTATGTGGATAATATTTCAGTGGTGAACCACCATAAAAGCAAAACGTCGTCGATGACCGCTAATACGGACATACACGCAATGTACCACCTTTACTATTGTAAAACATCGATGTATTTCAGTACAAACTATATCTAAACACTAACACTACTGCTTGGGCGCAGAAAAGTATTTAGCAAATAATGATAAACATATAAAATGTGGTTTCGATTATAATAAAGATTAATAACCCATTAAGTTTCACGAATTGTTTTAAAAAATTTTTTATCGAAAAAATCGGACCGGACCGAAGCGGATCATATTTTTGATTTTTTTGTTTATTTGTTGTTGTTGTTTATATCATGTTTTAGTTGCCAATTTAGTTTCGTAAAAGCGTAATTTCTAAACATGGTCTGTCGTAACCTCTTAATGAGCATCCAATCTGAATTTAGTTTCACGATTCGTGCTAAAATAAAATATGCGGCTTGTAACATTAATTAGATCACGCGCCACGAGGTACGTGTCGCGCAATTTCAGGCAAAAACCGTTTCAGATGACGTCATGAGTGTACACTGTAAATAAAACTGTCGCAACGGCCTGCCGTGACATATATTTCAAAATATTATAAACAAATACAAAGGATAATTTTATGCTAGAACTGAATACAACTTAGAACTATAGATAATAATCATTTTTACCACAAGGATTAGAATAATTTAATTATTCCACAATTATTTGTGAACTAATTAAATTACATAGCACTGAGAATAAATTGTTAAACGAGTAGTATGTTTTGTACCATAGCTTAATCGTATATTGCACGTTATACTCATTGAACGTAGGTCCTGAACGGATGAAAACTGCGCGTGCGCAACTCCCAGCAGTAATGCATAAGACTGATTTCATACTATCGCGCGCATATAACTCAGTCTCGGACTACAGCCGATAAACGTATGCCTAAAGAATTGTAATTTCGATAAATCAACAAACTGATATAAGAACGAACAATAAATAAATTTAATATTTTCGTATTACACTAATGTCCAATAAAACTTTTTCCATTATTGATATACAAAATTGGGTAGCATATATTATTAAAAATTACATTTCATAGACTGGCAATCTACTACAAAATCTATTTATTAAACGACACTACACATTTTATGTCAAGTTGAAAAAGATATTACGACATTACAATCTTATTAATATTATGAAAGTCTCTAATGTTTAAAAAAAATTAAATACAGTTTACGACTACGAATCGCATCAGTATGCATAATATGGAATTTGTAGCATCTATATATTGTATACTTTAGAATGTATTTAGTTAAAACAGTAGACGGATGGACGATGCGACAAAACCCATATCATTATATGAATAAATTTGGTCCAGATAAATTAACTGTACGATATTATAAATATATTTGTGTCTTCTTTACACTGTTACAATGTATTTGCCGAAATCATATTACAAACACATACGAACAAAATATTCACTGGTTTTCTCATTAGTGATCCGCAATATGTGTGGAATGAAGTCATTTCCGAAAATCGTTTATCGTGTCATTTATTTTTTATACTTTCGACGAAAATGGCTGCGCATGAGTGGAAAGTGTGTGGAATATACAGCGCAAAAATGACATACTGAACATTTCGCGCATATTGCCTACAATTACGGTACAATACATAATAATGATAAAAACAACTCGCACGCGGTAAGTAATAAATAATTTATATAACGACAAGTAGAACAATTAAATGAAGAACTTTATTAAAAATATTTAAATTTTGAATTAAAAAAAATTAAATAAAAAATTAAATCGGGCTGTCACCTCCACGCTACGGCAAAGAGATGCACCATCACTTACATTACTGTACCACTGGTCATACGGCGGTGTGGTTGTCCGAAAATTAACTCCGCCCGCCCAACACAGTCACGATCCGTTGCAGAAAGGAAGGTCGTTGTAATTTTTTCAGAAAAAGGAATGTATAAAAATATTTTTATTAAAATAAACTGGAAATTATCAAAATCTGTTGGTATGTAGAAGGTTTGCCACAAATAAATGGTTTCCGTCTTAAAAGCACTACGTCCAAAGTCAACCGTGCGTTTAGAGGGGGCCTGCCTGCTCATCGACAACACTTCCGCGCGTCGCGCTATCGATTATTTATTATTATGCCATGGAGTGGAGAAGTCGAGGATAAAATAATGGTACGTCTTCCTTAGAATTTTTATCTATTAGCGTACGAGTTCGGTTTGTTTTTCTATGCGAAACCGAAACAAAAGGACAAAAGTTATTTTTTGATGAGGAGTCGAATAAGTATAGCCATGGAACAGTGAGTGATACTGTAGAAAAAAATCTGACCGAGCGAATGTCGGACCATGCTCATTATAGGGTTCCGGAAGCCATTATTACAAAGAAATGCACTACAATTGAAAAAAATACTTTGTTACATTTTTTCCATGTTTCTCCCACGTAATAGTTATAAGTACTTTACGTCGCCTATAAAAAGAAAAAAGTAGGTATGTCAACCATTACTATTAAACTAGTATAAACTAAAGTGCATTAGCAAAAGAGCGTATCTTCATTGCACTTACATCCTTTTATTGGGAGGGCAGTTTTACAGCAATAATTCAGAAACAGTATATTCAACTAAGTTCAAAATAATTTTCATTGAAAGTATTTAGTAAGTGTTATCTTCGTAATTTTTTTCATATTTTTTTGAAAATACGGTTTAGAAAAGAGAGAGAGGGACATGCACAATTCCTGCAACTTTGAGAGAGATTATTTTCGAAATTATTCAAGTAATCAGAAAAATTGCTTAGAAACATAGTTTTTTTAAAGAACTGTCGAATTATGTATTACACGTTGATGTTTGCTGAAAAAAATTGACCTGTATGGAGAGCGCAACTCCCGCCCCAAAAATATTTATTTTTATTGCCTAACCACCAAACTAAGTAGCGGCTTATACAAGACACTTACACTATAAATTTCATCAATATACGTCTTGTAATTTTTGAATAAAATTCCTGTGACATACAGACGGACGGACGAACATGACAAAGCTATAAGGGTTCCATTTTTGCCATTTAGGCTCGAAACCCTAAATACGATCGCAGCGCCGATTGGAAAAGTGGTCCGTATTCGCCCAAGAGCCAGCGACGGCCAGACCTTCGTTATTTTATAAAAGCTGAAAGTTTCTCTATGCATGTCCCCAACACAGGTAAGAACGACCAGCGACTATAGAGTTTGGGTTCTGGTTACTTGCGCAGGTAACAGATAGTAAAGGTGTATAAAATAGTACCTTAATTTCGTTAAAGTATAAAGCTCAGTTTTTATATTTTCTTCGGGATAACTTAAGAAAACACGTCATCCATTGCCAGACACTTATTACGGTTTGCTACTTGCCAGACACCCCTGAACTTTAATAAATTATAATTGTACTTTCGTAATAGTATAAATAAATTTTATATATGTTACTTGGGGACCTATAAAAAATGTTACCTCAACAGCCGGACAGTTTTAATGGTTTTACACCTTGCCAGACACATTGAAAGTCCGCTATAGGCAGAACTTACCTGGATTTCACGCCATCACAGGTTGTGATTTTAATCCTGCATTCTTCAGAAAAGGAAAATCAAAACCATACAAGACATTAAAAAAATATCCAGAGTACCAGGAAGCTATCAAGAACTTTGGTAACAGCGAATTAATTGAAAATTTAGATCAACAACAAAACATCTTTAATATTATTCAGAGATTTATATGCAATGTATACAATGTCCATAATGTAATTGATGTTGATGCCGCTAGACTTCAAATATTCATTGACTCGTATACAGTCTCCGATGTAAACGAAGCTTTTAACCGAAAGAAGTTGCGAAATTTTGACGCTAGCAATCTACCACCTTGCAAAAGCGAACTATTGCAGCAATTTCTGCGAGCAAATTATATATGCACCATTTGGAGCAATGCTCATCTGAAAAATCCAACCACATATCAACCAGACAATAATGGCTGGATATTGAAGATCAAAATACCAATTCAAATGGTTTGAAGGGGATCAATTACCAAGTTATGTCAGTGATTCAAAACTCAATCAGGTATATAATTATTATGACAAGTTATTGTACATAATTTTAATTATTTATAATTCAATAAACTTGCTTATTTTTTTCAGAAACTGATGGAGAGGCGATATTGACGACGATGAAGCCATTGACTGGAGTAACAGTGATGAAAAAATGAAAATATCGACGACAATGATGAAAAAGAGAAACAATTAAATATTTTTTTACATGTACCAATTTTTTTTCTGTACTTTATAATATTAAAATAAATTTTTACTTTTATAAGATGGCTATAAGCGTAATAAAATTATTTTATTATTGGATAACTTAATATATACGATATATATATATATATATACCTAATATATATATATATATATAATATAATAATATATATAACTTAATATATAAAGATTGAATAACTTAATATAAAAGATCGCACTAGACGAAGCGCCTATCTCACTCGCGCACCCGCTTGAACAGCTGTTATACGCGCTCTGCCTATGGACTTTCAATGTGTCTGGCAAGGTGTAAAACCATTAAAACTGTCCGGCTGTTGAGGTAACATTTTTTATAGGTCCCCAAGTAACATATATAAAATTTAGCTTTTATACTAATACGAAAGTACAATTATAATTTATTAAAGTTCAGGGTGTCTGGCGGGGTAGCAACCGTAATAAGTGTCTGGCAATGGATGACGTGTTTTCTTAAGTTATCCCGAAGAAAATATAAAAAACTGAGCTTTATACTTTAAGAAATTAAGGTACTATTTTATACACCTTTACTATCTGTTACCTGCACAAGTAACCAGAACCCAAACTCTATAGTCGCTGGTCGTTCTTATCTGTGTTGGGGACATGCATAGAGAAACTTTCAGCTTTTATAAAATAACGAAGGTCTGGCCGTCGCTGGCTCTTGCTCTATATGCATGGATGAGTGTCCGTCAAAAATGCTTGAGAAATATAAATACCATTTTGCAATAAGACAAACGCATGCAGTTCTCGATGAATGTATTCACTAGGTTAGGCAATATATAACTTGCTACGTCCTTGGCAGGTGCACACACCTAAAAAGACCATATTTACTCATAACCCACGCAGAATACGGTCTATGGGCCCACAAAAATCGACTTAGTATCGACCTCCGCACATTCCAGACACAATTCGAGGTTTAGAAATATATTCATTTGACCCGAAACAAAAATGACAAGCGTTTGACACCACTTAATTCCAAGTATCAGATCTTATTGCAGAGATTAAAAGCCAAAATTTATCTTGTACCGTAAAGCGACCATAACCTTCGTTAGGATTGAAGCTTCAGGCATACTAGTCGGTCGGTGCGGTTTTGAGTTCCTCAACTGTGATAATATTACATTATACCCACAGTTCGTTCGAATCTACTATCACTACATTAACGCTCACCACCACGTTCCTCCGCCGGGCTCGGCCTAAAGATTCGCTTTTTGAATCCATAGATCCAGAATAAGAGACTTTTTATCTGAGACACTGTTAAGTGATCATCGTCATACCCCGTATACTATAGAAATATAAACAACAAACTTCGTGGGTTAAGAAGTAAATATGTTTTCCGAACGCGAAGTTTTTAAGATACGATTCACAATCGACACAAAATCTTCGTACAGAAAACTATCCTGTTACACTTCAAATAGGTTATGATAGACAGGATATTGTAAACAGGTCAAATATTACAATGCCGACATTCAACTGTGTACATATGTAAAAAAAATATACCAATTTTATTCTACCTATTACAGATAGAAATGATACTTTGATAACGAATTGTGCGTGCATTAGAGGTGCAGCCAGAAATGTGTTTTTATTGTGCGCGAATCATATCTATGCGCAGTCTCGCAACAAGCATAATCGAATTATTAAATAATTAAAAGTTAAAATCGACACAGTGAATTTCTTTGCATACCAGTTAGTCAGTTCGTTAGCTACATACAAGTGAATCTAATGAAAGCGTCTTAAAAACATGTGCATGCAAGACGTAAGACTTTAGCAAATTAAACTCATTACGCCATAGATACCTACCATAAAATTACTTTGAAACGCCACGTTTAAGCATAACGACTGTGCTCCAATAACAATTACCAGAAGACATTGGAATACAAATGCATTTGATATCTTACTAATAATATTTAATGTTTAGTTACCATTACAACTTATAACCACTATTAGTATAACCCGTAAAATATTGTCCCACTGCTGGTCATGGGGTTGATCCACAAGGCGGATATTAGGCTATAATACCCACGGAGGTCCAACAAATTTTAAGAAGTTGGCATCGTATTAAAGAAACATTTATATGAGCCTTCATACACAATAAACAATGTTTTCCTTCACCTTTTAAATAATAAACGATATCGGGTGCACGAATGTAAGTTAGAAAGACACCACAGTGGTAAGGTCGTGGATCAAACCTATCACTGTTATCATTGCTGTTAAAAGTAACTATAATACCCAACTCAAACTTAGCATTTTTTTTTTATTAAACAAACCCGCTAAATAATATATAAAAAAATTGTTCATAATGTCTCATCATATCCATTGGACCCATTAAAATCTCAATCATAATATACATTTAAAAAAAATCATATTTACGTACGACATCGCACAAACATGACAAATTATAGAAGCTGTTATCGCCTACTTGCGGTGATAAGTGTGAACGCTAAACAAACGCCCCGCTCGTCGGCGCTAACGTAACAACGCGTCCGACAATTAACGGCCGGACAATTTTACTACCCGCGAATGCATCCACCGGTATTCCGCAATAGGCGATAAATTCGAAGACCGCAACGCAATACGCGATATTCGACGGTTTGTCGAGTAATCATAAACACGGCACGCGCCGGACGCGGCTCGCGCGTCAACGAATTTCGTGACGGCGATAAAACCAGCCTCCGGTGTCGTCGGCGAGAACGAAAACGGACGCACGATAATGAATTCGTGCGATTCGAACGCATATTCGAGTTAAGATTTTGTACGAAGACGGGGAGGAGGGCAACCGTTTTATGTAGAGCGGGGGTTCACAAAATGGCGGACCGCCGCCATATTATGTGTAGATCTTGAAACAGAAAAATTAATTCATATTTTTTTTCTTCGTGTGACAAGATTTAAAAACACAAAATAACGTACGTGTGATAATTTTATTTGGTCGACATTATGCCTTCTATTTCTTCTAATTAATTACACATATGCTAAATGAAATGAAAATCAAAATTTCCTTGTGTTTTTGATTTGACATTTTAACACCTCATCGCCCGTTATCTTTCCAACAGACTCGAGCGGGACTCGTTTGTACATTTAAAATAGGCTCTTAGTAAAAGTACCTTATCCCTGATCTATACTACGTTTTATGTCGCTAATAATAAACAGACTGATTTATGAAATATATCTATACAAGAAACTCCTTTATTTTACGTTATAAAGTGAAAAATGTTGTTATATAAACTAGCTTTTACTCATTCTTTCAGTTGCATGAACATAGAATTTTGTTCTTTATTTTTTATCTATACTAATATTATAAACGCGAAAGTTTGTAAGGATGGATGTTTGTTGCTCTTTCACGCAAAAACTACTGAATGGATTTCGATGACACCGTATATAGCTTACACATCAGAATAACACATAGGCTATTATTTATAAAGATATAGTGTAAATTATCCAAAATATAACGATAAGTGTCAAGTAAGTAGAAAAAATCTGTCATCTGCGAGCTATTCTGGAGCGCGCTGCAAAAACCGTTGGAATTACACATATATAATGTATAATGGAAATATTTATCTTAAATAGTCCTACAAAAAAGCCCGTGACAGCATATATCTATCTTTTATGAGTAAGCCATTATCGCCAAAATAGTGAACCATAAATACAATAATAATTGATAATTTTTTTCTAACGCACATTTGGTAGAAACAAATTGATCCTTATATCAAAATAAATACTTTTATCGCATCTGGTGTTTAAAGTAGATAAACTTTGTCTTTTACACTACGTCATTTGGACGAATATTTGTATAGTTATGACAATAGACAAGCGAGTGCGCGATATTATGGTGCGGTCCGGTGGCAGGGTCAGACCAAAAAGTTCTGACCCAAATGTATGCATTGCGTGCTCAAATGCATACATTTGAGCACGCAATTTTTTTCCCACGGCCAGCTTTATGTGGCTTGCTCACGCTTTTCTAAATCGCAAAATCTGCATGTTTATACAGACCAAAATAAATCGTTTAACATAGTTTATAGGATTATATTGCAGTAGCCACCTATAACTTTTGCATGACCATTAATCATCATATACTTCCGTACCTATCTATCCTTACAAACTATAGCATTTATATTACCTATAATACATATTAGCGAGTTCATCTTAAAAATACTTAGTTCCAATTTAAATACATTACACAATATAATTGTTCGAACATTTATAACTGGAGAATAGTTGAACCGATTTTTATTTTAATTAATAGTGACGTATGTGTAAACTGAAATGTATAAAAAATCAATAGGTACTCGTATGTACAACAAACACCTTTATTTTACGTTATAAAGTGAAAAATGTTGTTATATAAACTAGCTTTTACTCTTTCTTTCACTTGTATGAACATAGAATTTTGTTCTTTATTTTTTATCTATACTAATATTATAAACGCGAAAGTTTGTAAGGACAGATGTTTGTTACTCTTTCACTGAAAAAACTGCTGTACGGATTATGATGAAACTTTGCAATAATACAGCTTATACGTCAGAATAACATGCAAGTTATCAATTATAAAGATACTAACTTTTGTCAGAGTCAGAGATTAGAATAAGACTAAGAGCGGTAACGAGATTGTTAAAAAGTAAAATAATTTAATGACTCGCTTATGGTGTAAGAATATGTTACTTTTGGTTGAAAATGAACCAAAGACGAAACCAGAGTCAGGGTCATAATTGACAGCGTGGTGGATCGATATTAAACATGGAAAAATTCATTTTATGTTCAGGCGAGTGGAATGGCGGACAATAACTAGTCTTTCATGATAGATTGCCTATCGACTTCCTTTCATAGTACGGTTTGATTAGCCAGTGTTTTTGCCGATTTGCAAAAAAATGCTGTCTCGGTCATGACGCCTATGACCTTAGACGTTAATTAACACCTATTGAATATTAGATGGAGTTTTCAAAAGTTATAACCATTAATTTGTATGGAATTCTCTCTATATATCTATACTAATATTAACTCAAGAGTTTGTTTGTTTGTTTGATCGCACTAATCTCTGGAACTACCAGTGGGATTTGAAAAATTCTTTTTGCATTTGACAACCTAATGTTTGAGGAAGGTTGTAGGTTACCTAAATAATTAAATATACTTATTTATTTTTCTTTGTTTAAACGTGCTAATCTTTGACACTACCAGTAGAATTTGAAAATTCTTTTTGCATTTAACAGTCTAATTTTCAAGAAAAGCTATAAGCCATCTGAATAATTTTTTTGTGTTTATAGGCGCTAGTCTGCGGAACTACCAATCGGATTTGAAAAATTATTTTTACTTTTGATAACCCAATCTTTAAAAAAAGTTACGAAGCTATCTATATGTTTTTTTTGTGTTTGTTTGAACGCACTAATCTCTATAATTACCATTCGGATTAAAAAAAATCTTTTTACATTTGATACCCCAATCTTTGAACAAGATTTATAAGCTATCGTAATAGAATCCGATTTGGTGATAAGTTGTAAAATGTAAGGATCGACTAAGAAAGAATTTAGAAATTCGCTGATTATCAGAGCAAAAGGATTGAATTTTGTATGATTTTTTTTATGAAGCGAGGTACGACTCTAAAATTTAGTATTAATATCGCTTATCAAGTGGTGAGACGCGTCTTTTACAATTAGATGAAGGGTAATGGGGTAGGAGAGGGGTAGTGTATAATGTATCGAATGAGTATATCATTGACAGTTTTTTTTTTTGTGCGTGAACTGCAATTACTATGAAATTGGCGATATGTCGTGTTCGCGAATGCGAAAATTTTTCGAAATAAAAACTAGCATTTGCATCTGACGTTGTCTGCGTATTTATGCAATCGAATTGAACCTCTGAAGCAACTCCAAGAATTACTTCATTAATAAGAAGCTCCCCGAATAAAATAGACTATTAACATTTCAGATTATACAAACTCTTTCACTCATAGAAATCCCCGAGTAATAAGGCGTAAATTTATTTTGATACTGGTATTTGTCCCGGTGATCAGATTCGACAACGTGATAGCGATCAGGATCATAATTGAGATCGTAACAGTTCAATGTATAGGATGAAGGGATTCATTGTGTCCGTGCGGGCGGAAGCTGTATTATAAATCTAATTGGGTAAGAGAGAGGCATCTCAAGCGAACACCGCGAGGCGTTGATATGCTTAATTTAATCGTGGTCGCGTTTCTTTCCATAATGAGATAAGCGAAGGTCGAACCGCGAAACCGACATCGCTGAGGAATAAGTTACTACTGTCAGGCAGCTAATTGAAGAGAACCGATACCCATGAGAAAATTCGAGGTGATTGGGCGATCGGCATACACCCAATCCAAAAAAAAATACACTTTTGAAAAATTAATAAAACTTTGTTACCGCTTTATTTATCAGGAACCCAACAGAGACCGGGTCACATTAACATGCGTAAAAACAGTAAAGATATGTGTAAAAAAATAGTTGTTATTATAAAATATAATTATAGACGGTTAAATTCTGTTCACGATATCGCAACAGAAGATGGCTGTATTATTACGATCTATACAGAAAACAACAGTCTGTGAACGAGTGTTGAAACGTGAAAAGAAGCTCAGACAAAAAATGTATGCGTTCCTTTCTTCCTAGGGTCGTATTAATAAAGCAAGTGCGGCGTTCCATCTTGAGAGTGAAAAGAGCGAGACAGTTATAGTGCTCCGCTATGGAAAATAATATATGTCTCGCTCTAATATCACTTCTTGAGGTGACGCGCACCATTTGAGTGGCGTCTGCCAATACGACCCCTAGTCGACGGGTGCGGTTTGTGGCGCGTTCTCTTCAAATCTAAGGATCGCCGATCGTAATCCTCAGACTTTTAAGAAATGGTACGATGGCATGCAGGGGCATATAAAACGTGAAGGAGAACAGCAATAAATTTATAAATCTATTTATAAATCGTTTTTCATTTGCGAGATTTGAATGTATTCGGTGCACGCTAACAAAAGAAACGGTCTCGAATAAAAGTCAAGGTTATGAAACGATGCAGGAGTGAATAATCACGCGTAGGTATCTTGGCCGCGTCAGAGTCATGTGACAGATGGAAAGTCGGTGCGCTCACGTCGGACGGGGTGACCTCGATTCTCAATTAAAATAAACGTTATCCCGTAAAATGTTTAACGGAAGTAGGAATCATCTGAGTCGGAACGGAATGGCGTTACGAGTTTCGATGAAGACGATCGAGCTCGTACGGTTTCATAAAAATAATCTATTTGGAAAAATATTTCATAATGACGATGAAATCATCAGTTAAATAATTGACAAATTGAATACAAATCAAATAAAATTTTGTGCGCACGCACCAGAGAGAGAGCGAAATACAGATATCAGTCAAAGTAGATTCTTATGACACTAAAAGGTCAAGATCTGATGAAAAACCTATCTTTGAATCAAACCTAAAATAGTGTCTTCCTAATTTATGACAATTTTCCGATTTTCATTGCGAGATTTTAAAAAACGCTGTATTATTAATATTTCAACAACGATACCTTTACAAAACATTATCTGATTTTGATCTGCTTTATGGTAGTCAACGCAGTTTGTAAGTAGAAAAAGACGACTGAGTAACAGCTGGATAGATTTCCGAATTTATCAGTAGAGCCGTTTATGAAATATTGTAAAAATCATTTGAAAAAAAAATCTACAATGACATCTCTTGAACAAATTAACCAATTTTTATTAAGTTTGCTGCAGTCGATGCATCTTGTTCTTGAAAAGAGCTCATTAAATTTTGGTATCAATCAGTAGAGTGGTCTAAAATTTATTTCAATAAAACCATTTTCTGAAGACTTTATTTTTAAGATATCTGATAGTTTACCAGATGGAATTGATTTAACGTTTCAGAGAGTCTAAGTTAAGTGGACCCCTTTCGAATGTCGCAAACTACGTTTCGATCGGTTAGTCCGTTCAAAAGGTATGAGAGGTATACACATGCACACACGCCTGCGTGCACACACACGCGCACCCACACATAAAACACACACACACACAAGTTGATGAGTTACAGCGCTATTTAATGATGAGTTACAACAAAGTGGATAGCGTAAAAACCTTTTAGATGTACCTACTTTCACGAGGCAAATATTGTCCAAGTTTAGCATTTTTATACAGAATACAGATAAAACTAAAATTTGAAAACAATAAAATCCAACTATGAAAAACCATAATACACTCTCTGTGGCACTGTTTCAAAAATTAAAAGACTCAATATTTTTTAAAGATTTCTGGTAGTCACCTTTTTGAAAACTTGACTTTTTAATGTCATTTAAGTACATGTCCCTGCAATTTATCTTCATTTCTGAAATACATTATTATTTCTGAACAATTTGTCAAATACTATTGCATTCTATGTACTGTAATAGGTTATGTGTTATTAGACAATGATGAACAATTGGATTATAATCAATGTTAAATCGACTGAACTATTGCAGATTTATAATAACTGCTTTTTTTCTCATTTGCTCAACTTAGCAAGAAAACCTCCATTGTATAAACTGTCTCTATTTCCAAACTTGTGTCTTCAATTTTTGTCACTAAATTTTTGTTTTAGTCAAGTCCATGAAATTGAAATAACACTTGAAAACATTAATCACTTTGATGATGTTTTTGGACTTCCGTGTATAAAAGAGCTCCTCGACACCGAACATTCTATAATATAGGATTACAGTACGTGATGATTGGCCCAATGTATTATAAAATTGCTTGCATCATTCTATATCAAAGCCAATAAAGATAAATTGTTTTATTCAGCTATCTCTATTGAGGGAAATGAGATATAAGTAAAATTGTTATAACCACACTTACTTCATTAAACCAGTCACAAATATGGTGTCAAATTATATTTTATACACCAATAAATGCAATTAAAACCCATTACAATTTTTCACTTAATAGCATAAGAAAAAGTACAAAGAAAAAATTTAGGTAATGAAATTTTGGAGACAAAACTTTTTGTCAATTGTAAAAATTGTGGTCCTTGGGTCTATATCTAAGTAATGCCTAATAAGCTACTTACTAAACATTACTTGGACATAAAAGTCAAGTGAATCATATTTTAGGGAAAGAGTTCTTTGAGCTGGTTCCAGATAACTAGTGTTCTAAAGGAGGTAGGTGCATGTTATACAAAACATTCTATCTGGCAAATGGCAATTAATCACGTAGAAAATATTGCACACTAACACATTGATGATGGGCCACTAGTCAGTGCGTTGTTTAGAAATCAGAAGGTACCGGGTACAAATATTGACTATAGATGATTAACCAATGAGCTTTTAACTCATATAAAATAGTAACATCACAAAGTTCTATATTTATAATGATGAAATTATGTTATCAAAATATAATGAATAAAGAAGTGTTCAACAGAACCCCTTCAGTTATTTCACTGTGACAGGAAGATTTCTTTTATATTAATAGAAAGAATTAGAAAAAGTTCTCAAAAAATACATAAGATTATATCCCATACCGTTCTACAACAGTGTGCATCATTTTCCCATTTGGTAAGTAAACTAGTAAGCTTCTAAACTTCTAACTGCAATAATTTCTTTTATGAACGGTTATTCTTGTTAATTTTCTTTTGCCTTTTTTTTTTGTATATAGTATTAACTGCTTGTAGAATTAAGTTAACTACATGTAATATATTCTGATACATGTTTTTTAACTAATCCCTTTATCTGCTTATTATGTGGCATGGTGTTCAATGAATTGTAATGCAACCTATACCTGAATCTGAAGCATAAACTGATGTTCGAGGGAACAAAGTATGACCTACCTACTACACAATTTAAATATAAAAGGCATATGAACTGCTTATCAGTGGAAATCTGATCCTTCATGGACATTATAATAATAAATAATGCTTCAAGGATAAGCAGAATGAGAAGTACCAGCAGACCCTGGGCTGCATTAGTTGGTCCAATACCTGGGGCTAAAGAAACATACCCTGGAGAAGGCCAAGTTGTATTATTTTATGTACAACTTTAAGATTACTGGTGCTAATATTGTTTTACCACTATGCTGCCAAGAATAGTGTAATTAAATTGTTTTTTTCTGAACCTTGAACATTATATTAAGACATTTCCATCTTAAATATTATACTAACCTCTCAAGAGAGATGATACAAAACAGGCATAAGCAAACAAATACAAAAGATAGTAATTCATCATAACAATGCAACTGTAAACAAGTGATATATGAATCAAATTGAAAAAATATATAAAAAATAAAATTTAGCAAACTGTCTATCCCATCAAACTTAACATCAAAATTACTACATCAAAAATGCTTGAACTAGTTTTGTGCTACTTTTTACCAGCAATGAATTAGGTTCATAAACATCACAAATTTTTTTCACAACTCGTGTCACATTTTTCCTTTTTTGTTATAATACTTCAAAATATATCGAATTTTTATGTTAGATTCAGTCATTTTGATGGACAAATAAATAATAAAAAAATTGTAGGACAGCATTTTTACTATTTTTTTTTAATGTCACCTATTTAATGGTATCAAAACTAGCCAGATACAAACAGCACAACCAAAAAAACTTTACTGCAACTTTTTACTTATAAAATATAAAAAAAAACCTTTTTCCCGACCTATATCTAGATATTTACAATATAAATAAACACTCACTGCCTTATAAAGCCGACGTAATATATGTCTAGATATTAAAACATTCACTGCCTAACACATCATCAAAAACCAAGAGTAATTTCAGGCAAGTCAAAATTTTAAAATACATGTGGAGCATTTATGGTGATATTATGAGAAAAAAATGGATTGAAACATAAAAATAAAAAAGTCAGCAACAGACATTTTTGATACGGTACCCAACATGTAATTCTTTTGTAAAAATACAAAAATCCCCAAAAATGAACAGTAAAAAATAACGTAAGTCAGGTCTGGAAATTAAAAATTATGACAAGTTTCTTGTTTCTTTCTGTACAGATTATTAGCAGTGTTTTGATAAGAACTATACAATATTATCCATCGATACAGTGAGTTTACTAGTCTCTATATTGCCATGCTTTAGTAAAACTTAAGTAATATGATGTAAGAATTTATGAAATTTATGTATTTTTATGCTGATTAAAAAATTGGTAGCGATACACGGCCAAGAAAGTTAATAATAATTTAACAATCTCAATGAGGTGGCCCATTTTCTCTACATGTGTGTATTTAATATGATAAATCTTGACCTCATAGAATCTGATAAAAAGTGACAATATTGCAGAATATGAATTAAAATAAAATGTTGGAAAAGTAATATACATCTCAATATTCATATACATCGTCAATATAGCTCATCAATATTGATAGACGTATTCCCATCATTAAATAAATCTGGCCATATCAGAACCTGATAAGAGAGTCTGAGTTTTTATCTGGCTTGTTTACACTATACCTATTCTACATGTAACAGCAATAGTTATTTGATATTTGTATTATTGTGTGAATATGATAGCAAGATAAGAAATTGTAATATTCCAGAAACAATTAAATGCTATAATTATGTTTCTTTTTAAATATGCTAAAATAAGATCAGTGATCTATTAAAATATATGATTGGGTAATAAAAACATATGATTAAATACTAATAAAAAAAATTGAATTACATATGTTTGCAATCTACACCTGAATGAATTCTCCAAGTACCTGGTAGACTAAAATTCATTGTTAGTTAAATGTAACATTTTTAAACTTATGCTTTACAACAATATAAGCCAAAAATATGCAAACAGGATGCAAAACGAATAAAAATCATAAAAACTACAGTACATATACTGAAAAACTTTTTCGTGTGACAAATCATCCATAAAAATATTATAAATATGAAAAGTTCTCGGTCTGTTAAGCTTTCATTCCTAAGCCGCTATATCAATTTTGATGAAATTAGCCATGGAAATAATTTGATACTAGAGAACGGACAAAGCTTAGTTTTTGTTTGTTTCTCTATCTGCTCATTTGTATGTTTTTTTTTCATAGCCCAATAAAAATTAAACTGATTTTAATGAACTTTAGTATACTAATAAAACATATTAATTTGTAATACAAATGCTATTGTTAGTTTATCTTTCTTTTTATCTGTATGTCTACTTATAACTTGAAAATGACAACAAAATGAAATTTTGAAAAGGAATACAACTCATTTTCATATAATATATAGGCTACAGTTTATTTTTTTGTATGTTTATCTGCATGACTCCTAATAACTAGAGCATTTAAAAGTTATTAATTTTGTTGGCCATGCCTATTGTTTACTTTGTTTAGAGATATTAGAGTGGGGGGTGCGGATTGAGAGAAGGGGGAGGAAGATATGTGTGAGAGGATGAGGTAAAGTGAAAGGAAAAGTAAGAGGAAGTGTCGACAATCCGAAATGAATAATAATTGTTTAATAAGAAAATCATAGAACATCAATATAAAAAAGAGTTTTTAACTGTGTATTTTATCAATATTTCCTATTAGTATAATATTTGAAATATGATACTTTGTGATGATATTTGGATATTTGTAACTCCATTATACATAAAGGGCTAAATGGATTTAGACAACAGTTAGCATATAAATAGAATATTTTCTGGATTAGAAACCAGAATTGATATTAGAATCGAGAGCAATAGCACAATTGGAAAAGAAAGAGCTGCAGCAATTAAATAGAGAACAAGCCTGAATCAGAACTAACTGTAGACAGAATTTAAATGGAAAATAGGGTCACATTAGTGTCAGTGCCAGCGAGAGTACTCTATTTGAAAATGAGGAAATATATGTTCACGTGAGCAGCACCACAAGCAAAAGTTAATATTAAATAAACAGTGAAATAGTGTTGATATATTCAATGAAATTTACCGATTCAAAATAAATTTGACCAATATAATTTACAATACTCACTCGCTATTCTCTTTCGATTTTTCTACATGCTTCTTTATATCAGCTAAAGACGTATCAACTCTATTTAAAAAATCATCAAAACTTTGCTTCTCATCAGGGCTGCCTGGTGGAAAATCGTCACTGGGCAAACCGCCTATGGAGGCGCGGTAAGTCGGCGGACTTATTTGCGTAACCCTCTCTCCGCTCTCGTAGAAAGGGGAATCTTTGGTGACAGGAATGTACAGATATTCGCGTAGAAACAAACTATCCGATGTAAACAGTCTATTCGCCCGCCTTATCTTCTCCATCTTAAACAGAATTAGATACACATGAGACCGTGTTTCATTGATGTAAATGCTTTATAGCATAAATGATCAATTACGCTGTGAATACTTACAGTAACACCATATTTTAAAGCGATCCCTTGTAAAGTGTCACCTTTAATCATAACGTGCTTGATATATTCTTCATCCCTTTTTATGAGGCTTGATATACTCCCATATTTTTTCAAAGGGCGAGCAGAATCTCTAATAGAAACTCTTTCATCAAAAAGACGTTCATCCTCCATTTTTGATGTATACAAAATGACAAGAAATACACAAAATAAGCAGTAAAAATATGGAACCACAGAATAAGCAAATGTCCTTTGTCTTTTAACAATTGTTTTTGGCTGTGGCATATCATTCGGGGTGAAATATAGATATTTCACTCATGGTACAGCACAACACATAAAACTTTGGTGCTCTAAATTGGATGCGAATGACATAATGCGCAGGTATTATGCTCCCCAACCCTACCTTCTTTTCTGTCGCCTTCCTATTTTATGCCGTTGCGCCGCTTTCGTGACAAACTTCACAGCAGCAAAGTTTCGTGCGTTATACTGTAATTGGTTACTAATTTTTGTATGGAAGAGTGGAGTTTTTTATTTTTGTTGTGGATGTAACGAGACGTTTTTCAAATTTACATTTTCTAATTTAGAAGTTCTGTTATGCACTATACACTATGTTTGTGCATTTGCTTTTGTTGTATGTTTGTATGTTCCAGTAACTTTATTCGGAACATATTACACCACAGAGCTGCAATAATAATGTTCATTTTACCATAGTGTTTTAAATTGAATATGATAATGTAGTGTTATTAAATTTAATTCTAACTCAACACAATAAAAAATATTTATTAATAAATTTTCAAACGGTTCAAAACTTTGTAAAATAATCACGATTTATTATTGTAGTCAATAACATTAACTGAGTGAGTCAAACAAAGATAGAATTAAATTGTAATTGAATATTACAGCTTTTAAAATGAGCATTCTTTTAAAATACATATTGGATGAGACACAGGGGCGGATGGTGAATTTTTGGGGCCCTGTGCTAATAATACTCAGGGGCCTACTAATTATTCAGCTAATTGTCATTTTGTCAAGAAACTGTTTTCTATATGATTTACTGGTCGTTAAAATCTAAATTTCTTACGGCCTCCCTGAAAAAGCTTCTTTTTGATAAAAAAAAAACACTAGGATCTTTTTATTCAAAACAACACATGCGTCAAAACGATCTAACTCGAGTTTTTGGTAAAATCGTATTTTCTTTGTCGTGATAACGTCTTATAAATCGATGAACACCGGCTGCACGCCCAAAAAGTCATGACTCATTGTCATGTTCCGCCTGAGCTGAACGTCAAGCGAGAGCGTGGAACAAGCGATAAGGAGGCAAAATAAGGAGGCTTAAGCGTTCGGTTTGTGATGCATCTATCTCTCTTCCACTATCATAAGACATACAAAATAATGATAATTCTTTTGTATCTTTTTTGATTATACAAAATAATGATAATTCAGTGATAATAATTCAATTCAATTCATAAAATATACAATTTTTCATCAATTTTTTTTATGACGTTATCACGTAAAATTATTGTCTGTAAACTGACTACAGGCAATCAATTTGTTTTTGGAAATATCTTATTTTTTTTTGTTGAAAATATGGATACACAAACAAAAAAGAAAATGGTGAAAAATTGTTCAAATCATCATGTGATACAGAGAAACTTGATTCATCAGACAACAGTCAAATAGGAATTTCTAGGAAAGCTGAAGTACCTCGATTAGATATTTCAAAATCATTCGAAAAAGGATTAAAACAGTTTGTTAATGTGAACTCTATCATTTTTTTTTAATTTGATCTAAATATGAGCTGGATGGAAAAAAATATGAAAACTAGTAAGAAGATACTAATCATCAGGACTGTTTGGAAACCGTAACTAACTTGTCAGTTCTGAACGATGTGTCAGAGCGAGGCGTGAAATTAATGCGAGAGTACAATGATTTGTTCAAAAAGATGAAGAACAGAAGCAATTCATTATTCAAACCTTAGACAATTATAAAAGTTCAAAATTAAAAATACGAAAGAAAGCATCGTATGAAAAAAATTTTGAAATGTTATTTTTTTTTGGGTTTCTATTCATTTGTGTTGCAGAATTACTTAAGTTATAGACAAAATACTATTTGTTAAGAGAACTATCCAAAAAAACAGGATTTTACTAAAAAATCAACTTAGATTGTCTTAAGCCACATATTTTTTAGAAAAAAAATCCTACTGTTTTCTCAAAAAAAAAAAGAATCTTCGTAGGGAGCGTAACAAAAAAGTAGAACAATGTGTGAAAAATATTACGTATGGTATGTAAAAAAAATTGTACAATAACATATTTTATTTCTTTAATATTTCTTCGTGTCTCTGTATACAAACAACAACTATATGACATTAATCAAAGAAAATGACAGGTAATATGTAGTTGTGTTATATAAATTGTTAAGCAACCTTTCTAAATTTTGCACATTCCTCGTAATAAATACACACGCACGATCGAAAATACGTCGACCAAAAAAAAAAGCGATTGGAAATTCCATGTTCTGTTCGATAAACCCACACACGGGTTGATATTTCAAGGTCTTATGATAGATTTTTTTTAAAATTATAGATATTTCTTTACTTTACAACAAGTATCGTCTATTGTTTTCATTGGGAGCTGGGGGTCCTTTGTATCCACGGGGCCCTGGGCTGGAGCCCAAAAAGCCCTTAAGTAGATTCGCCCCTGATGAGACATGCACTATATCTATGTCGAATACGTATACTCGCAATATATGTTTACAAATATTTTTTTTATTATCTTTCTCATAATATGATTAAAAATATTTTAATTTACCTCGACCAGTGAAGAGTTATTTGATAGATGATTATAAATCAACATACGTGTATAACTAGATATGCATTTGACTAGTTTTATTTCATTCAGATGAATAAGAAATGTGGTTTTTCTAACTTTCTTCATCACAATGTGATTTTTTTATCACTTCATATAATACTACACAACAGATTAATATTATATTTACAGACGTTAGAAATTGCAGGCTAAATTATCAGGCCATCCATTTTACGCCAAATGACTACCTAGGTATCATCGTTAGATAGCAGTGGACGTGATAGTGGCCATTATGGCCCATTCCATCATTTTCCATCATGGACTATCATGAAGAAAACATCAGGACTTACACGACTGCCATAAAATTTATAGAATTACTCTCCCTACTTAAATATCTATTATATACAAATTTCTAACCTGGTTATTTTTTGCTTTTAAAGAACCATTACTAATTTAAGTACATCAATGATTGTATTGAATTGTAGAGTTTTTTTTAATAGTTTAATTTTACTAAATTCAATCACATAAGTAATTTTATTTTTAATTAATTTCATTAATACTAACGCGGAAGCTAAAAAATAATTACGAAATAAAATAGAAAGAAATGCTACGCCATCTGTCACACACGCAAGTCAAAATTTCCAAAACGAAGCATAAACAACAAAAAAGGATACAGTCTTACAACAGATGTCACTGAGTTAAATAGTTTTATAATCATTCATTCACTGGTCCTTCAAATCTGCACCCCTGGATATTTTTTCGGTCAATCAGTCAGTTTCGCTAACGTTGCCATTGAGAAAGGATAGTTTTAGACGAGTAAGTCCATACATAGATATTTAAAAACATAGACTTTTTCCTGATTTATTTTAAAATGATTAGTGCATTTCAATTTTCCATAAAATACGACATCATTTAAATTTGTGTTATTAAGAACATACGTGTGTATGATAATAAATTATAGTGTTTTGTGATTTTATTTGACGATTTGTATACACATGTTGTGATCAATATATTTGTTTTATTTCGCAGAAAAAAGTGTAAGTATGAATGAAAGTCTATATTTTATACCTATTTATGCTAAAATGAGTTATTTTTTTTATTAATGATCTGCTTCAAGTAGTCAGTTCAGCCTGTTTTCCCCAACTGAGCACACACCCACCCCATGCCAAAATTATATTGACGGGGGTTAGAGCGACCCCCGATGAGAGCTGAATTTATACTTAAATCATTATTTTATTATGCGTAATATTTTGCTCATTATATTATTTGAAAAACACAATCGATTACTAGATGATTAAAAAATATTAAGTTTAATAAAATGAAATGGGATTTCCATTTAAAAGAGTTTTATAATTTTGTAATATTTTTAACACTAATAAAAATGTAACAATACTGTTATTTTTTGTACTGTTTGACATTGATGAAATTTTTATTTAGTGGAATGAGTATTGGTTGTATCAGCAAAAACCAAAAAATACACCTTCAACTTAACTTTGAACATGTTATGTCATAGATATTGTCTGTTTATATTTTTTTCATATTATTATGTTTAAATCTAATATTTTAGTTTTTGACGTCTTCATTATGTTTGGCGACCGAATTTGTTATTTCCCATATTACTGTCTCCTTAAACAACTATTGTTTTGCAAGTAAATCTATTAATGGTTCCGATGTTTATAAAACTTTAAATTGTATTTTGTTTAAATTTAGTTCATAGTTATATGAATCCACCTCGCTATAACAACAATTTTTATCTCTACAGCTTAAATATTCTAAGCTCAAAGAAGAATTTGGTACATCATTTCATTCTAACCCAAAATAAATAATAGGTACCTATCTAATACCTTGTATTTAATTTGTAATTAATAGAGCTATTAAACAGTTTATCAAAATAATTTCATTTTAAATCGATAAATTTACAATTTAAAAGTTACCAATAATTTCGTTGTTGTAAGTCTTTGCATTATAATATGAAGAAAACAAACATTTGTCCAGCAGATTGTCTCAATATCTTTTACAATATTATAATTATGATCACTAATAATTTAATGATTAGTTATAATAAATAAACAACCTTTTTAATCTTAAAGGTGGTTGGATTTTCTTTAAAGTTAAAAATATTTTTAGTGAAGGATATTTTCTTTTATGCAAGGATATTTCTTATATTATTTTTGTCTATTTTTTTTAATTTCTTGTATTAAAGCTATCAGAATAAATTTACGAAAAATTGAATCAATTTATACAAATAATAGATCCAAGCTAAATCATGTTTTTCCAAATCACATCAAACCTATCATTTTTTTCCTATACGTATCAGGTACTCTAACGTTTCTTGATTGTATGAAAACTTTATATCCGTCTAAAAGTATATTCGTCATCACGAAATCGTTTCGAAACTTCTCGTTGAGATGGCCTTTAGTCAGTAAAGGCGGGAAACGAAAAAATGCGTATGAGTCACATTAACCTGCATAGACCGAACGACATCAAGATCAATCACATCTCAAGTGACTCATGATGATTAATGATACTTGTAACAAATTATCTGTCATTAAAATCATAAATCCGTATTACTTACACGTTTTTAAACATCTACTAATGACAACGTTCTTAAGTGTTCTTCATTTCATGATCTAATCAGTGTATGTAACACCTGCATAAGTTCCGTCTTCCCTTTTGCCTGCTTTTAATAAATATTTACACTATTATTTTGATTTGGTGAAAATTTGGATCCCCTTTACTTTTTCGATAACATATGAAACAGTGATTGTGAATCATAATTATTTCTTTGTATTTTCGGTCCTCAAATATTTTTTTACACATTTTTAGATATATATTTTTATGGCTTAAAACTATAAAGTTAATTTTATACTTTTCCTACTTATCCTTTTTGGTTCAAATTACATTTTATATACAAAACTAAAAATTCAACCTCTTACAGAACCCTAAAATTAATAGCTCATTATGTTAACTTTACCTGTCACAGTTTCCTTTTTCAACATTTTTGAACAATTGAACGATTCATTCAGTTCAGAACGGCTTAAAGTGTGCTTTGGTCTGACGTTTTCACAAGTGTCAGACGCCATTTTCGTTGTCAGTTATCGTGAGTGTTAAACATAAAGTTTTCGTGTCAAACGTTAGAAAAATATGTCAAATAATAAATGTAAAGATGAACCAGCGCTGTCGTTACTACAATCGTGGACGAAATCGGATTATTCTACAGCCCTTCAACATTTAAATGAACTAGAATCACTGATCGGATCGTCTCATAGACGAATTCAACATAATAAAGAAGTGCTAAATTTTATGCTTAGTGACATGAAAGATATAGAAAAGTTTAAGAATACAATATGCAACTTACTAGGTGTGACTTTTCCTGAAATAGATATGCAAGACAATAATTCGTCATTTGCAATTTACAATTACTCTGTGTTGCTATATCACTCACGGCATTATAATCAATGTTTTGTGTTATTGGAAAAGCTTTTAGGATCTATTAATAATATAAAAGACAAAGATTTAGTACATTATATAATACTTCTTTTAATGGAAGTTGCGATGTGTCGCCAATTACCAAAAAAAGCTTTAGATATAGCCAAAAGTCATGGAGATAATATGGCCAAAGCTAACAATAAATTGTTGTCTACATATGAAAGACTTGTGTGTCGAGCAAATTTAATTTTGAACCAAAAATTAACAATAAATTTAAAGCCTGACTGTATTGAGAACCTTTTTATTTTGGCTGAACAGAAATATCTTATTGGAGAAGCTAATGATAGTATCAATACTTTAGGCCAGTATAAAAAATTAAAATTAAATTATGACCTTAAAAATCAAGGAGAAGATATCTGGGCAGCATTGAACAATAATCTTGGAGTAAGTTATTTATCTATAGTTAAACCGTTCCTTGCTACAAAATATCTGCAAAATGCTGTTAAGGAACATTTTCGTGCTATGGAATCAGATGATAGCAAAAGGCTTATTACTTGTAGAGATAGACCATTCTATGTACATAACCTAGGTGTGGCTTTGCTTGCAGCGAACAAACCAGACGGTGCTTTTGAATGTTTAGTTGAAGCCATTAGACATTATCCAAGCAACCCACGAATTTGGTTACGATTAGCCGAATGTTGTGTTAAAAAATATTGTAACGATGAAGCTCAACAGTTCACTGTAAAAAAAATTGGGAAAAATCCACATTCACGTTTACTATTAGAGAGAAAACGTATAGATAAATATTCTAATTCAGGTGAATCCTTTGCCATACCATCGCTATCATTAGAATTTGCTACATTATGTTTGAGAAATGCTACATCACTTATATCAAATCAAGAAATCCCATCAGATACAAACGCTCATATTATTCAAGCACCTCCGGGCATACCATTAAACTGGAAACAATGGTGTCAGTTGAAAAATTCTGTTTTAGTATTGCAGACATACATTTTTTTGCAATTACAAGATCCATTTGCTGCTTTAATAACTGCTAAAGATGTACTTAGTCAACCTGAAGTTTCTAATGAGCACAAGGCATTAGCTCACATATATGCTGCAGAAGCATTGATCAGTCTGGATAAACTAAATGAAGCAGTGGAACACCTGCATCCACCTATGATTAATGAGATAGCATCAGCCCTGCCTCCACAGATGAGAGACAAGATCTGCGTCTCTGTCTGGGCTAAGGCTGTCGAGTGCCAAATCATAAGAGGTGATCTAGCTACGGCAAGGAAAATATTATCACAAATAAATTCACCAAGTGTTCTGCCATTGCAAGTATATTTAGAAGTATCTACAGGCAATATAGAAAAATGTCATGCAATACTGAGGAAACATAGATTTACAACATCTATATTCTAAATAGATTTTTATTTTGC
The DNA here is from genome assembly GCA_005406025.1 of Eumeta japonica. Classification (NCBI taxonomy): domain Eukaryota; kingdom Metazoa; phylum Arthropoda; class Insecta; order Lepidoptera; family Psychidae; genus Eumeta; species Eumeta japonica. Next base: position 43,370 of record BGZK01000161.1, read on the forward strand.
ATGAAATATATATGTATATAAAATGAAGTTTACAACTGAAAAGGTAATCAAATATTTATACAACCATGAAATTAATTTAAATCAAGCTCATCTCGAATAAAGAAACCTTATAACTTATAAATATATTATTTTGTTTTATTTATGCAGTTGTTTTAATTTTTGTCCATATTTAGAAGTTGTGAAAACTTTATTTTGAACGCCAAGTAATTGCCATTATTTAACATACAAAGACAAAAACGTGAATGGAACCATTTCAATAATTAAGAATCATATTACCATATAACCTAGGAAATTAAGATGTTATTTTTGAATAATAATAATATAAACTCATGCCTATTTCCCAGAAGGGTAGGTTATACTACAAGAAACTTACTATCTTTGCATATCTCTTTTACCTCAATGACATACATCAATCTTTTCATATAAGCTCGTCGGTTTCGGTTGCTTCAAATTTGGCCCTTTTTTAATATGCCACCAACATGGTCTATATAGGATTTTCTGAGGTGACCCTTGCCGACCTTTACACACATTCGCTCTATAAATTTGTCCTGTCAGTCTATTTTCATCCTACTTTTCAGATGACTAAACTACCACAACATACCTCTTTCTACTTTAGTCACTATATCTTCCTTCAAACCACACCACTCTAACATCACTGTTTCTACATCTATCTTTCTGAGACACCACACATACTACACAGCGATCTCATGACCACTACATGGATCCTACTTCCATTTTTCTTCTGCCATACCTAGCTTTCACAACCATACACATAGCGATTAGGATCCCATTATGGATAGCCAAGCGCACTTGTGAAATGTTTTTACTTGTTACTTTCTCTGGTACCTTAAAATCAATTTTGTATGTATTCAATCAAAAATATAAAAAAGTACTAAAAATAATGTTAATAGGAAAACGGTATTATTTCCTGACTATTAATATTAATTAAGGATATGTCTATACTTACAATATGTTCAGAGGGATTTCCTTTTGACTTTGTTCTGTATGTTATCTCAATTTTGGAAGTTGATTTAATTACTTATAAGTAAATCGAAAAAGTACAAAGCTTGAATATAGACCACTGCCATTACACATTAGCTTAGTACATTTTTACTACAAAGTGAGACATTGTTTTCTGGGTACTCCAACAAATAACCACGATTTTTTATTGTTTTATTTATTCTCTTTCATCATTATCTACAAAGTTGCAATATTATTGTTTATGATATTCAGCTCTGTATATCCATTTTTTTTGGACAAAATAATATGTTTCAATAAATTTTTCACTTACAATTTCCTTAACTCGAAAGAATATATGCTAACAACTGAACAGTTTATAGGACTATATCAAAAAGTATATGATATATGTATTCATTAATTTGTCAACATATAGCCATGTTCCAAAAAAAAGACATTGATCTTTAAGAGATTGTCCCAATCACAGTTTCCATTACTAAATTTTCAGACTTAGGTTTACTAAAGAAGTTTCGCTTCAAAATTGGATTTTTTGCCAATGATGGTAAAATGGATGACAAAAATTATTTTATTTTTTTAATATTATTATGTAGATTTCTATTGGCCCTACATGCTAAAAAAGTGCCTCGTCTTATATTTAGAAGCTTTGTATTAAAAACCTTATATTTTTCTGTTATTTAACTTTATAGTAACTAAATATAAAAATAGTGGTGAACTGACAACAGCGAAATTAATGATTAAATAATATAAAATAAAGTCAGTACTTTAGCAGAGTGCCTAGATTAGATCAGAGTTTTTTTCTATAATTGCATGAAAGCTGTTATTCTTGTACCAACTTATTGTAAAGTGTACTGTGAGCCTATGAAATTGACGAAACTAAAAAAAAGATTGGACATGTTTTTTTTTGTGACAAAAATCTTATTGAAGAACATTAAAAATCAATACAGAACAGACACTGCTGAGTAACAGTTATCTGAAAACTCAGGAAAATATGGTATATAATTTCATCTAAGAGGGTCATGAAAATGTTCACATAACAAGGATAATGTCATATATTATTGATTTTAGAATATCATAAATAAAATATTCTTCAATTTGTGCAATGGTTACAATTTTGTAAAGGCATATTTTGGGATAAAATAATTCCTGCTAAGATGTGAAAGATTCAATTTATTTTTGTTTTCTCATATTTGTCATGTGTTTATAACTATATTGATTTGCGATTTAATAGATAAGCATTGACTTAATTTCTCCCCTGTCTAATGTGTTATCCAATATTTGCTTCAGTGAAATTCTATTATATGTACGTCATTTGATTTTCTGACCTCAAATCGACATAGTACCATTTACAATGTTCATAAAACGTACACTTCACAATGTTCTTGGATAACTATTGGCAGAAGAAAATTGTCACAAATGTTACAAGTTCAAAATTAAAAAGTGGCCTGCATTCCATAATTAAATAATTTAAATTCTTTTAATTAGTATTAAATGAAATTATAAATAATGCAGTAAAATCAATATGAAATTCCATTTTTCAGATTATTTTTGATGTCGGTCGAATAACAACATAATTTTTCAATAGTGATAAATGGCAAATATTTTACAAAAATTGTTAGTTATTGAAAAAGTGGATAATTATTCAAATCGCAAATTAGTAATCCAGTACCCGACTGGCTATGTCAAATCGAAAAGAAACTGCAGCAACTTTCAGAAATGTGTATTTCGTCTCCTCATATAGCCTTTTTCTATCTTATTTGTTCATTTCTGAATATAAGAAAAACATAATGAAGGGTAGGCAGAGACTATAGATTTCTACATGGTACCATCTTTGCATATCTGTCTTTTTTCGCTGACATCAAACATTTTTTTCATGCAAACTCATCTGTTTTGGATGCTTAAAATTTGGCCCTTTTTTAATATGTGACAATTTGGTCTACGTATAGTCATTAGTCTGCATGGGATATAAGGACAAAATACTGTTCTATATCAGTCTAAAATATATATGGTGGACTAAACACTGTGTAACGATTGGTCCTTCCTCCAAGAAATGGCAACAACATTAAGGAATTTGTCAATTAATTTTAGTATAACCATAAAAGCTCTTCTCCTTATTGAAACACATTTCTATAAGTATTTAAAACATTTCATTAGGCAATCAATTTTAATATAGCTTTGTATATTAAGTTTTTTTTTTAACATTACTAATGAGAAAGTTAGTAATAATCCCCAAAGTGTGCGTGAATAGTGAATTGGTCTTCTTAGTCCAAAAGGAACAATGCACAATGCAATGGAGATCTGTGGAACAATGGGTCGAGTCCTGCCCGCACGCGTGTTATGCGCGTTGCTTTGATATAAATAAACTCTTAAAATTCTACCATAAAAAATAAATTTAGAAATATTTATGCTCCTAATTTATTTTTAATCTGTATTGAAATCCTATAAATAAATATCTAAAAATAAATGGGCAATGAAGTATGCGAATACTGCGTTATAAATTTTGGATATAACAGTCATTAAAATTTTTACAAATGCATAAATGTAAACATCGTAAGACGAAAATGTTGAAGACTAACAGTAGTTCAACATTAATAAGAGACGGTGAACACGACCGAGCGTGACCTTAGCCGTAGGCTAAAACGTGCACGACTACAAGTCTTATTTATGCACTGAAACAAACAAACAGTATCTATTAACATAAAACAGTTGGTAACACGATAGCTACTTCCCCCATGTACAAATGTCATGATTTAGTTAACTAAACATAAAAAATATATACGAGCAAACACGCAAATTCGAGGAGTTGAGTCATTAGATGTGTGTTGATTGCTGAATAGTCAACGTATTCCGTATCAAAAGGTAACAAAGTCGATCCCTGATTTCGGGCAATTTACCAGTGACTTTTCAACTTGGTCAAATTAAACCACTTTTCTTGTGCCTCAGAAGGCTTGCTAAGCTACCGGAACTGATAGTCGTCACCTCATTGGTGATTAGCAGCTCCAACTCGCGCCACCGTCAAGAGCTTAAAGTCGTAGTATTTCAACCTGAAATGAAACTTTGACGTGCGACTGGAGTTTACTCCTTGAGAATGATTTTCTTGAATATACTATACAAAAAGCAAAGGGCGTAAATAAACACATCGCTTGTAATACAGAAAACATATATATTTTATTCATGTTTGGTTATATTGATTTGATAATGATGCTTTCGGTTCATCTCAGATCCTCACGGTCGATTGCTGCTTTATTTTGGGGTCTTAGCATTAAATCCATATTTCATCACCTGTAACTATGTCTTACATGGCAGTAGAAGAGACGCAATCCGTTTTTTGAGCTTTAGTGAAATTATATGGGATCCACCCACCACAAGGTACAGCTTTTTCATACCCAAATTATTGACTGTGTAAGATTGACTGTATTTGACTCATGCCTATGCCTAAGGATGCCCGAATCTCACGGTAGGTCACATGCCTGTCTATTTCGACCATACGACGCACAGAATCGATGTTTTTGTTGTTCACAACGGTAGACGAGCGACCATCACGCAATTCGTCACTAAGATTGACACGACCACGCTTGAATTCTGCAAATCAGTTACAAATAGTCGTCTTGCACGATAGGTACTTCATCGCCAAAAGCAGTTCAAAACCGAGCGAGGCTCTGCTGAGCTGTCAAATTACATTTAAAATTGTAGAAAAACATACTACGAAAATTTTCACGATTCAAATTCATAGCGATGAAGACACGCAATTTTTAATATGACGCCACAATCTAAAAACAACTGACAGTCAGATGAAACAAACTGTATTCTACAGCCAAAGAATCCATTTTCAAATGTAGTAATTAGATACTTTTTAAATATTGATTATGGAAGTGGCCAGTTCCAGAAACTTTTAGTGCGCCCCACGTATCATGAAAACACAAGATTCTCAATAATCATAATCGGCATTTAATTTTTGTGGATCTTTTTTGTTCTTTTCAAAATTTGTCAGATTCGACCAGACGATCGACGGTGACTGTACTCACCTATATGAGTACAACATAGTGATTGTGTTCGTATACTTATAATTGCGTCTCGATGTATTTTCGCTTACCAATGTTGGCTATTATAATGCGATTAAATTTTCTTTTTTTTTTTTTTTTTGTGAATGTGCATAATTGCATATCGTAAACGAGTTTCATAAGCACCCGTTATAACATTATAATGTGTAGTATTTATTTCTGGATAATAACTGTCATGTTACATTAACATGAAAATTGATGACGAAAATTAGTCGTTTATACTTTAAAACCTGTTTCTGTTAAGTAGCACATATAGCTTTTAAAGATTTCTCGTACTGTATAATTTACCTGTATTGGCAGGGACAAAAAATGAACAGCTGTGTCGAACCGAACGCACCCGGCATGACAGGTGCGCACGCGCCCAAATTTTTTTGTCCGTAGTCATATATTCTGTACCGTAGAACCGATTATTTTTTGTCTCGTTCCTTCTTAGATAGAAAGAAGAAAAACATGAAAGCGTGTACATTGTAAATTTTGTATGTATTGTCGGTTACATTTTAAGGTATGGTGTATGTGTTCGAAACTGCTTTATACTAGCTTTTCGCCTGCAGTTTCGCATGCGTGAATATAGAATGCCTTCATTCACCTTCCGTGTGGAAAGATCTTGTTGTTAACTTCCGATCTCGTTCCCGTTTCAATGCTGTTCTTGATTTAAAGCCTACATTCTATTCCAAGCCAACCTTTATTCATCCGCGAAAATCGTATAAAAATCCGTTCAGTAATTTCAAAGATATATGTGAACAGACAAACAAACAAAGGATTTATATATATATTAGCCTATCGACAAAATCGATGTATCCTTTACATGTATACAAAATTTAGTTTTGATCGGATGTGTAGATCAATAGTTTAACGGAACAACCAATAAAGCCTCTGTAGATTTATATATTAGTATAGATTTCTTAATGGATTTAATTATTACAAATTAGTACTAGAAAATGTCTCCCCAATAACTATAACTCTTCAGTTTGACAAACTATAGCCTCTGTTATAAATATAAACGTACTTAGCGGTTAATTCCTCATAGCGGTATATTACACTTAACAAGTTTTAAAATGTCCAGTATTCTCATCAATGTAATAAATAGGTTCGCCCCTGCATCTACTCGATTTTAAACGTCGAGCGTAGATAAAAGTCGTGTGCTTAAGGTTGGTGCTTCCAATTTTTCATTGAATTATATAATGACATGTTGTTTTTATATTATATAAGTATAATATCTCACGTTAGTAGATGATTTATAACTTTAATAATGTAAAATAGTGATTATAAGATGTTTACAAAAAGATTTACCTGTATATTTGACAGAAAAATAAATAAATATGAATATAATAGGCTTATTTACTTATTTAACACTACATATTCGTGATAGAAAAGTAATTTCGTAAATGCGGCGATTATTATACTTTAGGTGGTTATTATTATATTGTATTTTAGGGTATGATAAAGACCCATTCTTGAATAGTTTCGGGCAATAGACCACTGGAAAACAAATATGAAACATAGAAAAGGTCAAGTTTTGTATTGTTTAAAGCGACCTTTTAAAATTAGACAATTTACGTAGTTCACTTTATAGTTCATTTTGAAACGCATATATACATATATATATAGCTTAGATTATGTTATTATGACATTGCTTATTTTATATGAATAAAATCATACATTCATTTTTGGTACAACGGTACTATTCACAGGAACAGAGTTGGAACATTTATGTAATAAAAGACTTTTGTCAATATTTTTTATTATTATTACTTTTGTATAACTGAAGACGTTTAAATTCACTACATACAGTACTGTTTAGGCACCCCGATACGCAGCAATCATAATAGTTCCGCTTATTTATAGTCATTTCATCGTTAATTACGTATTATCCTTGCTATGACTCGCGCGCGCCAGCCCAACCAGCCACGACTGTACTGGTTTGAGATGGTTTGAGATTGCATTGTTCGGCTCTCGTGCGTCATATTTTGGTGCACTTTGTATGGAGTAGATCTTCTGTTTGCTGATCTACTCCATACACGAAAACATTGCTCACATTTTCAAACCCAAACTTATAAATTCTGCCTCAAAGTTATGAGAGATGTAAAAACGACCTAATTGTTATTGAAATATTTTGACGCGCATATCATTTGAACGTCGCGACAGATTGGAACAGGGTTTAAGGTAGGGTTTGATGCAGTTTTTTTGGTTTCTTAAAATATTTAGTTTTTACACATCGAGCGGCCGAGAAATTAAAAAAAAAATCGAAAAAAATTTTTTGATAAGTCAAATTTATATGATTGATTTTATTAGCTTTAACAGGATCTATGACGTTCGTCGCAGACCTTTTAATGCAAAGTAAAATTTGTTTAATAGGAAAAAATATCCATTTTTTAAAATTCCTTTTTCTTTTTTTTTCCAAATATATGTAATCGATTATTGTCAAATTTTAGATATAGAACCAATCATGTACTAGATCATACGGCTCCAGGTTTTATGTCTATATATATGTACATATATTGCACATCAACCAACGATACCGTTCCTAAACTCCCCCATTCGCGGGAATAATCATTGCGTTCGTAAATAGTTTACGTGTTTTCTGCTAGAATGGCCTCGTAACTTGTCATAGGGAGGAATTTCTGGGAAAACGCGTCACCCGCGGGCCGGCGCGCTCTACAACGGCGACCGTGATGATTGTGCGAAATCCACTTTCGACAACTGTCAAGGTCGTATCGGGAGACAGATCGATAGCCCGCAGCTATTCGGATCGGGTGCTCAGTGCGTACGTACTTTTGTCAGCCCCGTTCGTTGGTGCGCACATAGTTGTAGCAGCCCCGTCCGTAATGCTCACGGCGTTACGGACCGGGCTGCCAAAACAAGATTTCGCAGTAATTGAATTGTAATTCAAAAGTATGCCGTCTTTTGTTTGTTTTAATTTATTATTCTCAATTTTTTTTTTTTTGTTCTTTTGTGCAAAATATATCCGGTCAAAAACATAAAATGTAAAAGAAATGAAGTCTCGCAACGCAGCCTACCCATCGCAAAAAGTTGTAAAATCTTACGTAAGACCGGGTCCGTTTCGTTCAGTTAGTATGTCTATGGAAGCGCCTATTCAACAAAGTTGTTTCCTAATGAATTACCTACCAACATGATTTCTATAATAAACATCCCGACTTCGCAATCGCATGACGACATAACAACATCCACCTAATATCAGATATGTGAGCGCTTCATTTGTGCTTGTTTTTACATATTACATAAATTAGGCCTACCAGCGCTACGGTCTCCTTGACCGTAAGATACGACTGACCAAGGTGTTTGTAAATAATTCATATTGAAGCACTCGCTCGGTGCTTCGGAGAGCACGTTCTAAGATGTTGGTGCCGGCCGTCGTATCGGGTCAGTGGCGAGGGCCGCTCCGGGCGCCGACCCCGGTGGCCAAAGATCGCCAAGCTCAGAGATTTCCTTAAGAGCCAAGCTGTTCCGTCTGAAATAAAAAAGATTGCGGGAGGCATGGTCCAGAGGTTAGGTGATAAAACCCCTACTGGACAACAACAATAACAACACGAAGGCTTTTCCACCCTCGACCGATAGATAAAAATATTTGTTTGGAATTATTAATTTATTTATATAATATCCAATTTAATATATCTGTATATATAGTGTGGTTTAAATCTAATGAATATTAGCCTAGTTACAATATCGCGTTGTGGCTGGTGTATTTAAACCCGCAACGCACGAAACCGCACATGAGTATGACACGAATGACAAAAAGACAGATATTAGTGATTTCCTACCGCATGCGCAGATTGAAATATCAATTTATTAATAATTTTAACATGGATGGAAACGTAGTGATGTAACCTAAACATCGGAAAAGGTTCACCAAAATCTACAACATACTTCCTACCATTTCTCTCATATAGTCAGTCCCCTATCACCTGATACATTTACTTGAAACGCTGTGCATAGTGAAGAACTATAGAATAAATCCTGCAGCGTGAGATTCGAATAAATACAAGTATTAATTTACAGTGAAACGGATTATTATATAATTAAAAGAATAAATAATATTTTGTCACCAGCATATCTATATAACAATATGGGTTAGTTATAGTTGAAGTCGGTATCATCGGTAAGATCTTAACTTAAATTTGTGCTTATTCATGGCTTCGTATGCTTTTCGACGATAGTTAATTTTTACTTTTGTTCTGATCCACGACAGTCGCAGAGTGACTGCTGGTTGCTACTTTGAAATGATTACAAGTTCAACTACAATACCTGATTATTCTCAAAGATGGTCCGCTAGGAACAATCCCTGACATTTTGATAAGTGAAGTTTTATACCCAATCCAATAATTATAAATTGTCTTTCGACATTCTATCCGCTGTGCGTTACCATTTTTAGTCGACATCCACTTCAAACGTCTAGAATTATACATATTCATAAAATATAGCCTCGGAGGCCTTTCATAGGCAAACAGTGAGGGAGGTTTAGCGTGACAAAAACTGTCAGAAAAGGGTCTAAAGAAACACGACGCTTGTAGTAATTTTTTTCTTTACAAAAGAAGTCATCTTGGCGAATATTCCTTAAATATTTTATAATATTTATATACTTTGTTTTTTCACGTATTTGCATATGTTTATTATTTATGTAAATATTTGTGTACTATTATTAATCGTAATCTTTTACAATATCGTGACGTAGTATTAACAGAGGGGAAGGGATTGCAGAAAGCGTGACGAAGACGTAGGGAGGGATTGATAAAGACGAAATTTAGGATGACATATTTTATGACCGGCCCCTAGGTTGCTTTTGACATTTAGAATTTTAAATTGAAGTAGTTTGAAATTACACTACTATGAACGTTGTATACTGTACATAGGGTGAACTATTTTATACATATATTAAGACGACTACAAGTACTTACTCATACATTCATTCCTAACCAAAACTCACGATTCAGACATACATTTTAGGAACTTTCGTCGATTCTTTATAAATTTATTTTTGGCTTTTCGTCTATAATCAGAACTCTGGCGCAGAAAGTAAAATTCGTACCCTAGTCACGGAAATTATTATGTTTTAGCATATCTATTAATAAGTCTGTATTAATAGGTATCCTATCCACAAATTACGTCACACGTTATAGGGGCGAAAGTCAACAAATCAGGGCATCGTATACGAATGGGGGCGAGTCATACGTTTCGTGACGTCACGTGTCTAAATTTTAAATATTAAAATTTTCAACTTCAAATTTGACGAAAAATTTCAAAAATTTGATTTATTATTGATTTCGTATAAAAAGAAAAATAGGAATATTGGTATAATTTTGGAAGTAACGTTAGAAAAATAGAAATATTAGCATAATTGTGGAACAACCGTTTTGATATAATAATTTATACATTTCGAATAGCGAAACACGTGACGTCACACTAGGGGAGGAGGAGTCGCATAAATGTGATTCTTGTTCACGGACGGCCCCTTTCATGTGACCGAGCGTTAACAACGAAATCCACTAATCACGACTCCGACTCGACCGTATTGCACACACAGTGCAACACAAGGCGACGATATGTGCAAGTAATCACAATCACGTCCTATGGCAGCCGGCCGTCGACCCGCCGAGGACACGCGCTATCAGCTATCATGAACGCCGGGAGCCGTACCGTTACATAGCAGATCGGTTTAATATTGTAAAATTTACTAAGTTATTTCTTTTTTGAATACGGCACGACTCTAAAAGCATAAAATTGATGTACTATAGTATAGTTTTTTTTTTTATCTGCTATAATATAAATATATTGTGCTTATATAGATTGAGAAGCGTGAACTTGCCCACGTTGGCTCAATGCGGATTGACGGCAATATATAATAAAATTAAGATTGAAGTTATTACGTATATGGGTATTTTCACCATATTTGTTTTAGACCGCTTGATTAATAATATTGTAATGTAGTATTTTGAGGTATTGCAATAAGCGAACCTCATAGAATATTCATTGTAAAATTGTTGTTAATGAGTTTTCGCAGTCGTTTAGACACTGAAATACAACTGGTAATTTTTACGTTTTATTTATTTTTTGCATTAAATTAATTATTTTAACATTCGGTACCGAGTTAGGATTAATTCGGTATATTTGTCTTACAATCTATGAAACCGTTTAAATAGATTACAAACTAAATATTTACTACTTGCAACCAGCAGTCACTATGTAACCATCGAAAATAAAATGATAATTAGAGAAACTCTTTAGTTTCATATGTAATTAATAATATAGTAACTTTTAATACTAGCACTAATAATCGATATTTGACTTTCAATCGCATTCATGTATAATCATGAACTAAATAAAAATTAATGAACACTAAACATAAACATGGCGCTAAATAGAACGCCCCGAAAACAATAAATTAACTATTACAGAAAATTGATACCACGAAAAAGCACAAATTTAAGCCAAGACTGGAGAAAAAATATTCCTTATTCTTTTAATTATATTAATTACATATATTCTCTTAATTATATAAACACAGTATTTGTTACAAGCTGTGGTAAGATAATCTACTGCGATACTTATTATATAATACATAAATAATAAATGTTCGTTCAGGACTTCTATTTGCTGACAAATCAACAATTTTAGCAGTGTAATATATTTATTATATTAGTAAGACCAAGGAAACACTACAATATACCTAGCAATAGACACCGACTCCAAAAATAACAATAATTGTAACTACATCATATTATCGTAATAATTTGATTGACTTTTAAGTAGTCTAATATTTTTTTTTTCACTTTACTTAGGAGAAATCTAAAAATATTTTGATCATTGTTTGTTATTCTTAGCTATGTGTTGAGTTAAATTTGAAGTGGATAGGTACCTACTTATCTTCTTGCGTGGTAAACACATAGATCGTACCTACATATTGATGAGTAGAAAAAGTAAGTTGATTATTAAATTGTAGAAGAATACGCAATTATTAATTTACTTTTTAGTGCATGTTAATTTGTTCTGAAGTCGGTTCTTGTTTGTTAAAATTTTTGTTTGTTTTTTGATTTTTGTGTGTGAATCTGAAGTACACTAACTAATTTGTCTGATTATAAATAGCTCTATTAAACATTCTGCTCATGGATCGCACTCTTACTATTAGTTGTTAAGAAGTTCCACTGATCATCATATTCGACTACGACAATCACTTGACCATAACGACCTTACGGTAGGTGACTCAAATATCCGGATAGCCTATAAAAGATTCGGCCGAGTATTGTTAATTTGCTCCTAAGAATTAAAGAGTTCCGTTACTTTGTCATGGATCCCATAATCAGAACCCAACCAAACTCTCATCAAAGTATCCTTTTTTTGAAGTCGGTTAAAAACTGAAGGAATTCATTCAGCACACGTGCGCAGTCGCAAACGAAGGCTAGTAAAAAATAACTACTCGCGAGCTACAACAAAGACGTAACTTACTCATGTTTTTTTTTTTAATTCCATTCGATCGTTTGCCTTCCGCCGGCAAAACAAACTAATGAAAACCCATTTCGGCGGCGTCGAGCAGGTGGCGCGACACTTCACTGTTTCCATCTGAAATTCTACGAAGGCGTCGTAACTTTCTGTTTATGTTTGGTTAGCGCCCTCTTTCACCGGACTGTGGAGGATATCGTTTCTATCAGTTCAAGTGGGTGCACGGGCCTCTACCGTTTTAGACTCAGAAGCGATGCTGTTTCGTTCGAAACAAAATATATTCTAAAATGTCTCGTCGCCTTATGTTATTTATAATGGTCTGCTTTGTAGTATGATTGGACGGTTGGGACGTAATTTCGTCTTCTTCTTTTTTTTTAATGTGCCACAATCATTTTTAAACCTGCAGTTAAAGTGTCATTTAACATCGAAAGCGTGCTACCAGTTTGCATGGATTTTTTAAAATAAGGAACGCTTCATTACGCTAACCTCTATTCGAAAGGCAGGTAAGTAGGTAGGCAGCGCCGCCCATTTAATTTCGAAACTATTAATTTTGACGACACTTATATATCGTTCTATAAGATATCGTTCTATTTTCATTCAACCTATTCCAGTTTGGGCGCGTTACACTACCTCTGATATCCTGCACGAGTCGAAAGTTGATTTTGTGTATACTTATCGATTTTAAAAACTCTGTAAATCAATCGGTCCGTCATAAATACGTAGCTGAACACCGTTTCCAGAAGATTTCTATTTGACTAGACGTATTAAATACATTTATCTCCAGAGGTAAATTATTTTATAGACAATCTCGTTTCTATACGTATATACTTCACCTCGTACGTAAACAAGTATATTACAATAACTATAATTATTTACCTCAAACAAGTAATATATTGATTCTTTACAAAGATTAAAATTCGTCAGATCACAACAAAGTACGGCGCGTGCAGATGTCGAGGTTCATCGGCCCGCGGATCGCTCGCACGTGGACCGCGGCGTGTTTGCGTCCAATATTTGTCTAACCGCCAAATCGCGACCCCTGCGATGGATCAATCATCAACCGCAAGCACATAACACTGCCTCACATGTCCAACTGCTCTCGTGGTGAATGATGATTGAATCGTTCGTTCGGTGTCCCAATTTGATGCCCGTCGGTGCTAATGGGAAATGTTGAATTTAATATCTACGTACTATACGTTCATATACATACTGTATCTTCGTTTATTGTTTTTTTTTGTTTCTTTACATTCTCAAGTGTAGTCCTTTAGCTAAATAGTAAATAAACGGTTGATTATACTGGTGCCAGTATCCAAGAAACTCATTATGTTCTTATTTCCTCTAATGTTTTGAATTGCACGCTTTATGATTCCAACTTAAAAATATGAAACAAATTTATTGAACTAGTTATCTATATAAAAACTTTTAAATATTTGTCCATCTAAAAATAGCTTGTGTACTATTTTCATTATTATTTTTTCTTTGCATAGAAACATCACTGTTACTCTAATTAATATTATCGTATAATATTTTAGCATAAGTTACCATTTCTAGATACCATTTTGAGTAATGATGTAATATTATTTAATGAATTATTTTTAAATTCATATTATGTTTAAGTAAATTATTTTATTAATAGCTTCAGCTATACTGAATATAATTATTTAATAATACAATATTATTTACACAAAATTTTAAGTTTTGATCTAATATAGATGATTCATCCTGAGTTTTGTCATCTTTAAAATATCAATAAAATTTACAATAAACCTTACATTATTTCTTTTTTTTTTTCTCTTAATATCGTTTCATTAGATTAGGGTTGCGAAATGTAAATGAATTGTCATATAAGCATACTCATTATTTTTTGTACACAAAATTATTCTTTGTCCGTGTACATACTAGATCATGAAATAGTCGTTCAATGAGCGACTTACCATAACCTAGAGCAGTTGCACGGCCCATACGGCTTTCGCTAATCCGTCGTTATGTCACGTCTACTGACATATAAAATGACTTGTTTAACGAGAAAAACATTTTTTGTCTATTGTGATACCGCCCGAAGGTCGAATGTAAGTTTTTTATTATTACTATCTAGTTTACATTTACTACAATTTTTATGAAAGTTTAAACAACGCCCCTAGCGGTAATGTTTAAAACTTACAAGCACTTAAATTATTCACACTCTGTTCTCTGATATATTGCTAATAGTTAATTCAAGGGGTCATTCGAAAAAAAATTATCTTATAATAAGTAATATTTCTCGGTAAATACAATAACCACAAAATTGTCATTGCAAAAATGGTTTTTGCAAACCGTATTTCACAATAAACAAGGATAGACTATAAAATATTTTTTTATGGACAGATATAAACTTTTCTAGTTATGTTTTTTCAAAGAAAATCGAGTGGGGCTTTGTCGGAGCACACGAGCATCGGTTTTACGTGAAACATCTAGTCTAGTCAGCGAGCGCTTTTGGTGTTAAAGATTGACATGCAAACGAGATTGGATTCGTTCTTAAAATTTTAATACAAATCGGCGCCAGACATTAGGGCACCCATGCGTGGCTCATAACCCCCTATTTCCAACGATATCCTCGATTTATATTTCCGACTGCCTCTAGCATGGCACGAGGTCGACGTATTGAATTTTTATAAAATTTTATACTTTTTCTGGTTATTTTCATTTATAATTATTGTTAATATTTTTGTTTCAATCAATCGGTTGAAATAAACTCCACAACCAGACGAATAATCGAAGCGCTATCAGTGTGAGTCGTGAGTTACTCTGAACAGAAAGCAGCGAGAGTGCAGGTTTCGGTTATTTTGCGCGAAGCCGCTCGGTCCCGACAGCGAGCTGATTATATAAGCTAAATAATAACCTTGGAGTTATGTTTATGAGATTAATAGTTTTGTAATTATTAGGGTAAGACGGCATAGACCTTTTCGTGGGGTCCGCTTTTTCGACCTGGTGCTCGTTTGTTATGGTGCGATTTTAAAGAAATGTTCGCTCATGAAAGCGATCCTAAATATTCCCATCGTTCTGATGAAGTACATCTTCATTTTTACACGGATGGTTTGCATGATCAATTTCGAAGTATATAAATTGGTATTTATTATTGGGCATATGAAACTTTCTCTGTTTTACGCTTACGTTGTGTCACTCAGAGAAGGTACCGCACAGTACGGTCTATCTCTGTGGTATCTCTGTGTTTATATACGTATTTAATTATGGCTGGATAGAAATTTATTGTAACCAGTATTTCTATAAAAATTTAAGCCGCTTAGAAATAGTTATCAAAAAGCTAGCATTTTTTTTTTGTATCTCTTCAAAATTACTATTTCCGGTATTTCAAGTTGCTTCCAAATTTTGGTTTAATTATAAGACTTCTTCTAGAATAACAAATGTCATAAAATTATATAAAACATAAAATTATTTTTTTAACAAATGTTAAAAAAATAATTTTATGATCTTAATCCTAGAAAAATAACTTAACCAGTTTTAATGGCAAACACCTACAAATTGTTTAAATCTCAACCTAACACATCCAATCGAACGGTTAAATTTGGCAGTCCTAAATACGAAATTTCCATTAAAGCGGCTGTAACATTAAGGATTCTTCGGGCCGTTACGTCACTTGCTCAAATTCAAAAGGGCTCGACTGGAGGGTCACTCGTGAAGGACTTGGAATGGGGTGGCGTGCGAGTGCCTTTTCTGTTCTGTACTTCACCCAGAGTGCTTCAACCCTATCCCGTTTGTTTGAAAATCGTCACATCTCTACTCCTTCGAAACTGTTTAGCCGTTTCGCCTTTTTTTTTTTTTGTCCAATATTGATGATTTTTTGGTGCAGGGTTATTAACGATTCTCGGATGTAATTTATAAAGTTCAAAACTAAAACGTATCTGGTCGAGAAATTGAACTGATCATCCACAAAAATATCAAACGTTTATGGTAAAATTGTTCATTGTTGAGAATCGATTAAAATAATTAATAACGCGCAGGGCAAGTCTCAGGGTCTAGAAACAAACAAATTCAAATATGAACACTTTTTGTGATTTTCAGCTAAAATAGAATCTGTCAATATCCCTGTGTTGTGTCAAGTTTTAATATCCTCCTACAATCGTTTAATTTATTTTCGTTTAAAGGACTCGTCCCTTAAGTCCTTCGTGTAGGTCCAGTGCTGGTCGAAGATTACTAACGACCGTTGTTATCATGTGGATACAACATCCGCTACGAATAATTCACTGCTCGCTGTATATCCCGTGCGATGGTGAATAGATTTTGAGTTCTAACGGTGTATCAGCCGTCAGCCGACTGACACTAAATTCATCTCCGCGCTCTTGGTCGAGATCGAGTATAAATATTATACGAATATATACTGGGCCCATCTTTGCAAAGCTACGGAAGAATGTAATTATATTACACTAATTGTTACCCGTGGCTCCGCCAGCATAGGCATACTATAAAATGATATATTTTTTTTTGATAGGATTTGCGTAAAATCCGTTCTTAGTCAGCGTCTACATCTCTAAAAGCGTAACTGCACCAAATTCCAAATCAATCGGACCTGTAGTTTTGGAGGTCTCGTGATGAGTCAGTCAGTCAATCAGTAGTAAGTATATCATTTATATATATAGACAATAATAAGTTGGAAATGGTTGAAGTTGAAATTGTTTTATATCATTTGCTCGTTGTCGATTTGTATGTACGAGAGGAAAACGCTGCAAATATTCAACAAACACTACAATGTAGGTATTTTTATTAACCCGAGCTCTTAACTACAACTCATTCCGGTTGGAATCTAGAGAATAACCTTGGTCCTGGATGTTTAAATTGAACTCCAAATTCCATATTCATTAATTGTTACTCTGGTGGGTCTTGAAAGTATATGAGAATTTCAAAACAACTTTCGACTAGCTAAGTCCGAGTCGGAGTATTGTATAGAGGGTTCTTTACTCTAAATCATCTCGTGTGGATGATATTAAATAAGGTGTTTTGTAGAGAATTTCTTTTTACTACTTTTTTTGTTAATCCCGTGATAATTTTAAGATTTGTGTTTCACGATTAACTAAAAGTGAAGCTCTACGTACTTTTTGAAGTTACACTTATTTTGACGCCTTAGGAAAGTTGGATGGGAGTGTTGTATGGTTTATTACATGTTACGGTTATTACATGACATTAACATAATTGCAACGTCACCATACAGTTGTTATATCGGCGCCGATGTAACATATAGTACACGTTCAACGGACTACCAGGGCAGCATACGCAGGTAGTAGTATGAAACATTTATTTTATAACTTACTTTAATATCGTCCGTTAACATTCAACCGAATACCAGGCCAGCATATTAAACGGTAGGAAGCAATACAAAACATTTATTTTATAACTAATTTAATGTGGCGTATTCTGATAAAAATAGAATAAACATGTCTGGATCTCCCGTTAAGGTCAAATCAACTACCAGGATGGTATATACGGGAAGTGGTATAATAACATTTATTTCATAACTAATTTAATTTAATGTATCTTAAAAAAAAATTGTATTACCAAAAAAAAATATTTATTTACGCCAAAGAAGTATAACTTCTCATGAGCGTACACAAGTACACACACAGTTTTTTCAAAATTTTGGTTTGTGTAATTTACAAAATAAGGAAAGAATAATGCTAAATTTTCGTGTGTGTCTTTAATAATGATATAAAAAAAATATTTACCTTATAAGTAATCTTATACATTTCCATTCACTTTATAATCGTATGGTGTACTTGACCAGTTTTGTTTGTATTCTCTAATGGAACTCCCAAAATAATCCATCAAAATCCGAATCGGTTTATAACGCTTTATATTTATAATTGAACCGCCTAACTCCGTATATGTTACCACATCGCAGCTTTTTCGTACAGCAGATGCAGAGAAAATAAACTAACATCAGACGTAAGGATTTACACTATCGTCAAACTATAAAGGTATAATCTTTTTTTCAGCTATACGGAATCCTAAAAAAAAACATTAATTTGAATCAAAGTTTTACGTAACAAAACTTCTTAAAGTGAAATAAAACCATACATTTTTTTTAATATGCATAAAAACCACATTTAATGTACAATATGCACAATACCTTTTAAGGAAAAAATATTAATACAATACACACGTAAGACAGTCCAACAAAGTTCACGTGTACTTGACCGGTGTGGCCTTATCTCACAGGCAAAAGGGATGTGACGTCAATATTGCAAATACGAGTAAATTCTTTGAATCGTCTTTCTTCTTAATCTTTGGAAACCAAATAATGTAATAAATAAATTGTTTTTACCTAACCTTCTTTTTTTTTTTTAATTACGTTATATATCGTTTATATTAACGTCAATAACTTGGTTGTAATCTTTATAAGAATAATAGAGAAATTTCATTTTCTCTCAGAATGATTACATTTAATAAAAACACGAACTTGTAGTCAAATATTACCTTTTGAGATCATGATTGAATCACAAAATATTTTTTTTAAACTCACGCCTGTATCCCAGAGCGATAGGTGGAGAGACCAGTTAGTGAGACATAAATCATAAATGTCATCTCAATACGAGATAATCTGTGCGATATTTCACACTGTTACATCGAGATTTTGAAATATCATAGTACGTCGACACAAATCGCACCACTCAATCCCATACAGGTGATATTCCTTTTCACATGCTTTATTTCGCATCACATTAATGCAAATGACAGTTGTCTCATTGATTTCCGGTTGATAATTTTTTCAATAACATTTACCCTGTCTAACCGTACCTATTTTATTATCGTATTAATATATTGTTTGAAAATAAAACTCGGTTGTATTTTGTATGTGAATTAAGTTAGCCACCAAGTAAACTGACTATGTTTATCCATAACTTAATTTTTTTCTGTAACGAAGCGATTTGAAAACCGCGGCTATACAGTTGACGATGTTGTGATGATTTTAATGGATTTTAAACCAGCGGCCGTAACATGACACCATAGAAAAGGGACTTTGTATAGAACTATCTCTCATTCATTACAGGGGCGCGAGAATAATATACCAATATATGTATTACCAATAGAATTGGTGCACTGTCGCGAGTGAGGTACACGCCTACCTCACGTCTAAATGGAATTACCGTAAATAATTCATTCTTTCTTATTTTTCTCTTTCCATTAATTTGATATCTTATTTTCATGTGCGTATTAATGTTTTAATCCATATCTACTTCATCCAAACAATCACGCTTATCATTATTAATTTCGTCAAACTTTATGTTGTTTTTGCGAGGTATCTAAAGAAACTATTTACAATATTTGTTTAATGAATGAGATGTTAATAATTGAATCTTAAGCATTGTGATTTACCATTCAATATATTTTAAATATAACCTAATATATGTGTATTTTCTCAAATAATTCTGATTATTATAAAATAGTAATTTTAGTGTGTACCGCCGTTGTGCGTTTGGCTTGATTTACAATACATAACGTCGCGGCAGTACATATCCTAGGTTCGAACCCCATATTTCATATCAATAAACATTTTTTTTTTTGCGTTAATCATATAACAAACTTGATATATATGTATATTGGATTTGACTGTTTCTTCGTTTACTTTATACATCATGAGTCGCAGACCGACTGTTCGTGATTGATGGGAACAAAAATTGAAAACAACCTTACTAGAACTTAAGGCTACCAAAAAATTATATAACAGTCTTGTGAGCGAGCGTGATGACCACGGAATAGAGTTCAGTTATATTTTTAAATTGAAAGACGAATTAGCCGAATTAGACATCAAGTGTAATGATGTCACAGATCAGCGCGATCGCTTACAAACGCTGGTCAATGAAATGAACAACTATTGGGAGCGTTACGAACGCTCTTCTGCAAATTCAAGCACTTCAGGCAGAATTACACGGCAATAGAATGCAAACGGATAAATTGCAAGACGAAATGGACATGTATAAAGTGAAGGAGACAGTTAAGTTGTGCGATTCAATACCACATGGTACGGCACGGTCTGGCAACCCAAATCCCTGTTTGAATTAAAATTATAATAAGGTGAAAATAAAAAAAAAATTAGAAAAAAAAATTATTATAAATAAAATTATTAGGCGGTCGCAAAAAAATGATAAAACAACTGAATTGTAACTATAGAAAATATAATTTCAAAAAACGAAATAAAGAATTACTTCGTAAAATGAAACTATGCGAGGCTGAAGTTGCTCGTAGCGATTCCGAGTGTCGGGATTTGCAGAACCAATTAAAACATTAGCATACTAATTTACAAGAAATAGCTGCACAATTCGAATTGTACAACCTCAATTCAGAATCTAATTTATTTCCTAATGATGTTGGTCTGTGGTCAGATTGTATCGAGCGATCGGGTGGATTGCATCAGTCCCACTTACGGGTCAGAACCGAATAATAAATATGAAAATAAAAAAAAATTACACCTGCCCCGGGGACTGTTGTGCTACATACCGGTCTGACTGATGAGGGTCGTGAGAGGACAGTGATTATTCGGACGATCTGGGTATTGGATTGGGACCCGTGTTGGGCAATTGTGTGCGCCACCGGGTATTGAATATCTGTATGCCTGGAGCCTCATACAGTGACATCTTAAATAAAATTTTATTTGATGAGCATAGCGAGAACACCACAATTATTATATTGGTGAGGAATGGTTTTGGTGTACGACGAAAAGATATGATTGTCTCGTTCTCCCGTCTTCTGGAATCGTCTCATCGAATTAATCTTCAAATGATTCTGTGCGCTTCTCCATATTCAAATCACTTGTCGGAAAAGCAAAATAAAGATCTTTATAATGTAAATACACTTATGTACAATATGACGGCGTCATAATGATGCAAATATATATATATTTGATATTAATATATTTAAATAAAATTTTATTCTCACTAAATATAGGATATTCCTATCCAAATATTTTAAACGACATTTAGCTAAGTTGTTAGTCTGTAATATCGATTATGTCATAATATTAAATAGAACAAAGTCTAGTAAGAGTGACTGCGGCTCGATTGGATCTGGAGCTCTGTTGGAGTGCGGAGCTCTAAGGATTTAAACGGACTGCTTCAACAGAGAGAGACCCTAATTTAGTAATCCAAAATAAACAGGGTTTTCTCGGCAAAAGGGAATTTACAGATTCCTTCCACCTAAATTATCAATACATCAATTGTTAAGAAGACAGAGAAGTAGCTCTAGTACATTATCGAACAAAGCATTATTTCGTCAATTTCGCCCTAATGTAATGATTAGAAATAATAATAATTTAAATAATTGTATTCTTAACCTGATGCATCAGAATATTCAGAGCATAAAAAAATAAAGAGCTAGACGTTGAGCTGTTCATGGACAGTGCCAATATCGATATATTATGTATTACGGAACATTGGCTGAGAAACGGTCAGCTTCTCTTTGGCTTTCTTAATCAACAGGTTTCATCACATGACGGTTCCTTAATTGTAATCCGTAATAATTTAAAATTTAAGGAAAGAACTGATATTGTGGACCTCTTTACTGAACGGGTTGTGGAGATAGCCTGTGTGGAACTCGAGCGGCTTATTCTGATGAGCGTATACAGGCCCCCTCATTCTTCTTATAAATTGTTTGAATCGATTATGGATCAATTCTTGTGTAAGATAACTGATAAAATATATTGTAATAGGTGGAGACTTTAATGTAAACTTATTAGATGTCTCCAGTCATAATGGTAGAATTCTAGAGTTATTTGAATGTTACAATCTGTTAAACCTCTCCAGAAGTATATTATCAATAATTTAAAATCAGACCAAAGTGGTCAAATAGCGTCTTTTAAAATAACGGTAAAAAGAAATCTAAAAAAAATTATAAAGTGCGTTCCATTGAACCAAAAAACGATTGGTAAAATTTAGAAAATGTGTCATGCAGAGCATTCAAGAACTACAATGCTGTGACAATTTCAGTGAGTTGTACAAATTAATATTTAATGTAATAAAAGAGGAATACAATATTTTCCAACCAAGAATTACTAAAGTAAATAAATCATTATCGTTCAGTGATTGGGCGACAGTGAAAATATACATAAGTAGGAAAAGATTGTATGACGCTATGACGAAAGAATATACAATAAAAGCGAAATATTTACTGAGTATGTTAAAAACTATTCAAAAACGATTATACGTGTTTGTATCGTGGCTAAAACGAATTATATTAACAGCAAAATAAAGAACAGCAAAAATTTAATGAAAACAACTTCGAGTGTCGTAAAGAACGAAATAGGCAAAATTAAAGGTCGCGCTTTTGACTTCCAACTTAAGATAAATGATAAAAAAGAACATAGAAGTTTCCGAAGCCTTTGAAGCATTTTTTTACTGGCATTCCAATTTCGATTACCAAATCCTTTAATTCATCTCCCGCTCTTGCTGAATCCTTATTGAGGGAAAATATTCCGCTTATTAATATCAATATAGAATTTAAATATATAAATTCGGAAGACATTATTAAGACATTTAAGTCGTTGGATATGAAAAAGTCTGCTGATCTCCATGGTCTGTCTGTCAGTTAAAATTGTAAACTCCATTATTGATTGTATTGCTTCGCATTTGGCGCTTGTTTTTAATAAATGTTTGAATGATGGCATGTTTCTTGACGTGATGAAAGAAATCAGTCTCGTTCCCATATTCAAAGGCGGTAATAAATCGAACCCCACTAACTTTAGGCCTATATCTGTATTGCCAACATTAAGTAAAATTTTTGGAAAGTTGACTATATCAACTTCTACTACATTTTTATAGTAATAATCTAATGTCCAAAAAACGGTTCGGTTTCACACGGGTTCGCTCAACAATCGATGCTGGTGTTGAGTTTGTCGGAAAATTCTTTAAATGTTCTGACGTATTTCAAGTTTTATATTATAACCTATGAAATAAAGATATTTTGAATTTGAATACTTTTTTCTAGGATGTCATGCTTGGCCTGCCGAAAGGTTTCTATTGGTCTTAGTGGTACTTTTATGCGTCGATAGCGATATTTTTCAGTATCTCATTGCCGTGACCATATTGCAATTCGTTCAAACAGTTCGACGTTTTGCGTCGGACGTTACACAAAAAAAATAGAAAATGCAAAAGTGCACGCCGACAAGCTTCTTATATTAATAAAACGCACAAAAGATGTATTAGTAATATGCAGTTAAATCGGCATGATAATTTAATTGAAAAAGTAAAATGGAAAATTTACAACTCAAAGTTACCCCTCCATTTACATACAGCAACACCTGATAAGATATCTTTTAAGGAAAACAGAAAAAAAAATTAAAGAAATATTCTTAAATACAAGGCTAAATTTACTCATACGGTGAAGGACACTCTTGTCCAAAACTCTTCATTCTCTCGATAAGTTACATTCGTTGATTTTAAGTTTGAAATTAAAAAAAAAAAACCACAAACGTGAAATAGCTCATATTCAATACGCTTCTGCTCCTAATGAATCCGGCTA
Source organism: Eumeta japonica (assembly GCA_005406025.1). Lineage (NCBI taxonomy): Eukaryota > Metazoa > Arthropoda > Insecta > Lepidoptera > Psychidae > Eumeta > Eumeta japonica. The sequence goes on from BGZK01000161.1 coordinate 67,360, forward strand.
TATTAAAAACTAAATGAAGTGAACTAATAAAGTCAATCGAGCTAAATCGTGACTACATCCTTACGGACCAACTGCAGATCAACTGCCGGCCCAAGCAATAGTTTTTCGATAGATTTAATAGTGATTTCTCTTTATAATAATGTACTTTTTATACCAAATAACTACATTACATTACTAGTGAGAATGAATAAAGTTGATTAGGCTTTATGTTATCTGTTGACCGACTGTACGCACAGCCGCGTTGCGGCATGCAATCAAAAATCTAATTTCATTAGGATTCGGCGAACTTAAAAGTGCGACTATTCTTACACTTCGACATCATTACAATAACACACATCACTATAATGTAACAATCGTTCTCCATTAAAAGTACGTATACACAGCCTAAACGAGCGTTCAGTTGATCGATGCTTCAACACGATTCAAACGCTGTTATTAGCCGAATAAAAAGAGAAACACAATACGGTAGGCTGTATATTTATCATAGCCGACTGATTATTACATTAGCCGCGGTCGCTGTTTGTTGCCCGTCCACCGCGTTTAATCACATTAGTGTTCCGGTTTACGATCATAGCGTCAACCTAATATTAACGCTGTCTGCATCATCGCTGTTTATTATATTATGAATGTATACGCGCCGGTAATACGACAGTTTAAAGTCTAGTTATCTATTCAATAGTTTCTCCATAAATTCATTGAATCTTTTGAATCATGAAGTCTGACCGAGGAAGCTGTTTATAAATAGTCGTAAAATATCAATGGCTACTCACGGCTTTATACGTCAGCAGGACAGTCCATTCCGATTGTCACTTGCTGGTCGTTAATCTGCAGGTGTGGTACATCCTAACTAGAAAACATAACATGAAGCCATTTTGGAACTAGGATATAGGATATGTCCATAAGGACGGCATTAAAACAATTTCAGCTATTCTCGGGGTTTTGATAGCCTCGTGTATGAATCCGAGGATTGCATCGCCGAGCATTTCTCTTACCCTTATAAGGATTAAGACGTCAATTAACATTCACTCTAAACGGCGAAGAAAAATATCGTGAGACAACCGCATACCGGTGAAGCGAACGTTTGTGTAAGTATCGTGCCAAATGGAGATTTGTATACGGTCTCTGTCTAACCCTCTGGGATACGGGAGTGTCTTTATGTTACGTTGTGTATTTATATCTGTATATATTACCGAAAACAAAGATTATTCTATTGTAAGTCGTAGTATTCATATTAAATGAAATATTATACATGCACAAGGCACTGTAGAACCATGTATCTTCTCATGTGTTTTTTTCTTTTAGATTGGAAATTTTAACATTAAGTCCCCTTTGCTAGCCCATTGCTTTTGCTATTTTACTTTATGTGCACTCCGAGGTGTGCAGCGGATGGTTTGAATTTTAGTTCGCATCCTGCAGCTTCTACTTCCTAGGCAAAGTTTTTGACCACTCTACTCTCATTCTACCTTGCTCCTCACAAACGGAAATTATCATGTAATCTTTCTAATCTGGATAAGAATCGATTAATGATTCTCTTATCGATAATAATTCAGGAACACGAAGCATTACAATTTTTTAGTATTCCATTGTTATAGAATTAATTGGCGTCCTTACCGTAATCAAAATGGTCCCTATGCCGCTATTCGACGCCGATATTCAGTCAAGTTTTCTAAAATTGCCTGGCTAACGATGCAGTTTCAGCAGTAATACAAAGGCTTTGCTAACTACCTTCTAATAAATCTCATAATTTCTTGTTTACATGTATTAATCAATTTATTAAATATTGAACGTAGCGACACCAAAATGCTTGCCAGTAATGCATTAAAATCTGACCGTTACTCGTTTTAGTGATGAGTCTCTGAAAAGTGAAAAAGTAGGGTAGTCGAAAATTATGGAATCGCGTGTCGTTCAGTAGATGGCCCGCTAGCCACAATCAGTGCGTCTGCACGCAATCCTTTATTTAATGCTTTATTTAGAGTGTATTTTATTAGCTTTAAATTAAGTACCCCGAGTATTATGATCGTGACGATAAAATTTAGAACAAGATTATACGGATTCGGTTTGAAGGCATTATGGTTTATCAATGTTGTTATACTGGCTTATTAATATGTTGTGATGGCAATTATAGATTAACTAGCTTACGCCCGCGGCTCCGCTCGTATAGATATAGAATGATGCCAATATGTTTTTTTGGATAGGATATGTTTAAAACGCGTCCACGTCTATGAGCGGTCTCGAAAAGTAACTACTCCAAATGTCAAATCAATCGGACCTAATCGTTTCCGAGATCTTGTGATGGGTGAGTCAGTGTATGGTATTTCGCCTGTATATGTATATATTAATATGGGGAATATTTGTGCACTACTGAATGTTCCCGTACCCACGTCCAGGGAGTCAGTCAGCGGCATAAGTGAGCAAGCTAGGAATGCATTAATTTTCCGTATCAACAAAGGAGTCGTACGAGTATTTATATCGTCGTGTATGACTAGAGATCTCCCGCCCATTTCGCTGGGCATAAATTTAAACTCGCAATGATTATTTTCCGATTCCGATTCCGCTCTCGATTTTGACCGCGATCCTGCCGTCTGTTCTAATGCCGGATCCGTCGTCGATCTCAGGTCTTCCTTTGATATTGCAGCTATTTTTCTGGTATTTATATATCTTATGAAAAATATCTTGTTTCATATTCTAGAAGGTAATCTGCCTCTGTACGAGATTTAATTTCGATCCTTACAGCCATTTCGAAGATTAGCCCAGATAACAAACACACACTTTATTGGTATGATATATATAGCCCATCATTTACGCAGTTACCTGTTCTTACTGAATGGCAATTTTCATTGATATCAGGCGAGCCGTTACTAAGTTATAAAAGAACATGTAGACAGACAGACAAAAATTTAAAAAATACTTCATTTTAAAAATAGAGATATTTTTCAAAATTTAAGAATTATATATTACGAGATAGAGATTGATACAGATGTTTATATTTAGCTTCGATTTTGAATTGAGAAGCACACCAAAAATCGAAGCTGGATCATTATCACATAAACATCTGTATCAATCTATACCACTATATAAATCTGTAGGTACCGTCAAAAATACATTTTTTCTACCTACAGAGTTTTTAATCCTGCCTACAGAGATTTAATAAAAGTCAGTAAATGCCACATCGAAATACAACATCGAAACAAACCATACAAATTTATTCTCTTCCTTGGCGAGTATGGCGTCAGTAGCCTGATCCAGATTTTATCTAAAAAGAAAAACTAGAGAGTTGTTAACCTTGCAAGTCAGCCTCGAAACTTTCCTCTATTCTCGGAATCGGAAAACTCTAAAATACACAAGCATGTATATATTTTTGAGCTAAAATAAAAAAAAATGCCCCTAAAAATTAAAAAGCTAACGCTGTCTGTAAGCTGCGGTCGGTGATGTTTCTTCATCAATTTTAGAAATTGAGGGCGTTGAGGGGTAGTCTCAGGTTCGTGGGCGTCGTTAAACGGACAAATCTTCATATTTATGGTTCACCCTTAACGACATGCCTTAATGACGCGCCTCGTCCGTGAGATCGTTTACGTTTTTATCGCTGTGTTTGAATATTATATGATTTGTTGACTCCTATGAATTATTTTCGCAAACGATAGACAAATGACTTTGAACATGTAAATCGAGTGTCTAGGCGGTAAGATCAAATTAATGTCTATCTGATTAAAATAGATCCTCGTTTCTGATAGGTTATTGTATATAAAATACCTACGAAACGTGTGTCATGCAAATTGTACTTGACTTCCCACTGCTCGTTGAAAAATGTATATTTCAAAAATGTAGGAATTTATTCATCACCCCGATTATCGAAAATGAAATTTCCAGCAGAAGTTGATGTTTTAAGGTTTATTCTAACATTTTTTTACGAGGATGTCTGAATCTTGTCTCTGTGTGTTTGTCTGTGTGTATTATAGATATATGTGTGCATACATTTCTAGCGCGTCGATGTGCGTGTACTAGGTAGGTAAACTTTACAAATTTTGAACGAATCTATTGTCGAGGTTGCACTTAGGCAATCTTCGGGCTTTCACTCAATTTAGAATTTCTAAAAATTTAATATTGATTTATTAAATATATTTTGAAAATTTTCGAGCTATGTTAAGAACTTTATCAATAATTATTAAGAAATTGTTCAATTTCAACAACCAATCAGCTCTACTTTCCAAAAAAATTGTTCAATCAATCTAACGATATTAATTTTCCTAAATGCTTTTTTTTAATAACTACGAAGTGAATCGGCTGATTAAGATCAAATTGACGACTTTCGAAAAGGCTTTACTCGTTTTGAACTCTCTTATAATTCTAACCTTTATTACGGTTTCTTACATTGTAAGTAACTTCAACGAGAATTTTTTTAAATATATTTCTTTAATTTAAAGATATTGACTGGTTAAATGAATATTTCCGAACGTATATATTTCATAAATATGTAGCTACCTAGATCAAATATCTCTGTAGCGTATAAGTACTTATATTCATTTACAAATCCTCTGAGCTCTACACTAGTTTAAAATTATGAAATCGAGCCACTAGGTCAACCATTTTACAGATTTTTTAAAAGATCCAAAAAATGTACTGCAAATCAAAAACGTCTTAATATTTTTTCTATAAAATGGAGAGTATCATCCATCAGACAATTGGAGGATGATCCACAGCCGTACACCGAGATAACATAACCGTTTATCGGAGCAGTGTACAATTTTTTATTGGTTCCGAGCGTCGTTCCTCCTGGAACACGAAGCGATTCCGAACGAAAGTCCATACGAAACAGATCGTGATACGGGACCCACTTTCCGAGTCGCGTGCCGTTACGGTATGGTAATGGCGCGCCGGCCGATGTCCGTGCCCGCCCCGATCGTGTCGATGGTCGCGATAGTGCGCGGCGGCCCGGCGTGACGGCCGTGCGCTGCGCACCTTTATCCTGTCACTGATTTCTTAAAATCTGAATGCTCCTCCGCAATATGACATAAGAATGTTCCCGATTTCCAAAATATACGCAAATTAAAATTTTTAATTCAAATTTAATGGATACTAAGCGATTTTTTTAATTGTCTCTCAGGCACTGGCTGAAGCGTCAACGCTGATTCTCTTCAATGCTACAATAGTGGATAGCGTGCAATAAAAAAATAGGTAAGTAATAATCACTTTGCATTAATTAGTTTAAATAAAAAAGCGGTTAAATTATTTATATTAACTATGTCCACATTATAATGTTGTTACTTATAAATCGATTTTGACAATTTCGTTCTTGAAGATATATATTACATAACATTTAATCGTATTCGATTAGTATTTAATTTGGGACTTAGAAAATACACCTCGAAACTTTGTTACAAACAGCACACATGTCGCAATCATTAACATAGGCACGTATCTAAAAATCGCAACAATTGTTAAAACCTGATGGAAACAACCATGCTTGTGCAGCGAGTCGACGAGTCCAAGGATTCAATCCAGGTGTATATGGGCCTATAACTTATAAAATTTAGTCTATCGCTGTCAACACTCACAGTGGCGTCAATTGGCTAATCCTATCGTTAGTAGAACACAGGTTCCTACCCATGCCGAATTTTTAAATGAATCATTTATAAGAAAATTATGAGAATAAATATCCGTAAATAATCGTATAATTAATGTAATACTAAAAGTTATAGAAAAGGAGCGGTCAATGAAATTATGTCGTTTCTAAATTAAATATTTACGTTTATAATTAACATAGTCAGCTCTTTTTAGGGTTCCGTACCCAAAGGATGCCAACGGAACCCTATTACTGAGACTTCGCTGTCTATCCGTCCGTCTGTCACAGAGCTCTATCTCTTGAACCGTAATAATAGCTAGACATTTGAAATTTTCATCGATTATGTATTACTGTGGCCGCTATAACAACAAATACTAAAAATAAAGGTAAAAATTAAAGAGGGGTCATTATTCAAGAAACGTTTTATTTTACTGAACTATTTTTAAAACATTGTACGGCGTGCGAAACCCTTCTAATAAAAGTCCGATTCGAACTTGATCGATTTTTTTTTTCATAATCATATTTATTAAAGTAACTTCATTTATTCACAGGTATAATACATAATCTTAAAAATTACCATAACATACGAAATCGGGGCGGTGTAGTGACAAGTCTGATTTTTCTTTATTCTAAAGAACGAACGCAAAAAAAAACGTATAAATTGTATCATCGAGTCGCGCTCACAACTTCTTTTAACCAGAAATAATGTAGTCCGTTGAAGTAAAAGTGTTTCTCATATAATTTATGGTATATTAGTTCTCAAAGCTGTTACACCATATACGTATAGAGGTAAGCCATGAACTAACTCATTTATGGGGCTGCGCGCGCGCGTGATCAATAAAATCCTTGATGCAATATACGGAATTTATTCTTGTATAAGTTTAAGACCATTATTAGACAGTCATTTACTCATAGAGATTATTATGATATTACCGATTATTTAGAGCACAAATATCCATTGAAATAATCAGCTCGATTCCTTACTGAGTTGTTTATTTCTGTTTTAATTATTACAGTTATAAAGTTAACGAGAGATACTCCTCTATTTGGTCCTGGTTGATATCGAAGAGAAAAGTTAATCATGTTGAAAACGTATTGAAAAATAATGCCTTCCGAACAGTTGGTAAATTCATAATATAATGACGTACTCCGATTGTCGTGTGATGATTAAGAAATAAAGAGATCTTGCAATTTAGAAGACGACAACCGACCTTTCTTAATTGTAGAGATTACATAAAATATACGCTGTATATAACTAATTTTCCTGCAAATTACTAGACGTATCAGTGGAGTGTCGGACACGCTTCATCTTAAGGTTCCTTTTGTGTATACTTCAATGATAAATATAATAAAACATGTAAAACAATCAATACGAAAGAAAACTTAGTCTGTTCATCCTATCTATTTTCATGCAGAACGTATTGACCTGATTAACCGTGGTAGAATGGTAGAACACAACCAGCGGATGGTGGTAGCCGGTGGGTAGTACGTCATTTTCGAATTGTAAAGTAATTAATGCGATAACTCTCTCGTATATTGTAATATTACCATGTCTCCCGCGACTTCGTCTACGCGAACACAAAAGATGTCATACCGATCTTGCCCGATTGCCCGCCCTTAGGTTACTGTTCCTGATGTTGATCCCGGTCACGCTCTTGATTTTAATCCCGGTCCTTGTCCCGCTTTCGATATTGATTCCGGTCACTATTTAGAGGAATCCGGGCAAATGCTATTACCAAATTAAAATATAAGCTATATTATTCGGTGATAGTGCAGCTTTCTATGAGGAAAATAATTTTTAGAGTCGATGTAGTACAAATATATGGATGATACCGGGGGAAACTTTAATAGCCTATTTTACTAAGAAATAGTGCAGCTTTTTATTAACGTAAAGTTTTTTGAATTAATTGGGTGATTCAGTTCAAAATTATAAATGTGTGCTAACGATTTTTTTCACGCACAAAAAAGTATATACATGGAAACAAGTATTGCTTAATTTTATTTGACGCATAACAATTCGGGCGGGAAACGATTAATTATTATAAAAACAAAGCGAAACTTTTTCCGTTTTTCTGTTGTTTTTATGCGCAAACGACTGAATCAATCTTAAGTTGTTTACAAAGTGCTTGTAACTTTGGCCAAAATATAAACTACATATAAAATCGTCATTAATTCGTCTGCCTGTTTGTTTTAATTTCGCATAAAACTAATCAACTAATCAATCTGAGATTTATCACACTTTGGCTAAAACATAAGTTATGTTATTATTATATAATAGCGAAACGGCGCCCTTTTTAGTTTTCTTTCATCTAAAAACTATTGCGGTGGAAGGGTCGGCAAGGGTCGTCCTGGAAAATCTTATGCACGTCAAAGTGACGGCCTATCTATTAAAGAAGGGCCAAATTTTAAGCACCCGAAAGCGGCGAGCTTACGCGGAACGGTCGATGGATGTCGATGAAGCGAGAAATATATGCAACGATCGTCCTTTGAAAATCGGCGGTATGTGCCTGCTCTTCTGGAAAATAGACGATGAGCTTATAACAATAACAATGGTGAATAATAAAAATCACTGAACTAATTATGCATGTAGTGCCACTGCACTTTTAGCTAAAATATGATTTGTCCATTTGTTCTTTCACAAACGTCACATAATGTTATACCAGTCAACACAGGCTGTGTATTTCAACGCTATTGGATTCGATCTCGAGATCGGGATTGAGACCAGAATCGGGAGTGTGTTCGGACGCGCAATCGGTACTGAAATTCGGATATGAATCGACACCGTAATCGCAGCGGGACCAATTGCAATTGGTACTAATAATTGAACTGGAATCAGCACTGACAGAGAGAGCGTGATCGGAATCTAAAGCGAAATGAAATCAGTGCCTAAACTGATACCGGGGTTGAACTGGGTCGAGAGTGTGATTGGAAATGAGCTTAGAATGGGATCGGTATAGTAGAATTTATGAACATGTTCGCGCTGGCGAAACCCCAGGCGAAAGTTAGGTAGAATTCACTAGATCATTTGAAGTTCTAAATAATTAATAGCTTTGCACACGAATCCACGTGGATCTAGAATGCTTACTCTGACTTTTTAATAACGAAAGATGTCGCTGTGAATCAGAATTCCGATACGGGCCTGTTCTTAATTTCAATCCCAGTCCTGCACATTATTCCGATTCTGATCTTGCTATTGATTGCAATCCTGATTATACTCAATTTCTATCCGTATCTTGCTTTCGATTCTAATCTCAGTCCCGCTCTCGATTCTGAGCCATTTTTCCAATCCGATTCTATTTCCGTTTTCAATTCTACGCTATTTTTCAAATCCGATTCTATTTCCGTTCTCGATTCTACGCCATTTTTTAAATCCGATTCTATCCCCGTTCTCGATTCTAATCCCGGTCCCTTTGTCGAGTGCGATTCCTGTCAAATTTAACTACGGGAACCCATTATTACGGTATAAAATGTCCTATGTGTAAATCCAGAACTAGTTTTATCCATATGCTAATTTTCATTTAAATATATTCAACTGTTTATTCATGTATAACCTTCCACCGCCTATCCTATACTTACATAACAATAATACCCACGTAATGTCACGAGGTCCTTGTTTCCCCGTTTGCTCGCAAGCTGGCAGGCGACTTCCTATCTCTGGGTCTTATCGAAAATAACTGAAGCGACGCTCATATTAATGGAAACTAATATATTATTAGCGCTCCAGTGCGCCGGAGCTCATTATATTAATTATTATTTACGCCATTAGTACAACTTTAAACCCATTGATGAACAACGTTTTTGAATAACGTATCTGTTAAATGATTTTTTGATCTCTAATAATTTTTAATATTGTAATTGAAATACATAGAGCATATCAAAAATTTAATATATAGATTAGAACAACATATAAATCTTGATTCTTCAATGTGATGTATCCTAGATTTTTTTACATGACAAGCAGCATCGTCCTGGTGAACTAATGACGTCTCCATAATATAACAACATCAATAATAGACATTTTAATGATTAAAAGGTGTTTGTTTTTCTCCGTGTACAAGAAACTCGTTAGTCACTTATACAATTAATAGACCATGATTTTCATTTTGTTATTGAATTTAATTAGTAGAGTAATTAAGAAACATTGAAGAACCATTCTTTTTAACACGCTTTTACTAGCTTCACATGTACGCATGTATATATGTTTGTTTGTTTGTTTGTTGTAACCAACTTCTTTTGATTTAAACTTTGTAGATTTTTCAAGGGACCAATGGCAATACAATAATTTCATATTTTTATGAAATAAATTTCATTTCTGAAATTTTGTAAAATTTGAAATTCAATTTTTCTCAAAAAAAGTTTAGTTATTCGAAACATTATAAAATTTAATAGTTTCGAAAAATCAAGGAAAAATAAAAAATAATAATCGTGAAAAAAATATCAAATTTTGAAATTCCATAAAAAATTACAAATGACATATCCTTTTCCGCCGCGTTCCCTATTTTACGCCATTGCGACGCTTTCGTGACGAACTTCACAGCGGCAAAGTTTCGTGCGTTTTCCTGTAATAGAGTAGGCGTTAGATCAAATGGAAAGGTTACTTAGACATAAATGATATAATCTTAAATTCATTGCTACACGTAAATATTCTAAAATCAAGGTTTTCGGTTAAATAAATACTATTGATATCTTTTTGAGATTAAAAATTTAGAAACTAAAAAATAGTTTAATAAAACTAAAAAACACACTTTAATGATAAATCGAATTAGAAAGTGAAGAATAATTCTTAATGTAGAAATAAAATAAGGCACGAAAAGTATTAGTATTATTGTGAAAAAAAGCGTGGGACGCTGGATAAATCATTTCTCGAAAATATTCGATCGCTACGATTAGTTCAAAAACGGTACCAAAGGTAATGCACAAAGCACCCCACACTTTTTTCACATTAATAGTAAGACTTTCCGTGCATTATTTTATTCCTATATTAAGAATTATTTTTCACTTTTTAGTTCGATTTATCATTGAAACATGTTTTTTAGTTTTTTTTCCTTTTTTTTTTAATCTTGTAATGGATAATGAAAATCCATTGATTGACACCCAATAATAATAATAATATAACTTCTAAATAATTATTAACCTTCAATTATAGATTGTATCTAGACTTGTCAACTAGACTTGTAAACTGTAAGTTTCGATTGTACGAACCTTACAGTTTAAATTTTTTCTCCATTTCTAAAAAAAAAATATTTTTATCTATTGAGTCCTACACAATATTGGCGTTGTTACTCAGTAACGTGGAAAAGTTTCGATTAATCATTTATTTATGATTTATTTTCACTCCTAGGATATAATTCATAAATTTCTAAATCAACATGTAATATTACATATTATGAACGATAAAACGGTTTGTGCGAAAACGTCAGCAACCACGGACGGACGTTCATAGAAGACGATTGGATGTTTTTATGTTAAAATTGTTGTGTGAAAATATTTGTAGATGGTTGTAGACGCGCAGACGGACGAGTCTGAGCTGTACAACGCCAGCGCCGCCGCTCGGCTTGCGGAGGGTGAGGCACACAATAAACGCAATTTAATTTACGGCACAGCGTACATCGCGAGGGGCGAAGACCTGCACGCGCCGCGGCGGCTTGGACGGGAGCCAATTTTGTAATCGGTGGGAAGGAAAAATGTTGAGCGTTTTTGTTTAGCGCAGGATACGGGCGAGCGATCGCAGCGCGCTTCGTTATATAATACCCATCTCTCGGCGCGGGTGTGGGAGATGTTTAGCACGATATTTGGAAGTGAGTATTCTGTTTCTATATACATTTATTTGAGCATAATATTTTCTCTTAAAATTGTTTTGAAAATGAAGAATATCTCTACCTGTTAGTACAAATATAATACTTTTGAAATTTTAGACTCTTGACGAGTTCGTGTCAGGTCTTCGTGTAATTTGTTTCGCCTTTGCTCTCCCCCACTCATCACTTTCTCCCTCTATCGTCATCTCTGTCTTTCTTCTCTTTCCGGTTATCTCACTCTCTCTCTCTCTCCCTTTCTCCATCTTTTTCTCTCTGTCTCTTTCTCCCTTTCTCCATCTTTTTCGTTCTGTTTCTGTGTGTGTATGGGAGTGTATATCTTTATAAGGCTATGGTAAAGCCGACTTCTATCGCTAGTAAATATACCAAAAAATTGCTGAACTATAAATTAGCGAAAATATAACCCCCTACCTGCAATAACGAGATCGATGACCCGAAACAGGCTGGGCTCAGTCGGGGGTGACCCGGCCCGTTTGCTGCGACCGCCGGGAATTTTGTATAAACTTATAATTTAAAGCAAACTTCACATAAATTAGCTTATAAAAACACTGCCCTTTTCGTAAAAAAAGAGGTTTTTGTATTCCGTTCACTTACTTTTAATGAAATTGTTCTTTAAAAAGGAAGGTGATAATTGGTTTATTTCGAATTTATTTAACGAAAAACTATTTCTTCTTCGGAAATGAAGGATTTCACACAGGTAAGTCTTTGCGTAATAGAAACACGTACCACTTCGCGAATAACTAAATTAGTGTCTATGCTTTAATTTGAGTCTGAAATGAAATCTAGTCTCTGTCTAGGACATTGAAGAGAGATCGAATTACGGAAAAGTATGATCACAAGAAAAGAAATAAGGACCGAGCTTTGCGTTTGTGTACGTATTTCATCGTTACTATGAAATTAAAATCGGACTGAACCGAGCGGGAATGCAACCGCTTGCATTGTTTCAAATCGACAAATGTATGCATCGGGATACAATCCAATACACTCCCTGCTGTTCATTACGAGTACCGCTAGTAGACAGTTATCGTTTTTAAAATTATTTATTATTTTGAAAATGGTTTATATAATAGATACCATTGACCGGTCAATCAAAATATATTTTGTTCAAATTTCTTTAAACAACCTTTCAAAAAAATTTAACAGTAGAAAATAACTAAGTATTACTAAATGCTTCTAGTAACTACTAACTAGACTCTAGTTAGTAGCGATGTCGTCGGACAATACGGTGTGATACCTAAAAATATTGAAAAGAAGACGTACTTTGAAAGCGAGAAAAAATAGTACATTCCTGAAAAAGACAAAATTCGAGAACCATATAAATGTCGTTGACGATTTTGATAAAGTGCTATTAGCAGAGCGATTTACGACTGACAGACCACTAATAACGAGGTGCTCACTGTAAGAACACCACATGAAAAGCTAAAGGCGGAAGAAACGATTTGTGTTCAGTTTGGTCATTACGCAATAATATGTCGCTGTTGGGTAAAAACTTACCGCATCAAAGAAATGTGGAAAACGTGAAATTCGCTATTATTGTATTAATTGTGTCATTAAAATCGTGTGACATGAGACTAAAGGCTGACCGATTCATATTGACAGAATATATTTAGTTAACAGATGTTCATCTCATATTTTGTTGAAACGTTGAAGGAACGAAACATTTTAGGCTTAAAGAAACCTATCTCTGAGAGAGATCTTCCAATAGGGTCTGTGTTGTCAATGGTTTTGTACCTATACGTTACTCGCGAATAAAGTCAAAAAAATGTCAACGTCAAACATTGGCATTGACGGCAACGGTCGCTGCCAGTCTTCAATGCGTCCAAAACTCTCGATATGAAATAATAGAAAATAAAAGATGGCCGTCACGGGACGCCCGGCAGACGTGTAACATCTATATTAATATTAGGTTTCATAATGAATAAAAATCTATAACGAAAGATGAAATAAAATAAAGAAGAATTATAGTTTCATTAATAAAATTGATTTAACAGTTATATTGTAAACAACAATACAATGCGTGTACACAAACAGTATACAGTATGCTATAGTCGAATAAAAACATAGGAACGCAGCTCACACAGAGAAGTATCTAAATGTTCACGCGAGCACACACACAAAGGAGTCGTCTGTCACGGCATTCAAGTCCATTTTACTGCCAAGGCGCGCCAATAGATGTTTCACATCAAAAATGTAAAGTACGCTTTTGCGACGGAGCACTACGTCTATGTAAATTTGACAAAATAATCACGAAACGGTTAAAACTCCGACTAAAACCAAATTTAATACATCTCACCACAATCCTTTACGAAATTACACCCTCGATTCAAATCGCCTCAACAAGAGATGATTGATCGGCACGAGTGTTGAAACATCGTGCATTCTTCACTAATATCCGTATAACAGCTTTACCAATCGACACTGACAAACAAAACCGGATTTATTGTACATGAAATAGACACGTTGCTTGGAAAACACGGCCAGAGTTCCCCATATCTGTGACCGTCTTCGATCACAACACCACTAGAATTTTTTTTTCGTCCAACTGTACACATACATGCAATCGTAATACGAGGACAATTATAACAACATGTAATAGCAATTATAAGAATATCTGTCAAAAAACAGGAAAAGGTTTGTGAAAATGGAGTCAAAGGGAAAAAAATTGATAGTCGAGAAGTTGTTAGGATAACATCGTTAAGTTAAATGATATATGGAATGTTGGTAATGATCTGTGCTTTGCACACCATGAATTTACAACGCCATATGTAGAATTTTAATGTTTTAAATAAATGTTTTCTATGAATTTTTATGTGGGTCACTTTTGACAATCGTAGACATTAATGTAACAGTTCAAATCTCACCTTTTTATGTGTATGTGTCACTAGCTATTGACCGCGGCTTCGCCAGTGTGGACTATACTTTTTGCGTTTACTTTTCCTGAGTTTTAAATATCCCCATACGAAATTCCATTGAAATCGGTCAAATTACTAAAGTGCTTATTAAATCTGCAGAACACGACCACGGAAACATGTAGTGAACACTCTGCGCAAATAAAAAATCTATGAACGTTCTGACTAATCTTCATGGAATCTTAAGACATATACCCTACATACTTTTAATGGGCTGAGATGGCTGTACTATCTCCATACTAAATTTTATTGTGGATAAGAAGCAAAGAGCTAAGGAGTAAAACTAGAAAATGTTCTTCTACATTCATTTTCAAATAAAATTTATGTGTAATTCGCGTACAACGAATAATACATTTTATTCATGTAAATTTAAACGTTTCGTTGAACATTCAATTCAGAGCCAATCACAGACAAGTACGAATACGTTGTTACAGTATCCGCTCATCAACACGTCTAAAATGAAGGAACTTTTTTGAAATGTTTTAGAAGAGAAAACGCGAAAACTGCAATAGGTTTCACAATAATTGAATTTCTATACTTCGAATGAACGTAATCACTTTGTTAAAGACCAATTAATTGCCACCTGATTACAAACGTTTTATTCATATCTTTAAATTTATTTTTTCAATTACTTTGGCCAACAAAATAGGCAACCGTGATTCCATAAAAACCAATAGAATTAAGCAAACGCTAGTCGTCATTTCGCAGTGATGGGATTCCATATCGTAAAAATTTAAATTAGTCACAAAAAGCAATACGTATATCTCTAATAAGTTAGTTCGAAAAATACGTATTTCTCAAATATAGATTATAGTTCGTTCGTGTGTCTCGCAGTAACAGTATATCTCCATATGACGCTGAACGGAGCCCTCTTATTTCATTTGATGTCCTAGTTTTATGGCTGACCTTCTTGAAACTTCCTCAGCCTCTAACGGTCCCCTTACTGTACACGTAAATTAATTTAACCTTAGCGCACGCCTATTTCTTTTCAGCGTAAGCAGAAATTATACTATACGATTCTAGTATACCTATACCTTTGCCTCATTGGTATTGATCAATCGTTTTACGCAAACTCATCAGTGCTTAAAATTTAATCAACCACAGTAATGTACAACCATACGTTTTGACTTACATTAAATTTTCAAGGGCTTGTTGGTTCACACATACATAGGTTCGTTTTATACATAAATAAGTTTTTGCACCCTAAATCTTTTTTCGGGCGATAGCTGTCAGATTTCAACTGCTGATTTAAATGAAAGCACCTCGTATATTTAAATGTCGTAATAAAAATCTTTTTTCCATTGCCTCAGTAGGGGCCCCATGTTCAATGAAAATGCCGGTGTAAAAATATTTTGAAAAAGTTTGATAATAATTTTGAAAAGATTGCATAAAGTAAGTACTGCAAAAAATAGGTGTAAACCTAAAAATAGGTGTTTTAAAGGACTTCTAAAGGACCTTTTAAAGCTATTTAGATATTTTTTTAGGTTTATAGTTTTTATGTTAATAATTCACTCAATTGGATTGTCTGTTAATGTTTTATTAATGTTTTAATAATAACGTAATGTTTTGACATTATGATTTGTTCAAAGTCGGCCATTTCACATTTTACAACTTGTAGCGAATGCGTACAAGTATGATGAACTGATATTGCTTTGTAATTACTATAAATGGTAATTATTACATATCAACAGATTTTGTTTTTGGAATTTGTAAAAAAATAAATGTCATTTTTTAAATTAAGTACAATTTATGTCTACCTAGTTAATAACTATTGTTTTGGCGTTGATTTTTGTATTAAATCCTTTTATTTTATTCCTTTTCTTGAGTTTATCGTACGAGATGTATGTTTTTTTTTTTTACCAAAACATGATTTCACATTAGCAGCGGGATACAATTGCAGAGTTAATCGTGACCGTGGTCTAGTTTCTAACGGTGTCAAAGTATAAAGAAACTTAACCCATCAGCACACACCAGACGCTCGGCGACCGCCGCGTCGCGGACGGGAGCGTCGGCGGAAGGGAGTCGTTGATCCCGGCTTTTTTAACGAGTACTTCCTTAATGAATGGTTAATGACTCTAAAAGTATACACATTTTCCAGTGTCGGCCGCGAGATAAGGATGTATGTTTATACGCGAACAGAGTAGGGAGAAGATGTAGAAAGTGTTTCATTATATGCAATTTTCAATACGAAGTGGTATTTTTTTAAAATTACGGTACTTTTTTAAAATTACGGTACTTTTTTTTTAAATTAGATCTATATAGTAATCGAATTGTCTGTCTGTTTATTTTAGTGATGACGTCGACGATGACTTCAATGAACCTGGTTTCGTATGAGAACTTCGTCTTTTTTGGCGACATTATGCATCGAGTATTAATCCAAATCCTCTGTAGAATTGAGTGAAAAGACAAAATTTCACACCCGCAAACCCACAGATATTTATATATAAATATATTATATTTGCAAATATTTGAATATTGCTCTCAGTTCCCATGCACACGTAAACATTTACGTAGATGTCCTTACTTTTAAGTTGTTGATAGCCTTTTCTGCAAAAGTTGATAGTCATTTACGGACCAATTTCTTGGTGTCGATTTAGATATCGGTGTGCATGCGCGTCGTAAAAACTCTCTATAATAATTTTTCCCTAAAACGCCAAAAGAAGCATAATTTTTAAACTCCTCAAGGTACTTCAATACGTGTTATATTATTAACCCAAAAGATAAACAAAAACTAATTTAATTTGCAGCTCGTATTGTCGTTGACACGTCTCTGATTTGATATCTAACTCTACGGATTTCGAGTTGTCATTTTGTTTGTGGCGTCGATATGGTGTCTCGTAGCCGCAGTCTTGAATTTTAGTTATTGCCATAATCACGTTTGGTTTTAGCACATCAGTCCAAAAACCAAAACCTTATATCTGTTCTAGAGCTTTACCAAGAACCAAATCTATATATATATATACCAACATAGGCATATCGCCCTACTTTTTTGGTATAGCAACCATAAAAAATTGGTACCAAACAATCAATGTCACGTTTATGAACTTGTCTATTGTGTTTTAGTACAGTTCAATTTGTGAAGTTCAACTGCAAACGTAATTTGATACATTTTAATTAGTTATAAAGATGAATATGTCAAATTAAGTTTTGGTGGAGTTTTTGTTAAATATTTGTTCCTAAATTTTTAAAATTAGAAACTCTAGAAACTATAGAAGATTAGAAACAGTACTTTGAATTTGAAAACGATTTGACACATTCAAACGTGGCCTCTTCATCGATAGCCATTCGCTAAGATTTATTAATTTATTTTAATAAACTTTTATACATATTATTACATTAACTTATAAATACATTTTTTTTCACTGCGTCGCGCCGTCGGATATAAATGTAATGAAATTGGCTAATATTGAAATCGAAAACGAAAATTGACTCGCCTCAAACTGAAAAAGCTGTTTCGTTGAAGGTATTATTAATAACTCAATTATGTAAATTCTTTGAACTTTGCCGTCCGAATCAAAAGATCCAATCGTTTCGACATCCCTTTTAAATTAGCGCTGCTTTTTTTCTGTTTCTTGATTAAACATTTTGTTTTTTTCAGTATTCACGCAGCTTTTTATTCAAAATTAAACTTTGCCCACAACTTTGCTTACTTCTAATATTACGTAAGCAATGCTTTATTTTTACCTTCTCTCCACGTGTAAGCTAAAATAAGAATAAGTAATTCCGGCCTGCTTTGTTTTTTTTCCTTCGTCTATTGGTTTTGTGCTTTCATTGTTGTTTTCTTTTCTTTGTAATTTTCTTTGTTTGTACTAAACTTGTATAAGGTGGGAGAAAAAGTTTCTTCGTATTTTATACACAAATTCAAGACATTAAATATGTATATATATACCATTTTGTTCGACAACTTCTTGCAATTTTTTAGGTAGTGACATAATTCCATTACTGTAGAAATTTTGGGACTTCTGATCAAAAAACTGCGACAAGTACTTTTGACAGTCTTCTCTTGATACCAAACTAACACTACCTAAAGAATTCTGAAGAGACCAAAACAGGTGAAAATCTGAGGGTACAAGGTCAGGGTTTTACACTTCACAACCAATCTCTCTCAATATTTGTAAAGTGACTAAAGATGTGTGTGGTCTGGCGTTATCATGGTGAAAAACCACACCTTTTCTCTTGATCAATTCTGAGAATTTTTGCATGAGTGTCATCGGCTGTTGGCAGTGGAGATCCGAATTGATGGTTTTGACCGACGTTAAAATGTCCTTCCAATCCTACCATACACATAGCATCAACTTATTGCGAGTTAATCCGGGTTTCGCTGTAGTCTGTGGAGCTTGCCTTTTAACCGTGATCGTTTTCGCACGCTCTTGTCGTAGGTAATCCATTTTTCATCAACGGTAATCAATCTTTTCAAAAACGATTCGGTTTTATTCCCTTTCAATGGAAAATCGCAAACGAGTACACGATTCAATAGATTTCTTTCAGTGAGCTCCTGTGGGACTTGAGTTTTAACCTTTTTGTATATCCAACTGTTTTCAAATGGGTCAAAACTGTTTGCAGTCAATCCCCAGCTCTCTAGCTATATCGTAAAGACTAATATGCCGATCTTGCTCTATTTTTTCCAGAACTGCATTGACTTTGTCCGTGACAAGTCGACCAGAGCGAGATTCATCTTTGACATCAAATTTATCGGACTGAAAACGCTTGAGCCAGATTTGTGCTACTTTTACCGATACTGCATTAGATCCATAAACGTGATTAATTTTTTCGCGGCGTATGTCGCATTTTTCTCTTTTTTTATAAAAAAATAAATAACGGAAAAACCTTTTCGCCAACCTAACATAAGTGGATTTTAACAATTTCGTGGAGCGGATATCAGACATTAGTGATGAATTTAGATTCCACGCCAATAAAAGCAGATGTTCAATGAGGTAGTATAGGGGATATTACGCTTTCTTTGTTCATATCTATACATCATTGATATGTTGCAAATCAATGCATTCATTATAGCACGGATAACAGCACATGCAAAACAGCAAACTTCAAAATAAATTGAATTTTTACGTTAGATTCATTCATTTTGGTGGATAGATAAAGAATAAAAAAATGGCGGGACACCGGTTTCACTTCAAGTTTTTCTTTTTTTAAAATATCATTTATATAATGGTATCAAAATTAGCCGGTTACAAACATCATAGCCAAAGAGATTTCACTGTAACTTTTTATTTATAATATATGAAAAACTTTTTCTCCAACCCAATAATATACAAGCAAACTCTTCGTTCTTTAACTTACACGCGTAAAATTCGAAAGTTATTGACCGGAAATATATTCAAGAAGTCGTTGTTGTCCTGTACATTTGAAAATGAAGTAGCGATTTATCTACATCCATTTGTAGAACTATCCTGGATAGGCGAAAATCATAAAATTATATTGTATGCCAATCACTCACCACATTAGCGATATTTTTATATGTAATAGGATCACTGTGAAAATGTATCCGACCTTTTCGTTTTTAATTTTTCTGTAATTAAATAAAAGAAACAATTTAATGTCAACGAAATGTGAAGGAAAATGAAATAGTAAAACAGTTGTATCGTTTTATTGTGTACGCAACACATAAAAAAATAAATCCATGTGAAACCTGCAAATAAAAACACTTCAAAGAAAAGCACTCAAGGATGCATATAGCCAGGCGAATTCGGAGATGGGGGGGGGGGGGTGTCGATATTAAAAAAAAATTGGGTAGAAAAAAGGATTTCACTTAGTAGTTATATTTTATAAACAATCTCCTGTACAGTAAAGATACAACGGACCGCACAGTGTTTTTATTTGGGGGGGGGGGTCAACCCCCGGTACGCCCGACACCTTCGGGTACGTCCCTGAACACAGTCAAGAAGAACACCCAACGAAATCGTTATTGCGTACCTAACTCCGTGACGAACATGCAGATATAAAGTGCAACATTTGTTCTCCACCTTCGTATTACACCTAGCTGTAAATAAGAAATAAGCAAAACATAAAAAAAATTATACATCGTAACTACTAGACGACTTCTCCAAATGGAGTAGAAACTAGTTATAAATGTGGAAGTCCAGTCCTAATAAGTATTATTTAATCTCCATTTTTTTTTTCATTTCCGATTTGGATATTACCCGTGGAAGACGCACATTAGTATGAAAGCTTGAACGAAGTCGACATACTTGTAAAGTGGTTACACTTATCTCGCAAAATAAATATATTTACACGTCAAAACTATACGGTTTATGCAAGTGAGATCCAAAATACTATCTATATCAATAATTTCGTCAAGGGGTACGGTGGACTCGATCGAAACCTTACCTGAATAATAAAACATAAAAAAATAAAGATTTCGAGTCGACAACATATATCCGCAAAATTCGGATTGTCGAGTATTTTGTTAAATTCCAATGATGCTGACAGACAAATCGCAGTCGCCATATTGGCCACTCTAGCGAAACGTCACTCACGGCCGGATAGGCCTTTTCATCTCAAAATTTTTTTGTGCGTATGCTTTAGCATCAGCCATCTTTTTCGTACAGTTTTTGATAAGCAACCACGATAAAGTGGCCGTACATAAAAAATTAAAAAAAAATTGTTGAAGCATTTTCACTGTAAAAAATTGAAAGAAAAGAAAGTAATAAATCATATAATTAAAAAAAAATTGTTTACATTTCATTTTAATTATGTTGACTGTACGAAAAGGAACAACAAAACGGTGTTGTTATGGAGTATGTAAAAGTGATACACGGCTAAAATCATTCAAAGACAATACATATTATTTTATAAATTTTCCAAAGCCTTGTCTCGATTATTGATATTATACTAAACTTCGATTATTACAATCGCGATTTTCCATATCACTGTCAGCGTTATCGTCTTCTATGCATGATGCCACAAGATAATGATACATAGATCCATAGCTGAAGTTCTTAGGCACTTTGTCAGAGGGGAATGGTTGCCAAGAGTCAGGATAATTTAATATTTTATTTTGCAAATTTTTTGGATTTTGATTTCGTGAGCTCAAGACATTTAACCATTTCCCTTTATCAACTGTTTGATCTACAGGTACATTATTCCTAATTGCATTTTTGACACTGTAAATTTAATAATTTTTTTATATATTCTCTCGTCATTAAGATTTTATTCATAATAAAAAATATAAAAAATATTCAATATCTTATTTACATTTTTCTTATCAATAATGCCATGTATAATCTGAAAATATTAATGACTTATTTTAATAATTATATTTTTATGAGTCACATTCATGTTAAAAAAACTGATTTTTTCAGTACTACAAATGACTTAATATTATTGATAAAGATAAAATTCTTAATATACTTTTTTTTATGTAATTAGCAAGCAAATATTGATACCTAACCTCTCTATCAGCTCATTTTTTTACCTTTTTGTGGACGTCCATGACATTTTAGCCATCTTTTTAATTGCTCACAATTATGAGCTTCAATTGAATCATAAATAAGTGAAGCACCATCGATGGTTTCTTCCAATAATTTATTTGATTGTGGTGATAGTATTCCTTTTCCAGCCATTTTTCATTAAAACTGTACGAATCTTTTGAATTCCCACCATTTCAGCATGGCGGCTACGCATGCGCTCGTCTTCTGATGAAAAGGCCTATACGTAGGACATTATGCGCACATACGCCTCGCCACTCAGCACGTCGGTGAAACAGAGAAGTTCACAAAGAATAAACCTTAAAAGCTATTTGTTTTGTTAATTTATGTTAGTTTATTTTGGAAGTTGATCTATAATTAAAATTATTTATGTAAAAACTTTTGCAGTTTTGATTGACTATATTTATTAAACACAATGAACGATGCTATAAAAATCTATGCCTTTAATATTCCTTGAGAACCGATAACTACAAAAATATCTACCTACATTTTGTACCTACATATATATTATGAGTCGCATTTCACCCGAATGAAGCCGGGTTTTCATCTAGTTCCATTATAAAATACTTCTTTCTCTATACTGCATAAAAGACGATACGCGAGTAAAATGTTTGACATCAGATTTAAGCCTCATCCGCGCTTAGCGTGAGCGATATTGAGACTACTAGACTAAAAATTAAAAACAACCTTTTCTCGATATTTTTCGTAATTTTATGATTGTTATAAATAAATGTTTTTGTAAATTATATAATGCCTAATTAATAACATGTATAAAAATACAACGAAATAGGGCACAGATGCAAACGGCATGGCGTTTAAGGTTTATATTAAGTTAATGACAAACTATCTATTACTTAGCATCTTAGAGTACTATATAATTATGCATATATCAGCTGTTTATATCTGCATTACGTTCTTTATGACATATTCTAGTTATAACATATAATATATTTAAATTTTCAATAACCCATCAATATGTATGAATAGCAAATATTCGCTTTCGGGTAAGTTCTGGATTGCTTCAAAAGTGACCCGTGATTGGCCAATCGATGCCAACTCAAATAACATTCGATTATATTGTAGACCTTTTACTATAAGCCCTTAATAAGATTTAGGGTCGTGCGAGTGGCGTGGTATTACAATAACGAAGGATAAATAGCTTCACGAAATACATTTTGGAATAATCATATTATGAATAATAACATTAGACGTTCTTTTTTTATAGCAACTTTGTCTTGTCGCAGTGCACCACCGAATAGACCAGGACATAATGGAGCCATTCATGTCCATCACCGAATAGACCAGGACATAATGGAGCCATTCATGTGGAAATTCATCTTCAGCTGTAATTTATTATTTGCCATGTCAGCGAGTTCCCTGGTAATAAAAGTATATATAAAATGAGCGTCGGTATTTTTAATGCTACTGTTTAAACAAGTATGATAATTAAATTAAATGCAAAAACCTTGTTACACATTGAATTGGATTAAAAATCGATTGAAAAAAAAGTCATATTGAAAAAAGTCTCGTGGAAAATATTTATATTCGTTCGAATTTGAATTTGATTTGATTTGATAATCAATCAATCAATCATATATTTTGTAAAGCACTGTTGTTACGTACATTAGAATAATGCAACTCTGATGACAAGTAAATATGAATCCAAAAGCTTTATAGCTCGATCTACCATACTGTTCATGCTATAGTTTTTGATTGTGATATTATATTGTTGCTAACTGCGCTCCCAATCGAAAGTAAATTGAAAGTGTAAAATAATTCCCGTAAGAAAAAAATATTAAGATTAGAACGCCACACCCATACGCTCCGTCTTCACCTCTGTCGGTACTTTTGATGTGTATTTACATTTTTTTTAAATAGATTTTTTTGGTGTGTAATTTTCGAGAAAGCAATAAATCTTGTTGTTCATAACAGACTTGACATGTTTACGACTTATTTGTTTTGGATAATTTATCGATTTATTTATATTTCAAGGACATCCTGAACGATCAATCGATGGGTATAAATAGCGAAGTGCTAGCGGGGACGAGTTGAGTTTTGTTTCTGCGATTAGTGTGTTCACAAGTCAAGTGTGATCAATGATAGGCATTCAAGTAGTTCCGGTTCTGTTTTCTGAATATACGCCTTCTGCTTTTTAATACGTTTTCTACGTGTCTTTATTCATCGAATCTCAATCTGCGAAACCCCGATAACGTCATTACTTAACAATATTGATGATATAAAATGATGAAAAAAATTATTCAGGAAAGAATGTTGTGTCTATCAGTCTATGCGTATATTAAATTGTGAAACGGATGATTCATTTTCAATATGTGTAATATTATTATACATTGTAATTTATATATGTATGTATGTATGTATAACCACAATATTAGGCAATACAAAAGGAGAAAATAGAATATAAATATACTTGTATGGTAGAGCGAGATACATAAGCGATATCAATCACTTACACACTACACAACTTTATGGTTCTGGCGTCAAATCGATCTGGTTTAATTTTACAAGATCCAAGATCTCAGTTTTCAAAATGTAATTTTGTGTTTAATAAATATTAGTAGTTAAGGCTTAGTTACGCGGTAGCCAGACGTATCTCATTTAAGAAAGAAAACTCACAGAATTTTACCTTTCATATAGAAGTACTAATAAAATGTTATGCAGTCGAAATGCAGTATTAGAACTGCCGTAAAAGTTTTATACGTGAATGAATTGGAATATTTTCGTGTATAATCACATGAATACTTTGAATAGATACTAACTCAATTTGAAATGATAGTACCAACTGAAACTTGTGTTAGTTGTTTTTTTTTTTATTGAGATATGCTATTATCTTGTATTTACAAATTAATTGCATATTAAACTGGTTTTGTTTATAAAATTTATATCAAAACTAGATTAGACATTCCGCACAAGATATTTTAGAATAACGTCGCATCGTAAACGCGTGCAGTAGTGCCAATGACGACATTTGAGCAACTCGTCCACTTCAATTACTTAAATAATTTAATAATTTTATTTAAATACTTTTTTACGCATTTAAATAAACAGACGGATTTTAAAGTATACATTAAGCAATAATGTGAATAAAACGACGTAGACATCCACGAACGTGGAGCATTTCTACAATTCCATACGAAAAGTGCAGTTTGAATCCGACAACCAATAGAGCGCTATGCCATTTGTTTTTAGTTCTTACGCTAAAATATAAATAACTGGCTGTTGCATTATTAAACATTACCCGATGATATGCCAATGTTTGTTTATTGGCAACTAATAAAGCATTTGCATAAGGAAATCTAAAGTAAACACAATAATCACCACACGATTTATGCATTAAATCATCAGTCTACTTGAATAATATGTTGATTATTGTCGCAAAAGTCGCGAGTGGCCACTATCATATTGTATTGTTATTGTATTGTGAATTACAGTCTACATGCTACGAGAGATAGCAACGTCGACAAAATGAGAATTTTAAGAGAGCTAGTGGCTTGATATGTCTTTTCTTTCGCTATCAAGGTCCGCATGCGAAGCGTTTGACCGTCTGTAGACGTTGGGCTTGCCTGTGCGCATAACACCTGTACAGGTAACTTGTAAGTCAATCTAAAAAGACTTCATTTTTTCATATACTTTTATCAACTATTAGTAAATTTTAGTTTATCGTTGCCATAGGTTTCCATTGTCGATAATAGTATGCCGTACGCAATTTTTAATATAAAATAATAAAGCATTTTAGTATAAATGAAATTTTAATATTAAGTTACTTAAATATTAAAAACTATAAAATTAAATTGGCAGATGTTAATGCCATTGTTAAAGCAAAAGCCCGAGCGATTAATATCTGTGATGAATATGATAAACAATCTCATAGTAGTTTTGCGGCCTAATTGGTTGAATATCGTAATTTATTTAACAGTTATCCATCAATAACAGATCTACCGAATTTATCGACCTAAATTATAATCGAATAAAGAACTTTAGAAACGGGACAGAAAAACATTAAATTTTTTTAGGTATCCAAATTTTCAATATTTTGATAATTACAAGCAAATCATAATTGTACTAGTCTTTATCCGCGGTTCCGCCCGCGTAGACATAAAATGAATTCCTTCATATCGTATAACGTCCCATCAAGAATTCAAGATTCCGATCGCTATCCCGGCCTCGATACTACTTCCGGCCGTTCTCGACGTCGATTTCTCTCGTTCTAGATTCCGATCGCGGTCCCGCTTTTGATTCCAACCACGGTCTTGATCAAAGGGGATTCCGATTCAATTCTCGATCTCTGTTCCGCTTTGAACTTTGATCTCAGTAATGCTTCTTATTATTCGGGTTACGCTCTCGATTCAAAATTTGATTCCACACTCGATTTTTACCTTGGTCTCATTTTCGACGTCGATTCTGGTCTCGACTTTCAATTCCGTTTCTTGTCTGGAGTGCAGTTTGGATTCGGATACTTACGCTTCGTATTTGGACGAAGACGTAGCAAACGCTAGTAGCATGAAAATAAAATTTGGGCTATATTACTCGGGTATAGTGTGGTATCCTATGAATGAAACAATTTTTAGAAACTTTAGTGGCAAAAATATGAGGATTAAACAAGTTTAGCACGCAAAAAAGACCGAAATACACATAACGTTTTTGATTTTAACAGGGACCTACAAAATTTCATGTCTCTTAACCCAGTAGTTTGAGCTGTGCCTGATACATCAATCAGTTTACTTTTTTATACATATTATTTACAAATTATGCGAAAACTATTTTAATTCTATAATTGTGTCACAAAAAAGTGATACTACTCCATAATCATTATCATGATCACTGATCTGATTATTATAATCATCACCATCATCATCTTTTAGAGTGTTAGGTATCGCTGTCTAGTACCTAGCATTTGTAATAGAATAAAAAATTATATCAACTACACAACTCGTTGTATTTATTTTAATTTTATTTTGTATATTATAATAATATCAGCAATTGACGTTGGAAACCGCTCCCCAACATACCAGACAAAATCGTATTTATCATCGTTAATAGCTCGACCGGACACCGACGGTGATAAAGATGTTGGATGTTTTATTTGAGGAGTGTACACTTTGCTGCTATCTTTCAACTTTGTTTTCCAACATTCCCGCAAAATGTAAACAATTTTAATACTAGAACTCGTTTCTATTAATACTTCATTCACAATTTCCGGATTTTATTACAAGAGTTGGTTTCTTGGATATTTAAACCAAAGGTTGAACTTGGAGCAGCATCATCCTGTGACATGGCCTCGCTCTCATATATTGAAGTATTTGATAATTTTACAGTTGAATTAGATGTATTATGTAGATCTGTTATTGATGGATAATTGTTGTTAAATAAATTACGATATTCAGCCATCTAAGTCGTAAAACTACAATAAGATTTATCATATCCATTAGAGATATTAATGTACATGTTCAATCGGTCTGGCTTTTGGTTTAACAATTGCACTAATATCTGGCAAATCAATTTTATACTTCTTACTATTTGAATAATAATATTAAAATTCCAGTCATACCAAAAAACTTTTAGAATCATTATTAATTTAAATTAAAAATACGTACTATTATACGCAGGTTACTTGGGTCAGATTCCGCTTTCGTTAAAATAAAATAAATATTTTTTTCTGACGAAAATGGAATTCATTTTTGGACAGAGAAACTTTGGTCAATTAGTACAATATTGGTGCATCTCGTATAAAATCAATCAGCTTAACAATAATGTTATTATGTAGGTAACAACAGTGTCTATTTCCTTCCCCCGACTTTGTTTAAAGCCAAATTAAATAATATAATAAGTCCGAAGAGACCTATTATTTCCTGTGTAAAAGTTTAAAAAAAGTGTAACTTACAAAGATACGTTATAGATAGATAGGTTATAGACATGGCCAGTATCAGCGATTTAGAGCATATTCAAACATCGATCGTAATGAACGTTCATATATTTTAATTATTTTTAGTGGGGACGAAATCTGTATTAGTAGACGATACAAAAAAGGTACGTGGAGTGAATACGAAAACTATCTAAAAAACGAATCTACAGAGTCAATATGGGTGTGCCGCGGAGTTCCATTTCTATTCCTAGTGTACATAAATGATCTACCACATTTTGTTAAGAATGATCATGGAATTTATTGTTTGCCGATGATACCTCCTTACTTTTTAAGATTCATAGGCATCAACAAGCTTTTGACTAAGTAAACAGTACCATCTCTGAAATCGTTGAATGGTTTAGTATTAATAATCTGCATTGTAAATCCATTAATCCAGTATCATAATTATGAAAAACTCTTGGAATAACATTTAGTACACATTTAAATGTATATCTCAAAATTACTTTTTCATTTTGTATATTATTATATTAACGCTATTTAAATTTGTATTTGGTCTATTATTATGTATAGTTGAGTATATATTTCCTCTTTGCCTCACACAGCACAGATATTTATTAGACAAATTATTATAGGATAAACAATGACTATCGCATTTTCATAACTAAGATTATGTTTGACATTCAATAAAATTATAAACATTAAATTCAAATATATGAATCTCTTTTCAGTTTGACTACAGACCTTAACCAGAAACAAAAGTATGTACTATGTAATATATACCAAATACGTATATGTGTATGTGTTATGTGCGTGCGTATGTATGTTAAACGCATGGTAGACGTGTAATGTTTTTTTTTATTATTTTAATGTATTTCTAATGATTATTATGTAAAAATATTAATTTTCTGCACTCTTTAAAAAGGGTTACAAAGTTTTCTCTTCACATATTAATACATAGATAGATAAAAGTCCAATAACACTATTTTCTAGCGGCTATATCGTTGCCCATAAAATCCCCTTATGGGAATGCCCTGATGCCAATCTAAATAGGTCCCATATACTTTATAGAAGACCTAGAAATTTTGCCCCTCCGGTTCATTATTGTAGCTTACATTTTCCTGAATCAAAAAATTGAGGAAATAATGTTTGTTTAATAATAATATTGGAATACAGAGGTTAGAAATTTAACAATATTAAAACTTTTAACGCCTATGTTTATGTAAAATACATCAAAGAAGACTATAGCTTCTCACGAGTATATATAGGCGTGTACTACTGAAAATTGTGACATTTGCAAACAATTGAAATGTTTAAATCTATTTTACAATGTATAGTGACGTTTTTGATACAACTGTGTCACTGTGAATCGTAGAAAAGCCTTACTAAAGTGTAGTATAATACAGTCAAAGGAAAACCACAACCTTTCAACGGATACTTCTTGGAGGCGAATTCCTTGATATTTAGTAGTAGATACTTCAAGGATGAGGATCTTTATCTGTATAGTAGCTTGCTTACATTACTCGTTGATTTATTTAAATTATTTGTATATTAGAACTCGGTCCGCAAAACGGTGCTTATACGTTTTTGAGACTTTGTGCATTGACAAAGCCATTGGTCATTGTGATTGGCGTTGTCACCCGTATATATAGAGATTGCCCGTAGGAAGATTGTAAAAGGTGCAGTTGACATAAATCATATAGAATAGTCACGAATAGTGTTAGCTTTTACAACTTACAGCGCGTTGCACCAAAACTAAAAACGTAATTTGTTAAAGCAATTCATAAGATTTGATAGATAATGTATAGACAGTTTGTAAGATATTACGGATTACGTTTTGCTGCAATCCACCGTTAGAACGTATCATCACCGTATATTTAAGATGTTTCTATGATCAATGACGCTAAAAGTAGCTGTTCCGCCTCACTTATTACATCAACATTCAATTTATAGAGTCACACTTTTAGTATGCATTTTTTTAGGTTATCTGACTTTCTACGTGCTACTGTAGAATACAGAAACAGCATAAAAAGTCTGTGGTCTGTTTCTGACGTTAATTCAATCAACACATCAGTCGGGTGGCGGTTTGCTGTCTAGCGTATTCCGAGCGCATACGCAGCGTCAACACCAGTCCTTTTCTTCGCCTAAAATATCTATTCCATTCTAGTCTGTATTTGTGCGAATTCTAGATTCGAATCGTTGGAAGAGCACGGAGGGAGATTAAATTTCGGATAAACCGTATTTCTTTTTCAATTCGGGATGTCTATGTTTCTTACATTTTCCTGAGCTATTTCATTAGAACTCAGGATATCACTAAAATTATTCTGCAATCTGAAAAATCACTACTATATTTTTTTAAATATGTTTCTAGCATCGTCTTTCATAGTTATAAACATTTATTATTAGGTACTTAAAATCTAATAAAAATTATTGGTACATCTACTCCACCACAATCCAGTCTCCCGCTCACGAGCGTTTTACTACATAACTAGCTATATTCAAACAATAAATTACGTCTCACGTATTTATTAAGCATTCAAACGTGAAATGCAAATTTATCTGTTTTTGCATCTTTAAAAAAAAAAAACTAGACACCATCAGTGTTTCGTTCGCGTGATTAGGGTTCCGTACGTGCAGTAGATTTTTTTGTGTATAAAAGTATGGCGGAGAATGTTTTTTCAAATTTTAATATTAGTTTTACATAGAACACGTTTTACTCTTAGGTGTAATTAAAATGAAAAATACAAAATCAGTCTACGACGGAAGGCAGTAGAACAGCAGGAACTTTCAAATTGCTGTTTATACTTCATTAAAATAATCTTTACGTTTTTTACAATTTCAAACATAATAAATACCTATCATTACTAATATTTATCTACCTTATGTATTTTAGAAATGTAACAACAGTGAATTTGTAGATCTACGTATTAAAAATTATTTATTCGACTCTCTCAATTATATATTTATACCTTTAGCTAGACTATTTCTCTAATAGCATTCAACGTCCAAAAATACAAGCTGTGATACACAGATAGCGATGTATTCTAACGTTCTATTAATGGAACGTTTTCGAAGGTTATTCTTATGCGTCACTTATGAGAAAGGTCTATTCTATCGGGTCGTGTAATGCAGGGTTGCATTTTACTGCATGTCGCAGTTATGCGTCTGAATCGCAATTAATTTCTCTAAATGACATACTGGAATGTACCCAATAAAATTATTGGACGTTATAAGCGTTTCGAAAAGATTTTCGCGGTGGAATGCCATCGGATCGGCGAACCAAATCCTCATAAAATGTATGTCATTTTTGGACTTTGAAGAAAAGAAATAAAAGCGTATAATTTTATATTGCTTTATAACTATATTATTTGTATAATTCATCGCCAATAGCCACGTTTGTTCTTTACCATAATGTTTTCTTTTCTAATTCTAGATCATATTTATAATTGTTGCTTTCATGTTTTTTTTTTATTTAATATGAATCGAAACCGACGCGCTTATATGAAACTATTAATGAATGCTATAGCATCAACAGAGATATGTGAATATCGTACAAGTGAAGATTTGTGGCTTCTGCCTGCCCACCTAAGAAACAGGCGTGAGGTTATAAATAAAACGCAAACAGCGCTACGTTATTATAAACCATAACGTTCAGGCAACGCGCTGTGCAACGTCGATTTCAAATTAACGATCACACCTCAATAACCTGACATTTCATCGTCAGCCGAGCGAAAACGCGCCGCCATTTTCACGCTATTAACAGTTAATTACGTTTTATAACTGTTATCGATGTTACAAACGCAACATTATTAAAATTGCATTTTAACTTGGGAGTATTTTATTACATTATTTTTAACTACGAATATAGTTATGCATTAATTGGATGTTTTTTAAATGAGTGTGTAATTAATAACGAGCGTCTAATGGATCTGAAACTCTTATGAAGTGAAACTTTAATTTAAGGCTAACAAATTATGTCATTTATTATTATTTATATTTATAAGTCTATCATGATGAAATATTCCTAGAAAAAAAGTAGACATAATAGAAATTCGTTATCCATTGTGACGTCATTTGTTCTAAGTCCGTTCTTCTGGTGAGTCTCGTTCAATTTTGTTTTCATAAATACCGCAATACTCATGGACGGACATTCTGCGAACAGGCAAGTGCCGTGTTTTAAAACTGAAAACTAACACTGCTAGTACACAGTGGGATATGCTACTTGTACATGTACACTCGACTTCTACAAGTCAAGTGTACAGTCTACAAGCTTGTTGCAGACTGCGCACGCATCTCGTCTAAGAAGTGGCTGTTAAGTCCTAATGTAAGATGACCCGAGGCTTGCTAGAGACACTGTGTGCAGACGTTTTTAGAAATTACTTTCTCTATAATATTATTTAGGTTTCCGAACAAAAACTTATCACTAAGCATACACCGTCTGCTTTTCTGGCCTATTTTAAATGGCTGAACCTTTTTAGCTGTAATACGTAGCTGGTTGAATTTCTCAAAGAATAATGTTGTTACGGCAGATATCCTAACAGACTAAACGAAAAACTATAAATAATAATTTATTTTGAACTCTTGTAGTTTCGTCCTGTCCGTCCGTCCGTATGTCACAGACATTTTTTTTAAACTACAAGACATATATTAATAAAATGCATAGTGTAGGTATTTTGTATAAGCTGTTGCTTAGTTTTGTAGTTAAATAACAAAAATAAATATTTATAGGAGGGCACTCCATACATGTAACTGAAACTGTAAAAAAAATATTTCAGTAAACATCGATGTATAAAAAATACTTCGACAGTTCTTTTTAAAAAAACTTTAAGGTTTCTAAGCAATTTTCTGATTACGTGAATAATTTTGGAAATGATCGCTCCGAAATTTGCAAAAATCATGTATCCCCCCACCCTCTATTTTCTAAACCGTATGTCCAAAAAAATTAGAAAAAAATAATGAAGGTAACGCTTAGTAATTATTATGAATATGATCGGATCTACCGTTTTGGAATTATTGCCGAAAAAGAGCGTTTTTCAACAAAAGGACGTAAGTGCTATGAACATACGCTCTTTTGCCGGTGCACCTTAGTTTACATTAGTTAAAGAGTAACAGTTGACACACCTACTTTAAATGTAGGCGACTAAAGTGCTTATGCCTATTCTGTGCGGGAAACAAGAAAAAAAGTGTATCAACGTAGTTCTTTCATCTGTAGTGCATTTCTTTGTAGTAACGCCTTCGGAACCCTAAAGTGAGCAGGGTCCAAAATGCTCTTTTTGTTTTCGCACTGTCACAAAAAACAGTAATACATAGAAACGCTTGGTGTTGTTATAATGCCAACTCTACAGTATAACAATAAATAACAGACATCTACGAATTGAGAGTCGAACACACGTTATGGTTCTCGATGTAATAAAAATACATTTTTTTTTTCTTGATGCATAACACAAGATGTACAGTGTCTGTCGGTATGGAACCTTCGGTGTGCTAGTCCGATTTATACTTTTTTATGTTTTTTTTTTATTACGGAGGAGATGCTTCAAAGCAGAATTTTGCACTACACTTTGTTATCCATGAATCGGATCTTTTTCAGTTCATTAATATACTAGTAACTTATTCTTCTTAATAGACACTCAGTATTCAAGAGAAATATCGAATAAGCAGTAAAATAAATGGCTTATGTTTAATTTTAAAACATGTTGTCTATTTTGGCTAACAAATTATCCCTTCGCCCCCCTGCCGCTCGCCTTGTGTCCGCCAGCTGGTACATAATTTTTGTTTTTGCGTCTAATTCATTATGTTGCTACATTTATTTATAGTTTAAATGTTTTAATGTGAATATTTTCGTATCTCATTACATTATCAGAATATTCTTTTTATTTTCCTAACATGATATAATAGAACGATAAGTTCGCGTAATAAAAAAATGAACTCGAACGCATCGTAAATATTAATTTTAAAATGAACGCATCCTATACACCGAAGATATGCAGTAACGTTGGTGTTTCATTGCATAGCGCATAAGATTAAAATCGTTTACGCCACTCCGTGATCCAGTTACAGTAATCGCTCGTCAGAGTACGTTTTTTTTGTATGTTCAACGTAATCATTAATTTACTATGCCTTCTACATGTAAATGAATACACAACTCCGATTACACAAGCGTATGTAGCAGTGTAATAAGCGTTCTGTATAACCAATCCTACGTAGTGTTTGTCGTTTGCCCATCACAAAAGTGGTAATATCCGATCAGGATTAAAATCGGTTCCGTGACACTGGTCAGTCGTGACCCAAATTTTCAATATTTTAGTAATAAGAACAATTAATTAATATCTTATTGTATATTAAGTGATATTTCAATTTATGTACATTATTATATTAATTCACGTGATTGTTAATTGTCTAAATATAGATAGGCAAAGAAAAAGCAGTTCACTGTCTTTTTCACCGGGTTTTCTTTTTATCAAAAAGGATTTTTTGGAAACAATAATTTCCCTCACATTCGACGTAGAGTCAAAGCCTTTATTTACAAGTCTATTGGTTCACGCTCTATACGTCTACAATCTTTTTACAATGTTCAATACAGTTTTTACCGTTTAGAATTCGTTATTTATAATTTTTTATTTCATTAAAAGAACGTCAATAACGTTCTATTTAAAAAATTCAATAAATTACAGTCGAATTTTAACCACTAAGCGACCACTAGTTATACTAAAAACGCCATAAAAGCACTTAGGAAGAGTGAAATAGAAATAACACAAAGATCATACGACTGGATGGATAGTTTTAAAAGAAAGCTTTGATGAGTCATTATTTGTTTTTCTCAGATTATTTTTGTGATTTTCAAAATGGACCCTACGAAAATTGAGTGAGCTTATGTTCCATAATAAATCGGACATTCTCATATGCAACGATATCATCGCTTATAATGTATAGATATTCCTGCCTGGGTGTATAAATATGCAACATCGACTATTCAAAACGATCTTATTGGAACGGGCTCGTCGTCCCTTCAAGTTGCAGCTACAGTTATGAGAAACTTTTAATAGTGTCACTATAATGTTAAGTATAGAACCCCAGAGAACCACAATACATTAGGACTTTCAATGTACTCCGTACATCTATCGGGTACGGATAGATGTACGGAGACTATTAATGACTTCGTTAAAGTTAAGTACGTTTCTTGTGGTTGACGAGTGTTAGAAAAAAAATTGCAAGTTAATGCCTCTATCGTCGCATAAAATCACTAAATAGAATGAAATAAGATAAGAGAGTGATTAAATAATTGGTATTTCTTATTATTTATTTTGTTCACGAATTTCACAAATTGGAGGTCCGTACGTTTTTTTTTTATTAGAACCTATGTTAATTGCTTAATTTTCTGTTTCAATTAGAAAACTGCTAAAGTAATTAACGTAATTTATTAAATACCCTCTTCTTACTACGAGAGCTGCTATTTATGTATCCGGAACTGGCCACACACAAAACAATATTTAAAAATTAATTATAACATTTAAAAATGTAACTCCTTGGCTGTAGAATGTAGCTTCTTTCATGTAACTGTCAATTGTTTTACCATTGTGACGTCATTTTGAAAATTGCGTGTCTCTATCTCCATGGATTTAACGCGTGCAAATTTTCATCCAATGATTTATTACGATTTTCGGCGTGAGCTAACTCAAAAACAGTGTATCGATCAACTCACTTCGACTTTTGGGGATGAAGCACCATCAAAAGCCACTGTGTATCACTGGTTTATAGAGTTTAATCGTGGGTGGTCTATGCTCACGGACGAATTTAAAGAAGGTCGCCCTAAATTGGTTATTGTACCACAAAGTATCAACGCTGTGCGGGAACTAATAATACAAGATCATCATGTTACATATGGCGAGATAAAGGCATCTCTGGGCATAAGTATGACTTGCATACATAAAATATTACACAAAAATTTGTCTATAAAAAAAATTGTTCGCATTGAATTCCGCACATAATCAAAAACAGGCTCGTGTCGATTGGTGCAAACAAAAAATGATAAAAAATACAATCATGGTGCGTCAAAAGCTGTTTACACAGGTGATGAATTTTGGGTCTATGCGTATGACCCAGAAACTAAACAACAATCAACGGTCTGGGTGATCCAAGATAAGCCGAACCCAACAAAAGTGATTCGTGGCGAAAGCTCTTTGAAGCAAATGGTTTCCTTTTTTTTGGTATAAATGGGCATGTGGTTACAGTGCCACTAGACAATCGTAAAAAGGTTAATTGGAAATGATACACGACCATTTGTTTGCCAGAAGTCTGAAGAAATAAGAAAGAACAACCGATAACGCAGAATTATTCTTCATCATGATAATGCTAACACCACACGTCGGCCGAAACAACTCGGTTTTTGGAAGGTCAAAATATTAAATTGACGGGTCATCCGCCGTACAGCCCCAATTTGACACCCAATGATGATTTCTATTTATTCCCAAGCGTGAAGAATAAATTACGTGGTCAACGTTTTTCGAGCTGCGAAGAGGCCGTTGATGCGTTCAAAATGCACGTTTAAGAGATACCTCAATCACAATGGAATAAGTGCTATGACAATTGGTTTCTGCGTATTCAAAAGTGCATCGATAATTATCGATTATATCGATTATTATCAAGGCGAATATTTTGAAAAATAATAAAACCATATTAAATGATAGATGTTTGTTTCTTTTTGATATTCCGCACACATAAATAGTAGCCCTCGTATGTTCTCTTTTTTTTCAACTTCTTAATGCTACAGTTGTTAATCTTACTAACGTTCCAGCGATATCACAAAATTTCGAGTCTCGGTTCAGCGAAACGGATACTATTTCTCACTTCTTAAATGAACACGTTTTGAAAAGTTAAATCGCCAACCTTAACAAAATCGCCACTCCATACCTCCTACCCCACAAAGCCTCCCGAGTCGAAGATCCAGGTCAACTACCTACTCACGAAAACAGCGACGGCCTATTCTGATATGCATTCCGCGCGCGTTCGGGCGCGTGCAGATAATGCGCCGATACGAATTCGTGCGATACCGCTACCTTCCGCCCGTGCGCCCGCGCCGATAGGAAGCCGACTCGCATTACATCACAGTATTCAAATATTTATTTGACACGCCCATCTAATGACAAATTAGTCTTTGTAACGCGTCAACTGCCCGTCGGTCGTATCCGCCGGTTGTTGACAGTCGCTAATAATGATTTAATGCGTTTCCTTTTAATGCGTGTGCATATAAAAAAAATGGAACTTCCGTACGTACCTTGGAAAACTTGAAACGTAGTGCTTCGATCGACTTGAAATTTTGACAGAACGGTATATATGATTACGCGCTTGTTTTTTTTTCGTATCCAATAGCATATGTCCCCATCTTCGCCCGTGTATTTCTATTATTGAATCGAATTACTACACAAATTATAAAAAAATTACCTCATAGGAAGCTACACTGTTACCGAGTGATGTAATATAAATTTTAAAGCCGGGACGGCGAGCAGCATCAGGAATCGAGTCCTGCACCGAAATCGAGAACGGGGTTGAAATTCAAAATTATGAGATTAGAATCAAGAGCCTGAGCGGGATCGAAATAAGAAACAGCACCGAGCCCAAAAGTAAAAGCGGGGACGAGACTGGAATAGATAACCAGATCGATCAGTATGAGATGAAGAAACGCATTGTATTTCCACGCGGGCGTAGCCGCGAGATGAACACTATAATAGTATATGTATATACAACAACAAAGTGAATTATATATTGTATAAGTTCACTTAGAACAATTAGAACTACTTACGTTCATTTATATAGTTTTAAAAATATCCTTTCCAATTTCGGCGTGTGGTTCACAATATACATAGTACAAGTTCGATTAACATAACAATTATATTTCAATTTGACTCGCGGCGAACATACGAATTCGTCTACGAGTGTGAATAATATTAAATGTAGATGTGTTGAAGGAGGCTTTCTTTCGAAGTTAAAGCGCCCATGGATACAAGTTCAAAGTTCTCAAAGTTCTTCGACGGTTTCGTTAAACATTTCTTATATTATGCGAAAACGAGACACGAAACCTCTTGGATTTTATGTAATTGATTTTCTTATCTATATTCCGAATAATAAGTGGACATATAAATGATATGAAGATGAAAATTTAACAGAAATATATCGGACTGTAAACATGAAATTTACAATCAACAAGACAGCATTTTGATTTCGTACACAATTATTAGTTTGGTAATACGCAAGCGTTGAATTATTGAATTAATAACTGATTGAAGAATGTAAGTGAGACGTTGTTTATATAAAATCTTTAGCCATTTTAAAGTTTAGATCAAATACTTAAAGCCTGTCTATTATATAGTGTGATTACTGTTAAGTTTAAGGGTTATTTTAAGATCCGTAATTAATTATTGTATATTCTAATATTTAATTTGCGTGATTTGAATTGGATTTGTTTAATTAATTGCTTAAAAGTAAAAAATTTAAGAATGCTCATTTTAAAATGATACCTGTACTATTATGTATAATAAACCTAAACTCTATGTGTATATACATAAAATACATTTGTATGGAAAATGGAAAGGAATCGATAAGAGAAGGATAATGTAAGAGAATAAGATTTTTAAATTTTTTGTCTGTCTGTTTGTACGTATCTCTGAAATAAACTGTTTTTTAAGCGGGTCTTACAAATGGACAGGGCTTGGCTTGGAGCAGCATATAGTTATAGCTGTTATTTTATTTTCTTTCATTTGCTTTCAGAAAGCAAGATCATTTTCACTTAAAGATCTATCTACCCTGACAAGTTACAAGGCAAATAATAATTGCTGTCGTGGAAGGCCTATACATGTCACAATACAAGCAAATAACAACGTTCAAAAAAAAACTACACTTGACCTAATGATTTCACAAAGCTTTTCATAAGCTTTTCCCAGAAATTTTATAGATTTAAAAATCTACATACAATTGGAGAAAGACCAAAATGATCAGTACTTTTTCTTCTCAGTTTTTCAGCCGATTTTTTTTTCTTCTTGTGTTTAAAAACTGCTTTCCAAATTCATTATCGATAATATCTTTTGAAAGTAGTTTTTTTTCACCACCTTCGACATAGAGTCGAAGCCTCTAAGGACTCTCTATTCGTCACACTTCACGCTTCCTCACGTTTACGATCAGCAACCTTTGTACAATATTCAATACTATTTACCGTTTAGAATTAATTACACCTGTTGTCATCATCCACAATGCATTTTTGTATAACACACGCTAATGACGTATTTTAACTTGCAGTCGACGTAATAGAATAGAATTGAAAAAAATTATGTTCTACGAATATAGAGATTCTTTACCAAAAAAAATCTCGACAACGTTCGAATTTAAAAATTTATGGAATTACTGTCAAATTAGGCGACCACCAGTTATTAATTATTGTATATTGTTTATAGAGAGATATGTTTGTATTAGTGATTGTTTATTTTTTATAACTTTGTTTTATATTAAATCGATTTTGCCATTGCATTACAATTGCGTAAAGAAGTTGGAGAAAATGTAATATAAATAATTAATTAAATCCGAGCGAACTTCGCTTCATAAATCACTTTGTCTGGCAACCTTTGAAGTAATTCTGATAGACGCTTGCCTGCAACATGCATTAACATGCAGCATGCAACCCACCGCTGACCCTCGAATCTGCCTCTGTACTACGAAACTCTATCCAAAGGATTGAATATTGATTCCAGAGGATTGACAGATATCGAACACCTAAGCAAGTGTTATTTAATTTTATAATTATCTTAGTCCGCTAATCGATTGCACGCAAGCGTCTACTATGGATTTCCGCGAATGAACAACTCAAACGATACAATAGTAATTCTGATAATCAAATATGTTTTATTAAGGTTGGTTACAATCAGATTCCCTTCCCGAAAACGCCAACGTTCATGCGGGCGAATTTAGATCGAACGAATCTCATTCGATAGCATTTTGTTTGCAATTCTTTGTTTGCTGTTTGTTGGTCGAAATCCAAATATTTGATTGGTCGCCTATTACAATGCAAAATATTTACATGTCAAACGTAGCGGACGTTTGCTTTTTAATTTGCATTGCTATAAATTGTAATTCTATAATATCGTATTGTTCACAGATCCGAAAATAACTCATATTATCAAAAATAAACAATATTATTCGTCGACACTTGTAGTTTGTCGATGCTTACAAAACTTAGAAGTGAATTTAACAACAAAACTTATCTTTTGTTTATGTTTAATAAACATAAATAAAAGATGAGTTTTGTTGTTAATAGTTTATACCTATAGACACAAACCTTTATTTTTCTTATATCAATCGCTCTCGCACTCGACCCCCTTCCTTTATCCCGCCACTTTTCATATCCTGGTACTGTTCCCCATTCGATCCTAGTTCCTTTTTCAAACCCAATCTCGTTATTCAATCTTCTCGCTCTCCGCTCCAAGTTTGTTCACAGTGCCAATCTCAATTGATATGACCAAATGACCAAATAACCGAATTCATTTGTAAAGTTTAAGATGATCATTTGATGCGTTCTACTCCACTCAAACGATGGATTTCACCCAACCGAGCAGATAAGACGCACTAGAAGAGATTATTATTGTCGACCAATCACAAACCGCGTCCACAATACAATTCATGGATTCTACTTTTATGCATCCCGGCCTAACGATACGTTTTATCCCCGCAGCTAGACCGGTAATCTACTCCTATCATGAAAATGATGAGTCCCATTTACTCTTTCGCTCTTGCGTGAGCACTGTGGCGGTGCGGGCTGTCAGATCTGTTAAACTGGTCTTAGTGATAACATATGAAAATAAATTTTAAACGTTACTGTACAATTCCTAATAAAAAGTATTAAAAATCAAGCCCGCGTCCTTCGGACGAAAATGGTTTTCGAGATTGTCCTACACGTAGAAATACGTTTTTGTATAATATGTTATTAAGACACGTGGTGGTTGGTGGACACAGAGAATCGAAGCGTTTACTCGTTCCAGTTGTTGTTTACGATTTAAAAATAATATTTTAAAAAAGACCAACAACACAAAACCT
Source organism: Eumeta japonica (assembly GCA_005406025.1). NCBI lineage: Eukaryota > Metazoa > Arthropoda > Insecta > Lepidoptera > Psychidae > Eumeta > Eumeta japonica. The sequence continues at coordinate 108,042 of BGZK01000161.1, forward strand.
AAAAGATGCAAGCGAAGCCAGAAGAATAGTTACCTTGCCCATTGCGATATCTTGAGAAACATATCTAAAAAAACGATAGAAATACACTGATTTTGCAAAATTTACGATACATGGTCGTAAACGCAAGGAAATGCTATTATAATACATTTCGGTAACCAATGTAATATTTTATAAAAAGTTTCATCCAAATCGAACCACATTTCGAAACTATTTCTTACTCTATTTGTTATAATAGTACAGATAAGTTACAAACTAAACCTGCACCGCTGCCATTACTTCACAAAGACTATTTTCTCTGGCGGCCTAATAAATAATTTGTGTGACGACATGTAGTTCATTATAGTGACCGGCAGAGGCGTAATCACACACAAATGATTAGCTTAGTCATCACGAGTGTATAAGGCTATTTAAACTCATGTTAGAGCTGGTAGAACATAATCTGTTTATTCATCTGAATAAAGCGCCGTAAATACCATCAGTTTAAACAGATCATATTAGCTAGAGAAATGGCGCGTGTCTGCCGGAATTATGTGATATATACTTTATTACCTATTATCAAACTGCGTAAGTATCAAGATCCGTCTCTATATATGAAGTATGACGTGTACTTGATTAGTGAAAATGATTAATCAGAGAGACGCAATCTTTCTTATTACTTGTAAAATACTAGTGAACTCCGTGTAACTATTAATGTATTTAATCTTTTTAGTAATCTATTCATTACAAAATAGGCGTATATTTCACCATTCCGAAAAAGTGTATTATGAAGCAGGAAGGTTTTTCTCGTAGTGATACGAACGACGGGCTAAAAGGCGATCGACTTAAAATACACCTAATCGGAAAATTGAACATTCAAAAGGGTGAAAGGAGCTAGATTTGTGCGGAGTAAAAATATTAAATCTTTATTTTGACTTCCGAACCGATTGTCTGTTAACTTCTAAATTGTCAAAGCTAAATTATCTTAGGCCCTGTGCCCACTGCGAAATAAAACTGGCCAAGATCATGTCGGACCATGCTCCTTAAGTCATTATTGCAAAGAAATGCACCACAGATGCAAAAAGTACGTTATTACACTTTTTCCATATTTCCCGCACAGAATAGTTTTATATTCGAATATCATGGAAGCACTTTAATCGGATATAACTAGAAAAACAAGTAGGTATGTCGATTATTATTATTATACTAGTGTAAACTAAAGTGCACCAGCAAAAAAGCGTATCTTCATGGGACTTACATCCTTTTGTTGAGTAGTGCAATTTTTCGGCAACAACTCGAAAACGGTATATCTGATTATGCTCTAAATAATTTTCTTTAAATGTATTTATTAAACGTTACCTCTGTAACTTTTTTCATATTTTTTGTACATATGATTTAAAAAATAAATGCGACACACACAATTTCACCTACTTTCAAAGCAATTATATTCGAAAATATTCACGTAATTAGAAAATTTGTTTAAAAACCTCAATATTTTTTTTAAAGGACTATAGACATAGACGTGTGTCACATGTGTCACATGTCTATGTTTGATGGATTTTTTTTAACTTCTGTTACATGTACTGAGTGCCCACCTAGAAATATTCATTTTTGTTATTTAACTACTAAACTAAGTAGCGGCTTATACAAGACATCTATACTATCAATTTCATCAATATACTATTAATTTCGTCTTGTACTTATTGAATTAAATACCTGCGACATACGGATGCACAGACGGACACGACGAAACTACAAGGGTTACGTTTTAGCCATTTTGGCTCGGAACTATAAAAATCGCATGGAAATAAATCCGCACCGCATCGCGGTTCAATTTGTATCGTACCTCAGATAGTTCTGTGCGAATTTTTAATCGTTAGTGCGGCTACTCCCATAAGATTCAGTGTGTTACAGAATTGCAAGTAAAAATTGGCGCAGTGAAAAATCACAATACAAACAGGGTCTTATCAATTTTTATAAAACTTATATGCTAACTTAAAACTCGAAAAGACATAGAATATGTGCCATTATCGAATTCCTGCATCATTGCAATATTTTTGTAAGTTATATAATAAAGGGAGATATTGTCAAAAAAAATCGTTTCAATGTTGTCTCAATGTCGTCAAGTGATAATCTGTTGAAGCTGATATCGGGATTCTAATGGGGTTATAAATAAGTATCGGGATCGCCAGCGGAATTAAAACCAGGTTTGTGTTCTGAATATATATAGTAGTAATCTACTCGATATTCAGATTCAACAACATCGAGCAGTCGAGATCAAAACCAGAATCTAATTCGGCACTGAGAATGGAGAGGAAATGGGGAGTAGGAGTAGAGCCGAATTCGGATTCAGGATGGTACATATTAATTTGTTAAAGAATTCATGCAGGTCATTAAACTACAGGCTGTTAATTACAATTCTCGCCGCTTTTTATTGAACTATGCCATAGAGAAAAACTAAATCTAGAAGATGAACGTAATCCATATTATATTATTTATGCCTACGCGAACGGCGTTTAGAGCAAAAAATTACCTCAATAAATAAATTGATAATATGGGACGCGTTGCACTTAATAAAATAATGAAAATACTACGAAATATGTGAAAATATGAATCGATTGTGCATCTTTGCGCAAATATTCATAATCTCCTTCTTTTTTAGAACAACTTTGCTAAAGAAACTATAGTCTTTGAAGTAGGCGTTTCTGAGAAAAATAGCTTAGAATATTTACTAAAAATTCATGAACTTACAGCCTTAGCAACAGCTGACGATCCTCCGCCCCCTCGCTCGCGCCCTGTTCCGCTCCCTATCTCTCAAGCGCGACACGCGGACAGCAGTCTTCCTCATCGCACAGCCCCGTTCCGTCACGAACTTGCACTGAAGCTATAGATATTTTGATTATGCACTGCTTTTAATTGTTTACGATAGATACGTTTTTTGTAATGATATTACAGTATTAGTGTTAGGTCACAGTGATAGTATAAGTGTTACGTTTACGATACTGACGTTTTTGAAACTAAGATTGTTTGTGATTAATAATAATGTTTAATAACAATGCCAAATTTAACAATAACGAGGTTTAGACAACATTAAGTGTCATTTGTAGGTAAGTGACCAGATAAAATCTTTAAAAACAATAAATACATCGCGGAGCCCGAGCGCGGGGCAGAAATCGAGTTCATTCACGCGGCGCCGCAAACCGAAGGCGTCCGCGTTTGCAGTCTGGCCGAAGTATTTAATAGGGTCATGTCTAAATTTTTTATAAATAACTTTTTAATGATACATTTTTTTTATGATTACTTCGGCAAAGTTGTTGTGAAAAAGAAGGAGATTATTAGTATTTTCGTGAAGATGCATGATCGATTCCATTCTGTATAGGTAAATAATACTTACAATACTCGTAATAGATAATGTACATTAAATGTAGTCATGCGAAAATTCGTATTAAAGGAAAAGTTCTTCATCATTCAGAACACATTTTAGGCTCTTTCAGTGCTTTCTCAACTCACTTATTACTGCGTCTCTTACGCTTAATGTAAGTACTTCGAAAAAGTTGCCTTTGGACGCTCGGAAGCTTAAACTCTAATGCCTTTTATTATTTCACAAGTGAAGTAATAAATAATCACATTATTCCTTCGTGTTTTATACTTTTGCAGTACTGAAATGCACAATCAACAATTATATTTATACACATATTCAACGGGACGAAATAATGAATATTATTACACATTTCATGATTCATAACATAAATGTTATTATCTCAACGCGTAATACGTTTATTTTGACAAATATGACATTTTATTTAATTCTGTATTTTTCAAATAGACATAATATAATGTAGCGTACAGATTTTATTGAATATATATATTAAATTTGGGACAAAAGCTCCCGTAAAAAAATATGTTTTTGTATTTTTTATAAACAGTATTATGTGGATTTTTTCATCAAAGGCCCACGAGCTCCCTAAAGCCTTCTAAAAGCCTCGGGCGTCGAAGGCCTTGGAAATGTAATATCGTTAAATGAGACTTAATACCCACTTTCTTCCAGCCACCGCAGCTTATAATACTCTGGAAATATTAATTTATCGTTTTATATTGGTCTGACAAATTGTTACGGTGTAACATCTAATATCTACAAGCGAATTAGATCTGATCACAGCAACAAACAAGGTTGTTTCCTGACGAACTTCATTCGTCTTTGTCATTTAAATAACCTGTTTAATTTGTAGCTTTCAAATCAATTTATGTCGTAACTTGTTTATATTTTTATGTTACCAAGGGTCGCTGCTACTTCCACTTGGAATCGTCAAATTATAATATTTATTACCGATTGTTACAAATTTGTTGATGTAGGTATTAATAAAAAAAAAAACCTGAAAAAATGTGACAATTGTAGGACTCATTTTAGTGTATTCAAAATATTTAATTACAATGGCGTATTATGCATGTTTATAGTATTTAAAAAGTTACGGTTTGATAAATCTGAAATATAGGATTATCATTGTAGTTACAATTATATTTACTTTAAATTATATAGATATTGGAGATATCACCTACTCGTAGTACCTATACTAAAGAGTCTTGGGTAGAATTATGTAACAAATTCTTTTTTAAGACAGGGCCTGTTTCATCATATCAGTAGGAAGGGTAATCTTGAAAATATCGTCACTAGGTAGCGCAACTCTGTTCACAGCCAGCAACATTTGATGAGTACAAAACAAAACTAAGTAACATAAGAACTTTAACCCAATATTGCTGACTCTAAATAAATTAACCATCAAATGGTTAAATAAACCGAAAGAATTTAAAATAGAATCAAAAGAAAAAAAATGTATATTTACTAAGACAAATATGATCACTTATTCCCTCAATGATTTCAACGATCCCAACTTCACGATTTATTTGATAATTATCTAGAAATGAAAGAAAATTTATGAAATACAAAAATTAATAAAATCTTTGATCCTTTACCTACCGCGCTGACAGCGTTAAATTATTAACATGAGCCCTCAACGGTTAACAGTAGAAGCGAGTCGTACTTAGAAAAAATCAAATAGGTGATTATGAAATAGAACACGATCACAAAACAAAGCGATTGTCAGAACACCGCATCCGACAGGGCTCATACAAAGCGCTCGCTGTCCTTTTTCTAGCCAACTCGTAAAATGAAAGTTCATTATAATGTACGAGAGCGATAAATAATGTTACTCGACAGCCAACTGGCAATCGTGTACGGGGTTGTTAACAGTCAAAAGTACGTTAACAGTTTAGTAAAGGCGGCCGTTCACTCTATGTAGTCGCCTACAGTTAAGCTTTTTTTTTTTTAGTTTTATGTTTGGGAGCCGATTTCCATAGACTAAAAGATCGTTTGTCTTTCAGGTTTCGTTGACGTCATGCCGATCTTCGATGACGCTTCGGATTAGCCGTCGGTGAACAGGGATCAGGTCAGTCTAAATTTGCTTGTGAAGGTTCATCTTTGTTATCATCAGCCTAGAGTCTTCCAGGCCAGTTACAGCCCTCTTGCAGAGCGGTGTAACCTGTTCAATTCTTTTATATGAGATTATTCGCCTTTGATCGAACCATCATTGTATTTTCAATTTTTTTTTTAAGTTTCTACAGTAAATACTTCTTTTTCACGTTATATCAGGGCTTCCCAAACTGTGCGTCGCGACGCCCTGGGGCGTCGGGTTGTCCCAGGGGCGTCACATGTTGATGCGACCGAGTTGAGTGAGCCATAAGGTACTTTAGTGAGCGCCGTGCGCATTCTGATAAACATCCCTAGGATAATACTAAAATTAGTAAATACTTTTGGGGGCTGAGTTGAGAGGAGTCGTAAAAAAATGGCAAAGTCCAAAGGGCGTCACAGTAAAAATAAGTTTGGGAAACCCTGCGTTATATAATAAATACGGAACACTGAAAATAAGTTTTGTTTTGTACTCCGCTAACATATTTCTTTTTGGTCATCTGTCATTACATGTGATGTGTACATATGATTTATGTAGATATATATATTTTAAATAAGTGCTCTATTTAATCGATTTATTCAAATTTTTGGTCGACTTCCAAAAAAGGGGGAGGTTCTATTTTCGTCTGTATGTATTATTTTTTTTATATATGTTCTGCGATAATTTTATCACTTGTGAACGGATTTCGATGTTTTTTTATTTGAAAGGCTATGTTTCTGAGGTGGTTCCATAGTTTCCAAGTGAGAACTTGATGATGGAATTCCGAGAAAATCAAGGGATACAACAAATATTATATGTATGTATGGTATGTTTGAGATCTTTTTTTTAGTTATTCAAGTTTTTGCGTCGGTAGTTAGCATCCCATGCTGCTGCACTGATGACGGACTTCCGTCATGGAGTTAAGGAGTGCTATGACTTCATAGCACTCCTTAACGGTTAAGAGTTAGGCGATAATACTGCGATTTGTCGCCAGGAACTGCTCTTCAATGGCCATTAGTGAAACCTAGTATACACTGAATTAAAATCAATTACATATTAATTTACTTACATTTTTCATTTATTTATATTATTCCAACTTGACAATCTTTGCACATATTGGGACTCTTTGGCGGTAATAACAATAGAAATGGGGGGAATTAATTTGATGTGGAAGTAAATGAAAATATTATCTGTAAAAATTGTGAAACTTTCAAATGTTAAAAATAACTTATATAATTTGAATAAAAATAATTTGGTAGTTGTACTCCAACTGAAATTATTATGACCGTGGAATAATTACCAGCGAACAATAAAATTTAAATTGGAATACCGCTTTTCCACTTGTTCCTTAAAAAAGTAAAGAAGATGCCTAGCCAATTTTATTAAAAATGACTTAATCCACATGAAAAGTAGCTAAACGAAATATAAAGTTATAATTACTGTATACCTAAAAAACGTGAAACTAAATAAATAAAAACCGCTTTCAAAAACCTTTTTAAAAAATTGTTTAAACAGGCTTAAAAAACGGCTAACTAGTTGTTTTTGGAGTCGATTCCTTCTAAAGCAAGGCAAAAGAACATATAATCTATAAACATGTATATATCACGTTAAATATTGAATCCAAAAGAAGATCTTCTTTTAACGAAACATAATTGTGTCCGATTTAGCTGTAGCTGAAACCGTCTCCAATAACAACTAATTAGTTGTTTTTGAAGTATGTTTAAACAATTATTTAAATAGATTTCTGAAAGCGGTTATCATTATATATATATTCGTCCTTACACCCGGCTGGACACGGGCTGAACTGGTGTCCCAAATCGCGCTTTATCAGTCGCTCCCGATTCTGGTTTCGAATGTGATTCTGATTCCAATATTTGATTCACTGTAATTCTTAACCCCGTCTCTCCTTCCATTGGTTCTTTGTCAAATTCCGAAGCGCGGCCACTCGCGTCACCACATTTGAAATGAAAATTTATTCGTTTGCATATTGGAGGGTTTGAAATTTAATCATTCATTGCACTGTGATTTTAATTGAAACAGATTCCATAGATTTTTTACGAAGCACGTATAAACAGTCGAGAATAGAGAGAAAAAATTCATTTCTATACTTACTGTTATAGTATAGAATTGAACTACAGTATACCGTTATAGTACAGAACTGAAGTTAATCATTAATATTTTACAAAAATGTCGATCATTGACTCTGTACATAATAGTTTCATATCTTGAAGTAAGTACTGGAATCAAGTTAGGTCATTATTCTGATATACACTGTGATCTTGAATGTTCAAGCAACATTTTAATGTTCAATTATGCTAATTGCTAGATTAACACATAGCTCCATATTCATAGAAGCTTACGCTAGCTGCAAATTTTAATTAACCATAAGGTATGCTATTAGTGTTATTAGTTAATTTAATATTGATAACGATATTAATTGGTGATGCTTTTGTGAGTAATTAGTTAGACAACGGTAACATAATACGATCATCGAATTAAAATATTGTCTTTCTTCAAATTTGTAGTGTTTATTATATAAATAGCCCTCTCTCATCGCCGCTTGCCCTAATATTGTATATAAATAGATATACGTATGTCATATACAATAATTTAACTATTTTTTTCTATATATTATCTTCCATGACATCGGGTCAATTTCAGATAGGTTTATCATAGCAATAGCAAAAAATATATTGGTAGGGTATTTTTATTCCGATAAAAGCAGTGGAATCGGGTAGAAAAATATGATGGAAAATTATTACAGAGATAATTCATTTTATGTAAGTGTAATATATATTTTTTCGTAACTTAAGAACACTGTGTTGTCTTATTTTAAATCCGCCTAGCATGCTCATATGATAACATATTTTTTCAGTTTCAATATGTATATAATTTTTAGACGTAAACATGATCATCTCAATGCGCCTTGCCTGTATAATGATTAGAACTCCTTGAAAGGGGTCTTTTCCAACATTAGACGCTGTTTATCATCCTAACACCGTCAAATAGTTGTGGCCGTCACCGGCACCGATCAAACGAATTGTCTATTGGTTTTATTAGAAAAACTCTAACTCTACAAGCGCGCACGCAGTCCGAATACAAATATTCGTTTTATCCATACCGCTTATACGGCATTAGTATACTAAAAAAAAGTGCTTCTCGGATTCGGCCGGCGGCGGCAACTGTGTCAGGTGTTTGTTATGCCGGCTCACGCGTCGCGCGGAAACGTCGCCGACACCCTGCCTCGTCCTCCTACCGCGCCGCTGTGTATCAACAGGAAGATTCTGCAGACTTAAAACGATTCAGTCGGTATAGTTATGACCTCAAAATAACATCACGGTGAGAAGACTTGCCGCTGGTGCGCCCTCGGTTGGCGTGGGTGTGACGTCACGACTATGTAATTGAATCGTATTGAGGTTACAGATTTGGTCTATAGAGCGGCCGCATCCTTTGCGGGTCTCAGTTTTGTGATGCCGTTGAAATACATCTTAGGGGAACTCACGCCACTCACACCTGGCCCGTACCAGATTAATCAACCTTTTGTTTTGACCGATGCCGCGACAAGAATGTGTTGTGAGCGAAAGGGTTATTTATTGTCATAAAATTGTTTTTGATCTGCATTTTATCTTATTTCGTTTCTTTTTAAAAATTTAATCTTTTAGCGTTATCATATTGTTACTATGTCAAAAATGTTTTTTACTCGACCTCGATGGCGACCTACGCGTTGCTTTCGAGTCACGAGATACCGTATTTTATTCCCATTGCATAGCGAACGAACGGGCAAACGAGTCTTTAACTTAAAACTCTGGCTTCGTGCCCCGAAGGCAATGCCGTCCGCCGAAAATCGTTAAAAAATTAAAAATCGAAACATTGATATTGGATCTAATTTTAAACAACAATCCACGTAGAATTGATCATTAAATTCTTACCCATATATAAAAGTATTCAAACGGATTTAAATATGAGGGTCGCGAAAAAAAAACCTCCTTCAACCAGGATCTCGAAGCTCGATAGCGTATTAGCGTGTAAAAGCTCTGTAAACACACATGCCGCACCGGCCGTAAACTGAAAGAGTTCAGTCACCCTCGGCGGCCCGCGGCAGGGGCCTCGCGCCGAGCCCTGGAGCGGTCGAGCGCTGCTGACGCGGCCCAGTTCGAGGATGTCGGCGATGCTTCTGCGCCGACGCCGTTTTAAAAATAAGCCGCACGCCGCGCCGTGCGAGAATTTTTTTGATAAAACTGAATTTTCGGTTTTGAAGCAAACTTTACTGTGGATAGTAAATCGTTAGTGCGATCTGAAGTAGCAAGTGAGAGTTTTGGAATAGTATAAGCTTGGAAATCTCGTGAAGTACTTAACTGATATTTCTTGAAAGAATAACTAATTATTGTATTTAAGTGAATTATCGCCCTTTTCAGTGCGCCGTATCCAAAAGACAAAAAAGGGACCCTCCATAATTTTGTCCTTGTCCGTCTATCCGTCCGTTTGTGTGTCGCAGTCTCGTAACCCTATCATTTTTCATCGATCGTTATAAAATTATACAGGCAGATAGATGTTTTATGAACACCGCCACAAAGGGAAAAATATGAAAGAGTGCCTTTACATATATAAAATTGAGGGATGAAAAATGTTTTTTTCGGCCACTCTATTGTGTAAGGAGTGCCTTTCATAGATATTCAATAATACACTAAAGGTTCCTAAGTGAGTTTTCCTCCGATGTGTTGATTGTGTCCTACAAAGTTGTTAACTTTGTGTCTGCCCCCTTTCAACCCGCTCCTAAACATTCTCTCTTTCACCCCTCCAGGCCTTCTAACTTTATTTATCAGTACAAGTCAGTATTCACCGGCTACACGGCCGGCGTGTATCTATGCGTACCCACCGTTTACACAATTATATTTACATTTCTACTGTTACACATTAAGATTTTAGATTTAATTTTATTTAAGATTTATTTAATTATAGACATAATTAATTAAATTTTAGGTAGATTTAATTAATTAGATTTAAGATTTTAGTAAAGAATGATTCTATTTTGAACATAAAACATGACTTATTCTAATTAAAACTGCCAGGCATTATTTTATAGTAACGCGAAATGCTATACTATACTGTAATTACTGTCTCATGCATAAGTGTTCGTTTTAGCGTACATCATTTCAGACAGTATGACCGGGCTGAAATAGATATATTTAATAACGCACTCTCTTAACCACCATCTCAAAACCAGCCCCACGAAAAACCAGTGAAAGATCCGACTCGATGTTCCTTTGAACATTACATGGACCCAACGGTTAAATACCACCGGGAAGAATATAGGCCAGTTCCCATATGCGATCTTAAAACCGGCCGACGTCGGCGCTAACGACGTCGCCGCGGGATCGTTAACCCTTCATCGAGCGGCCGCCTGTGCCCACTTGAACATCTCGCGACCCAGTTCACCCTCTCGCGTGCTCGACTCCGCAATCTCCGGCGACCGCTCGAGGGTTGACTCGAGCTATTTAACAACGGAAACGGTTTGGAATGTATATTTGTATATTGCGATAATTTGATATTGTTCTTGTTGTTGTTTTGAAAGGTTTTAATGAATCCACCGCTGAGGTGTATACAAGTTATACTTCCTCTGATGCGTTATGAAAAAATGGTGAGAATTAATGTTTGTCGAGATGACATGAAAACTACAGTATGAAGTTGCTCGCAAGCGGTACAGCACTCAACTTGAGACCACTAATAACCGATGTACCAATTCAATTACCACCAGAAGATGCTATGGCAGTAGACATCGTTTAGAAATAACGTTGACATATTCTAATTTTTCACTTAATAATTGTTATATAATTTCAAATAAAAATATGAAATCGATATTAACACTTTTTACAACAAAATTAATATATATATTTTTTAATTTTTCAAAATTCAAATTAAACTTTATCAACCGTATTGACTATCCCGCTCCAGTCCTTTTATAATTTTAATATAATCAATTATTACTTACGACGTAATTCAAAAACATTTTTTGAATTACGTCGGGGGCTGCCGACGATCACGGTCGCCGGTGCGATGACAACGTGCGAAAACCGACGTCTTAACCGCGCTGCCCGAGGCGCGGATTAAGTAGTTTAATTTAACTTAAATCATAAATTCGTCGATCGATTCTCTCGTGGTCGGAACCGAACACTATACCTTTTGGTTTTTGAAGCAACGTTTGCTTAATAACCATTCGGCCACCACCACTCGTTCGGTAGTTAATTTAACGAGGCTGTCTTAGTACACACGTTTATCAATTTAATGATAAGTGATGAGAGGAGTATAAGAAATGCATTTCAAATATTACAATGTTCATATAGATTATAAATATGAAAATAACTATAAGTCAAGGTTATAATTTTATTCTTTTTTTTATTTATATGTCCAAAATGGTATTATGAATAATGAAAAAAAAAAGAAAAATCGCTGTTATAAATCGATATTCGAAAATAACATTGACATTCAAGAGCACAGTTGCAATTTCTCCTCATTCTGCCACACGGTACCATCCTTTTCATTGAATTTACACGTTTAAACTATCGTAAACGTCCAGCAAATGTATACCCATAGGTGGGTATTTTTTTCGCATAGATGTACACAGTATAATTGCCGTAGAACTACCATGAGTACGTACTTATCGATTCTTATATAGTACGACGCAAGCAACTTTGCCGCTCTGAATTGGCTGCGAATGATATAATGCGCAGGTATTACGCTCCCCGACCCTTCCTTCTTCTCAGTCGCTCTCCTATTTTGCGTCATTACGACGCTTACGTGACGAACTTCACAGCAGCAAAGTTTCATGCGTTGTATTGTAAATTCGTACCTACCGATCCTCGCTAATACATTTCATTGGAAGGTACATATATGTATTTCATATATTTGTGTGTAGTAAGTAATTAAAATAAATTTGAAGAAAATCTTCTCTTTTATAACTAATACTACAATTATTTCAGATTCAAACGTTTCGATATTATTATCTGCACTAACCCAATAAAACTTTCCGGCTATTGCCTGTGGTCTAACATAAACTGTCACATAAGGTCATATAAATAAATACTGCTTTATAAGTTAACATTAAGCGAGTAATGTTACAAGAAAAATTTGGTTGCCTGTAAAGTCGGTATACGGGCGAAAGTTTTATGTGACAACGACTTTGAATGGTAAAATCATTTTAATGTGAATATTCATTCGTATAGTAGGAAGAAGGATGAAATAATAGTAACAATTTAAAACATTTATTTATACAAAGAATTATATTTAAAACATTAATTTATACAAAGAATCTCGCACTGAATTTCATATTAACAAAATTTTATTTTTACCTTTACACATACATACGTATTTATATACAAATATACATACAATAACTTGCAATACATTTGCAAGCTATGCACTAATTCTCTAGTGCTGCGCGCGCGATCATAGTTGAGTGGGAGAGAGACGCAGGCATTCGGCGGGCCTCTCTCTCGTTCGGTGACTCATCGTTACGTTACCGAGCGTTACACTTTTTCAAAGTGACTCCCAGCCGCAACCTAATTTAAGACGTTGTCACGTCAAAACATATTTTCCTAATAATAACGTAGTTCAGACTGGCGTAAACACATATTAATGTACCCGCCGCGTGCGCAGTTAGCTGATGGCATCGTCGTTTGGGGCGAACGAAGCGAGTTTATTGCTACATTTTCCCATTTCTCATATATTTTTGCGTTTGATTTAAAATGAGTACGTGAACCGAGAGATAATATATCTCGATTATGTTTAATATTTCGTATACCTAAATTCATTACTTAAATCCAGAATAAATACTGGATAAAGTAAAGCTTAAGTACGATATTATCAATTTATTGTTATAGAAGTTATATATGGGTAGTTATACCGAAAATGTGTGCACCAAAATACATGTGCTCAGAATTTGTAATGATTATAACAGATTATGATAATTTTAATTAATATTAAAATAACACTTTTCGCTTAAAATAATCTACGGAAATAATCACTTTCAAAGTATAAAATATGTATAAGAAAAAAATATATAATAATTATTTTGATAATAAATACGAAACTATTGAATTAAATGTATAGAATATGTCCCATTAATATTATAAAGGCGAGAGTTTGTATTGATAGATGTGTGGATGTTTGTTAATCTTTTATGCAAAAACGACTGAATAAATTTTAATGAAACTTTACAATAATGTAGGCCATACATCAGAATAACATATAGGCTACAATTGTGTATTTTTTTATTTAAAAAAATTACATAAATACAATTTGTGTAAATAGGCCAAAATATAACAATAAATGTCACGTAAGTCAGAAAAAATTCTCCCATCTGCGAGCGATTATGGCGTGTGCTGCAAAAACCGTAAGTTACACGAATATAATGTATAGAGAAAACGTATCTTAAATAGTTATAGAAAAAAGTCTGCGACAGCACATTCCTATCTTTCACGTGTAAGACGTTTCTCTAAAATAGTGAATCGAAAATACAATAAAATTTGATATTTATTTCTAAAATGCACATTTTGGATTATAAATTAATTCTTTTCAAAACAAATGCTTTTATCGCTTCTTTTATTAAAAGTAGATAAACTTTAACCATCATTAACGAAGATAAACCTATTTTGATGAATTTCGGTATGAACACAGATGGGACCTAGGAAAAGAAGATAGGCTACTTGAAGTACTAATCCTGTGCAGACGAAGTCGCGGGCAGAATCTAGTAAAATAAATTAAATGTATAGAGAATATGTATGAAACCATGGTTTATTAAACGAAGTAAATATAACATATTCAAAACCAAATATTCAGATTTTTTTTTAAGATACAGTTATTCTATATGTAATAAATACGTATTAATTTTATGCCAAAATTAAAAATTAATAACGTGTTGCGAAATGAATAACAACACTGCATACTCTATAGGTATGCGAGCAGCGCGGTTTATAAAGAAAATAACTATTTATAAATTTCTTAAATGGTTATTTCACAACGTTAGGGACAAACATCGGCCACCGGACAAAGCATTTTTTAACACCCTTTTTTTTATTTGACGAGGATCACGCATACAGTACTGTAATGACACTTATAATGAAATATATTCCACGGGTGAGTGTTTGACGCCGCCACGAAATGCTAGAGCGACTTATCGCCACCTATAAAAAATTCAAGCTCTGTGTTTTTCCTTTCAACGAATGTTTAAAGTTTCATTACACATTCAAACAAGTTTTATATGAAGTTCGTCCTAAGATAGGATCATCTATGATATCTTCATTGTCCATGTAGTCTGATGAGGTATTTTTAGATGAAGGTTGTATAGGACCACACGTTATTAAGTCACATAGAGTTGTATAACTTCAAGTAACATTTATATTCCCAAGTGCATATTAACCGACATTCTTTTTATCGTGCACTAATTGTTCTCTTGATGCCTGCGATGCAACTCTATTGCTACCGCACACGCGCCGGATGTCGCTGAAGACCAGCGTTGTAGTATTGATCGCGTCTACAGTTTCTGCTGGCTAACTACGTTTTCTGATAATTGCATAATATTCATACAAAAGCTTGTAGTAAATTTAATATATCGACAATTGTATGTATATTCATCGAAACAAAATTTCTCCTTCTTTCTTCCTTTCTAAAATTATTTATTATGTTTCATTATTTACTAAGTGCTCTATTTTATTGTCGATACTGTAGTAATAAATAAAATATTATAATCAATAAATATAACGTATACGTGCTACCAGTGACAGCCTAGTGGCCTCTTGTTAGGGTGGAGATCGGCTATATGCAGGTTGAGGTATCAACTTGACTGTCGGTAAAACTTCACCGTGAAGTTTCTGATACCGTAGGACATAATATGAGTTGTATAAGGGCAATAGCATCTGAGTGCACGAGACCTAGTATTGCCATAGCTTGCCGAGCGAAGCGATTAAAGCATGCTCTCTACTTTGGAAGATGTCAACTTCCCACAGCTGATCATAAGCTCATTGGTGAATAATTTCTCGATTCGTAAACTACGTGTATTTATTTGGTCTATGATATTTTAATTTATTTAAAACTCAAAAAGTTAAAAATGAGATTTTTTTAATATTTTAGAGAATTTTAGTGTATCGCATCATCATTTTTTTATTATCACTATACGAATAGACTGGAGCAGTAGTTGTATAATAATATTGTTAGAGATATCTAAGACGAGTAGAAATCACGAGTTTTGAAACTATGAAAACGTTTATCATATCGTTTGTGCTCCACACCCTTATGAAATCATTCTATAAATAAATGAAAATTATTTTTTTTCATTCGATTTTATATTTTTGCATTTCGCTACGAGTTGTGTATGATAATTGAAAAAAAAACCCAGCCACGAGAAGTGCATCGAATGATATGATTCGAATGTTATCACCGTATCCCATTAAACTTGTACTAAAACAGCTGCATGGTGACATCACGTCGATGACTAAGGTGCTTACATCCGTTTTGCACAGGACTTCCTTTGCAAATGCTTTATCTAAAACTTTCAAATAATAATTCCATATTGTCGAATATACTCTGCTTCAAGAATGTGTTCGGTGAAACGGTCGTCAAGGGTCGTACTAGAAAATTATATGCAGACCAAGCTGGTGGAGTATTAAAAAAAGGGCCGAATTTTAAGTACTCGGAATCGACGAGCTCGCGTGAAACGATTAATGAAAATCGGTGAAGCGAGAGAGATATGCAGACAGTGGCGGATTTACACATCTGTCGCCACTAGGCTATTCTAATTTTGCCGCCTCTACCGATCTCTGCAATTCAGTACCTTACTTAGGTCACAATTATATTTATCGCATTTTCTTCGTCAATCAAATTGCAACTTTGTGATTTGTGGATTATCGTCTTCATTGCATCAACATTTTTCCGTCATTAGTGTAATTGTGAACTAGGTGATCTTAGTATCAGTTCCTAGATTATTTTTACAAACCACAATTTAGTGAAAATTACTCAAGAAATTGCTTTCGGATATATTTCTGAGCTAGGAATCATGTAACTACTACTCGATCATGTAACTAACTACTACTTATAAGATTGGGTAAGGTGTGTCTTAAAACTACTTACGCAATATGAACCTAGCTTATTCAAAAAAATGCACATTCGGTAAAGATTGTTAAATATTATTTTTGTACTTACAGTTTAAAAACAATACGAATTATATTCTTATTAAATTCGTCAACAATCCGGTTGATGATGACAATGAAATCAATTATGTTCTGAAACTTTTATATCAACTTTTTGTGAGATTCTTAGATCCACAAAATTATTAATTATATAATCGTATGAAATTCATTAGTTTTAATTCTATGCACAAAAGAGCTAATGTGCATTTCTTCACTTAAAGTAGTTTGTATATAGTTTTTTCACCTGCTTTAAGCAAGCAAAGCTTCTCTCACCCGAACAATTTGTCGCTGGTATCCATATAGCCAATGGAAGTGCTATATCCAAGTTTGGATAAATGTTTTGCAAATTCTGTTTTCGCAATAACGAAGATAGACTTTTTTATGATCCAACATCTGATTTTATTAAAACTCTATCATAAGAATAGTGGCATTGAAAGTGTTCGCATTCCTGAACAAAGTCAGTTTCTTAATCATTAGGATACATTAAAAAAAAATGTTTTTTTTCTCTCAGAGTTGATAGTAACAACTCCCTCATTTTGGTTAGAATTGAAAACTTCTTGTTAAATCCGGTGTAGGTCTCCCGCCGTTTTTCTAACTCTGACACGAGTCTGTCTACATGGAGGAGAAACGTGTTAATCTTCAAAGTTTCACTCCAGTCATTCTAATTTCTTCATCGGGTGTTTTATCGAATCTCTTTTTCTTTTGTTCGTTTTTTACCGAACTCTTTTCTATATCGCCTCGACACGCTAAATTTCATAGTCTTTCCTTCGATATTTTTTGAAATTATCTCGTTTAGCTACGGAAAACTTTCAGAGTGGTTCGTAGAGTTGGACAACGGCGATAAAATCTACGGTGGAAACCTGAATTTGAACATTCACTTTTACCGCCGTTGCCCGCTTTTACAAATTGAAAAGCATTCCCGCCGCTTAGTCTCGAGTTACAGGTTTTTCGGTACAATCATCCTTGATTGATTCCAGTGTTTTAAGAAGTTTGTGCTAAGAATCTCTCAAACTTTTACATGCATCCTCACTAGTTGACCAACGTATCAGTTTCACTGTCTACAAGGTTTTGCCTTTCCCGATCTCTAGTACCGAACGGGTACTCCCTGATGCTTGATTCCCATATCGCTCAATATATTGGCTAAAAAAAAGATCGAATTCCGCTAACAGTTCCAAAATCGTATAATAATTTTCATTATGCGGATCACAGAAATTTTCATTTTTTTCTTTGAAAGCGAGACCTTTTGAACACAGTCGCTTCACTACAGCAACAATTGTCTTCAAAACACTTCTCCAATGAGTATTTTCTTTATCAATCTGGACGTGCGGTAAATTATCGAGTCGGCCATCAATCTCACTTTTATCTTTCCAACTAAAAATACTAGATTTATGACGCCCAGTGTTTTCACGCTAATCGATGTTCTGCATTTTTATAAAATACTGGAATTTTTGTTGAAATACGAAACTCGTTTTTATCATGTATATACATAGTATAATATTTTTTTTATATTCTATAAGATAAAAATAAAATATGGGTCAAATTTGCCGCCCCCAAAATCTGCCAGTCTAAGCTCCAGCCTACTCGGCCTGCTGGTAAATCCGCCACTGTAGGCAAAGATCGTACCATGTGGAAATCTATAGTCTCTGCCTACCCATCTGAGAAATAGTCACGAGTTTATATTATTGTTATATTCTGCTATTGCACAAGTGCTGATTATATCATTTCTATTAACATCGTATTTGTCTTCAAATTCAGTAATGCGAGTTTTATCGATTCCTCTGTTCAAATTTTCCAAAGATGGACGAATTCTCTAGCATCTCAATTTGCATATGGCACTTTAATACATGCAAAAAAGAATGTAGAATAAATTCAACACAAATAATAAAAAAAAACGGTATCTACATGTTAGCTGACTACATAAAGTATTTAGAGAATAATTGTTCATGGTTGCGTCCGGTTCGACTTATTATGAGTTCCTTTCTTTACAAAACTCACAAGAAGTCGAGTTGGTTATACATGTACATAATTATATAGTATAATATATTTAAAATTGAAAAGAGCTATCCTCAATTTTGTCGCTCGTTCTTGTTGAGGGAGAACTGCCTTCCGAATGAGTGGTAAAATAACAAAATGTAAATTCTTAAAACATTGCTATGTATTTCAAGCGTTATTTATAACTCACGAAATAGAGATACGTATGAATTTGAGTCATTCGACAGGGCTTCTTTGAAAATAAACAACGCGACTACAGAACATGCAACGTAACAACACAATTATCCTGAATGAAGCCAACCTGACCCCGTTCCGCCGCGGCGTCGCGCGTGTCGCACACGGGCGCGGCGCTGTTTATCGCTGTAAATTACATTTTTCGCGCGGTTCGCACGACCGCGAAAGTTGGCCGTGGAAGGAGTGGGCACAGCCGGAGCTGACGCCCGGAACGCCCCGCATTCGGCGCGGGGTCAAAGGTCACCGGGTCCTCGGGGGGTCGTTCGCGGACTAGTGCCGCCGTCCTGACCCAATTCCACCAGGACTCGCGGCTAGCGCGCCGTGGGCCGACCGGATTTCACGTACCTGTCGCATGCTGTTAAAACATTACGGACTGTTAATGCATCGTATTAAGTCGATGCTGTGAAGAAAACTCAATGTACGAGGACCTTGCACGAAATATACTGCTGATGTTCGCGCCGGTGTTTTTATGCATAAAACAGGCAAATTCGTATTTCAAACAGAAGCGAGTCAAGCGATGAAAAAACATTTATATCCGATTAAATATCATATATATTAGTGCAAGTGAAACGTTCACATAGTCGAGTAAACTTACATCCAGGCAAGCTGTATCCCTGACTACGTTGTGCATTCATTATTTTTCCATAACGCAACACAACTACTAGGCGAACAATAGAATTTCGAATCGAATAGAATAGAATTTCGCGGGCTAATAGACTTTATACTCTTTCGATAAGATCTATTTTTGCATAATTCTATCTTGTGATGTAACAACACTTTATTGATAAAGATACTGTGAAAAATGTTGAATAATAATCGTAAATAATATAAAACCAACGCCTATTCTTTTAAGGATAAGCAAAGACTATAGATTTCCACGTGGTACGATCTTTGCATATCTCTCTTGCCTCGCTAACATCCATCAATCTTTTCATGCAAGCTCGACGGTTTCGGGTGCTTAAAATTTGGCCCTTTTTTAATACGCCACTAATGTGGTCTGCATGTGATTTTGTAGAGCACTCCTTACCGACCTTTTCTTCGCACATGTTCGCTCTAGAGATTTGGTTTGTCAGTCTACTTTCATTCACCCTTTCCAGATCGTCAACATACACCGCACAACAACCACCGCAACATACTTCTTTCTACTTTAGTCACTACATTTTCCTTCAAACCACACCGCTCTCTACCATTACTATTTCTCCATCTATCTTTACGAAACACTCAACATATACTACGCAGTGATCTCATCTCCACTCCATTGAATTTACATTCATTTTTCTCTTGCCATACCCAGCTTTCACTACCATACATAAACGTAGAGATCAGCAACCCATTATGGATTCCCAAGCGTGCTTTTTCTATTCATAATAGTAAGCAAGACCCCATTCACTCTCCTTTCAATATCTCTATCATGTTTACTTTCATTTGTAAACAGACTACCCTAGTAAACAAACTTTTTCACTTGGTCAACACTCACCTTATATATCTAATCGCATTCAATCGTACTTTCGCCTCGTTCAACCACCATCACCTTTGTCTTTCTGACATTTACTTTCATACCTCTTTTTTTACCGAATCATTCATTTTATTTACCATCTCCTGCAGATCACACGCCGACGGCGCAAGGATTACTTGGTCGTCGGTGTACAGGAGACATGTGACAAACAGTTCATCCATCCTTAGTCCACACTCATATTCTTTCAAATCTTACAAACAGAGCTATCCATGAATAGATTGAATAGCCACGATGAAGTCACACATCCCTGTCTGACACCCTTATGAATATCAAACCAGTGAATGTATGCCCCATTTATTCTGATATAAGCATTGGAGCCTGTATACAAGCATTGCAGTGACTGTACTCGTATTAATCCACTACTCATGTTATGAATGAATAATGTTCTCCATAGATTATTTCTTTTCACTCTACCATAAGTTTTTTTCATATCTACGAAAATACAGAAAACTTTTCGGTTCTTAGCCAAAAATTTATCCCCAATGTTTCGCATAGTGAAAATTTGGTCCGTACACCCCATCCGTTTTCGAAATCCCGCTTGTATATCCCAGATATTGTTTTCAGTCTCATTCACAACTCTTTTAATAATGATTTTCGCATACAGTTTACCAACGACGCTGAGGAGGCTTATAGGGCGATAATTTGTTCAAACCTGCCGTGAGCCTTTCCCTTTGTAGAGGGGTACAATTACGGCTTTACACCAGTCATTAGGTACCCTACTGCTTTCCCAGCATTTATTAAACAGCTGGTATAGCAGACTTGTCAATATACTCCCACTGCCCAGCATTATCTGTGACAAAACCCTATCATATACGGCAGCATTTCTAACTTTCATATCTCAAATGTTTAAGCCTATAAAAAATAAGTAAACGGTAAAACACATGTTTCAGACTAATATTTTTGTCTGTAAATATGTAAATTTTAGTCACAATTTAACGTCATAATCTAGACACGCATTCCGTACTTTATAACACTTTTATTTGTTGGAGAATTTTGTTGTTTTCTGTTTCTATTATTGCCAATATTGTGATCCTTTCGAATCGTCAGAAATTGCAATACATTAGTAAGTTTCTTACAGAATTTTTCACGTTTTTTAAATGTAATTCAAAGACGCTTACAGCGGGTTACGCCAAAAGTAAGAACGTAATTCCCAAAATCCGTAAAGTTTGCCGGATAACTTAAGGACAATCTCTCAAATCTCACGGATTACGTTTACAAATTACGTTTTTGCTTTGGGTACAACAAAATTTAGGACTAAGTGCATATTTCAATGGAGAGAGTCGAATGCATAGAGACTGACTGCATCCACCGCATATTAAATTTAAAAAAATGCAATTCGTTTGAAATATTTTAATACGACTAAAGCTTCAAGGTAATGTGACAAAATTTAAAATAAGTCAATTTCAGTACCATATTATCTATAACTGGTACGTCAAAAAATTTATTATTGATGTGCTTTTTCCACTTATGGATCCTAATTCTCATAGTTTTTGATGTAAATTCTAACATAATAGAATATTATAATGATAATAAAAATACGTAAATGTATTATTGTTGAAGAAAGTGGTCTCAATAGATGATATTCCGGAATCTGTTTTTAACTGGAAATAACGTAGGAAATCAAAAATACCACAGTGATATTACTTTTCGTCTGTACAAAACCTTTTAAATTCTTCTTTTAAAAGTACTTATTTCCTTCCAAGTGTAATACATTTTGGGACTCCATATTTGATCTAATAATCAAAGTCAAATATACAAAAAAGAAAATCTACGATTTGCGTCTTTGTACAACTACGATTTTTGCTAATGCTTTCGAAATATATAGCACTAACTTTTATTTAATTTTGGACACTCAACATGTTGTATTTTGTATTCCTTATTTTCGCGCTCTTATTTATATACACCTACCCACTTTTGACACTGCGCATTTTGTTATCAACAATTTTTGTAAATCATAAAACATCTTACTGTAAATAAAGTTCCCCACTGTATGTGTTTGGTATTTTAATGAAAATGGACAAGAACAAAATTCGTACTCAATCGCCCGCTCCACAATACCCTGTCAGCACTGCGGTGATGGATGGTCTATCCGCCGAGGTTTAATAGTCCACAGACCTTTGAATTTGCTAAACTGGCAATTTATTTCGTCTTAATCGATCCCCCTCCATTTCATGTAGCGCTTTATCAGTCGAAATTTGAGCTTACTAAAATAAATTTTGTTTTTTGATTGAATTTTATTCTATCAATTCTCTACTTTTTAAAAACTATAAAACGTCATGGTCTAATGCCCCAAAAATATATATGAATAATACATTCATTTATTTACTAAATTATAAAAGTCATTTTTTTCCTCGCTGCTAAATATACATGTTACATCTTAAAAAATTACGTCTACATGTTATAAAATTCGACTAATATTGTGCTCATTTTCTCTTCCTCTCTCTCTTATTGATTAAGTAACTATAATTAATATGTGAATTATATATAAATAATAAATATTAACAGAGACATTTACAGATAGAGAAACTTCGGCCTTTAAGACAAAATATTCATTATTTAATTATTATCGCTGTGCGTCCCATTGTCAAATCTATCAACTTGTTTCTTAAGACAACTTAGTTTTCCGTTGGTGGTCCCAATAATTATTCTGTCTGTGGTAGTAATAGCCCATAACATCTTTATAGCCCATAACAATAAAATCAATGAATAGCGTCTAACTTCCTTTCGTCTGTGAAACACAAAGATAAACTCGGCGACATTTCTAATATTTCAAACAGAAATATTTACAGGAAATCCTCGTCGTCCCATAAATTAATATGGTCTATTTAAAAATTTGAATATTTTGTAATAACGCGTGGAGACAAAGGAAATATGTACAGATTCTGTTTAAAAATATATCTTTGGCTACGGTTAATTTTAATTTATATCTTTGAAATGCGCAAACATTTTTGACTTAAAAAGCGATTACAACCCGCCATTTTCTTCAAGCAATCCTTAAAAAATGTATGTTATCCCAAACAAAGAGTATGGCGTTGAGTAAAAATAGTGACAGTCGATTTTGTAAACATGTATTTATCTGAGTGCAATTGCATATCGATGTGAAGAATGCAAACTATACGTGAATCGTATTCAACCAAATAGAATACATAACAATCTCTCTGACTCTACTAATGAGATATACAACTTAAAAAACACTTGAGTGATAAAATTTCATGTTTATTATTAAACAGAAGTAAACCAATGCAAATATATTTATATTGATAATAATTTTTTGTAATAAAATGTACGAGCTAATGTGCATTTGGACATTATTGTTTACTTTATGCTATAACAAAAAAAAATTGTTTCGCACAGTAAAGGCCACTTCAAGATTAGACAAGTATTTTTACTAAAATTGCTAGCTCCTACCAAAAAACTGCCACTGCACTATCTAAATAGGACGTATTTTGCTCTAGTTTTTTTTTATTTATTACTTGTTTGTTTCTAACTTTACGTAAAAATTTTAGCTTATTTAAAAAGATTGACACTATGAAGCTGAACGGAGAAAGAGAGCACAACTAAATTAACTCATTGACTTAAAATTCTTCAATTTACATTATCGAAGTTTTTACTTAGTGTAACAAAAATGTATGAATTAATTATGAAATGATTCTTTTGAAATTCGTAATCAATCTTAGTTATTTTTACTATTAAACTACTAAATTAGTACTGCTCATCATTAAACATAAATTTGTCACGTTAAAATATAAACAACAATAAATGCCACCTCCAAAAGCATATGAGTTTTATGGCCGATGTGCCGCTGTACGATTACACGACGACGTCCAACGTCTGATGCTCGCATTAAGTAGTATTTTCACTTCTACGGAACCGCGCGTCCTTTGTGTTCGCAACACGCGGCCGTATCTCGTGCGTTTTATTTTTTTTTTCTTCGCTTTTACATTCACAACGCGTTCACAGCGCCGTTCGCCGCGTCCTCGTGTTTCCTTTTTGCAAAGTCTGTTCGAGCAATCTTGTTTGTCTATAGCAACGTTAGAAACGTCTTTTTGACTTTATTGTATTCGCAAAATATTCAAAGTGCGCTCGTCTATGAGAACGATATATCTATGTACGTTATACCTAAGTCGAAATACCATCATCTTCATATTGTAACGAGTAGATTATGGACTGCTGCTACACTCGAGGGGGAACTTAAAAGACAATGTAAACTTTTTTTGATAGCATTGATGCAACACGAAAACTATTTTGTAAAGCTTTTTAACCGAAATAATTACAAGTTTTAAATAATCAATTGTTTCTATTTCATTCAACTATTGTCGATATTGTCTTGTTAAGGTTCTACAGTAATAGATAATGTGATGAGACAACAATTTATTAATACGAAATCTTAGAAACGAGCATCACGTAACTACCCTCTATTACCCACTATTACACATCGCATACATGACTGTAATGCGATGGACGTAAAGAATATAAATAATAAAAGCCTACAAATGTTCATATCAATATCGTTTGTTGTTCGGCACGAGCCTGAATAAGAGCGACAATGGCTCAGCGGTTAACGGCGTTGCCTTCGAATCGGAAGGTACCGATTCGATCCTGACCTGAAAGATACAGTACCCGAATAGCCCAGTGAGTTTTCAATTCATCTAAACAGCCCCCAGTCACTCTAGGCCGGTATGGACTGCTTGAGATCTGAACCGCTCAATCGAAAATAAAAAAAATGTGGGAGGGTATGTCTCGGCATTGGGTTGATTGAAAACGAGAAAAACAAAAAAATAATTGAGCCTTTTTAATCTGTTCACACATTGACTAACACAGTTTTTAAAGAAGTATTAAAGCGAATCGCGAATATTCTTTTTTTTTGAAGTCGGTTAAAAAAGAGTGCATGCCAAAAATTGTCTCGAATCGTGTTTATCGATCAATTAACAAATATGACGAAATTTATTTTATATTCTATTAAAAATTTCTACGCGTCATTGTGCAATGGTATTGAGATAATCACGTGATATGTTTCATGATTGTCTAACATAAAAGTATTCCACGTCTGCAAACTCCCTAGGTATTTACTTAACAACCTGGCAAACATAACATGTCATTCTAAGTAAAATCAATAGGTACTTATTACATGTCTTATTAGAGCCATTTACTCCGTATATGTTGTACATGTAGATGTCAAGTCACTAACTCAAACACAGCCTCCTACAGATGGCCGGGTAAATAGTGCATTGAGACTATTGTATTGTACTTTGTTAGAGTATTGACACTTTAGAATTACATTACATACAAATGGAAGTAATACATATATATTTTAAATTAAATCTGTCTAAATCGTTATATATTTGCTAGTTTTTATGTATGTCTTTGTAATAATTATTATCCGTAAGAGGGGTTAAAATAAATTCTACTAAATGTGTGTTTCTCAGGAATTGTACATACCACCTAAAATAGCAACCAAAAGTGAATTCAACCATAGCAACCAAAATGAAATAGCAACCAAAGTAGTGAATTCAAAATTTGACTTGAAAAGTAACAGTAAGCAAGAACGGCATCTTCCGCGTGATTCTTTTTGTAGATCTGTCTAGCGCCATAGTTTTCCATTTCTTAGGTATTATTTTGTTACAGAGTGAGTGAGTATGGTGAATACAATGTTATCACAATGCTAAATTGTTCAATAAAACATTAATCTGTTTTCGTTATCTTTGCACTTTTCTTATATTTCTCAGATCTGGTATGGAATTCTATATAACTCCTATGAACTGCGTGTATTTATTTGTATAATTGCATGTATTTGGTGTTTCTATTTTGTAGTGCTTTTAACATTTTCCGAGGTTTTTAGACGTTGTGTAGGTACATTTGATAAAAATCACACTCTTCGTCTTTCTTTCTAAAAAATAATGTAAAGGTACGTCTTTTTCCTAGTAGGATAGGCAAAGATTATAGATTTCTACGTCGTTTGATCTTTGCATATCTCTCTTTCTTCACTGACATCTCAATCTTTTCATGCAAGCTCGACTTTTTCGGGTGCTTAAAATTTGGCTCTTTTTTAATATGCCACCAATATGGTCCGTATAGAATTTTCTAGGGCGACCCTTACCGATCTTTCCGTCAAACACGCTCGCTCTATAGATTTGTGATGTCAGTCTACTTTCATTCTTTTTTTCCAGATGGCTAAACCACCTCAAAATACATCTTTCTACTCTAGTCACTACATCTTCCTTTGTTCCTTCAAACCACACTGTTCTCTAACATCACTGTTTCTACGTCAATCTTTCCGAGACACTCCACAAATATTACGCAGCGATCGTATCTCCACTGCAATGATTCTTCCTCTATTTTTCTTCTGCCATATCCAACTTTCACTACCATAGGGATCAAGACTCCATTATACATAGTCAAGTGCGTTTTTCGTGAGACACTTTTACTATTCATAATAGTAAGTTCTCATTCTCTTTATTACCCGCATTCACTTTCCATTCGATATCTCTATGGTATTTACCATCATTTGTAAACGGACTACCCAAGTATACAAACTTTTTCACTTGTTCGACTTTCTCACCTTCTATAAGTATATTGCATTCAGTCGTTTTTTCGACTCTTTCAAACGCCCATCACCTTAGCCTTATCGGCAATTATTTTAAAATGTCTGTCAAATGCCTCCTGTACGCTGCTGATCAAGTAATCCTTGCGCCGTTGGCGTGCGGGCTGCAGATAATAAATAAAATGAATGATTCTGTTGAGAAGAGGGGAACAAAAGTAAAGTTATTTCTAAATATTTCTTTAATTTCACATAGTTAATCCTAGACCGAGATTCATCTATATTCTTCTAACTTAAATTCTCACCTTGTGGAAATAAGAAAGTTCGTAATGAACAGGACAGCACATTTCCATAAAGCGCCGCCGGCCCGTCCGCCGCCCTGTTCCGCGCCTTCACAAAACCCATTGTCCCTTCCACCTAACGAGCTGTCGTCTGCGAATATTCCATAAAATGAAACTAACGGGTCTCGTTCATTGCTTCTGATGAACTTGATTGTTATCGACGCATTATTCGCCATACAGGGCATTACCTAAATGTGTGTATGTGCTATTTAACCGTATAATTTATACAATGTACAATATTATAAATAGTCATATATGATTTTGTATATTGCCTTCTACATTTTTGTATATTGTCAAGAACAAGCATAATTCTGTATAATTTTTAAATAACATTTTAGTCAGCTTGAAGTGTAATTGAAACAATCAAATCAACACTTATAGCATTATTTAATAGGCCACAATGTTTAGAGTTCCGTAATCTAAGACCACAATCTCGGAAAGTACAAAATAGAACCCTATTGTGTTTCTATTATGTTTTTTTTTTGTTTTTATGAATCTTGGTGCATAATTTAAATATCTTAACATTCAGTGTGTCCCGCGGCTTAATACAAATTACGAGAGTTACGTTAGATAACGCTAGCATGATTTTTTAATAGTTATTTCTGTATGTGATAAAAGGGGAAGTGACTAATGAAGGGGGGAGTACGCTGATGAAGAGAGGAAGTGGACCACTGGAAATTTCACTCACTGAACGAAAGACAGCAGCAGAAGCTACTACTTAAGGCCTGTATTTTATGAAATGTGGTTTCTCACTGTCGCGAGGCAGCCTATTTTCGTGCTGAAGTCAAGTTGGCCACAGCGTGGTTTTACCCCTGTAAGATATCCAAAATGAATTTACGAGACTAGCGTTAAGTGATGTATCACTAATATTCTATAACTATATTAAAAGAAAATTTTAATTATCATTTTTTTTTTCACATTGAACAATAGCATTATCATTAGAAATATGTCTCTTGTAACAACTAATAACTGTCACGCATCTCATTACATTTTTTGCTGTTGCATTACGACGCAACCGTTGGTGCACATGTATCACTCGCATTTGGCCGTTTTATCTAAACGATCGCAAGCGTTCTTAAACGAATCATTCAATCAACGCCGCCCGCGCGTTGTTTCTATTCATTATAGAGTTTAGACGAACGAGACCTAAGTAGATCCAGGGATATTTATTCTTTATTTTTTTTTGGTAATATTTGAGGACACAATACATTAAATTCTTTAAAGAGCAGAAATTAATTTCAAAGCTACGATTGCGGGCCCTTTATTTTTGAACTAGCTTTCACCTCCAGTTCCGCCCGCATGGACATAGGATGAACTCCTTCATCTATGTATACTGATCACGTTATTAGCTACAATTCTGATCTGCCTTCCATTTCCATCTCAACCCTTCTCTCGGTCTCGGTACGGCAATCAGATCGATTTCGATTAAATAATCCTACAAAAACGCATACTCTTATTTCAAATTCATACGCAGACCCATATTGATCTTAATTCTCGCTTTGACATTACTGTTAACAATTACTAATCGTGCAAGAAAATTGTTGTATGTTTATCCCAACAAACCGCGGGCGAAATTTAGTCTATATCAAAACCATAAACATGCCTATGTAACATATAGGTATCTATAACGTAGAGGTCCCTCATAATAGCCACATAGTTGTGATGTGGTATATCAACGCAAAATTAGGCCCATTAGATGGTAATTAGCCACAATGCCGCAATTTGGATTCGAGCAGCGAAACCCAAAAGGACAGCGACTGGACGATTTCTTGAATAGACACCAAGAGAGGGAAACTTCACAATGAATACCTTATTCAAGAAAGGGCTTCACAGATCAACCTTGGTGGTTTCATTAAGGATCAAATAGATTACATTACGACAACTAAGCGGCATATATTCAATGTTTTAATGATAAACGAGGTAAAAACCTACAGTGATCACCGCCTAATTAGAGGGACATTAAATTTTATCTAACGTTAGAGAGGTATACCGTCTGATGAAGTATACGCTCTTTCCAATGATTGCCAACACTCAGAACCATGAAAATTTTCAAGTCGTAATTCAAACTCTCTTCGAATACCATAGACAAATGCAAAACTGTGGATGATATAAACAGAAAGTCTGTGGAAATTATTCACGCAGTGGGGTTATCACTAACCGTTTTATATGGGTTTATGGGTTCCACTCACCCGATCAAACTGGTTTCCGAATAAGCTTAAGCACCATAGATCATATCAATACATTTCGGCAAATTATACAAAAGTCCGAAGAGTATAAACGACTGCTACGCTTAACTTATTTGGACTACGAAAAAGTTTTCGATTGAATAAAAACCTGGGCGATGTTACATTCTCCTTAGCGGTGCCACGTTGACTATTGCCATCTCGAAGTGTTGAGATGTATGTAAAACAGTGCCACTATGTCGATTCAAGCGCAGAAAGAGGACAGAAAATCGATCCGACATCACTAGATTCGCTGAAGATACAGTCACAGTAGCAATATCGATGAATGACTTCAACACCACGCTTGGAGACCGCAGTAGAGTTCCTCAAGAGGTGGGTCTAAAAATAAAAATAGGCAAGACGAAATTATGTTGATTGCTCTTTTGTACCCATTTCAGTGACAGATGAGAACTCCTCAATGGAACACTGGAAATTCTTGATGAATATATCCACTTGAGCCAGACTCTCGGAGAGTTCCAATTTCGATAAAAAGGTTGCACAAACAATTTAACTTGGTTGAATAACGTAGGAAAATTTAAATGCGTTTTATTTATAATTTTTTAATATAAATATTTACTAACAGGTCGAATTTTCATGAATTGCTTCCTTTTGACAAGACTCCCAACTTTTCTCTCTGTCTTGAGGTACAAAGTGCGTAGGCGTGAAATATTGTTTATTATCGCCTAAATTTTATTACGAATACTCAGATTTTCGGTTAACGTATTTTACGTACACACATTTTATTACCCACCACTATCATTATTTTATAGAGCTTACTAATCATCATTAATAAAAAAAAAATCATACAGTCTAGACTATATTAAAAATACATTTTTAGACACACAATCCAAGGCAATAAGTAAAGTATTAACAAAACAATACTTTCCTGGATGTACCGAAAACGTTTAATCAATACAGTAACCAATATCCGGTGCGATTGTTTGCTATAACAATTATGAGGTACAATCCGTCCTATATACGTGAACGTCATGGCGCGCATTAGGCCCCCTATTCACGTACACTCGACTACTTGGCACTTCGCTGTGTATTGTAACCTCGACGAGTCAAGTTAAACGCTTAGTTAGTAAAGTTAGCACATGACTAATTAAGTCTATCTTTGATGTGTAGTTAATAACGTATTGTCGATTTTTGTTATCTTATGTTACTCATTAAAATATCAAATTTTATTATGTTTTTATTGTCTATGCTCTTATATAAACGCTTTTTATGTAATTGTGCACGAAATGCGTTTTACTCGATCGGCACTTTAATTTTTTTTTATTTAGGAACAATAAGAGAAATGTCTGTAAAACATTTTTTTTTTGTTTTATCTAATTGGTTTGATATATTACATTTTTTGTTTTAATTTTTTTTCTATTCCATTTTTTACAAAATTTTTAAACAGTATAAATTCCAAGTAATCTACAATAAAACTTGAGTCTGCTTGTTTAGCCGGATTAATCTCTGAAATGACTGAACCGATTGTATATATATATATATTTTTTTTTTCTTAAATGTACGTTATTTTCGGGAAAACGGCGTAAAGTACATCTTACAAATAAAAAAGATTTGAATAACAAAAAAATGGCAGTATTGTACAAGGCACAAACAAGAAAGACATCGGAACCAATATTGAAATGAAGAGCACGAGCAGTCGAAATTGGGAATTTGAAATGAATCAGAATCAATCATTGTTACGTTTTCATTTACCTACAGAGAAGCGTAGGTCACGGCCAATAAAAACATAATTTTCATACAAAACTTACAAGTTAAAGCGAAACCAATTTGTCGATGTAATCTACGTCGCTATGTAGTGAACCTCGATTCAGAAATTTGTACATACGCTTCTACCTGCGTTGTTTTATTTATGTAATACTGTGAATGATATCACGAAATTTTGATCCCGTTTTATCAAGCAAATCTATTTTTTAATGTTCGTCACTACAAGTTTAATCCGTTTTCGGAACTACAATTCTCTGAAGAGGGGCACAGAAATGCGAAAAATTTATTGATAATGTTTTCGTTCTGTGATCAAAGTCCAGTTTTCTTTTTCTCGTTCAATAAGGAACGAAAAGTAGTAGAAAATGCAACAGCCTGATTCAGACCGACCGAGGTGTTACCAACACGCGTCTGCGCCGTCGTCGACGACTGCGTAACGAATACGTCGACGAACTCCTGCGACGAAACGTGCCAATGGCCCTCCGGCGCAGGCGTCGAGACAATAAAATTGCCGTAACGTTCC
The DNA here is from genome assembly GCA_005406025.1 of Eumeta japonica. Taxonomy (NCBI): domain Eukaryota; kingdom Metazoa; phylum Arthropoda; class Insecta; order Lepidoptera; family Psychidae; genus Eumeta; species Eumeta japonica. The sequence continues at coordinate 139,727 of BGZK01000161.1, forward strand.
GAGCCTGAAGATATTAAAATACCTGTTTTTAACATTACCTTTAATTTCCCCGCATTTCACTCCCGTTTAAATAGTCGTCTGACGCCCGTCCAAATTAATAAAATAAACATTTAATGACGGCGTTTTGCGTTAAGTATTTTAAATTCTTGGGTTGTCACTAGTATTTTGGGTGTGATGATTGAAAAATATAATAGACGTTTAGATATTCAAACACGATATTTATTGAAATAGAAAGTGTAGACCTTCTACGTGTTATTCTAATCGCTTGAGAAATTTATGACTTTCTATATAAATGCTCTATAACGCTGGTTTTAGATCGCTATCACTAGTCGATTATGAATGTGACGCTGTTCATTGTTTTCAGGAAACATTTAGTTTTTCTAATTTATGACTATGAAAATTTCACGACTCTGTCTATTAAACTACCAAACCGTAGACGGTATTCGTATTTATTTAGACAGTCAACACGTGTAAAGCTTACCAAAATTTTTATCACCCATTCCTAAATACAAACAATCGATCACAATCCTTCGAGCCTTGGAAGTTATAATACAGCTTATAATGTTAGTAGGGATTACTATAAATCACTTTGTATACGTATTATGTTGTACATCAATACAATCTATACGTTACGTTTTTATACAGTAAACGGTTGCAATTAGATAAAAAGTGATTTATAGATTGTGAGCGAGGCGCACGGCGCACGCGCAGCCCTCGTCAAATTATAAATGTGTTAAGATGCAGACGAAACAATATCAATGATTTATACGAGTATGTACGATAAAAATAAATGAATAACATTCCTGTAATTCAAAAATTTGATGACCAAAAAAATAACGTAAGGGAAATAAAAATGTATTTATTTATATACTCTTGTGGAAAAAAAGGAACAGTAATACTGATGTTAATAGAATTTTATATCGTATCCTACTAACGCTTTACTGTTATAATAATAACAAATAGAAATGCTTTAAAAGTATTTATAAGAAAGATGATAGACAGATATTTTAATAAGTAGAATTGGATGACAATTATTGCGTCTGAACGTTTTTAACTGAAACGTAATACTTTATAAAATGCCGCTATTGTACAGTATTATTGAGTCGTACGCCGAGTAACATAAAAAAAAAACACTCATAAGTCACGAATGAAGACAGCAAAGGGAAACACACCAAAGACCCTAGCAGTGATATGCTTCAAACTCTAATTTGAAATAATTAACTGTTAAAATTAAAAGCTAAATATGTCAAAATATGTTGATTTAACTTCACAATTGGCAGTTAACTAAGGTAATCTTAAAGATATCAGTAAATTAATGTCACAAATGCCAATATCTCTAAGATTATCGCTATTATGACATGTTTAGTTTTTAACTTCAACCGTTAGCAGTTAACTATTGCACTTGAGAATTTGAAGCACGCCGCTATATAACTCGGAGCACAGAGCAGCACAGTCGCGCCCTCTTAAAATTTGTAGTAATCGCATTTTATTGTCGTGTGCACCTTAAGTGAGACCATATTATGGTTATATAAATTGGTAGATTTATACAACCCACATGCCTACGCAATACATTCTATACAACTTGAACCCATTCTTAAAAGTTCTGTTAAAGCACATGATTTTAAACTAATTTTGTAAATTTTTTTTTTCAATAAACATCCTAAAATTGGTGCTAATTTCTATATGGTACCAATATCTATAAGCAAATTAATAATAAAAATTAACTGTCAAAATATTTTTAAAGGTAAATGTAACAGAATCTTAGTTACCCATTGTGATAAAGTGTTTATCAATTTGGTATAATAATTTTATACGAAGTTGATTTTTTATTAAAGTTATAAATTAATTGAAGCATTAATTTATGGCTTTATTTTATAAATTATGATGATATATCAACACTGCACAGATTTATAGCTATAAACATTACTAACAATCTTGCTGTTCCAAATTATTGTGCATATAAATTATTTTTAATAAATTTATTTTTATATTAAATTTACCTTAAATATACCAATAGAGACCATTATAATAACTATTCTGAATATGGCATAATATTAATTATTGCTGCTATCTAAAACGCGACTCAGTAGTATTAGTGCATATTTGAATATCAATTCACTATTTAATATTTCAATTATAAATTTAATAAGAATATTTTCTGGTTTTTTTACATGATTAGGTGACCTTCCCGTCATTTGGCCAGCACGCTGTTGGCCTATTTTAGTGTATTATCTAGTTTTTTTTTTAATTACAATCTGTAAAATAATTATTGATTTTTAGACATCGCTTAGAGGTTAAGTTTTCGAATTTTGACATTTCGCTCGTCGAAAGATGCGTCGATCTTGAGTGCTCGAAAATCATAGTACTGGAACAGAATATCTATTATAGCGTTGTATGAAGACATATTTGTGCCGCGATTTAAAAAAGCGGTGTCCCGTCATCATGAAGTAGTCAAAACTTTTCTCGTTACCGGCTGCTACGCGGGCGTCTGTCGACCAGCAGTGCGGGCGGACCGGGCGTCGATGCATCCGCGACGCACGGAAAGTATCATCTGTATACATATAAAATACATATTTCCTTTACATTTCGCGCGCAAATTTATAGATCCTTTACATTTCGCACGCAAATTTATAGAACGAACTCCTGCATTCTTTATATCGAGCGATCACTCTCTCGGTCATGATGCCGGTCCGCCGTCGGTTTTTAATCACGTTTTTAGTTCAGAGTCCGGTCCTGCTCTCGAATACGATTCGAATTTCGGATTCGGGCTCGATCTCGTCTCCGATCTCGGTCATTCGTTATATCTATTATAATTCGTATCATTCGTCACTCGTAGAATTCAAAATTGTGTTTTTTATTTTATAAAAGGAAATCTTGTGCAAAATTTCACCTTCCTGGACGTAGCACACATTGGATATTTATACAAAATCTTTTATCTTAATATTCCAATCCCCTAAGTGTTTATTTCCAAAAACGCTTATTGTCAATCCTATCCCGAAAGTGTCACTTAATGAAAGTAATACTTAGCCATCTTATAATCCTAAAACCGTTTATTTTTGTAGTTCAATTAATATTTACATTGATATTTTCAATGTCGGATAGTCACCAAATTAATCCCGTAAATGTTCCATTTATCCATCGTTACAGAAACACTAACAGCGGTATGCTCCATTCACTCTCATGTGCAATAGTTAATTACTAACTGTTAAAGTTAAAAACTACACATGCCAAAATCTCGATGATCGTAGGGATTTTTGACATCAAATTAATGTCACAAACGCCATTATCCTTAAGATTACCTTACTTAACTGCCAATTGTGAAGTTAAAACAACATATTTTGACGTGTTTAACTTTTTAACTTTAACAGTTAACAGTCAATCATTTCAAATGAGAGTTTGAAGCACACCGCCGTAAATCATCTTGAAATATGACGCGAACCGAGAAATAATAGTCATTATGCGCTTGTTGAAAATTACTTTCGTCGGTACTTATACTGTATATCGTTACGTAGACAAACGTCTCATCCCCAGAACAACCTTCCGGCGGGGCATCAGGCGCATTGTTTTCCACATCGGGCAGAAGAATTTCACCCGGTCCTCCCCCTCCTGTTCCTCCTCCTCCCTCCCGCCCCTTCCCTCGCGCCTTTTTTGTCTCGAGAGCGAAGACGCCTCCGCCCGGCCTCGGCCGCAGGCTCGACGGCGCGCACTCCCAAACTCGACGCTTGGTTAAACATTACGCTAAAAACACGTGTAGGTACACGTCCTGCTAGTTTTTGAAGTTCCCTTTCAAAAGAACCTCATTTTTCGTACCTCGTCTACTGGGTTAGGTGTGTTATAATATTTGGGATGTAATTTTGTTTCAACCTGGTGAATGTCAAAATAATAAACAACATTCAAAATAACAGCAAGAAAAATGCAATATTTCAAATGCCTTTGCTTATTATACATTAGTCCGATCGTTTTGTTTTCATTTACGTTTGTAATTTCGAAACTATCTAAATTAATAACCTGCTTAAGATTTGATATATAGTATTGTAAAATTTTGAATCTGAAAATTTTAAAACATGTATGTAGATAAATCAAAAATTTGTAAAATAAATAAAGTAAAAAAGTGAGCAGTATGGTAAGAGGGTCGCCATCAAACCAGGAGCTATCAGATTCGATTTTGACCATGAGCGATATATCAATGAGTATTTAACTTAACTCTTACGAACTCGGATCAAAATTGGCAACACAAATACTCGTTACTAGGTGCACTGAACCCAGTGTAATATCATACATTTATTGCAAAACCGCTCAATAAAAGGGAATGTTTACTTTGTTACAGGGGTAATATGTGAACAAAAAAAAAGGCAATATTCAATCAAATTACGTATATTTATTATTTTTACTTTGTGAATAAAAATCTCTATATATATCAATGGAAATTTTACCATATTTTTACGACAAGATTAAGACTAATTGTCGTATTTTCTGTAATTACTTATTTTAAACAAAAACCGTCTACATTCTTTAAACTACTATAGTGAACCTCCATAGACAAAATCACAATTAGAGACCAATCGTTATAGAAAAAAATTTGGTTTGCCTGTAAAGTCGGTATACGGGCGAAAGTTTACGTGACAACGACTTTGAATGGTAAAATCATTTTAATGTGAATATTCATTCGTATAGTAGGAAGAAGGATGAAATAATAGTAACAATTTAAAACATTTATTTATACAAAGAATTATATTTAAAACATTAATTTATACAAAGAATCTCGCACTGAATTTCATATTAACAAAATTTTATTTTTACCTTTACACATACATACGTATTTATATACAAATATACATACAATAACTTGCAATACATTTAAACTGCACTAATTCTCTAGTGCTGCGCGGCAGACCGATCATAGTTGAGTGGGAGAGACGCAAGGCATTCGGCGGGCCTCTCTCGTTCGGTGACTCATCGTTACGTTACCGAGCGTTACACTTTTCATAAGTGACTCCCAGCCGCAACCTAATTTAAGACGTTGTCACGTCAAAACAAAAACAACTTTGAACATAAATATTTTTGGATATAAAATCACATCTCAAGTTTGTGTTTAAATCACATTCTTTAGCTTTAGACATCAAATTTAATTATAACAATTTACACAAACGTGCTTCATGTGACCTCCACAAATAGGTATATCACATATTACACAAAAAAACTTTCGTTTTCCAGTTACAAATGCGATAACGCGCTGTGCCACTCATTAGTGCTAGCTTATTTCTATTTAATCTGCAGTCTCTGAATAGTCTTCGTTTTGTATTTCTTCATTGAGACGTTCTATTTCATTAAGTCTCCAAGGCCTATTGGTAGGCGTTTTCTGTGAAACAAAGTAAAACAGAACGTAAGTAAATAGTAATAACACGATATAAAACACACGTATTTAGTCGCTCCCGAATCTTGCGTACCCCTACATATCTTTGACGTCTGTGGCACTCGCACGCGGCGCGCTAACCGACGACTGGGATCGTCATCTCGCCGTGCTGGACTTTCGCTTAAGGTGCTAAGAGCGACAACGTCGCAAACATCAAAATTATAAAACGAAATACGAAAGACTGGATCTGTCAAATCCATTAAACGAGTCCCGAAGGGTTAAACGTAAATTAAAAAAAAAGCATAAATCACTCACTTCGTGTTTCAGATTGAGCACAAGTCGTTGGTCCCGGCCGTGGTCACCACACCGGTGACTACGGCCGTTGGCAATCCCCAACCAGACCGGCGTAGAGGCGTTGAGGTCAAAGCCTTCCAATATTTGACATAAAAAGATTGTGCCTGGCATTAGCATTAAAACCCGACACAAGAACAACGAAAATCCTAAAGTGAAATTTTTATAAAGGTTAAAAGTATGATAATTTTGGACATCTTTTCTTCTCTATACAACAAAACCTTTATTCCTCAACTACCTAAGACGCTCACGCAAACATTGTTACCAAAAACGATCACCCCAAACATATCGACATTTCACACTTCACCATACTCACAAATTTCTGTATAAATGCACATACATAAAAATCTAAAAGATTCTATAAACCAATACGATAAACCATATCTATATGTAGTTTGCGTCTGTAAAGATTTCATAGAGTTGGCGACAGTTTATGCCTGACTTTTATTTTTATGATTCCGTAGTCAATAACGAATCCATATAGTTTCGCCTTATCGGTCCGTCGGTCTATCTGTCCGCGGCTTAACTCAGCTTAAAGACTGTACTAAAAAGCAGTAATTTGTCTTGCTTATACATACTAATGACGTCAATAGAGTGGTAAAAAAAAATTTTAGGCTACCTGCCCTACACTCAAAGTGGGGTGATTTTTTTTATTGTCTAGACCAGGGCTGTCCAAAATAGACCGAATCTAGGGCCAATAAAAATGACTAAATACAATGGAGGGGGCCACAAAATATTTAAAAAAAGGCCACAAAATATTAAAAAAAAACAAATATTTTTTCGTATTCTGTCTCATAAACTTTCGTTCGAATCGAATAACTGCGAAGTTACTCATTTAGCCGGCAGAACGTTTCCGTCGCGAGCAACGTCCCGCGGTCGAGAACGGAGCTTCAAATACAGATAGAAAACTTGTTGCCGGAAGAAAAAATAATTTGCTCATTAATTTATTTGGGATTACAAAAAATAAAATAATTATGTTCTCTGTGCAAAAAAAAAAAAACGTAAAAGACAAATTTTGTTATTTAAATTAGAACGATAAAAAAAATTGCGGGCTGCATATATTCAAACCCCGAGCCATGGTTTGAACAGGAATGGTCTAGACGATGGTATGGTGTATCGTTGGATAACCTATTCAAAAACATTGTGTCTATGTGGAAATCACTTTTCGATTTAGGAATCCATTTGCGGTGTTTGTTAGAGTCAAGTGTAGTCTCCCACCTGTCCGCTAAATGGTTCTTATTGGATATCTAACAAAATTCATGGCACTATATATTATATATATAACGAAATTATATATACATCTAAATTGGCTTTACTAGGCGACAAGTAATAGTTGACCGACATATAAAATGTATTTAGAGAAGGAAAAAGTAAAATTTCGTACACTTTCCTTTGATTTACTCAGGTGACGTTGTTGGTTGTGTAAAATAGGTAGTAAATATAAGTTTATGATCCATATAAAGTTATGGAAATATAAAATCATATCATCAATCATTAACATCCGTCCTATGTGGGTCCGTTTCTAGACGTTATTAGCCGTTAAACCGTGAACTCAGTCACTTAATAGGTTCAACAAAAAAGGCCCCTTTCAAGTTCACACATTGTGACGAGCGATCACGGAACCCTACACTGCGCGTGGCTCGACGCGTACTTGGCCGGTTTTTCTTTTCTCAGATCAAAAGTTATGATAGGACAATGGGGTTCTCAAGGCACTCGGATACCGCAGGTTCCTACTTCAATTGTTCGACCAGTGAGTATGTTTTCACGGTGCGTGCGTGACAAATTAGTGACTTCAAAAGTCGCTTCGAAACGTTCATGAATATGCGACGCGATGGTAATTAAGCGATTTTCTCACGCGTCCATCGACCGCCCGAGAAATGATTTAACTCGTACGTGCTTTCTGTCACCGGAAATGTACGTTGTTATTGTATTTAAGAGGTTTCGTAACGAGCTGTTATATATGTAATGGGCTTTCGTAATGAGTTTTAAGCTAAGTGTTTTAGCTTAAACAGGTACTTAAGAAATTTAAGTAGGAAAAAAAACACTTCCTCAACCGCATATGATAAAAAGAAATAATGGATTCTTAAAATTTACGACGATTGTACGTTTACTCATCGGTTTCAAATTTAGCTCCGGCTCTGAGAACCAAAATTTTCATATAATACTAGCCTTCGCCCGCGGCACCGCCCGCGAGGACATCAAATCTTTTATCATTAGACCGATCACTCTGTACGCTTTGTTTCCGATATTATCTCTGCCTTCGACTTCAGTCCTGGCTCTACTTTTGATCTTAATTCTGGTCCGGATGTAAACTTCGTTTCTTATAAAAATATACATAATTGACCCGCAGCTCCGGCCGCGTGGGCATACGATGAATTTTTTCATTGTTGTTATCATTAACTGACAGGCATAAAAATTCACGCAATCACGATCACGCAAGCAAAGTCACGAGAAAATGTTAGTATCTTTGTAAATTATAGCCTATACTTTATTCTGACTTATAAACTATATCAGTGTACAGTTTCAGCTAATTCGTTTGTACCCTTAAAGAGTTATTGAGCAACGAACATCCATCCAAACATTCGCATCTATACTAGTATAGATGCGAATTCTATTGTCATAGAAATTTTGGACTGTTATGTAAAATTATGTTAAACACGAAAGCTTTACATTCGGCAGATCACAGCAAATATTAACGTCAAACAATCCTTTCTCGAGGCATACTCGAGTGTTAATCGTCAAACGAATGCGACACGCGGAGATGACACGAAGCGGACAACGGACGATGGGTTGACTTGAATTCTCGTTATTGAAATTGTATGTACACTGGCATGTGCTATATGCAATTACAGACGACGGTGTTTCTTTAATGTAATGCGATTAAAAACTATTACAGATTTTCTAATATACATATGCACATGTTTGCGCATGATACAAAATTATTAATTTACTGTTTACGCAACAACACTAAATTTACTATATTATGAAATTTTAGAAAATCCGATCCTTTTTTTGGAAAACATTGAAGGGGGAATCAAAACAATTTCATTGTAATTGCAATCAAGTCGAGCGGTCAATTTCCAATCGACGCCGGCGCGCACGCCGCCTCAGATTCACGATTTCTCACGCGAGATCCAGTTCTGACATAAAACGGCGCCCACGCGTCTCCTGGTCAGGTTTTAGTTTTGTTTGTCTAGAACATTGACGCGTCTCCGCTCCGACCTTCGAAGAAATGTTTAATTGTTTGCCCGTTTTTATTTATTTATACAACGTGTTACGAAATCGTCTAATAAAACATTGCCGAGAAAATACTTTGTTTAATCAAAGAGACAATTCTAGAAAACGTATTATATTCTTATTTTACTCGATTTATTTGTGTTTATCACGTAAAAGATAATTGCCGTTCATATATAACGACGCAATAATCACGAAATAACAACTCTGCAAAGTTTCGCTCATGAAGGTTAGGCATTACATCGTCTTAAATATTGTTACAATAAAAGAGCAATTATTTATATTATATACATGCATTTTCTGCATTAGTATATCTAAGAAACGGCCATAACAATTTCGATGTAAATTTTTAATTTGATAAAGTTTTTCGTTTAAAGTTCATCATAAGTATTTTCTCAGATAAACATCATATTTTTTTCTAAATGTTGCTTTGCAGCGCTATTAATAGGATTTTGAGGTAATTATATTGTTGCTATGTAATTGGTCCTCAACAACAAATGGCACTACAGATTTAAATCGGACGGATGAGAGTGAATAAATAAAATATGTAGGTAAATTTTGCATATTATATATGTAAATATTGATTGTTGGCGACGAACGTAAGGAACTTTTCCGGTGAGAAGTTATCATATTCCCATGGCAGACGTGAAAGACGCCGTACAGAGCTCGGTTGCTCGAGTACTTAATACTTAGTATGGGTTTCATGACTACAATTTCGTGAGACAGCTTTGGAAACTCTCGTGAATTCTGGAGGAACTTATCGTGGAGGATAAAGGACATAAGCACCTATCTGTACTTTTTCTTGAAAATCGAGTCACTTGGCGTAAGATAGTACTTTTGTAATATTACATTGTTCTAAACAAAACAGTAATTTCTAGCAATGTAAAAAATTGTTTATCTATTGAAATTTATTAAGATTTATTATATTGGAGTGTTATTTATATTGATCTGTTATTTGCGTTACATATGAATAAAATGTATTGTGGAGTAAATGAAAATAATTTATTTACGAGAAAAAATTATTGAGAGTAATTTGCGTGCAGACAAAGAAAAACCGATACGAATACATACAATAATAAATTGATTGCAAAGAACTTAAGAAAATTCTTCATGTTATTGTGTCAAGTTCTATCAGCCCACTGTTCAGGCATGCCCGTCCACTATCTTCTTATTTCAGAACGGCGAGTCCCCCAACCTCGACCAACACGCGCGGGGAGTTCCAAGACTTCTCATACTCCTCGCTCAATTCGCCCTCGGTCAGGGTTCGAACGGAACACCCCCTAGTTCCGAAGGCGACCGCAACACCGCCGCACTTGTAAAGATAACTCCGTTTGCGTACATTCGTTTGTTACCGCATCCAAACCGGCCTTATTCAAGCGGCACGCTTTCGTTAGTCTATTTAATTTTATTCGTTATCACGATCTAATTGCGTTCGTGTGTGCGATCCCGGAGCTCCGGGGCCGTAGGCGAACCTGCCCCGCGCCGCCCACTGCTCGCCGCGTCCCGTCACAATGTAAGCGTTTTATTCGTCTTTGTGAGGTAAACTTAGATTTGTAAGGGGGCCCTTCATTAATTACGTAAGGGTCTTGGGGGCGGTTCTCAAAAGCTCTACATGCCCTTATGGGGAGACCATTCTTACGTAATATTTTATTAGTCAAAATATGCGATTTCTATAATAGAGTGATGAATATTTGAGAGCTAAGCTTTGGAAAAAACAACTGCTTAGAATTGTTTTCCCCAGATATATTAATATCTTGAAGGGCTTGATCTAGGTTGAGTTCGTCGAAGCCCAATAACAATGGAGGCCTTAAAAAGGTAGATTTTTGCCCCAAAAAAAAAAATTATCTTGATGTATTTTTCTTTTTTAATGTATTTACAGTTTTATTTCTATATATATTTCTTTTGGAAATTTTTATTATTTATTGAGTTTTCAAAACTTTAACGAGTCTATTTTTACACATTTTTAAGTTTATAAATTAAATTTATACTGCTTTCTATTCATATATTAATCTTACTTTAATTATCTGAAAAAAAAAACAATGAATGATTAGTCATAATTACATATAGTTTTACTTAAACTACCATCATTTCACAAGTATAAAAATTTCGCGGAATTCCTATACTCTTCCGATAATGGCACCTTCAACCCCGCTCTTTTTTAACGTTTGTAACTGTTTAACTCAAAAACTTTTTTTTGAGATAATTTCCATTTTAATAGTTCCTTATTTTATGTTTGACTGATTTATTTTCTTAGTTCACAATTATTTGAAAATTTACTTTAAATTACGATGCAAATGTAGAGACTAGAAATCTATTGTGTGGTGCTCCACTCTTTGTTTGAGATCTAAACACGCGTCCCCCCGGATACAACGGTCTCGGGCAACTCGTGTCGCGCGAAATAGCTGTGCGACTATTAAACGCGATATATTTATCTTGACATGATCCTTTCCTTGAAACTACCTGAGCTGGCCTACATTTGATAATTATATTATCATTCTCTAAATCTAATAATAATATAATGGTATAACCAAAATTATGTTTAAAAAAATAAAAATCTTGATTTACGTCAAATTATGAGTTTTTATGTAATTTATCCTTTTCGATTACCAAATAAAATCTTATATGTAAGAAAGGGGCCGGGGAGTCTGAGAAACCTTACGTGCTCTTACATGGGGATAGAAGGGATCAAAAATGACCAAAATCGCCCTTACGTAAAATGGATGTCCTCCTAAAATAGTATTTAAACTAATATCCTTCGTTTACGTATATTAATTTAATACTTTATTGTACGGGGGGATATAAATCTGGTTATAATCTATTGAAAATAAATGCAAGTTCTGTAACTGGAAGACGAAGGAGAAATGTGTTATTTTCTTAACGGTTAAAGGCGTATATTTTTTATCTAATAGAATGTACAACCCTCCACTATTAGGAATCGCTGGGACTAAATCGCAGACTGTTTATTTTTTCTCGTCTCTTGTATCTTAAATCTGCATATCGTTTTTAGCTACTTTTTTTCTTCGAAAGGTACGTTAAAGACTTCTTGGTCATCTACGTCTGAGTTAGTGAAGCAATTGCAAAAACATTCATAATAATACAATGATAAGTAGTAGACGGACACAAACAAAACTTGGTGGGCGACGTGCATTTGATCATCGCATACCACTCTGAAAACTTGAGATATGAAAAGTTGACCTAAAAATTTGAGATATGAAATTATAAGAGATCTCAAAATAAATCGAACAGATACAGAAATCTCTCGTCTTTTGCAGGGACACTACTGAACTCCAAAATTACCAAAATACCAAACACATCAAAATACTTATGGAAATAAAATATAAGCTGTAGAACTCGGGGATAGTGTATCTTTCTGTGAGTGATTTTTTTTCAACAAATACTAGGGATGAAGCCGGAGAAAAATGCTAATTTATTTTTGTCAGGGACGTCCCCGGCGGTGCGAACAACATTTCACCAAACTTTCATCGTAATCCGATAAATGATTTAGGCACACGAACATAGAAGAAAAATTTATTTTTATTCGTAGAAATAATTTAGCTCAAAATAACATTGCAGGTTCAGAGTGCGCCAGTGCAATTATGGAGAATCGAAACAGCTACTTTAAGTTCTTGAAAATCCATAAAAAGTCACTTTGTGTCAAGAATAATTGAAAGAAAGCATATGAGTTTTTGAAAATGTGAGGTTATTCAAGTAGTTAAATAATAAATCTACATGATTTTCTCACCTTACCGATATTTTAAAATGGTAATCAACTGTGAATATCATATTAGGTTCATTTTGTTCCTTTTTAAATGACATCTACCGTTAAGTTTTAAAGCAACTATTCGTGCTGTTGCAACTTCAATTTCGAAGTTAACTCGGATCCGGCACGAATATAAATAATAGACGATTACACTTTTTTATTCTCACCTAATTTTAATATCCATCTTCTGGACTTCACAATTCAAAACACTTTAATCACATGCGCTAACATTGACTATGTGTCTCGAAATAGCCGACTATAGAATTTCCTGAGACTAAAAGTAAACCACAGGGTCGGTAGTCATAATCTCATACGATACATGAAAAATTCCCCAACCGCTTATCGAGCGGAGATAGCCGATCCTTCCCACAGGAAACCTCGCCATGCGGACTGCTCGTCACGGCCGCTCACGCGCCGGCCGGGACTTGTCTTTGCCGCTTTCAGGTTTTTGTCGACTTCATACCGTTTCTAGATAGGCTTCTTATGTCGCCGTGCACCATGCGAGATCGAGATTGAGCAAATAGTTTATAATTATCGTGTCTTATTACAACGGTATATAGTTGCGAACTACGCACATAAATTAAAAAATGCAATAACAGAATAACACTCCTAATAAAATATTCGAGGATACTACCCTATATTGCTTAGATTTTAAAATTTAAACAACGTCCAAGAATTGTTTACATTGTCAAAGCGTTTTGATCGGTTACAATGTTCCAAGATTGCAATAAACCTTATTTCTTTACATCGGTTGTGCCTTTGCAAATTTTGTTCCGTTAAATGATTTATAGTTTTGTTTACCTTCGGATATATTCGTCGCCTCTTATCGAGGGCCATATAGGTATACTAGAATTCGACCGCTGACGAGTTAGTTTTCGTTTGGCGATCAGTGTGTTCACGAATTAAGTGCTATTAATTAAAAATCTTTAAATGATTCCGTAGTGCAATTCTATACCTCAGCATTACTGAATATGGACCTTCTGCTTTTTTGAGTATTTACTTGTCTTCTAATCTTAATCCTAGAATCAAACAATATATCACGATACGTATAATAACTCACGATAATAATAATTCCATTTATTATATAGAGAAAATTATTAACCTCCATTATTATTTAATGAGTGTGCAACACGATTTACATTTAATTCACATCACGTGTAAATTGAACTATGCATATTATTTTAACACTCACATGTTCTTTTTATATTAATAACATTTATTTAAATAAAACACGTCATATTTTTTCTGTATTTCTTTTTTTTGTGCGAATGCTTTTCCGGCTGACCGTCACAAGATAATAGCTCGATGGTTACATCTGCGTATATCGCACCAGCGGGTACGTAATCGACGCGACAATCACAGTCTACCCACGACGGCGCATTCGTCATAGATATTTGTGTAGTATGATTAAACAGTTGCATTCTTAAAGATCATCTGTTTGCATTGCATTATAATGCACCTCTCTGAGAAAATGGCTTGAAACAATCTTCAGCGGGAACACGAACCAAACGATGTCTCCAACGATGAAGACCGAATTAGTAGATGAAATATACTTTGCTGATCTACAATAAAAACAGTCGAACTAAAAAAGAGAACCTTAATTTTCGGTGACTCAATATGAAGTCAAGATATTTATTCTATAAATAATTCTACCTAATTCCTTCACATAGTTTGGGAATTCTTTACTTTAAAACCTTTTTTTTTTGGGTTATTATAACGCGATTAACGACGTGACGCACCTTTATTTTATTGACAAGCGATTTTTTTAATCCACTTATCGTCGAAGCATCTCCCACAGTTTGTAAAAAAAAATGGGCGGCGGTCAATGATTTATGATTTTACCTTCGAATTAGCTTTACGTTATTGAATTCGTTGGGTTTTCACTTTTTCTTCACAATGATATTGAATTAAGTACGAATTGACTGTTTTCGTGTAACATAATATGTTCAAATATTGTGACAAACAATCGAGCAGAAGAACTGTATTTTAGAACACAAAAAGTTGTAAATTTTATTCCTTGAAGTCCATCATTAAATGTAATATCTGGAACTGGGTTATTTTACATAAATAATTTATATGAAATTAGTCAGGTCTTTTGATATAGGTTATCAATGAATATCCATAGCCGTAGTATAACAAAAATTAATCCTTTCACACATATACTTCGCCCGATTTTGCTCTATCCTTGTTAAAAATTGCCTCTAATTTTATTTTTATTGAAAACGTTGACAATATCTTAATAACATTATCTTTAGCTTTCCTGACTATTTTAGTTTATTTTTATAAGGATATGAGAGCTCTATTAAATTAGTTTAGGTTTTTTTTCGTCGTTTATTGTCCCCGTAAATCTTCAAATTCTTCACGTAATTCCATACACATATTGCAATTTCATATATATATAGACGCAAAAAAAAAGTATAAATGACCCAAATTCGGACAACACCAAGACGTATTTACGTTTTCTCAATACTCAATCTAAAGACGGACGCGTGACGTATTTCTTTCGTTTCGAGTCCCGAGGACATCTCGGTTACCATTCCCATTACCATCTTCGATCAGTATATACTCTTGCCAAGGAGTCGCCAAGGAATCGCATCGGTGTATAAGAATCTGTCGTTATTCTCAAAGGTCAAATCGCAAAACTAGGAAGTCTGGAATTCCGCTAAGCGCGGCCGCGCCGTCCGATTATATTGGCTAAGTGACACATCCGTTTCGTTATCTGCTCGGCGCGTCCGGTGCCAATTCGCTATTGTTTCCATCTGCGATGCGGACGGGCCGGGATATTTTTGTCGTTTTGAAGATCCGCGCTATGGGTGCGTGCGGCCCGCGGAGTCAATGCTCTGTCGTGTAACGTTTGCGCGCGGTGGAAGTTAAACTTTTCTGTTTGGCGTTATGGCAGATAGTTAACTAAAAATCAATAAGTCGTGATAAAATTTAGTAGTGTCAAATGGAATCGGTATTATGGAAAAAGAGTTCGTTAGATGTTAAAAAATGAATAAATTAATTCTATATGTCCATCCGGATGGAAATGCGACATTGAAGGTAGCTAATAAAATAATTATTAGTACAGTACAACGCACGAAACTCTGCCGCTCTGAATGGCTTGCGAATGATGCAAGTTCAACGCTTACCAATCCTTCCTTCTTCTTCCCCGCGTTGCTATTTTATGCCATTATGACGCTTGCGTAACTAACTTCACAGCGCCAGTGTTTCGTGCGTTGTACCGTAAACATGCTTTGGATTTACATATAAAGTTTTCATTTACATATACTGGCCATTTTGTATTTGTATATTTCTGTTGGTTGTACTCTGTTATAGTATTTATCAACGTGGCGGACCCTCGAGATGACAATGGTTGGACCAGAAATTATTACTCACTACTTACATTGAATTTATAGAGCTAATGCGTATTATTATTTTTTATTTTCAGAGGTATTTTTTTGAGTTAGGAGTTTTTTAAATTATGAAAAAAAATGTGTTACTGTCGGAAATGTTTTCATGTATCCAGAACTAATAATTTAGCAAACAGGTTGAGACACTTAACTCTGACAAAAATTAGTAGGTATTTAAAGTTTAATATTTCGCAAATGAATAAATAAATCGAAAAATTATTCTCACAAATCCGCAGTCTTTTTGAATAAGCTATTCAACGATATCCCACACCATGAGACTAGACGAGAAAAAAAAATCGTACTCGATTTACTGTATGGGGAGGTTTTTTTTTTAGTTTTTACCCTAAAAACATCTTTTTAAGATTCTCTTCCACCCCTGTAACGACGTGATTGGTATGTTTACCCATACCAAATTACAGCTTTCTAGTACTAAGAGTCCCTGAGCTAAGCCGCGGACAGACAGACTGATGGACTAACATGACGAAAGTATAAGGCTTTCTACAGAACCCTAAAAAGACTAATACCGAATACTTAACTCTCTTAAAAGTATTTCTATTCATACTGAAACCTATCGTCTTTTAATATGATTATGTTAATTAACTTCAAATTTCATGGACACGGTGACTACCATCAATACAGTGATTTTCTTTTATCTCGTATTTTAAATAATAATTCTTTCCAAAAAAAAAATGACACTAAAAGATAAGAAATTCACTAGATTATTAATCGGAGGGCTTTAGTTAAAACTGTACTTCTATGGATCAGTGTTATAAGACTTCCACAGGCTTTAACTACTGTTGCTTAATACAAGTATTTTATTAGTAGGTATGAATTTAAACAACATATATTATTTTAGTTTCGCTAGTTTCTCACTTCTTATTAATTTTATTTAAAGTATTTTTGTCATCTCTTTAGCGATAAATAAAAATAGTGTATATTTTTAAACCATACCAAAAAACTGAATATTGAATTATAATCATGAAATGTAAATATTTTTTTTTTTATATATCTGACATAAAACAGCATAAGTACTTCGCATGACATTGACAGTCCGTAATTATTATAAAACTTAACAGATTATCGTAAGTTTTTTTTCACTGTTAATACGAGAGCAGGGATATCGTGAAATTATGAAAAATCTGTACTTGTGAAAATGATGAAAATTGGACAGTTTTCGACTTTGGAGCTCTACCTGAAAAACAAATTTACGTACATACACAGAAATACAGACACAGAAGTATTTATTTGTTTATTTGCCACAGTCTGAAAATAATAAATAGCTAAAAACTGTGACGCAATCGCTTTTGTATTTACAAAATTATTTCGTCACCCTTGTAAATTAGTATAAACCATTTGTACTTTTAACTTAAACCTCTAAACTCAAAGGTAAAAACATATGAAGTTATTTTTATTTGATAACTTTTAGATTTTTCTCTTGAGTTTTTATAATACGCCTGTTATAAACGGAAAGCATGTTGCAAAACATTTGAAAGGTTCTACATCCTAAACAATTATTTAGGATTTAAAACAATGGAAGAAATCTAACGTCATTTTAAAAGATCTATTGTACAATTCTTCGCCGTTGATATTAATTGATTTTTTTTGCTTGTTTTTTTTTCCTATGTTGGCGTTTAAAGGTCGCCCGCCACCTTGAATTTTGGCAGCGCCTAATTTTAGTTATAACTTGATGACATTTGCTAAAATTGTGAAGATTCTATGGAAACCAAAATTATCGAAATGTAAAAAGGCGTTTAAGATTGCAAGTATTTGAAAGTCATTTTGACTATGTTAACTTCATAACTCTGACATCATTTTTAAAGTGCTAACAATTCACAGAATACAAATATAATTTTAGAACACATTCAATGTACTCTACTCGATAGGATTCATATTAGTATCATTATTCATTATACATCTTTAATATATCGATATACTATTGCGTATCGATATTTTAATAATATCGTGTGTAGCAGCCGCCATCTTGGGTTTTGATTATTATCACACTGTTATGTGACACGCGATATTACGACGGGTCTACTGGTGCCAGAACCATTGACATAAGATAACACATTTCGGTTCTAGAATGGAATAGACAATAAACAATACTCTAGAATAGGTGTCTGAAAGGAATTATCATGCATACAAACATACTGTGTATATAGACTGATGAAATATATTATGCTCCTTAGCGTCACACTCCTTGGGTAATATACAATCAAACATTCCTGGCTCATACATAATTCACTTGTCTATGAAGCGTTCTTTATCCTAGTTTAATTTTCGTACATTTTTTTTCTACAATTTCCGACATTTGACAAAATAAAAAGGAAAGAAATTAAATAAATAATAAGTTTTACTTAGAAACATGCTATTTAGATTTATGATGTCCTTACGATGGGATATATTAACAATTTTTATTTATAATTAATGAAAAGAAAATTAATGTACTACGTCTTTAAAGAGAACTAAAAATACAAAATGGTTGCATCGAAATACAGATTTCTAAGCGCAAACTGATTCCTCTGAAAGATTATGATCTTACATATTCAATAGTCGTAAAAATTCGTGTTAGATTTAAAGCTAAAAACGTGGACGCATGCACCAAATAATAATAGTAGTCTAGAAGTAGCTGTCGTTGACTAAACACGCAACAGTTCTTATCATTTGTAGTGAAATAAAATTGTTATTGAGTTAAGTTAACTATTTATACCTTTTTTCATGTCTGGGTTTTGTACATACACATTTATATGGAAAAAACAAATAAATAGCCGCAGACAGATAAGAAAGCAAGTTAATAAAAATATCATCATCATCATTCTCAACCTCAAAGCTCAACCCTCAACCAGGCGCTACGACTGAAAGGGACAAGTCCCTATATACCGAAGGGAATGTAATTATAGTAGGGGAGGGTAAGCTCTAGTTTGAATTAGGAGTGACGGAGTGTAGAGCCAGCCGGTATTGGCGCGACCTACAAAAGCGAGTTAAATAAAATATAGTAACATTTTCTTTATTCTTCATTCATTATTATTGTAAACTCACGACTATTTCCTAAAAGGGTAGGCAGAGGCTATGGACCGTGACCGAGACCGTGCCCTATGGAAATCTATAGATTTCCATTGGCTCGGTCCTCGCATATCTCTCTCGCTTCACTGACATCCATCAATCGTTCCATACAAACTAGACGATTTTGGGTGCTTAAAATTAGACCCTTTTTTAATATGCTACCAGTTTGGTCCACATAAGATATTATTGATTCCACAAATGTAATATTCCTGATCAAGAAGTGTGTAATATCTATATCAAGCAAAAATTCTTTGTTTTATTCTATAAAAACTCTTTTTTATTTTCAAAAATCTAATTGATTGCTTTGTATTAACATGAAATACTTTCATTGGTACATCAATAAATTATTAATATGTCAGTTCGTTCACTTTTAATGAAAGTATTTGTAACTATAAATAGTTAAAGATTGACTTTTATTATACCTAATCAGAAAAAAAAACCATAAATTTATTTAAAAAAATCAATATACTTAGATTAAAACAATAATTTTGAGTCTGTATACGTAAACAAAGCATTTCCACAAGCAAGTATATTTTGTTCTCACTTTAACACACATTTTATTACATTCAAATGTTATTAAAGTTTGCTTTTTCCTACCATACATCGAAATGCCCATCGGCACGTCCGTCCTTCGCCCAGTCTACTAATAACATTGTGTACTATCAATGTGAAAAATTTCTTTCGTCAAACCCCTCTTTACGTTTCAGTTGAAGTACGCCTTTCACCGTAACACATTTGACAGTGTAAACTCAAGATACAATGTGTTGTATCTTTATCGTGCCATATGTACGCCCCATTCTTTTCTCGTCCAACATGGTTATAGTTTTACATTATATTTTTGCGATCCTTGTTCCATATTGTTTCATCCGATAGGTGCCACTATAATTCCTTAGCTTAAAAGTGTCTGCTAATGTTATAAACGTGGCATTGAAAATTATAATATTATCATTATTTTCAATAGATTCTGCGCCTTGAGATTTTTTTTATATAATTAATCCTTACATACATATTATAAAATATAACATTTCTCTGTACGTCTGTCCGCTTGTGTGCTCGTAACCCAAGAACCATTGGTCAACTTTCACGACATATTTTTTAATATGGCAATATTTTTATTCTATAAGATTTTAGACTTCTTTTATTACAACGGTGTTACGTAAAGTGTTACAAGTAACAATTTTAATTATTTATCTTATAAAAAAAATCGGGTAAAATGACGCGGGTGCACTTTTCAATGCACAACAAATCGTATCTTTAAGTGTGCTTTTATTGATAGGTATAATTTATAAAATTATGAGATCATACATATTAACAATTTTAATATTAACACTAGTTTTCGCGCTACGGTGCTGCCTGCGTGGTCTTTTAATAAATTAATTCATTTTTTATAATCCCTTCTTCAGTAGGTACACTATATCGCAGGACTTAAATTTGACATAATGAATGCATAATTATGCATTCATTATATCAATTATAATTATTACTTAATTATAATTAATGGATGGAGGGCGAGATCGTCATCGGATATGAAAGCGAAACAGACGTCGAAATCGAGAACGCGACTCGAATCAGGATCAGGAATGGAAGGGAAGTCACTCTAAATAAAAGATGAAGGGATTCATCTATGCCCACGTAGGCGGAATCTCATTCATAACTAGTAAGTGATTATACGTACATTATTTTAGATTTCTTAAACTAATATAAAATATACACACGTACTGGCACATGCAAACTAAGAGTCAGTTGACGTTGTTTAATTTTTTATATGAAAATACAGAGCTATCATAAATATGAAATAAGTGAGAAGTTTCGTTTCGGCCTTGCTCCCATGGAACTTTTTTTTAATAGGTTCTTGACCTCGCTTGAACTCGGTTATTCGTAAGTCATTATGCACGCATGTCGGTCAAAGATGAATATCTCGTTTCTTGGCGATTTATATTCATTGTTTAATTTCTGTACTAACACATGAATAAAGTGTTATACCGTTATAACATTGGTTTTAACTAGGTTGCATAAGAGTCTTTTGCTACAATACCCTTTGCCCTGATCGATAAACTGATATAAAAATTCATAGCTCGAATCACAGACTCGCAGTCTGGTTTTTTTTTATTCCATATTTGAGAGGCAAACAAGCAGGCAAGTCATCAGATAGTAAATTGTCATCGCCGCCCATGGACACTCGCAATCTCTGAGGAGTCACCAGTACGTTGCTGGCCTCTTGAAAGGGAACAGGGTATCTAATCGAGGGGGATCAAGACGGAGGAGAGGGAAAGGGCGAGTGGGCCACCGAAACTCTCACATACTGGACGAAACAAACAACGAAAGCTGCTACGTCACGTTCGTATTCTGCGAGAGTATGATATTTCATCGCTCAATTTTCTTCTGCGACTTTTTATAGGCACCGATTGATACAGAATCTTTTGTAACGCATGAGCAAACACATGAGGAAAAAATAGACCGCTTTCTACAAGACTACTGAGGTCGACCGTTGTTCGAAATATATGGACAAATGTTTTTACTCATTCTCGACCGAAGTCGAAAACATCGCAATTTATTTGGTATTGACTCCAGCATACGGTTGCTAAACATATATTATGTATTATATCAATAATACATAACGTTAGTATATTAGGTACTAGCTTTTGCTCGCGGCTACGCCCGCGTATATTAGAATAAATTCCTTCATCTTTTATATCGATCAATTACGTTCTCAATCAAAATCCTGATCGCTGTCCCATTATATACATATATATAGCCTATCATTTGCGCAACCGCACGTTTTTTGTGTATCCCAAATTTTTCCATAATATATCCAACGTTTTAAAATTATAAGAAGACATAAACAAACAGACTGACAAAAATTGTAGTAAAGGGCACTTGATTTTTTTACAACTCCAATGTACCCCATATCTAACTATTTGGTATCTATTTCAATTATATACGCATACCTGAGAAAAAGAGCTTTCATTGACAAACTAATGAACAACGAAGTCATCTTTTATAAGAGTTCCTTTTTTTCTTTTGAGGTAAAGTACCCTAAAAATGACAGAATTGAGCTCAATGAAGTGCATACCAAATATTTACCACATTTGACAAAAAGTTGTATATATAGACAGACGCTACAGATTTATATAGTAGCATAAATGAGTAACAAAAATAAAAATGTTGACATCAATAGCTTCAGCGGTTTCGATTTTTTTACTCTATAATTTCAGTAGTTTTGATTTCCCGTACAATATATCATCCCTTATTTCATCCCCTCTGACAATCCGTCAAATGTATATGTCACGGGGAAATTGACTACGATTTCAAAGAAAGAAAATGGCGTAAACACCCTTAGAGCTACTGTTCCAAAAATGATATTTAATTTCTCATTATTTTTAATTTGTAATTAATAGTCGTTATGTAAATTTTGGCGTTGATAGCTTCTACGGTTTCGTTTTTCTAAATAAAACTTTTAACTCTAATTTCACTCCCTTTAGGGTTATTAAAAAAAAAAACTATGCATGTCATTGTTTTTTATTAGAGATTATTAGCTAAAATATAAATTTTGACATCAATAGCGGTTCCAATTTTCCATACAACATTACACCCCTTATTTTACTACCCTCAGCGTTAATTAAAACAAAATGTATACAATTAGATTTTTTTCTGTCTATAAGTATCTAAAATGTTAAATTTGGCATAAGTAGCTTCAATTATTTAGATAGATACAACGTTAATTCACAATTTTCACCCTCCTTGTGTTTGAATCTCTAAATAGCCTTTCTCAGTGCTCGCCCACGTTAAAACAGGAATCTCTCTACAAAATTTTAAATAGCTAGATCCAATAATTTGGACTATGCGCTTATATGTATAAAAAGGAGAAGAATCATAATCGCTTAATATTTCGACGGCGAAAAATGGCATCAAGTGTACATGATGACTCTGTCTCGTATTCACTTTACGATACCATTTTGCAGTGTCAAAGAAAAAGAAGGAAAGGTACATTATTTATCATCTGACATTTCAACAAAAATGCCATAACATAAGGTTTATTTTTAAATGCAATGAGAAGAAGTAACGATTATTTTTTTATTAGAAGACAATAAGCCTTTTTTTTACAATTTACACGTGCTGTACTAAAACAATTCATCAGTGTAATATTATTTTAAATCTTTATCATAGTTTTTTGTTTGAATGTATGAAAAGAATCATAGTATATTTTTCTTTATAATAAAGCTTAATGTAGTAATCAAATTAATATGAATCTTTAATTTCATAATATTGGTGAAAATATACATAAACGAACTTGATAATTTCTGAAGTGCATAGATTGTAGTAATATAGAATTTTGTTATTATTTATGTAATAAAATAAGTTGACGATTAATTAAACAATAAAATGTTTTGATGAACATAATATTTGTATATAATTTTGCTAAAAAACAAATTCAAATATAATAAACATATGTTTTTTAAGTAGTTTTAATCTATTGTATGATTACCTTTTAGAGGTTATTTTAAGATTTATATAAATATGAAACAAATAATATAAAAAAAAGGCGACTCCATTTGTATAAGAACAGTCTCTATTGTTTTAAGCGACCGAATAATGTGACTACGCACGAAATACGAGACCGGTGTTGCTTAGGTCTTTTTCTTTTAAGTCGGTTTATATCTCTGTTTTCGATGCTACTTTCAATGACAAAATACAAAGTACTCATCGAATACTCATAATATTGTATAATTAAGCACCTATTATGAATGAACTAAATTTGCTTATCTAAAATAAGAAATACCATCTTTTTTCATAGCTTTTACGTGTTATTTTGCATTTTTTAACAGACCACCTCGACATCATAACGAAAGGTGCTACGAAACTACACTGAATGTAATGAGTTCTAAACTGTCTGTCTTAGCAGTTATTTGGAGTCGATGTCAGCCAAGGAAACCCTACAATATACGTAGCAATAGACACCGACTCCAAAAACAACAATAATTGTAACTACATTATACTATCGTAATAATTTGATTGACTTTTAAGTAGTCTAATATTTTTCATTTCATTTTACTTAGGAGAACTGTAAAAAATATTTTGGTCATTGTTTGTTATTCATAGGTATGTGTTGAGTTTAATTTGAAGTGGGTAGGTACCTACCTACCTTCTTGTGTGGTAAACATATAAATCGTATCTACATATTGATGAGTAGAAAAAGTAAGTTGATTATTAATTTGTTTTGGAATAGTTTTTATTTTGAAGTCGGTTTATTTTTGTTAAATTTTTGTTTATTATAGAGCAATGTCTATGCGTAGATATATAACTCAGTCAGTTTACAGTTTAATATATATGGATTATATAAACTAATATATAATCTATGTATTAGTATAGATATAGATAATTAAATAAAATCACATTAGTATATCACAATACATGATATATTAATGATTGAAAAAATGAATCGATAAGTCAAAGATTCGTATTTACAATTGTATGAATTTACAAATTATTAAGTATTAATATTCAGTTGCAACTTTCTTCGTCCGTTTCGCTCAATAAATCACATTGACCACAATATTAATCTATTTTAGACAATTCTATTATAACACTATAATAATAAACAATAATATTAAATAAAGCGCTAAATAAACTACATTAACCGCGTATCAGTGAGCTGGATAAAACGATATTCCGTGTAAAATCTCGTGTATATTATCGAAATTGTAGCAAACGAGATTATTATAGTCAAAAGCTCACCTCGGCCCTCCGACCGCTCCCCGGCTAAAATGAGACACGGCGCGAACGGCGACCGATTTCCGATACGCAAACAGCGTTTCGTTCTCGACCCTCTGTGCAGAGGAAACACGGAAATCGATGTAAATCAGACCGACGCGCCGGCGACGAGCGACGACTCCCCCGGGGCGAGCGGCTAAAGCCTTTACAGAATAACTGCCTAAAACTGCTTAGAAGGGAGTTAACTCACCTGCACCGATTGGAAGGATTATCGGATCGGTCTTGTTTTTATACGGAAACGGGATGGGGTTGCGTGCCAGAAATCATTGTGTGGCAGGGACGAGGAAAAAATAACCGTATAGAGTAAATTGGGCGTGCAGCAATGTACATGTTATAGGAGTGAAACTTCTTAAATAGTAACACTTCACGGATACGATCAGACGATCATAGCACACGTACGTAATAAACGTGAATAATAATAAAACAAACAATTATAAATATTAATTACGCAACGCGTGGTACTTCAGCTGTACATTAAAGCGTTTGATGCGTACATCTACATCTACAACGTGCGCATGCGCGCGCTATGTTATGCTATCGCTTTGAATCGTACTGTACATTGCTCTCGTTTGCTCCGCTCCCGTGACCCTCGAAATGTACATCCCAACTCTCTTTTTCTTCTTTGTCGTTTAAGGAAATGTGCCTAAACGTAACGCTCGGAATTTCACTGTCAAGTTCGATTATCGATTCGCCACCTAAGAAGTTTCACTTAATTTTTTGATAGTATTAACCACTAATGCCATTAATTGCGAGAAATATTTTCACTCCAATGAAAGCATTAGCATAAAATACCACCAAAACCACGAAAGTATCAACACGATAACCAGTCTATTGAGGACCAATGCATTGATTTCAACAGCATCCCAATCTAGCATCAATTATATTATTAAAAAAATCGGCCAAGTGCGAGTCAGATTTGCGTAGTCCGCACTAAAAATCATCGTATTTGTTCTCGCTGAAATTAAGCAGCACATTTTATGCAAGCTTCTTGACTATTTTGCGTTTCCCGTAGCAATTTAAGACTTGGGATTGTCCTTTATGTTTTTTTTTATGTAAACTATGATTGAAAGCTTATATTCCATACATTGTTTTCGAATTCATAGGCTTATCGGTTTCGTGAATAAGAGGAAATGCTCAATTGTTGTATATTTTCTTCAATACCTTTTAAATCATAGATGATAGGTCGTGAGACACCAATATAAAATAGGACACTCCAATACGAGACGCTTTTAGCATATTGTCTCCCACTGATTATCTATAGTATCGTCTTAAATATCCCATTAATACTAGTCTCACACTAACCATGTGGCGGATGAGTTCATCTCTGAAAACAAAATACTCGCTCATATATTTTAAATTATACATAAAACATTCTCACGAACATAGAAAAAAACAATGAGTGCATCAGGGGCATCTGGTAGATATAAAACATCAAAACTGTTGTATACTGTATTATTTTATACAATATATAATATATATATATATATATATATATATATATATATATATATATATATTTATTTAATATGTATAGACTTCTATATATAATATAGAAATCACTGTCTATTGTTATAAAAAGCTTTATCAGAGGAGGAGATACACGATCAAACGCAGACGGCGTAGGCCCAAACCGAACGTCTCCTGAATTTTGAGACGTCTTGGTTTTACCCTAGTCCAACGCGTGCATAGATGTTTCACATCAATAATGGCCCACATTATTTTCTATGCACATTTTGCAAATAAGTAGTGCGTAATCGTACTACAGGAGCACTGTTTATGCGATCATAGTAGGCCTATCCCATACGAACATGATACAAACAGACGGTAAAAACTTGATCATTAATGCAGCGACGTGTACCGATGGTAAAACAAACTGCGACACTGTATCAGCGGCAAAACGACATATGCCATCCCCGTCGACGACTGTTCGTATTTTTGACTGTTTTTTTCCCCTTTGATAGGGCCTATCGGCAATCAAAGTATGAATTTTGAACTGCACATTTTCGAATCATCAAGAAATATGTATTTTCGTTTCTTTCAACGTATCCGTTAATTCGATATTTCACATTGATGCATTTCATCAGTTTTTTTTTTTTTAATTTACCCCCAAAATCGGAATCCATTTATTAACACCTACTTGTGATTCAGTCGTTTAACACTATAATATGTTCCGAATTGTAACATTTTACATCTAATAGATTTAGAACAATATGCCGAAACGTATACGGACAGACAGGCAGATCAACAAATACGAAAGTGATCCTAAGAGGATTTTTTTGATCGAGTGTACCGAACCTTAAAAACACGTATAATTTTTGTTAAGGGCGCGAAGTGTAGCAACCCTTAAAAATATGTGATTTTTATTTTTAATGTGACGCCCTTAAAAAATTTTTTTTTTTTAAGGGCGCGATGGAGGAGCGCGAGGACGCCGCTGCCGGGCCGCCGGAGGGCGTGCCGGACATGACCGTGATGCCGCAGATCACCGAGCGCGCCATCAACGACAACCTCAGGCGGCGCTATCGGCACGACCTCGTCTACGTATCCTTTGCGTCTATGGATGGATTTTGTACATTTCGTTGATGATTGGAATAGTTCATTTAAATGAATCATCTGAATTTCGGGGAGAAAATTTGGTGAATTATATTGAATACAGTACCCGATTGCCTACATATGTGACGGTAAAGCTGTTTTAAGTTTGTCTTAATAAAAAAAAATACGAATCTGTCGAAATCGACCATCAAATTGGCTATTTTTATGATTTGGTTATAGAATACTAATATATCGTTAGCGGGGCTAAGATAAGATAGATCTAAAAGACGAATATATTTGTTCCGTATGTCGTAATTGATTTATGGACGAATATAGAAGAAGCCGTGGGCGGAAAGCCCCTTGATATCCTACACAATTAGATGAGCAATTTTTTATATATATTTGCCGCAACTGTCTCGAAAAACACAAACGACGAGAATTCTTATTTTGATAAAAATTTACGTTTCAAGTTCACTATGTAAGTGTCTTGTTTGAGTAATTGATGTTAGTAGTAGCAGGACCACGGTGGCAGACATTGTTCTCATAAATTTACAATATCTTGTAATTGTTATCTGCTTGTAAAACAATATTTGATTCAATTAAAAGATGAGGATACTTTTT
Source organism: Eumeta japonica (assembly GCA_005406025.1). Classification (NCBI taxonomy): domain Eukaryota; kingdom Metazoa; phylum Arthropoda; class Insecta; order Lepidoptera; family Psychidae; genus Eumeta; species Eumeta japonica. The sequence continues at coordinate 167,802 of BGZK01000161.1, forward strand.
TCTAATACCGAATCTGAGACTATTTGCATGCATGACTATCGAATGATTTGTTTGTTATTTATTACAGAATCGTTATTCTCTTTTTAGATTTCTTACCGTCAACTTAAACATTTGCATAAGACCGTCGCCGACTTCCGTCCATAAAGATACCTTCCTTAACATACAAACAGACATATACAGGATCTATTCTAGTGGCGGTGAACCCGTACAAAGAATTGGGATGCTATACCACGGTAAAGAACCTTCATCTAGTTTTAGCCATATTGTAAAAGATCTTTAGAAATCATGATCTCTTTCTGATTGGTCATCTGTTATCCTAGATATATTTATAATTGCTTAACAGAACACCTTACTTAAAAATGAAATTGGTCATTTTCGCAAAATGTGTCAGCTAAACGGTATCTTGGCAAACGATACTTCTTATTTTGATATGTCTCGTATGTTTAGCCGTATCCTAGTTTGTAGCTCTATGACCATACGATTTGAAATTCTCATACATATTTCACTTCAACTATACGACATACTAGTGGAGTGTGACGTCACTATCTCGAACTGTTTATTTATAGGGTATTTTCGACGTAGCCACAAAAAGGTCATATATATTTTTTTTATTTCAGGAACATATGCAACTATATCGTGGCAAAGCTTTCGGTTCTCTGCCACCGCACGTCTTCGCTTTAGCGGAATCGGCTTACAGCTCTTTACGAGTGAGTACCTAAGTATTTTTACAATTTTCCTATACATTTATTATGACAAATATCTAATAGCAAATATACCAAAACGCTTATTGCCCAATGAATATTTTTTGTTATCATCAAAGAAAAAAAAGTGCATTTTAAAATCGTTAAATTGTAAAGGTTATTCGTTTACATTGCTATACGAATTTCAGAACGGAGAAAAAAACCAATCCGTGGTGATATCGGGCGAGAGCGGCGCCGGCAAGACCGAAACTACCAAGTTCATTCTACAGTACTTGTGCGCTGCGGGCGGACAAGCGTCGTGGGCAGAGCAGCAAATCCTCGAAGCGAACACTGTATTGGAAGCTTTTGGTAGCTTTTTAAATATTGTTTTCTTACCCGCAGTTATATATTATAAGACAGGGCACTGGAAGCAAAGAAACGACTGAACGATAACAAAATAACCCTAAAATCTTTTCAGATAAATATTGATTCGAGTTGTTTCTAGATTTAAAAGTCGGCTTAGCGCTCAAGAATGTCGCTTTCAAACCAAAATATATCGGCTTCGATACTGATCACGGCGGAATGGAACAATAAGTTTTAATTCTAACTCAAATTGACCCATCGCTCGTTACTTAGAGCAGAACCTTAAGCCGTCGGCGCCGGACGTAATCTTCACATCGGCGACGACGTTTATTAGCGACTCGAAACTCGTAAAATTGTTCCTAAAAACAAATAAACACATACGTATTTATAAGTTTTTTGTGAATTATTAGGACTTAGAAGTGCAATCAGAATCAAAATATTAAAACGGCTGTCTGTCTATCTGTGTGTCTGTCTGTTCGCGCATCGAAAAAAACTACTGCACGGAATCGAATGCGGCTCTCACGGGCCTCTTCCTGGAAGTTTTACTTAGAAAATGGGGTATGTTTCATTCATTCCATATTCACGCGTCGGAGTGGCTGAAGCTAGTCTGGAAAAGGTTGTGGGGGGTTAGGCCTTAGTAGTGGAGGGATTGAGACCGTCAAGAGTTGACGCAGCATATAAAAATTACTACCTATGGTGTGCGCGTACTGTGTGGGTATATAGTCAGTGCCGTGCAGCCGAGCTGCACCATTCCGCGTGGTAGCCACGGCGTAAATAATATTGTTTTATTGTTATTGTAAAGTGTTTACATATTGTGTTGTGTAGTGAATATAGAAGAACGGCTGCATCACAAGGAACGACTTTTTTCATTTTATTGTTATTTGCAATCAATGTACAATGCATATTAATAGCGAAGAAGCATAGCTTCTACCGACAGTCCCACTTCTGTATCATTGAGTTTTTTGTCTAATAAAAAAAAAATATTCTTTGAAGAATAAAGAGTACAAAGTGCAATATTAATATCTAACTAAAAATAAATTCACTTAGTAATTAAGCTTAGTATGCACCGCTTCTAGAACTTCGACATATAGTTGGTACTCTTTTAGGTAACGCCAAGACCGTCAGAAACGATAATTCTTCTCGTTTTGGGAAATTCGTCGAAGTGAGACTGGATAACCGCGGCGGGATCCGTGGCGCGGTTTTGAGGGACTTCCTGCTGGAAAGGGCTCGCATCACGGGCCCGTCTCCGCGGGAGACCAACTACCACGTCTTCTATCAACTCGTTGAAGGGGCTAAGGTAAGATGGAACCTGTTCACATGAATTGGAAAACTTCATAAATAAATTTTAATGATTTCATGGTACAGTGTGATATGACGTCTCTATGATGTATCGAATACACGCCGGATTAAGTATTCATTTTGGAAGCGTCAAAATTCGAATCGGATTCTCAGCTGTTAAACAATTCGGACAAGAATTTCTCGTTAGCATGTACTCGAATTTAGAAAAGTCTATTTGATTTTAAACTCAATTAACCATAGATTTACATTTCATTTACCGTTAACACAAATCATGAACGATGATTTCTAAACATTAAATCTTTGCATATCTCTCCTGCTTCGTTGATGTCTATCAGTCGTTTCATGCAAGCACGTCGGTTTTGTCTGCTTAAAGTTAGACCCCTTTTTGCCATCAGTTTGATCTGCATAGAATCAAACAACTCCAAGATCAAAGTCCGATATCACGTCGTAGACGGTTTTCGTTTTCACAGCACAACAACGAGCTCCGCACCACTTTACGTCTGCGCGAAGACGTACAATTCAAATACCTGAGGCCCGAAGATGAGGAAGTCAGAAGGAGTCGCGGCGGCGAGCAGAGGGAGCTCGAGGCCCTGCAACTGGCGCTCACCGTGCTGCAAGTACCGCCGCACATGTGCGAGGGCCTGTTCAAAGTGCTGGCCGCCGTCCTGTGGCTGGGGAATATACAATTTCAGGTGACCTTTGAACAATTTTAATAATCACAACAGGCGACGCAGAGGAACATCAATTTATTAAGCAATTGTAATCTATTAGAACTATGATCAACACTGTAACAGTACAACGCGCGAAACTGTACCGCTTCGAATTTAGTCACGAAAATGTCGCAATGGCGTAAAATGGGAACGCGGGGAAAAATAAGGTATTGTCGGGAAGCGCTATACTTGCGCATCGAATCATTCGCAGGCACTTCGGAACGACAATTTCGTGCGTTGTACTGTACATTTCTTTCATAACGAAAACATTTTTTTCCTATGCATATGTATATATACTAGCTGACCCGCCCGCTTTTCTGGGTAATTTTTATTATAAAAAAAAAAAACGAGTGGTGTCGTGGGATACCAGGTGTCCTTCGGCTAATGTAGAATCGACAAAATTGCAAAAAAAAAAAAATCGTGTTCAATTTTATGTAGGTTTTCTTGATTTTTCTCTTAAATTTTGCTGATTAGTTTTTATTTAAGTCCAGGAAAGTATTTAGGAAATTCAGTATTTTAGGAAATAAAATAAATTACGTAAAATAAAAAAAAATCGTAATTCTAATTATCAACTAAAATAACAAAATATGTCTCTTTATTTTGTTTGACAACACAAAATTACATAGAAATAGAATAATTTCCCACTATTATCACTGTCAATTGCATTCAAGTCATTTGTTAGTTCACTTGCCATTGTTACTATATTTATTATTGTTTTGACGATTTGAAATTATATGAAAATAAACGTGACTGCTCACGAGTAAAATGTATCTATAATGTGAATATTAGCCACGTGCTTGTCCATGAATTCATGAGTATATACTATGCATTGGCGGGGTGGAGTGGTAATAGAGAGAGGGATGAGAGAACGAAAAGAAAGAGGGAGAAAGAGAAGGTATAATACACTACTCGCTTGTGTATACGACTGTCGCGCCTGCGCACGTCTCATTTAACGGATTTATTCCACGGACTTTTTCTTACGGTTTTACTATCACATTTTTTTCAGTTCGGTCGCGCAGCAAAATCCCTATCTCCTCCAAGCCCGCCGTAAGGAACTTCGTTCCAATAAAATGGCGAAGGATTTACGGAATTCGAAAAATGAGTAGCCTAGAACCATCTACAAATCATTCCGCATCGAATGGTCCTAGTCCCATGTGTATACGTTTATTAGTTTTTTACGTGATTGGCGAACAGAGACAACCTATTTTCATTATATATATGTATAGATATAATTTTCAAGTTAGATATGTACTATGTTCTTTTAGAAAATAAATAATGTGGAATAAAAGTAGGTTATCTGTTTTCGCAGGATGTAGACGGCGAGCGCAGCGCTCTGGCTCCCGAGGACGCCGAGGCTGTTGATGCGGTGGCCGCGCTGTTGGGGTTGGCGCCGCCGACGGCCCAGCGCGTACTGCTGGAGAGGCAGATCAACGTGCGCGGAAATGTCACCGATATACCGCTTCGATTGCATGAGGTAAGTTTCATTTGTGCTGAATGTTCTTTTCTTTGAATTTAGTTTTGCATTCTCTTTAATGATTATTTATTTATGTTTTCTTCTGAGCATTTTATTTTATTTAATTATTATTATCTATGCTACTACATAAATCTGTAAATTCTGTCTGTTCACATCATTTTTTTTTTCCAATTTGTGTTATGTGTGAAATGTGAAAACAAATATTCATTTTATGATTCACTGCCTCTGATTCTCCAATTTTAAAAGTTTTTATCTGTGTCTGTATGTTCTTTTATAACTTAAGAACGATTTTACCGTGTTTGATGAAAATTGGTATACGATAAAAACGTGATGACACAAATGATATTCTATTACTGATTTTGGTACACTGTATAGTCATCATAAAAAAAATTACTCATTATTTTTATATTTCTTTAGTAGCATATCCATTTGTTTGTTTATAGTTTTCTGTTTGTGTGTACGCGCACCCCGTATACGTATGCGTGTATATGCATGTGTTGGGGAGTTTGGGTGTGCAAAGTTGTGCGGATGTGGGGTGGAATACGGATGCGTGGGTCAGCCTTGTAGTCCTTTCCATCGCATACATTCGCTATATAGATTTATTTCGTCATCTATTGACGTTCATGCCTTCCAGATAGACAAACCTGCGCAACATACCTCTTCCTGCTCTATCCGAATGCGAATAGCCGCTATAATGTCGACCATCATTTTACGCACAGGCCAGAGAGAACCGACACGCGATGGCGCGCGCCCTCTACGCCAGGACGTTCGCGTGGCTGGTCAGGCACGTGAACAGCTGCTCGACCCCCGGCCGCGAGGCGCCCCGCGCGCTCGGCGTGCTCGACATATTCGGCTTCGAAAACTTCGCCGCGAACTCGCTCGAGCAGCTGTGCATAAACTACGCGAACGAGAAATTGCACATGTTCTTTAACAACTACGTGTTCGCTTTGGAGCAGGAGACCGTTAGTTAATTATCGACTATAATAATATTGTTCCCATTTTGTTATAGAATTATTTCTTTATGACTCCTAGCCTAAACGTTTTTTTTTTTTTTGCATGCCATTAATATGCTCATCTTATTTTCAAAATAATAGAGATAATATGTATCTGGTTAAGGAAATGTAAAGTTAGTACTTAACGATATTTTCATCGATGATTCCAAATCGATATATCGCATATCGATGAAAATTATTAACAATAATTATGTTGTTTTAGTATCGACAAGAAGGTATCGTGTATAATCCCATACAATTCACGGACAACTCGTCTTGCTTGGAATTGCTCGAGAAACCACCCCGAAGTCTGTTGAAACTGCTCAGTGAACAGTGTCACATGCCCAAGGTATAATATAAGTACAAAATCTATAAATGTTGTTGAATTTCATTTAACACGAACTGAATAAAAAAATCACGTAAGTAGTTAATATCTAAGTAATTTTTCATTATTTACTTTCGAATATATTATTATTCTGAAACAAATCATAGCTTACATTTACAGTAATTCACATGAATTACAAGTATGATCTTATTCAAATACTTGGGTATTTGTTTGAGATGTTATGGATTGTTCTATGTGACCTTCGCTGGAAAAAAACAATTTTGTTTTTTTTTATCTCGTTTTATACAACTCCAGTAGCTACCTCTATCCTATACTATAATCATTAAAATAATATCAAGGTGAGGCATTGATAAGCTACTAGTATGACTTGGCGTAGCCCTTGCAACTCGAGCACATAACGGTACTACACACTAAACTTATTTTTAAAAGTCATATGCGACTAAACAATTTGTTTTTTTTTTTGGAATAAAATAAAAACTAGGATCAATTTGAAAAATTTCGATTGGGATTTTGGGACGTTTGTATAGATTAATGTACGCAGAAAATTTGAATGCATAAATCGGTCCCATTTCCAAATATAATGTAAATATCTGTTCTCAAAGAGCTATCTTTGATATTTTTCTCTTTGTTATAAAAGTGAATACTTCGTGTTACTGCAACTGACAAATTAAAGAATCACCAAAGATCTCTTTCCCATTATTCACTTTTGTATTTACTGAGAAAAATCGAGATCACTACCACCAAAATTTCCAATTTGTCATTTTGCCGAGGCGGTTCGTAATGTAACTGCGCTATTCGTAACTACTTGCGCAAGTAGACTAACGTTTATAATTTATGGTTGTTCTTAAATTACTAATAGATTTTATCTGATTAATAAAGTACTATTTCTACAATTTTATCGATATGTATGCATTAGTATTCACCAGTGTTACATTTTCTTACAGGACTAGTTACTTTGTAAAAAAAAAAACAGTCTTACATTTTCATGTTTTCTCAATTGAATTATTCCACATTCGCATTGCAGGGTTCCGACGGGGCTTATCTGACAAATATCCAGAGCGAGTTTGGGGAGCATCAGAGCTTCGTGAAGGGCTCTCGTCGCAAGTGGGAGGAGGAATTCGGCGTGCAGCACTACGCGGGAGCCGTCACGTACAGCGTGCAGGGCTTCGTGGACAAGAACAGGGATACCCAGCAGGACGCCTTTATAGACCACTTGAGTCGCTCTGCCAATCCGTTCGTTAGGGAGCTGGCCGATTACGTCCAAGATTTGACTCCACCTAGCCAGGTTGAAGCTTCAATATATCTAATCCATATCATAACTAATTTACGATAATTATTCTTGTTCGATAAGTCTTGGAAATAATTTACCGGCTATTTTAGAAATTAACGAAAATTATGCTGTTATCGAATCGTTTCTGTCATTAGACGTCCACCACTGGTCACGAATTTCCCTCCTAAATTTCAACGACGCACTATCCTGAGTCATCTCTAACCAGTGCTTACCAGACTGTTAGTGCACCTAGTCAGAGGGCTATTCATTCAAACTAGTTATTCAAGAAACTTCCCTGGCGGTTATCGGTACTCCGAACAATGTGGCCGATCGGTTTACATATCACTTGTTGATTTTGTGACCTTTCTAACAAATCTGGCAGCGTACACTCTTCAAAAACTTACCTATTTCAGACTCTGAAGTATATTTGATTCGAAATACCTGCGCATAGTTTCTAAAACGCTACCCAGCCGAGCTGAATTCTTGGTGTAACCTCGCTATCAACGTTGTATATATCCAGTAGAACAGTCTGTTCTTTTATGTAATAACATGGTTACATACATTCAGACGATACGAACTACTCGAAACATCGATGTAGCGATAGTTGATATCGTACCTCTGATTCAACTATAAAACAATGCATATTTCATTAAAATCAAATGCTTTTTCGCTATCCACATACCTCAATAATACCGGGCGATCATACTCTTTGGTCCGTATGTTACATAAATTTTTACAACTATAGTGACAATGGATCTATATGTATGTTCCATTGAAGTGTGCTACTCGTTTCGTAATATTGTTAAACTGGAAAACTTTTTATTATACCTACAACTGTCAGTCTACCCCTAGGTACTCCTAGCTACCTGCTTAGTATATTCTATAATTTCTCAACATGATTACCAGCGCATTCTATGAAGACTATTTTGCTAGCAATATGTTACGCAACCAGAAATCGAACCCAAAATACGTTTAGTGTACGTTGTTTAACCGCTACAATAACGACACGAAGATTATATTTCCTTAACAATAATTATCATAAAAATATTCGACAAGGAATATCTCATAAATCATGTACAATCAAAGACCTTTATTCACGGATCCATTATTCACGATTTAAAAAATTGTAATTGAATCCAAAACTAACGATATATATTCTACAGTCATAATATTATTTATCTATTTAAACCTCTGAAAAGAATCCAATTTTAAATATTTATAAATAAAAATCAACAAGTCTTTGTTTAAACAATAAACAACTTATTGCCGGGTTTTATGAAATGGTATGTTAATACACTTCTTTTGTGCGGTGTAAAATCGGCATTGCAATTAACAAAGACTTAACCAGTTTCCAGGCTTATATTAATCTATTCAAGAAGCAAACGTTAAATAAACCTTTATAACTATAAAACTTACTTAACAGCTACAATTTTAGAGTGGGATTTATGGAACTTATGTAGTAAAATAAAATTTGTTTGAATAGGCGTGACCCATTGTACAGTTTCTTTTACATAAATTCTTTGCATTATAATAAGTGAATACAAAGAAATAAATGCTGTATACTTGTCAGTCAAAAAAATCATACTCAACATTTTTTTTTAATATCTTTAAATTGAAATAACTGTTTACTGTTAAATTAAATAAAATTAAATAATTTCAATTAAAGTTAATTAACATATGTAACTTTGAAACTCCTAAGAAAAAATTAGGCATTCGGACTTACGTCGCTCTAAGCAAATCTATAGTTTGTATGTTTCTTGTTGTGAGTAATCCAAATTTAATATTTGATTAAAATTTATTAAGTATTCTTACATTATTTTTTTGCCTTTATATCTAATTTTATGGCGATTTTTTTGTATCAAGGGGCGCTATTCAAATTAATCGCCTAGGTCGCTCAGTTTACGTGCGCGTAGACTTCCGTTAGTAACGTATAGAATGATTTCAATATCTAATTATAAAATTTTTGTCTTCAGGAATGTTCCTTGTCGAGTCCGAATTCAATGGGCACCACCCAGAGAGGAACATCTAAAGGCAGACCGACAGTCGTGGATACATTCCGAGCGCAGCTGCAGTCGCTAGTCGACATGTTACAAGCCACAGACGTGTGGTTAGTTCCTTACAAATAAATACAAATATCTTTTAATATGAAAGAACCTTAAAAAGAGTATATTATACCGCTTTTAGTCTTGAAATCCAATGTGTTTTGTGAAATAAATATCTTTTATCGTATCTGTAATCCAAATTTGATCCTAGCCTCGCTCCTAATCTTACCAGCAGTACCGACACCAACTCTGTTTTAGTCCCGTTATCTAAAAACAGAACAAAAAAAATCAATTTATGTTGACCAATGCCTTATCGTGGTGTTTTCTAACAAAGCCCATATATAAAAGCGATTTGTTTTATTTTGATAATATATAAAAACGATTCCGTCATATTTTAAAAAGTCCAAATCGTTTATAATAAATAGGAGACCCCACTATTTTTTCTAGAATGAAGTTTCTCAACGCAGTTTCCGGTAGGAGTTGACTGGTGGAAGTTGCAACATAACGAAAAAGCATTATACCCCTTTCATGTGAATCTCTCTCTTTCTGTTTCTTTTAAAATTTCTTATTTACTATTTTTTATATTGTTTATGATTGCCTATTTTATGTCTAAATTTTAATAAATGAATAGTTTTCTTAAAATTTTAAATGAAACTCTTTAATTTTATTCCTAGCTTTGCATTATTTATATTAAAAAAAAAACTTCGATTTCGACAGAAGCCCCCGACTGCTCATTTACTCTTTCTTTAACGAATTATATCAATCTCGACACAGGTACGTTCGCTGTATAAAACCCAACGAGAATAAAGAGGCGGGCAGGTATCACGAGGGTCTGGTGATGGAACAGCTCCGCTACCTGGGCATGATGGAGATTGTTCGCATACGACGAGATGGGTACCCCGTGCACCTGCCGGCGGCTACGTTCAAGGCGCGTTATGCCTGCCTTCTGCCGACGCCCATGCGCAGAACTGCTGATGTCAAGTGAGAACTACTTGTATGAAATTTTAGTAATTTGATGTAACTTTCGCACTGAATGGCTAAAAATTATAAAAATTTCTTATTGATCAATAAAAATTTTCAATGAGAAAATGAAATGTGAAATATTTTTTTAATTACATATATGTTTAGATATTTTTGAAAGTAGCAATAACATTATTTTAACGAAACGCTTGTAATATGATACTTAATTTTCTTATAACATTAATTGTAATAATTTTCTACGATAATGTTAAGAAATAATCAATTCATAGTTTGATTGAAAGATGCGCCTAGATTTTATTATCATTTTTTTAATAATTAAAATAAAAATTTTAAAGTATTCATTTATCTCACTCTTTAAGACTTACAGATTTGTGTTTTAAGCGCTTATGTGAAATATCAATTTTAATATTATAATTTTAATATTGTAAATTATACATTTCAAAAATTAAAATTATCATTGATCGCAGAGAAATAATGTTAGTGGTCAACCCACCTAAAGACGACTGGCAGACTGGACACACGAAAGTTTTCATGAGAAGCTCTGTACATACGCCACTCGAGGCGAAGCGGACGACGCTCTTAAATACCTCTGCATTGCGAATACAAAAGGTAATCGGTATATAAATTCATAATACCACTATATAAATAATGCACAATTACATAATGCATCCCATTCTTTGGAATTGTGTGAGCTAAGCTCAGAAATGAAATGCCACACCATATGGGACCGAAATCGGATTCAAGAGCGGAATCAGGAACGACAATTAGAGCGATATCGGTATCTGAAAGTGGAAGTGGAAATCCCAACAGAGATCGAGACCAGCAATGTCAGCGAGCTCGATCGATATGAATTATGAAAAAAAATTCATTCTGTATACACGCAAGCACCACCGCCGACCGATTTAAATTAAAACATAATATAAAACCATTGTCGCCATATTTTAATATACGCCTGGCGAAAAAGCGGTTATCGATTGGATAGTATTTAAAATCTATTTTTTCGAAGTACATTTATGTTAGTCATGTGAATACACAAATAACAATAATGGTTATTGGAAATTTTTTTCAGTGGTACAAAGGTTCAATAAAGCGAAGGCAGTACAAGCAATGGCGTAACGCCGCCATAGTTCTGCAAGCGGCGTTGCGCGGCTGGAAGGAGCGTGCGGCCTTCCTGCGCCTGCGTAGGGCAGCTCTCACCTTGCAGCGGCACCTGCGCGGTGCGTTCGCCAGAGAAGTTGCCGCTGCGCTGAGAGAAATGAAGAGAGTCAACGAGGAAATGAAATTGAGAGAAGAAAGGAACAGGTAATTAGCATCCGGTCGAATAACTTTAAAGCTGACTGTCAGATTTTTCTACATCATGTAATATGGTAATGCGATAATGAACTCTATGTTTTTTTAGGCTAATTTGCTAAGCCAATTTCGATAAAATTTGGTATGGAGGTAGCTCTGTGGGAAATAATGTAGGTTACTTTTGTGTGTTTGCTTGTCTGTTGATATGTATGTCTTCATATAGTTCGATAATGGTTAAAAACTAGACATTTTAAAATTTGTTATTTTATTCTATTTAGTAAGCTATGTTTATTTCCTCGGTTTACTTGAGGAGGGAGAAGGATGTGGAAACGATGAATGGAGAGCAGAGACAGGATAGGAGTGAGGGAAAATATGGGTTGAGGGTTGAGGACGAAGAAAAGGACAGCGAGTGAGAGCGCCGAAGAGAGTGGCAGAAAGGAAAGAGATTAAATCAGGAATATGTTCCAGATCGGTATTGGTAATATGATTAGGATCAAATTTATTGTTGAGCTTTTAATTAAGTTCAAATTTTAGATCAAAACTCTATATCGGGCACATGCTAGTTTTTATATAAAGTGTAAATTAACAGTTATAATATAATAAATAACTACGTTATTATAATGTAGTGATAATGTCATTAGAAAATTAATTTTATATCTTTCGTAGTATATGGTCACAATGTGTATATACATATATTCAATACAGGTGTCGTATATAAATTTATTTTAAATTACTTGAATAGCTTGGCAGAAAAAGAGTCCCAAGAACGCGCAGAGCTCGAAAGCATGGCCGGCCAGTTGCGTGGTCTAAACTGTCCGCCGGGAAAACTCACCGATTCCATAAACTTGGACAATTTGTTCGAGTTTTTGGCAGAAGTGCCTCAGCAGAGAGGCGCGCCAGACGGTCAGCCAGCCACTCAACAACCTACCATAGCTGAAATCGGTGACACCATGGAGAGATTGGCTGATGATTTGCATCAAGAGGTAACCGACGTTTACGACATTTAGTGGAATACTTCACAGCACCTAAACTAATAGAAAAAAAAAAAAATATGAGAACCGTTCTACATTGAATCCAACACAATGACTAAACGTAAAATCGAGTATTCATATTCGAACTATGGAATGTCCATTTTTTTTTAATTATAAAGACACGTAGCGGATCATTATCGTGATTACTTACATCACCTTATCGTTTCAGTCCTTAAGTACAGCAAAAATGCGAAATATTTTTCTAATTTTTATCGAGAAGAAATATCAATGCATAAGCATTGACTTCCTTTTTTCAGTAAAGTGACAAATATTTGTAATGCATTCGAATTCCGCTTTGATGATAGATAGGTGATGTTGAGACAAGCGTCTAACATTTCACAGCTCGAGCACGTATTAGCTGCGGAAATGAACGAGCTGAGCAAGGCGCACACCGAAGCACAACGCAAACCGGACGGCGCGCCCTCCGAGGCGATACCGCCGCCACCGCCGCCGACGTCTCTGCCGCTGCGCGACATCGTCCAGCCTCCAGCGCCCACCGTCATGGCGAACGGCCTGAACGGTATCCCCAACGGCGTCTCCGATGCCATGTCTTCGTCTCTCATCCTCCCCCCGCCGCCGCTGTCGCCGTCGCCGCTCGCCGAAGAATCGCCGGTGTTCCCGCCACCGCCCGCCGCGCCCATCTGCAGCCTGCCCGAGCCGGTCGGTCCGCCGCCACCGCCGCCGCCCTCCAGTAAAGGTAAAACTTATGGCATGATTTGAAACAATCGGGACTAATCTGAAATAAAGCCGTGTACTGTATATATTTATGCGTGTGTCTGTGTGTGTATTACGAATAAAAGGTAAATTTTCCCATATAGATTGTTAAAAGTACTTAAAATTTACTAATAAAGCACCTAGTAGTCATTTGGTATAATAGTTTTACCTAGAAAGTTTACAGAGAGTTTTAAAAATGGGTAATTTTATAGATTTTAATGTGCTTTTTCCGAATTTCAACTTTGCCATCTCGTATTTTAGCGTATTGGAAAAATAGCGCTTAAAAGAAGTTTTTTAACAATATCTCCTTTACAACCCATTCCACAATAAAAACATTTATATAAAAAATCAAACTAGAGATTTTTTTTTAGATATATGGTATAACCCATTTTTTCATAAAATCAATACTTTTTGCGTATTGTAAAATATTGTAATTTGTAATTTGTAATTTTGTAATTGTAATTACGCAAATTGTAATTTAACACGCGTTTTGACCAAAAAACTCATTTCCACACCACCTTGAGATAGAGTAAGAGAATATATGTACTTGAATGCGTAGATAGTTCCATCAAAAAAATGAGAAGGTGTACATCTTCATCAACAACTATTGCGAAATCAAATGCCGATGAAACGTTTGTTGCGGTATTGATTATTATTAGCGTATCCGCATCTTCCGCGGCTTGTTCGACCATGAAGTTCCCAGCTTCAAATTTTACTTCAACATTTCAATGAAGCGGTTTTTTTTTTAATCATTTTACCAAGAATTTATTTTACGACACAATTACGATCATTTTTTCGTCAAATTTATATCTACGGAAACTGTTTTTGGTGATCGTTGAAATCGCTCCGCATATTTGGTACTACGGTTTGCTACATCTTCCCGACAGGCGTCAAATACGATAATGGTATTGGATGTACAGTTCGATCGAGCATAGGCAACGTATTTATTGCAAATGGATGAAAGCAATTCACCATGATGCCAAACGACTCGGTGTAATAAGTATCCCTCCGTCGATAATTACATCATATTTTCAAAATTTATTTCTCCTGTATATTTGTCAAATGCTCAAAAACTCAAAAAGTACATAAAAGATTTAATACATCTGGGCATGCATTCGTCTTAAAAAAAGAGTAATGAAAATGGAGCAAGTTCGTACGTAAGAATATTTTCAAGTTCATTTTCAGATTCTTTTCCAATTAATAAAGGATTAATCGGGACGATGTAGTCTTCTATTCGGTTGCCCTGCATTCATAACACCAAGGATTTTATTCGGTCATCTCTTTTGAATTTTATGGTGTATAAATCGCTGCCAATAATTTTAGAAATACCAGCATTACCAGTTTCTTGAGATATGTGATAGTTTATCTTTTTATCTGCAATAACACTCCAGGTATTATCGACATGATTTCCTTTAATTCTGGAAAAGGTGGATGTTTGCACAATCAATTCATGAGTTTTTTTTACGTCATCGTTGTCACGATTAACCCGTGAACTTCTCATTTAGACGTGTAGCTCAGAGCTTGAATAAAGCTACATTGCAAAACTTTACCACTTCGTCGCAAGGACGTTGGAAACCGGCCATAGTAAACCGGTTTTTTTTTAATGCATAGTAAAATATTTATTGTTAGTATAGTTTTTTGATTTATGTTAATTTTATAATTCACAAATGTAATCAGTTTAAATGTCACGGGTTAGCGTATATGTATAATGGTTTGCAGCGCTCGTACGCAAAAACTATTGATTTAATGAAAAAATTGGTAATGACATAAATTATAGGAATTTTTTTTCTAGTTTAATTTGGATATAAATATTTTTTGATCGTGAAATGAGTCGGAAAAGAGATATTGTCAAAAAACTGCTTTTAGGTGTCATGTTTTTAATATGGCAGCGCGAACGGCAAAGATATGAGGTGGAAAAATTGAAATCCGGAAAAAGCAAAAATTTTATAGACATCGAAGTATATAAAATTGCCCATTTTCAAAACTCCCTTTAAACTTTCCAAGTACTGTACTAAATATTTTGCATGATACTGACTATGGGAATTAATAAAATCGTTGGCATTTTAAAAAATGAATATAAAAAAAAAACAAATGATATTGTTTGTTTATCAGTTTTAATGCTCATGGAGAAAAAAAATATTAATAGATATGCTTTAACTAATGATAGATGTAGTGAAATTTCATTGATTTTTCCACTTTCTTAATAATGATTTTACAGTTCAGACTGTATTAGTAACATATATATCTAAACAATACTTCATTTTAAAGCTAAAGAAATTAAACAGACGGACTATGATGCATGGAATAGTTATTCATTTAGTCATTTATTTCTCAACAACGCCTCTAATTCTGAAATATATATATATACTTTGATCCAACATATTCTTCCAAATTTACAGATTCTATTCCCGCAGAACATACGAATGGCGTTATACCTAATAGCAAGTTGCCAGTGGTAAAAGGCAAGGAGCCCATCTATGAAATGGTGATACCAAGGCCCGAGGCCGCGGGCGAGCCGCCGACGCCGCCGCCGCCCTTGTTGTCGCCAATTCAGACGAACGGGTTTGTACATTTCAGAAGTTCACGTTGTTTGAAGCCTTAATAATTCAGAATTGTTATATTTAGAGAAATTTTGATAGGCCAGCATGTGTCTTGTTTTTCTATTCAAACATTTAACAGTTCAAATGGCCTAACATTGTATTTTTGCATTTACAAAGATAAACGTAAGGAGCCATTCATAAAATACGTTCGCAAACCGGGGAGGGAGGGTATCTCTTAGTGTGACAAGGGATGATGGGGGTCTAAGAAAACGAAATTGTATTACTGAAATAATAAATATTTTAAAATATCAATATTTATTATACTATTAATCGAAGTTAACTATTTATAAAGGAGGAGGGTCTAGGTTTCGTGATGTAATATTTGTAGGGGTCGTAAGAATGTGTAACGGGGGTCATAAATGTCAAAATTTAGTGTGACGTAGTTTATGAACGGCTCCTGATCAGTATCATCTTCAATATTTAATTAATAGTTATATACTTATGCATTCAACTATTCAAAAGCATTAATTTTTTAAATATATTCATTTTGAAGGCTATAGTGTGATTTAATTTTAATGATTTTTTGAAGAAATAGGTACATGCATGTTCAGGAACATATTTTTGTTTTCTAGCTTACTATATTTTATGAAATTTTATAATTGGTTGCTTGATGGTATGATAAATAAATTAATTACAATATCGTTGATGGTGTTCAGATTCTCTTTCAAACCACAAGAAGAAGAAAAATCAGAACTACCTCCACCAACCGCAACGATGGTAGCAAACGACAAGGCGCCCACGCCACCGCCGCCGCTGCCCATGGACCAATGCACGAGTCCGCCGCCCTTCAACGGCGATGCCACGGTCAGTTCGCGTTAGGAGATATTTTGATAAAGTAAATACGGTAAAGTACGAAAATTGCCTCAAAGTGTTTATTTTTTTATATGCAAAAACAAAAAACTTTAAAGTTTGAATTGTTCAAATAGTTACTGCGGAATTATGTTCCTTGTAACAGTACTCGCAATTAAAGTCAGACCAGAAATTATGCACTTCAATGTATTTTTTTCAATGTGAATATACGATTTCGATGTACGATTTTATTCTCGTACTAATTGCTATTTTTACAGAGTACCGAACGCAACGCTCGTCGCAAAGAGCGCGTCGAGAGACGGCTGCATCAGATGGAAGTAGCTGCCCCGCCGTCTTCGGCGGGTCGCCTCCCCACTCCGCCGGCCGACGCCACTCACGACCTCGCCGAGTTTGCTAAATTATACTTCAACGATCATCCACGATCGCCTGAAGGTATCTCTTTTTCTTTCTCTCTATCTCCTTCTCTCCATTCGAAGGTACAAAAATCGTCGTCTGAGGTGACAGTTAGCGATGGTGGCTAATGGGCACGCCTTTGCAAGCTCACCGCCAATTAAGTTTACTCAGGTGATCCAACAAGATTCATCTGACCTGTCTGTTAAACTAACAAATTATAAACGTACTTTGTTGTATTAGGTTTTTGTATCACCTCGTAAACCTGTTTTGATGAAATAAAGCCTGTACTTTACCCTAAGCTACGCTCAAGTAGCCTTTGAAAGCTCTATGAAAATTCGGCCAATATTTTTGGAGTTTAGCGATTTCCAATAAACAAAGTGTTTATGATTAGTAACAGAGTTGCAAAAATTTTAATGTAAATGTAATACAATACTCATTACATTTTTTAATGATAATTACGTATTCATTCATTACTCATTAAACAATTAATGAGTAATGAAAATGTAATGCATTAGAAAAAGTAATGCATTTTTTTGCAACTCTGATTAGTAATTGTATTTTATCGCACTCTCTACATCACCCTCAATCAATTACAATTTGCATATTTTCAATGTACACACCGACGACGGTTCTATAGCATCAATATACGTATAGATCGAGATTTGGGGCTTAAGTCAACGCTACTCCAGTGTAGTTTAAACCTTTAAGTGACCGACGGCTTAACGTGATCTTTGAAACACGGAGCGAGCAATTTGACTTGAAGTTAAAAACTCCTCGGTGGATTTGTCCGTGAACAGAATCGAATTCGGTAACTTATGTTTTGAAGACGTATCTGTTAACCTCTGAATTATCACTACCATGCGAATAAAATATATGCACCATATACGTGGTATTATAACTCGTTCACAAACTTATCGTTTTTATTAACACTAGAACATGAAATTTGAAATTTATGTTGGAATTAGTCCTTTAATAAATATATTGGTCTGTTGATAGTGCACAGATATGAGTATTTTATATTATTGATTTCTTGTCTTTAAAGTTGAACCCGCAAAGGCACATGATTGATGATTTACCTGTTTTTGTCACGATAGGTACAATAATAGCGACTTTAACGCGTAAGAGCAAGTCGATGGAGCTGTTGACGAAAGAGGAAATGGTAATCTACCATAAAGGCAACAATATCCCTACTTCGCATATCCAGCTGCACGATCCCGATAGCGTTACGACCGCTGTGAATATATTCAGGGTATGTGTGCCAAAATTCGGGAAAATTTTTTACTCATACATGAAGCTTATATCCTTAACATTGCACAAGACATTTCATTTCCATATAGTAAATAATAACAGCAATAAAATATATATAATTATTACTTATGTTTATCAATAATAAACTGATAAATATATATATATATATATATATATATATATATATATATATATATATAAATTAAATTCAGTTAAAAGCATTCTATTACTTTAAAATACGAAGTTCAAATATATTAATATGCAAACTGATATTAATACTTTACTAAAAGAAACACTACACCCACAGGACTTATGTCGGTACATGCGAGGTGAACTTACTGCTGAAAAGGAAACGCAAGTAATTCAGTCCTTGATCGCCAAGGGTTTGGAGCGTGAAGAACTTCGTGATGAGATATTGGTCCAATGTGTTAGACAGGTTAGTTGTTAATACTTAATTTTGATAAACTTCAATGTAAACACACCGGAATAATATCAATAATCCGTGTCTAAAATAGTGCTAAGAGCACACAAAATATGCTTTACCACATATTTATAAACTTTTATTTTGCCAAGATCTTATAGTTAGTGACGAGTTTTACATAAATATTGTTGTACGCCCCGGGACAAACTGAGGCATAGTCTGTTCAGGGGCTCACCCGGATTTAGCCGACACTGCACCCCAGGTGTCCAAGCGTTCTAGCCGCGATAGTCTAATGGCACTGTTTTTAATTATTTGTTGTTGGTGTTTCAGTCCCGCAAATGTGTTCTGTATATACACTGTATTGACCAGCACCGGCTTGCATTTTCCGTTTAGTTTTCTCGTCCGCGCGTGAGCAGAGTACTTCTGAAGACAGCCGACCAGTGAGTCTATCTAAGGTCTGTCGTGCATGGCCTGCCCGCCCCTGCGTCTGTCAGTTGTTTTTTGTCTATGGGAGTCATGTTATAATATTAAAAGGGGGGAAAATAGTGTAAACAATTGTACTTATTTAATTAAAACTAATACATCGTGTAATGTATCCGATCGACAGTGTGGAAAACTAAATTTTGAAGATTAAACGAATTTAACTTTCCATCGTTTATGCGTTTATAAAAATATTTACAACAAATGTATGTAGTTTGAAAATTTTTAAATCTATAATCAAAATAGCACCGAAACCCAAAGGCATCTCCATATACTCATTAGTTAGTTGCAAAACTCACTAGCGGGATTATTTTTCCGTATTAACTTTTCTATAAATAAATTATACCATTTTGACATGACTCATCTTTCCGGTAAGAAATGTCTGTAGAAGCTAGTAAATATTTACAATAATTAATTATAACGAACACAAACAATGACACATATCAAATTTGGGCATTCAATTAAGTATTACCTAACCAAGCTTTCTTGAGTGGTGAATCCCATCGCGTACCACGTAAAGTAAAATTACAAACAATTTGTCTTTATTTAATTAAGATATTATTCAACTAGTTCATATGTTTATATAAAGTGAGCACAGTTAGAGGCACAAAATATAATTGCTGCTAAATTTCAAAGGCGTTTAATATAATTTCGTTTAATTACCATACGATTTTTGATGTAGATCACAGATTGTCCCGTTGAGGAATGGGCGGAACGGGTGTGGCTGATACTGTGCCTGTGTGCGGTCGCATGGCAACCCAGTCGAGGATTGACCAGATACTACTGCGCCTGGCTGCGTTCGCACGCACGCGCCGCCGGGCCGACCGCGCGCGCCGCGCACTGCGCACAATGGTGCCTCGATAACTGTCGTGGAGCTGCCCCTAGACAGTTGCCGCCTAGCACTGTGGAGATAGCGGTTAGTTTACTCATACCTATTTTAAAATACGTGTCTAAAACTTAAAATTCTATGCTGAGTTTGAATTTTGGGTAATATATTGAAATATTAATTTCACTTATAGCTACTAAACAATATCATATACTCTGAATGTCTTTATTTGAATTTAAATTTAAAATATCGTTATTTTGTAGATCGTTTACGAAAGGCTTGATTCGTGTTATAATATAATATTCGATTAATATTCGCGATTATATTTTTATGTATCTACCAATTTTAGAAGGTAGTTTATGCAAAATATTATTTCTCATAGTTTATTAAAATCATAGATTGTATATTTCTACAACTAATACAGAAAATCCTAATTTGAAGTGTGCCAATCTAATCTAGTATTATAATGTAAATAAATCATAATAATTCAAGAAATGTATATATATTTCGTGAATTATTGCGATTTATTTACATTATAAATCATAATAATCCATCATAGCGATGTAGGGCCATCAAAATTAGTTAATTTTTAGAAATAAAGTTTTTCAATCTTTGAAATTATAAGCTTTTAAAGTCAAAAGAAATAATATGCTACATAATATCGTAAAAGAAGTTGTCTAGGTTATTTATATATAATACTCAATTTTAAACTGCTTAGTTCTCGCGTAAAACAAATCATACTAACACGCATTTTTTTCCGCGCTGGTTTGTATTTTTAGTGACTTTTGAAAATATACAAGACTTATATTTTTTTTTTATTTCTAGGCTATGCGTCGCCTCGGAACCATAGTTTGCCGTTTCTTTTTTCCTCGACGGAAGAACAAAAGCCATAGACGTACACCCGGCGGACACGGCGGCGGCGGCCGCGGCGCGCCTCGCCGACAAGCTCGGCCTGTCACCGCAGTCGCGCGCCGGCTGGGCCGTCTACCAGCAGCGGGCGGGCAAAGAGGAGCACGTCAGGGCCACCCACTACCTGTACGACGTCATCGCCGCCTGGGAGATGTGAGCCGTCTCTTTCGTTTGCAGCCAGCATGAATGACTGACTGTATTGATAAATCGATTTATGTATTATCCGATCTAAGCGTCGCATTTGGAAATTGAATGCATTTTCAAGCTGGTTTTGATTGTCCATAAAATTAACAAGTTTGTCGCCGGATACTACTGCTTTCCGAAATCCATACATTTGTTGATTTTGTAAAATATTTGTGGATTGTTATAATATAAAAATGCGAATATTTCCTTTCAGATTAAAATTTTCAGCTGAATTTGAAGTCGATATTTTAATATATTTCATCTTTTATGTATCCACCGAATAGACTTCTAGCGAAATTTAACGCTCTGAATTCTCAATCAAACAGACTGGAAATAGTGAAAATTATTCATCTCTATAGTAATAATAATTACTTTCAGGCAACAAGGGCCAGGCGGCGGCTCCGCCGACAACAGGTTCGTGTTCAAACGACGGCTGTTCCGCGGCGGGCGCGAGTTGCCGCACGACCCCGTCGAGGTGGCCCTCCTCTACGCCCAAGCGGTGCACAGCGTCGTCAAGGTAGTAATTTATATACTTTTCTGCGGTGAGTTAAAGATACTCTATGGATATTACAGTTACGCGACATATTGTTTCTCATCATCCATCAAAGTCGTTAATCTATTGCCATGAAATCTAGTAAAGAAAATTCTGATATGAAATGTATAATGGTTCCGATATATAAATATTGAAATTGTTTTTTTTTATTAAAACATTCAATGTTTTGATGTGGATGTAAAACCATAACCATATCACCAAATTATGTGTAGCACATGGTATAAAAATAACAAATTTTAAGCATATTAACGATATATATATAAATAGTACGTACTAAACTATGGTAATGTATGTCTAAATATAATTATTAGTATGAAGCTGTTTTCTAGAATGATCAGAAATAGTGGTTGCTTTAAATAAAATATAATTCAGTGCCCAAATTATTATTGTCTAACATAACTCAAGTGTAAAGAATATAAACAAAATTGTAAATTTGAAGAAATTGAAAAAGTCAGTAAGTTCCGGCAATTAATATGTTAACATAAGTTTTAAACTACTGAAATAAATTATTGTAAATTTTAGGCCCGATTACACCGTGCACTGTTAAATTTTTAACACGAAAGAAATGGCGGTGTTTAGCCATAACGTCGTCATCAATATATTATTTTATTAAATATTATTTTTTATTTAATATAATTACTCTCAAAAGGTAATTTATTTCATTGTGTCTTTTATGTTTTTTTATATATAATTTATAATTCACTATTTTATAAATATTTTTTAAAAAATTCATATTTTTCCTAGCACATTAAATGAAACTGTTAGATTTTTTTATAATAATCAATGATAAAAGTTTTATTTCCATAACTTCACAAATCAAATATTAATTTTAATTTTATTTATCCATTTTTGTCCATTATCCAAATCCAAATATCCATACATTATCCAAATCTTTATCCATTTAATTACTTTCAAACGTTTTTAATTTATATAATTGTGCCTATACATAATATATAACAAACGGAACTTCGTTCCAACCAGATGCCCCACGATATCCATATTTTTTTTTCTATGAAGAATTAGTCGTAGTTTTAAAAATAGTAAATCATACTCAATATGAATTACGGAGTTATTATATATGCGGAGAAGTATAATTTTTTTGAACAGCATTGTTGAACTCTTAATAGTATTCCGCGCATGATTCTAATGCTTATGTGTGCACGATAGCTGGACGAGTTCCCCGTGAGCGAGAAAGTGGCCCTGCAGCTAGCCGGGCTACAGGCGCAGGTGTCGCTGGGCGAGCCGCCGCCGAGCCCGCCGCCGCCGCACACCCGCGCATATTATGCGCATCCTGAGCAATTTCTACCGCAGAGGATTGCAAGAGCTCGCCCCGCTCACCAATGGGTAAGCTTTGATAGTTGCTAAATTATCATTTTTTATTATTTATTTAAATCATATACAATAACGAAATATTCATGTAAACCATAATAATTCCCATGCAGAAAATAGAGTGCTATTAGGAAGACTAGACAGCATTTCTTCCAATGCAAAAAAAAAATACTAATTGTAAAATTAATTAATAAATACTTATAATCGATTAATTAACATATACTATTTATAAAATTACTAGGGTTCACATAATATATTGTATACACTTAATATACTGTATATTATAGGAGACTGGTAATTATAATAATTTTCTAAATTGCGAAACACAAATTAAATTTGAAGATAAAAATACACATATAGTCTATTTATTCATAACCAATGTGCAAACTCAATCCTGTATATTATTTCGTTACATTTACTTATAAATTATAACAACAATAAAATGATTACAGGCGACGATTCTTGCACAAGCACATCGCCAGTATGGTGCTGGGCGCGCAGAATTGACCGCCAAAGCGTTATATTTATCCTGCGTAATGCAGTATCCGCTATATGGTGTTACACTTTTCCCAGTCACATACAAAGGATACTGGCCACACGGTAAGCTGTTTATATAACTCTAAACCCAAACATTTCAGAAGAGAATTCTCTTAACCTCTCTAAATAAACATATATTCGTTCATGGTGACATGTCAAAAAGTTAGGCAAGTTTAATCTCTAATTTCAGGTCCTAACGTACTATTGGGCGTGGGGTCTGAAGGAGTCGTTTTAGTGAGACCCTCAGACAAAGTAGTTTTAGCTGAATACCCTTACAACAATATCGCGGCTCTCTTAATGGACCCCGTGGACAACGGACTCACTATCAGTCTGACGCATCACGGACAGCACGACGGTCATCGGCGAGTACACGAAACTCTTTTTGACGCTTCAATACTATATTTTTATTCGACATTCTTTGAAAAAATTCAATACAGAAGTATAGGGTTTCTTTGTAAATTTAGCATTGTCAATAACAACGCCCGTCACGTGCGTAAAATATGTACTGCGGGCGCTGTAATGCGTAAAATAAATAACGCTGTTAGCTTTATGTTTGTTTTAAATAAAAGCTATAATTTTATATAAATAGGTGCATAGTCCTCGAAACAACTCAAAAGCATGAAGCCGCGTGGCTCATGGCAGCCTACAGTCCAATATTGGCCAACGGGTTGGCCGATGAACCGCCGCGACGAGCCGCGCCCGCTTCGGAGCGTTCGCGGCTCGCTGGCGCTTTGAAGAGCGCGAGGCGAGGTCTGGTCGATTCTGGAATGTTGAGAAGACCCACTGAAATCTCAACTGGAAACTTTTTGAGAAACACTTTGAGAAGGTTAGTAGATCTTTAAAGCCTTTATACAAAAGCAATTATTTTTTGAAGTTATCATTGTTTGTTTGTCTGTTTTCGATTTATCCTAACAGCCATAAAAGTACATTTTGTCCTGAAAGATAAGGTCAGAAGTCCTGAAAGATAATATACCAAGTATTTATTTTTTAATTACCTTTATTAAGAATTCTCTCTCTCTCTCTTTGTCTAGTTAAATGTGCAGCATGTACCTACGTTGACAGTTTTGTCTTAAAGTTTCTAATGTTTATGGCTTCTTTCATGTTCACAGATTAAGCAAACATCGTTTAGAAAAAGTTCGCCTAGACATGGCTGCGGAAACCCAAGGAGAATGTTACAAGGGCTTTCCGCCCGGCTACTGGTGCTGGTCGCGCACTCTACCGCACAGCCTCACAAAACTCAATGAAGCCGAGGAAGTTGCTGCTATGCAGATTTTTAAGGTATTTTTTTTGCTGATAAATATCTGATGGATGTATAGAACAATTGTGATTTAAAAATATTCTAATTAAGTTTGTTTAGTTATTATATATAATATTTTACAATAACTGACAGACACTGCACTAACATGTATTCTAACTATTCAAAAACTTTCTGTAGATATCTGAGAACCCAAAGAGTAGTAATATATAATTTTAATTTGAATTATGCATTCTTTGATAAGTATTTTAACATCATCTTAACTAAAATTTGCATAATTTAGATAAAATGAAAACTGATCTATTTATTTGTGACATTAAGATAACACCCTTCACTTTTGATTAATTTATTTTTTGTCACATTTGAATCAAATAATTTATAACCAGTGTTGATCAGAATAATGTAAGGATTCTAATGATATCCCATATTTTCAAATCTGTTCAAGCATTTAAAAGTTATGGTGGAATAAAGAAACGCAACTTTATACTATACATGAACCCTGAAAACATTAAACCTATCTTTTGGGCAGTCATGTAAAAAGTAGTAAGATAAATATCATTGGGACAAATGAAATGCAGTCCAAAGCCCTAATTTACGGCAGTGAATTTTACATTCACAAATGGGCTAACGATATCCATCTGACGAAATAAATTTGTTTGTGTTTTCTAATTTGCTAAGACCGTCATAGACAATGAACGTAATGTATATTATATATTGATCAATGCAAGAATAAAGTAGTAACTAAAAGAGAATGGACCAATATAAAGGTAGTAAGTATTTTATGGTTTGTACAAATTTTACACGCTATCAACATAATTGCAGGATATAATGAGTCACGCCGGATTAAGCACGAACGAAGGCAGTACAATGAACCTCGCAAACAACAACAGCACGGGCAGCGGCCAAGAGACTGAAAGCGACGACCGCGTGGCGCTCGCTCAAGCACTTTTGCAACGCTGCTTACAAAAAGACACGCTGCTGTGCGAGCTGTACGTGCAGCTCATTAAGCAGGTTAGTTCGATGCTTCCAAGTTTTATCACATTGCATAGGTGCGCATGTCGCATTGACTACAACAATCTTATAAATTATGTTATGTTTTATAACTTTTTTTATAAATAATCTTACAAAATAATTTACTCAATTATGTTGATAGTGCATATTTTCCATTGTCAAATTTATAATACTATGTTATAATATAATAGTTAACATGATTTACCTATAACTCACATTGAATATGTTTAAAGCACTCATATACAAGTATAACTTTTGCAAAATATTTAAAATACCTTTCCCTAATAGTGTTTGACAATGAACAATTTAAATAATTTATGTCTTAGGTTTTGACTGAAATGTTTATTTTATATTTAAAAAAAAGACTACCGACCACCCGGAGCCCCAGTCGCGTGTGTCGGCCCGGCACTGGGCGCTGCTATGCGCCGCCGTGGGGGCCGCCCTGCCACCCGTCAAGCCCATCCGGCGGCTGCTGCTGGCGCACCTGAGGTACCGGGGCACGGCGCTCCACACCGGTGAAGAAGGGAAATTTGCTAGACGTGCTGAACAGGTTATTTTACTTTTTAACTAGCTATCTTCCGCGTGTCCGTTCGCGCGGACAGAGAATTTTGATTTAAATTTTGATTTCTATCAAAACTTTAATACTAAACCTAATCGTGGTCGCGTTACTATTAAGTCTATTCCCGTTTTCGTTTATCTGCCTTTCCCACCTTTTCTCTTTCTCACTCTCGCTATTCTTCCCCTCAATCTTGTCTCTCCACATCTCCCTCTCATCTCTTCCCCTAGCTAAATATAGCTGACTAAATAAAGTTAAGTAATGACTTGAAATGTCTAGTTTTGAAAACGGTTTAATCATTGTTGAGTTATGAAAGGACATGAAAACAAACAGTAAAAGAAAACAGCATATATGATTCCTCAAAGTTAAAACAATTTTCATATCTGATTCTATCAGTCCTTTTAATGGCTTAAACATTAAAATATTTATGTCTATCTGTTTGCTGAATACACAGGAACATACACAGTTACTTTAACATTTATAAGTATAGATTAATTTCGAAATCTCTGTTTTCGAAAACTTTTTTAAATTTGAATTTTTTTTAACGAAGCGAGGTATCAAAATATCTATTATACTAAGGTGGCGCTCAGCATAGCCCAAGTGCCAAGACGTTTGGCCGCTCCTTCGAAAGAGGAGCTGTTGTGCGCGGCGGCACGTCGCCCCATGCACGTGCGCGTCCTGCTTCTGGACGGCAAGCAACACGGGCTGGTGTTCGGGCCCGCCGCCACGGCCGACCACCTCGTCACGATGCTGAGGGAGAAGATCGGACTCCGAGAAACGGCTACAGGTTTGTTTATTTATATTCCGAAATGACAGAAGTGTATGCGGATTAAAAAAAAAATTGCAAAATCCAAAAGTGCACACCACATAGTGTTGATAAGAAACAAGAAAGAATGCCATCTATTATTTATTATTGCAACTATTACGATCCAAACTTTTCGAAACAGAAGATAACAAAGTTATTTACTAACTACTAGAGTTCGCCACTGTTTGTGAGTCTTGGTCTAATTTTAATTTTTCAATTAGTTATAATTTAACGACATCGAACTGGGTAACCGTTTTCAATAAGAAACTACTTGCTGTAATTTCAAAGCTAATAAAAAAAGACTAAATTAATAGATTTATTCACAAGTGATTTGTTTTTAAGTTTTGCAGAACTAATTGACGGGATTGGTTTTCTAAACTATTTTAATGGTTTTTTTTTTTAGTTTTTATTATATTAAATTATTTTTTGAAGTTGACAGGATTAGTCTTCAGTAAATTATCTTTACAATGGTATGCAAATTTTCCCATTTTCGTGTACCAACGAGAATACAGCGATAAAAATAGTTGCTGACAAGAGATGAAAAATTTTTGGATGGTAAAGCAATCTCAAACGCTTTTGCATTTATGATTCGTGCAATACCATAACCAAATAAGAAAATCTCAATTCAATCGCAAATAAGAAACAAATTAAGCGTAAAATAACATTGTCATTGTTTTATATGTTTTCCTCAGATTTAATAATTGTTTACCAATGAAGTTACATCACCAAAAATTAACAAATCTTATTCGATTCAATATATTACTAAAAACGGGTTGTCTTGAGATATCTCGAATGAATTGATATCTTTAATTTCATGTAAATATAAGTTTAACATCCAACTTATTTGTATAAAAACTTTAGTTTTGTTTGTCCAGTAGATAACATTCCTCTAGCCTATTTAGCCTTGTGGAAGAAGTATAGTAAATGTCCTTCAAAAATACAAGTATTACAACTTTATTACTTCCTTTTTCTCATTCGCTTTAAAATTCTTTTATTTCGATTATTACTTTTCTTTGAAATAACATTTTTCTTTGTATTAAGTTTTTGCAAACAAATTTCGTGTTAAAAATTATATAGTATATACATTATCCGTGTTATTTATCTAGATTTAGATTCCATTCCAGGTTGTTTAAATAAGTACATATTCAACTATTTAGAAACTAGAAATTCCAAACTGCAATCTATATTGCTACACGGATACTTTCAACAAACGCAGACAGCCCACGTCAATCGGCAGCTTAAATGTGTATATATATATATATATATATATATATATATATATATATATATATATATACTGGCGCATATTTCTGTACATTTTACTTAATCTCAACGAAGGTAATCTTCCCTCGCGTACCCAGGTTACGCCTTATACGAGGTATGCGCCAATACGGCGACCGGCGGCGGCGCGCGCGCGCTCGCCACGGCCGAGCGCATCGGCGACGTTCTGGCGCGCTGGGAGAAGGCCGGCGCCACCGCCGCCTCCTGCAGGTACGCGCCGCCACTGACGCTACGAAACAATTATTATTGCAAGCTAGTTTTTTTTATGTCGGGTTTTGTTCAACACCGCAATGCTAGGGCACTATCCGTTGAAAATGCTAATGGAAAGATCTGCGCGAACTTCACACCGTTTGACTTGATGCATTGTTAACATGACTTGCAAGTAAATCGCATACTTATCTATATCAGTTCTGATCGTTATTCTCATTTTTATATAGATCATTAGATTCATGTGAGTGAAATAATAATAATAATAATAAAAAAGCAATACTGTGTACTCATATGCTACACTATAAACGTAATAATGTATTTGTGTTAAATCCAGTGATTTAATTAAGTTTCATTAGCAAAACTTCTGACAATAGCAGAAATAAAGGCTTTTCATAATTTTATCTACTATTGACTGTTGCGATTTTAGTAATAATTACGAAATTTTCTACACATAGATTAGTTTTCAAGAAACGCCTATTCCTGGGCGAAAGACCACTACATACGGCGTGTGCTGCTGAGATGGAGCTGCTTTATTATCAAGTACTGCACGCGGTTCGTCACGACCGTCTACCCATTGAGACCGATGAAGCGGTAAGTCTTTTCTTACCCAAGAATCAGTAGCAATTGAAATATTCTATTTTTATTAAAAAGTATGTGTGACATAACAGATAGATATGCCGTTAATACGCTCGCCTAAACGGAAAACCCAATTTCAATTTCTAGTCTTGCGCAATTGACGGTTTTTTATAACTTAGATGCATATTAGAATATGAACTGATATTAATTTTAACGGGAAAGGAAAATAATATAAGGGAACCTGCATAACAGAGACTATCTGGAACCTTCAAAGATATGTCAAATTTTCAGTGATATGGAGTCTATGGTATAATATATTCTTCTTAGAAAAGACACACATCTGCAATAAGAGGTCATAATATGGATTAGAGGAAAATATAGAAAAATAAGAAGAATATATATAGTGTAAAAAGTGGGGAAGAAGAAAAGAAAAAGGTAGGAATTCGCTTCGCTCTGTTTGTGAGAAAAATACCTACTTTTCATTGCATTTTTACTAATTTAAATTCACTATTTTCTCATAGTAAATACCAACAATATTCAACAATATTTACAGACATAATACATACATATTAATTCAAAGGTAAAGAAAGAAAAGCAAATAAAATTTGCACACCCATATTAAGGCATATATTGCCTGGCTTTTTCTCGGATTGCATACATGTTTACAAACTTAATTGTATAATATGAATATGCAATCTTTTCTAGCTTTTTGGCTTATAATCATGTAATAGCTTTATCTCCATGCGTCCAATAGGAACGTCTAACTTAAAAGCCATGAAATTATTACTGGTATGTAAAAACAAATTTAAAAAATTAAAAAAACATGTTAATACTAATTTATTTTGGAACTTAGATTGACTTTTTCATTTTAGTGCAGTTACTTGTTTTTTTATTGTATAATTACATAATACAATGGAGATTCAATTATCCGGACCCTTATACGGATTCTTGATTATCCGGATCCGCCAGCTATTATCAAATTACTTATATACGAGCGTGAACGAACATGGCGCGACTGATACTACCCATCTGCATTTGCGCAATCCATTGTTTTAGTTAGACTATTAATCGTTACGCCACCGCGTCGTGTAACGTCTGTACTTAAAAATGTCGAAGTATAAGAGAGTGGTGTATCACTTAAGATAAAATAGATGCTGATTCATTAAAAAAAAAAGGGAAACCGGTCGTATATTAGCTTATAAATATGGTGTAGATATATCTATAATTGATATTAAGCAAAGTACCATTTCAATTTTGAAGTACATGTGCAGGTGAGGTAGAAAAGACGGAAAGGAAAATATCAAAAAATGATGAAGAAACCGTAAAATGGACTTCTGTGAGAAGCTTTGTATTTCTGATATTTACAAAAACGATGAACTGCTTCAAAAATATCAGGATTCCCTTAATTTACAAAACGAGAAACGTGCATGGCACGAACACCGAAATAGTCTTTGATTAGAGTTACAAACATTTTTTATTTCTGAAGTAAAAAAATTCCCTAAAGTAAACAAATTATGTAGGCACATAGATACGTACGAAAAGGTATCTTTAGTATCTTAATAAACATTGATTTTTGTTGACAAGTATAATTTCTTTTGAATAAACAACTAGGATTATGTATTAACCCTAGAAATATTGATATATTTATTTGAATTATTAATACACAGGTTATGCTAGCGGCTCTTCATGCACAAGTGGTGGGCGGCGATTGCGCAGGCGGCGGAGAGGAATGTGCACGCGCCGCTGCTGCAGTATTGCCCGCACGCGTTGCTGCGCTGCCAGCGCCTGCCGTGCGATTGCACCACTTAGCGCTGAGAGGCACCCCACCGCATCTCGCCATGCAGAGGGCGTTGACATTGGCAAACTCTTGGCCATTGACCAAAGCTACAATATTCGATGTTATGGTATGCTATTTATATGGAAATAGTCGTCAAATAAGATTTATTTAGTTTGTACACTAAGAATCACCACACTTAATAGCAAATATGTTCCATATAAAAATTAATACAATGTAAGTGAATAAGGAACTTCCATTTTTTACACCATTTACTCTCAAATCGCATTGTTGACTAACAATTGTTAAAATTAGTTTAGAACAATTATGTTAACAAATATACACTGTCACATATATTGTGTTCTCCAGAAAGCAGTGCTTAAATAAAGAACAATTAACCAATTGCATTGTTGATTACACATTATATCACAGTTGATACTTGTACACTATTTTTATATTTTATTGCTGTTTCATAAATTACGGAATTAACTATGATATTTAATATTACAGAATAGAAACAAATTATAAATTACAAAATAATATGAAAAAAAAGTATGTGGTGTCAACTTAGGTTCACATGTAATAAATTATGCTTCTTTGAAGTGAATAAATATTCACAATATTAAAATTTTAATCTTCAAAAATCATTAAATATTTTCAGACACTCGCAAGCCTTTATATAGATATAGAGTTCTATATTTTATTTTCCTTACAAATACAGATCAAAATTCATATAAGGTATTTTTACACTTAGTTCTTCACATGACTCAGAATTGCAGTTCACACTTTACTTGCAATTATTTTCACTATTAAAATTAACTGATTTTTAATAACACACAGCAATCATTCACGTCGAACTGGCCGCGCGCACTGTGGCTGGCGGTGGACGCACGCGGACTCACGCTGCTGCGACGCGGCTCTCGTGCGGCGCTCGTGTCTCATGACCACAGCCAACTGCTGGCCGTGTCGCCCGCGCCCCGCGCCCTGCTACTAGTCACGAGAACCACCACTGAAGCGAAGCACGCCAAGCTAGTACTCTCAACCGATCAGGTAATTATGATATATCAATCTTCGCCCGTAGCTCCTCCGTGTGGATATAGAATGAATATCTTCGTCTTGTATTGAACAGTCTTTTCTTCCCGAGATGATCCCGATTGCGAATACGCTTTCGATTCTATAATCCTGATCCCATTTTCAATGCCAATGCTGATCCCGTTTTAGATCATTTGTTTTGTTGATTATACATACCATGATACACTGAAATTGGTACCATAGATAAAGGAATTTTATTAAGTTCATGTGGGCAGAGCCGTAGTGTAAAATCTAGTGTTAGTATTAATCTTTAACGAGTATGATATTATCATACAGATATAGAGCACACACACACATTTTAATGTGAAATTTATGTATTTGATACATTATAGAGCTATATATATTATACTATTATGTAGGTATTTATAAACACCTAAATGTGCATTGCCACCGCTGGCGTAGCACTCATGCGCCACTTTTTCTTTCACACGATGCACTGAAATTGTCACTGTTAATCCAGGTTACCTATTGTGACTAAATTTATACTAAAAATCTGGCCGCACTCATTCATACTCTATTCAACTCATTCCATACCTAAAAAAGAAACATATAAATTAGATAAGTAGTCCTCAATCGATAATCGCACAAACGGACAGAAAGAGTGAAGTTGTGTTTCATTACATGCGTGGACGGATGTAATGAAACACAATACCTAAACACTCGACAATATACAATTACTCAAATGTAAGTTTCACTCGC
This sequence comes from Eumeta japonica, assembly GCA_005406025.1. Lineage (NCBI taxonomy): Eukaryota > Metazoa > Arthropoda > Insecta > Lepidoptera > Psychidae > Eumeta > Eumeta japonica. The sequence continues at coordinate 200,542 of BGZK01000161.1, forward strand.
AGGCATACCAAATCGCAACTCTGATCAAAGACTACATCGAGGCGGTGCGCGGGCCCGTGAGCCCGGCCGTGCCGCCGCCCGCCGACCCGTGCGGCGCGGCGCGCCTCAACGCCGCCGACTCCTGACGCACGCCCGCCTAGTGCCAGTGCTTCCACGTCAGGCATTGAGCTGGTCACGGTCCACCGAGGCCTGGGAGATGATTGTCGGCTGATGACGCCAAGGTTTTCTAAATCGTTGACACGAAATAGTGCTGACCGAATAAATTATTTGCCATGAAATGAATCTCAAATATCATTATATATGAAAATCATGGAAAAGGTCCATTTTTCGAGTTTATTACATATCACATTTTGTTCACTACGTCTCTGCTCGAGCTGTATATTCATAATCCAGTTTCTGATAAACTGGTGGCACATATTGATGATTCTACATGTGCAGTTGCCATCGCAATCACTTTACTTTCTTTGGTAACCCTACTTCATTTTGTTAATTTTTCAATTCCACTTGATGTTTATCAATGTTATTAATAATATACTTCAAAATTCACACATACTAGTTAAGCTGAGCCAATATATTACTTATAATATAATTTATTGGTCCATAATATTTTCTGAATACTCACAGGAATTACTTTTTTGTTAAACTACTTGTTACTAGAGTATTGTCAGCACTATTTAATATTCCAGAATTAGAAAACCTAACCAAAACACATAAAGTTAAACAAAAATCAAAGCTTTTCCAAGGAGTGTTTTGGGCTCAATTATAATTTCAAGTAGCTATATCAGTTAGAGATAAATACATATAATAAATAGTTCTACTTGAGATTATATAAAACGCGTCTAATTCGGGTAACTGCAAAACATTACGTAAGATGGCGTCAGGAAGTAAATGTTGATCTGTTTAAAATGTGAAAAAACATGATCAGAATTGTTTGATCAGAATGTTAAGATCAAAGGTCACATTTACTTCATGCTACAAATCAAGCGGATAGCTTTACAACAGTGGTGTTTGGTTTAGTGTGACAGTAAGGACGATTTCAGTTGCTGGCAGACGGGGAAGCGAAATATGTGAAATAGCCATATTAATGAAATTTGTAAAAGTAAACATATATTCCGAATACTCCCGTAAATTACAATAAATATACAGTATTACTGTTAAATATTACTGTTGATGTTGCCAGATATAAAATGGTTAAAATTAATAAGAGTTAAAGAATTAAAGAGACCCATGTTTCTTTTAAAGTTTGGTATAAAAGAGAAAATTTTATGTAATGACAAATGCTCCTTCTTTTATTCTTGCTAACAAAATTAAGTCTCACTAAAGTCGATGAGTTCTTTTCATACTCATTGTTTTTTAAACGTATTGTTAGAAGAACGTAGCATCTCACAAATGTCAAAGATTTGACTCCCAACCTCTTCCTTCCCTAACTAGTATTACGTTATTATTGACACTTAGCCAACCCGCTAGTTTATAATGTTAATTGTTTATGATTGCAAATGTATGTTTAAAGTGACATTCGTTTATCAAATGAATCAAATTCAACATCATGATTCGGCAAAATTACGACACTAATTGATTTAATACAGTTTACTGTTTTGAAACAACGAAATTTTATTTGGAGAATGTAAAACACAAAAAAAAACTATGAATTGCAAATCAGTGCATATTCTAAAGTAAATTTTAGATATATGTTGTGGAATAAAAATCTCTCCACATCTTTGTCAAAATGTAACTTGTTATTTTAAAATATATTAAACTATTGAATATCGATAGTGATGAAATGAAGAAATTTGAAATATGTATTGATTGATCAACAAATGTGGACATTTTTTTTCCTTGTAAAGTTTAAAATTAGACATATTTTAGAACTAATTCAATATGGAATGAATCATTTAAATTTATGTAAGTATAATAACAGTCTGTTATAAATCAATATTGACAAAGAATTACTGTTCCTAAAATAATAATTCTTTGATTGGAAAATATTTAACAGGAGAAAGATAATAAATACAGTTTGAAGGTTACATGTTTTATGTCTATGATCATAAAATAGCTTTCTCCATTAAATAAGTTTAACAAGATTATGTAAATGTGACTTCTTATCAACTAAATTAGACACTACAATATTTTATTAAGAAATGTGTTTGGATAATAAAATTCTACTTTTGTGAAATATAATTGCTATTTCCAAATGTATTCAAACTATTCTATTGACATAAAAAATGTTTTACCCAATTTTGTTTAATTAAAATTAAACTTTTGACCGATTGCATCTCAGTGTTCAATTGTGGAAAAACATAATTATGTGATCCTTATCATTTTCGTGCCTTGGAAATAACTACTTGAGTCAAAATCGGTGTTCACTAAATGATTCATTTCTTAAATATCGGTTAATTATATTGAATGAGAAAAATGTATATAAAAAATATATTAGCTGAACATGAAAAATATTGTTAAATTACAAATATATATTTGCATATGTACTTTGTCGCACAATTGCTATTGTTATGTCTCGATATTTTATTGCGAAATATTCAGAATGTATATAATTTAGAATAAATCAGTGTTTCTATATTTTGTAATTTGTTCAAAGGAAATTTTTGACTCTGATGGTAATTACTTTATGTGGTGCTTTATTTTTATTTTGGCTTTTCTTGATATCTGATCTCATATGGAGTATTATTTATTTAGATGCCATATAACTTTTTTTTTAATATAACATGGTAAAAAATAGTTAATTTATTGAATAATTTCTTTTGTACATACCTATGTTGCTATTAACAATATAAACCAAAGACTTAATCTTTTTGATTATGCTTTTTAGGGGCCATTCATAAAATACCTCACTATAAAGGAGACTTTTCATATATGGCATGCACTTTGTAGATACTTACATAGTTAAATAAAAATCTATAGATCATTGGAAAAATATTAAAGTTGCAATTTCCGAACCCTTTTTTTCATACCAAAATATCATTTACTACGTTCGTTACAAAAGTTGTTAACTATCAATCACAATTTAAATGTATCATAAGAAATAATAACAGGATAACAAAAAACCTTATTATCCCAGATTGTTTATAAGTTAAAATATACAAGTACTTCTTATAAACACAGCTTTTTATATACCCTTTCTTTTTGTTTTGTTATATATATTGAGTTTGAAAATCATTATAGTTATGATTTTCAATCTTTGCTTGAAACTTCAATATGCTTCAATCAACAAAATGTATATTCACGAGTGCGCAGATCTGCCTAACATACAAAGAAAAAGAATGCACTTCTATCTTCTTTTCAATCTATCTGCCAGACATGCTCGCCCGCGAATATTGTCATTGACGCCACCTTCATTTTTCAAATCAAGTACTCTATAATTATGTGTTCAATAACCTCGTGAAAAAAAAAACTAAGCTAAAATATACCTAAATGATAGTTTAAAACTCTGTAGTTTATTAATGGCGTTTTTAAATTAGCTACTTACAAGGTGCAGGCCAGAGCTCCGGGTACTCGTGAAATGTTTCCTTTAATTTTAAATTAAATTAGTAACTATTTAATATTGTGTTCCTCCTTTCCCACTTACCATATCACAGGTTAAGCACCCTCCTCCCCATTGCAAATGTGTTTTGTGAATGAGCCCTTATGGTTAATTTAATTATTGACTTACTTGTGTATATAAGACTAGGTTATATTACCAATATATTAAATGAAAAAAATTCATATGTACTGATAAAAATTATATTAGATATAAATATTAGGTCAAAATATGTTGTGGCGTTCAGTAATGTTTCATTCATTTATTTCAGTAGTTTTTGTAATTTTCTGTCGAGAAATAAATAGTCAACTACCCTATTATTTAAGAATTATTTCAACAACTAATTAATAAGTACTGTATTTGTTGTATATGAAAGGAAAGATTCTTTTTTAATTATGCCCATGAAATAATAAACCATTTTTATAAAATTTCACTTATAATCACAGCATTGTGAAAAAAAAAATTCGTACACTTACAAACATTAATTTTTATGAATGTACATGTACAAACATATAAAAATATCAAACAATATGTCAAACCAAACAGTAAGCCATTCAGTTCATATTACAATAATTTAGCTTTGGAGTTGAAAATAAAATTTGAATGTGACTTTTTTTATAAATATATTTTATTAATGTAATCAAACATATATATGATTAAGGCATTATTGCATATGGAAACTTGCATGAATTTCATTACTTTTGATATATGTTATCAAATAAATAACTGCCTGCGTAGACTGAATACATCCAAATATTTTGAACTTTTTTATGTGCTGATTCCATTTTCTTTTGAATGCCAAATAAAAGTATACCTAATTTTATGTGGGTTTTCTTGTATCCCGATTATGTTTAAATGCTTTATGGACTTTAAAAAATGGAGGGAGTCATGAAACTTGAAAAAAAAATGAAATAGTCTTATTTCTAATCTTATATTAACTTGTATCACTTAATTCAAAATTATTGTGTCACCAAACCCAAGTAGTCATCCATCAATGTTCCAATAGCGAACTGAAAAGAAAAAATAAAAATTTTGACACCGTTTGCATTTCTGTAATAAATCAAAAGAAGCAATTTTAAGGCTTTGGGTATAATTTTGGATGTTCATTTGTTTTTAGTTTTGATCAATCTGAGATTTTTGTTAGCAACATATGTATTTATAATATAATGGAAAATTGAACACATTATACCATCTCAATAACACTTATTGAAATTAATTTAATACAATACGTCGTTATTGGCTGTGATATGCTCTATTCATGTTCAAGGCAAGGTGTGTTCATTCCAACTATGATTCAAATGCAGAACCCACTCACAATGAGCAGGAATCAATGCAAGGTGATACCATTCTATTCAAATATTGATATAAAATATTAACAGACAAAACGCCCACAAATTATTATATCCATACTAAGCTATCAGATTTTTTTTTATTAAATGTCTGTTCTTTGACACAAAACATTATCGCAGAAGTTCAGTGCTAAAAACTGAGCTGGCGCACGGCGAAATCCCCTTTCACTATATTGAATAATTCATCTAATCTTTTAAAATAATTTTGTTCGTTGAATTTTTAAGTTGGAGATTTCTTTCTTGAAGCGCTTTTTTTTTAGTTTTTCCTTTCATAATATAGCTTTTAATTTTAACAATAATCAATTGAGAATGAATAATAACTATTCCAGTAGGACTCGTAAATATTAATTGTATCTTCACTAACGGCAATGATACTTCTATGGATACTTTTTCTTTAAATGTAGATATTTATAAAAAAAACTGCTCATTACTTGCTGGTTACATGGTAATTTACAATTATTGAGTTCACTGCTACTACATACACTGATTAAATAAATAATTTTGTTTTTATCTGATATTATTAACGTGTTCAATATGTGTCAAAGTGGTTATATTAATTTTAGTATTTGAACGCTTAGATTTATTTTCATTTAAAATGACAATTTTCTTTAAGACACTACTGAAATACAAATTAATTAGAACAAAATTAGTCAAAGTAGGAAGAAAGCATGATCCGAAATTATTTAAAAACTATCATCTTTATTAAAAAATATTTTATTGCTAGATATCAATGTTACTACTTGAGAAAACAATTTTATATACTATGATATTCAATTATTGATATCTGCCAAAATAAAATGAGAATGACTAGTGGAAATAAAGTAAAATCTAAAAACCAAAAAATTGTACATTTTTCCAAAATAAAAAAATTTTTTCTATAATAAAATTATATTCAGAATTCAAAAAATATAATTTTTATCTGAAAAATAAAATGAAAACATTGTTTTCCTTCAAATAATGAGTTTTCTACATGTTGAACAATTTCTTTTTTTTTCTACTTTTTCTGTCATATGTAACTTTCTATGTAACTTGTTTCTGTTAAATATGAGCAAAAACTATAATAGATACCAACATATAATAGAAAACTAATAATTTGTAGAGAATTTAATTTTTTACATGAATATGAAAACAAACAGAAAAAATTTTTTACACCTTAATTTGAAAATAAAAAAAATATACACATATTTTAAATAGGAAAGGGGACCCCACCATGTGCCAGCCCAATTTTTGAGATATCGCAATGAAATTTTAGGAGATTCTTTTTTGTTGCAAAGAAACTTTTAGAACATATTGAATCAAATAGAAAAAAAAAATCTGACAGCCTAATCCACACTAATAATTTGAATACCATTTCATTCCAACCAAGCAACTTACAGCCATCAACATTCAACATATTAGGCAATCCAAAATATGTTAAGAAACTTACAATTCCTGTAGCGTCAACTCTAGTCCCTACGATCTTTAATCGTATCACATCCTCTTCCTGTATGACAATGTCTTCCTGTTTACTTTTGTAACATGGGGGATTCACGTTTGGACAAAACTGCATATCAGCCGGAATAGACTGAAAATTATGAGATCATCAATAAATATCATACATGTTCTTGTACATTACCTTTTAACAATTCCAATGTTGAGGTTATTAATTTTTATTACAAGTCGAGGCTTGGCCTTTACGCCTCAACACTGGCCTGGTTTGGATTGGGGTTTAATAATAACTGTTGTCACCAATTCTAGAACAAAGTCCGAGACAGACCATTTAACATACTCTCTGACATACAGAGCAAGTGGTTTTACTCGACTGAAGTCAAAAACTCAAGTCAAATCTTTCATAGTCAGAATCAAACACAGTAAGTTCTAGTTCATAGATAACGCTTTTAACTATGATCCGCCATCGCTCAAGTATATAATCATACAAAATTTTACTTTTAAAGTATTAAAAATTAGATTAAATTTGGTGTAAAGTTGTGCTTTGGTAGCATGATCATACTTACATGATGTGAAATAAAGCAGCAAAGAGGTCCAATTTGTGCAAACATGCCCACCTGGGAAGTAATGTGAAAAACAATTTATTGCTTCACTCCAATTGAACATTGTATCCTCATTTATCATATTCGTACAAGAGAATTTTTAATATCTCCTTTCAAAATAATATCATTTTGGACAAGTTAAATCAACATGTCTTTGCTTAACAGATTTGCTTCAAAATATTTTAAAAATAATTGTGCCAGTGGCTGAATAAACTGATTAGTGGAAATCTGTTTGACAATAATGGAAACCTGCGCTTAAAGGTACCTATTAAATAAGTTGTTTGTAAAGACATCACTTGTATGTTACAAGTGTTAACAATAAATGGATATAGTGGCTTGTTATTATTAATTTATTAGAAAATTTTATGCTTCCTTATTTATCATTAATACACCATCTCAACCATTATTTCCCCATGCTCCGTGGTTTGCAGTGTCATCATTTGGTGTGATTAGCAACATTACCAATTCTCATTTTTTTCTTGTCATACACTTTTACAATATTGCAAAAAAAAAATACATTATAGAATGCAAAATCAACTTTATTTGCAGAGAATTTCCAGGAAACAAACTAAAATTACAAGCTAATGCATGTTGCATGCACAAACACAACTTTTAGTATCCTTATTGTCTATACTTTATTTAATGACATGCATTAAACTTTTTAAGTATGACAGATTTATTGCGCAATAACTATGTATTAAACTAGTATTAAAACCAACTATGGCAGTCCAACTAGAGTTTCCGCCTTTTGTCAATAAAATGTTTATTGTGAAAGAACGGTAATTGAATTTTAATTGAAGTATTGTCCATCACTAGCAACTACTTTTTTCCATTTTTCAGGCAGCATTCGGATTCCAAGTCTGAATAACTCCTTATCTTTTGAGGCTATCCATGAATCAACCCAATTTTTGATATCTTCATATGATGTGAACCGCTGCTCTGACAGAGTATGTGACATTGACCGGAACAAATGATAGTCAGACGACACAATGACTGGTGAATACGGCGGGTGGGGTAGTACTTCCCAATCAAGTGTTTTCATATAATTTTTCACTGGAACCGCTACATGCAGATGAGCATTATCATGTAGAAAAATAATTGTGTCATGTCTAGAGTAGTATTGAGGGCGTTTTTCCTTCAGAGCTCAGCTCAATCTCATCAGAGATTTGTGTTTTTGTGTTTTGTGTACTCGTTTGGTACAGAGTTCTAGTGATTGTTTCACTTGGATTAAGCAACTCTTCTGAGTCTAAATTTGAAAGTCAAAGTCAAATTTAGACTTTGTTTTTTGTCTTATTATAATGAAAATTTGTCATTGTAATAGACATTTGAAGTAACATTTAAATATTTATCGCTTAAAACTCTATAAGAATTGTTATTTTATATAATAATATTTTATTATAGTTTATACATTTTTTTATGACTTAAATAAATGATGTATTACTAAATACAAGCTAAATAAATAGATAATTCAATAATTCTATTTGAAACGCACATACATGCAGTTCTGTCTCTTTTGTAAGGGCATTTAGAGCGCACAGCCCTGGAACCCCTGGTCTGATAGGGGCCCCGAAATACAGACATTGTTGGACTTGCACATAAACTTGCATTATATTTTAATTCACATATTACTTAGCTTTTTAAAACAGTCTCAAACTCTTACTACCCAAAAGTCAAATTTTTTTAAGTCCAAAGGCCCTGACTGCATGTACCTAAAGACCCTTGGCTCTGTGTAAGGTTCCCAACTTCATGTGCTTATTAATATCAAATATATTTACAAATATTATTAGTGTCTTAGAAGTAGGGATATTTTTACAACTTTACTTAAAATGTCATAGATTTTTTCGTAATACTGAAATTGTTGCATTTCAATTTATTTAGAAATAGTAAATAATGTAAATAATAATGTAAAAAAATAAAAAATAAATAACAAATTTAAAAAACTTCTGTGTGTATAAAGAAATAAACTGACTGACTCTCGGTTATACCAATATACAGTTAAAACTATTGGGTCTAGATTAGAAATTTTCAATAGAGTTTTCTGTTACAGGCGAGTACTAAGGATTTTCGGAAATTCAATCTCTTAGGGGGTGAACTGAAACCGTTGAAGCCATAAATGTCAAAGTTAACATTTTAGTGAATTATAGGAATAAAAAAAAACTAAAGACATTGTTTTTTTTAATTAAACCTGAAGAGGATAAAATATTGCATGGAAAATCGAAACTGTAGCTCGTGATATCAAAATGTATGTTTTAGCTGATATAATTTATAACAATTAATGACATGCAAAATTTTTATTTAACCTCGAAGGGAATGACATGAGGGTTGAAATTTTTATATAGAAAACATATATTAAACCACTGACATTATTAACATTAAAATGTATATTGTAGATTACTTATTACAAATGAAATATGAAATGACTTGCATAGTTTTTGGAGAAGTAGCTGTAAGAGGGTGAAATAAGAGATGAAATGTTGTACGGTAGATCGAAACCGCTGAAGCTATTGATGTTACCACTTTTAGTTATGGTAATCATCTTTATATATAAACTTTAAACTTGCATATGTTTGTCACCGCAAAACTAGAAAACTAGATCTTTAATTAACTTGAAATTTTGACACGATATTGTAACATTTGGCCCGACTTCACATAAATTGTAGTTGTGTATTAAATATATACAGTGTAAACTCTTTATAACGAAACTCAAGGGACTGAGCATTTTTTGTCGTTATAGAGAGTTATCGTTATATGGAGTGAACAAAAAAAAACCAAATTAACAAGAATTTTTAATATGTATGTATGTCTTAGATAATAAATGCTTATACATATAAATTATTGTTTATTGTTGATTTGCATATCGACATCCCGCGCCTCATCGTTCATTTTACCGTACGTAATTTGATGACGGATTACGACTGATAATACGATAGGTACCCAGTATGCTTGGTCGAAGACCATCACTTCCGAGAAAACAATGCGTCATACTGCACGTGTTCAAGGCAATTAAGGATAACAAAAGCTAGACCGACCTCGGATGTTTGGAGCTTCAAAGTCTTTGTTACCTGATAACATAATATAAACAATAATACCGATAATAAATATTTACTGTCTAAAAATATGAACACATTTCTTCAGTAATAGAGATGGCGTATCGCTATAAAGAGTGTTTCAATATGTGAGTTTTAACACAAACCAACCAACTTGGGCTCACTCCAACGTTATAGGAGTTTATTGTTATAAAGGATAACGTTATAAAGAGTTTACACTGTATAATATATATACTATATATATTTAATAGTATTACTATTAATACTATTGAAATTGAAATCGAAACAGAGCAGAATCAAAAGCCTGAAAGAAGACCAAAATTGAGAATAGAACCAGAGTCGAAATTGAGTGTGAGACCGGAATTACAATCAAGGGCGTGACAGGAATTGAAATCAATAACAGAACTATGACCAGAATTAAAAGTTGAACGAGATTGCCCCTTATCCAACCACTTCATGCTACAAGTACAGAAATTAAATTCAGTAATTAATATATTGCACCATACCTTATTAACTTGAGTTACTATAGCATCTAAAACTTCACCCTTGAAAGGTCGGAACACTATAGCTTTATATTTAACTGGATACACAACAAAGCCCTGTCCAGGTTGAATCAAACCGGCTCCGATACTGTCAATTGTCGTTACGGCAATAACGAAACCATACCTGAAAAAATACATACCCTCTGTTATGGTTTTCAAAAACAAAAATAAATTTAAAGGTTTTAACATAAAACTCACTCATTTGAAACCATTTTGCTGTTCAATAAAATTGTATCTTATCTAGGATTAAAATGGTACTTTTGGACCTAAACAAATTTTATGACAGAGCCCAAGAATATGGGTTAGAAAGGAGAATGGGTGTTTTGGGTTATAAAGGGTCATGGATGATATTAATGTCAAATTAAAATACTGTTATTGAAGAACAAAGATAATTGAAAGATGTAATATAAAATTGAAAATTTTAAAAACCCCCAATGCAAAAAATGCAAACATTTTTAAAGCCAAAAATTAAACCTTATGTTGAGATATCAAATTCAATTAACATCTAGAAGTATCTATATATACTAATTGCATAAATTGATGGATGGTACAGTAAGGTTTGCTTGTTAAAATGGTGTTATAATGTCGCGGCGGAGTACCACATAAGTAAGCCAGGCCCTTTATGTGATTGAATATCTAGCAATTTACTAGTATTCCAACTCAAGTGGGTCAGAAACACTAGTAAATTGCAGATGCACCCCTTATACCTTATAACACCTCTCTTTTTGCATCAGGGGTTAAAATAAGAAAATGTTTCTTACTGAATGTGCTTAATTGGACCAGAATGATGATTGGATGCAATTCAAAATTTTCATTGGTCAAATTATAAAATCCATTATCCATTAAATAATACAAATGTGAGAATAATTCTAACAATTAAACACACACTTCGTTATAGTTACTAGTCATTTTACTGAAAACAATCTAGTACCCTTTTTCGCCATATTTACAATTAAGAAGGACATGTAAAGTAGATTAAGTATAATACATAAGAACACAATAAAAAAAAGAAAAGAAAAAATAGATAAAAAAGAAAATAAGCACGTATAAAAAGAAAAATAAGATGAATAAAAAAATAATATATATTGAAAAACCTGCCAAACCTGAATGAACAGCTGCACAAAAGATGATGCATAAAACTGAGAAAAACATGCAAGGACTATCGCATATGTGCATTAAGAGAGGATGAAATAAAGCCTAACAGAAGATATTGAATTATCAGTAACAGTGATAAGTTTCATCTTAAGAGCATTTAGACATTCTAAAAATGTAATATGATAAGATTTGTAATGTGAATTGTAATACATAATAAAATTTACTTATTAATAATGTAATATATACTACATTACCAAATATAAGGTCAGTGAAAAGTTTTTTCATATTTTATAATTCAATACAATTGATCATCATATTTTATTTGCAAATAATTCTATTATATATATGTCATTTTGTTCAATAACTTGTTGCCATTTTGTAGATAGTGACATAATCCCATGGCCATAGAAAGTTTAGGACTTCTAATCAAAAAACAATGATAGGTAGCTTTGACAGTTCTCTCGTGATGTTAACCGAACACTACTTAAAAAAATCTGAAGTGACTGAAACAGGTGGGAATCTGAGGGCATAAGGACAGGACTTTGTGGAGGATAATGCACATAATGAATAATGCCCTACCAATGCCACCATACACATAGCATCAACTTATTAATAGTTAAGCCGGGTTTTGCTAGACTATGGAGCTCTCTTGCCTTTTAACTTTTAACCATGATTTTTTTACACATTCTTGTCCTAGGTAATTCATTTTCCATTACCAGCCATCAATGTTTTCAAAAACGGTTCAATTACGTTTTAATATAGAATCATAAATATACAAATACACAATTTATTAGATATCTTTGAGTGAGCTCAGTTCATCCAGCTCTTTTCAAATGGGTAAAACTGCTTTGTGGTTAATCCCCAGGTCTTCAGCTATGTTGTAAGAACTAATATGCCAATCTTGCTCAACTTTTTCAAAATGGCATCGACTTTATCTGTACCAGGTCGACCAGAGTAAGGTTCATCTTTGACAATAAAATTGCCAGATTGAAAATGTTTGAACCAGTTTTGTGCTATTCTTACCGACACTGCATTAGGTCCATAAACGACACCATTTTTTTTTCATGGCTTGTCATATTTTTAATTTTATTGTAATAAAACTTCAAAATGCATTGAGTTTCTATGTTAGATTCACTCATTATAGTGGACAGAAAAACAATATAAAAATTGCGGGCCACCTTTTTTACTTTTTTTTAATGTCATCTTTTTAATAGTATCAAAACTCGCCAGACACATACAGTACAACCAAAGAAATTTTACTGCAACTTTTTACTTAGAAATTAATCAAAAACTTTTCCCCTGACCAAAATATATCAAACACTGTCTAAATGTTATTTTCTTTTGCTCTTTCATTTTTGTATTGAATTGCCAGTACATTAATAGAACTATTTAGTGTACAATAACAATGCCCTTATCAATTTTAGAAGTATATCGCGACGATAAGATTTCTTCACAATAATTGTAAGACTAAGTCACACTAAAAAATTATCAAAATTATTTGTGGCTGTAAATAGGCCACACTCCATACAATATTTCCCATTCTCCTTAAACAAGCAATTACAATATTCCCCATAGCCACATTAAAAAAAACCTTTTTGAGCAAATCCACTTGATTTAAAATGAAGTTAGTATCTCTGATGCTTGGTTAGTGAGTAGGTATTCAACGAATAAGTAATTCTATGTAATAACAAGCATTTGTCAGCTATTACGTAAACAATGGAACCTTAAAATAGGTTATTTAAGTAAGTTAAATTTAATAAACACGAAAAATCACAAGTCTACAGTAAACTTACTTTCCAGTGCAAGTTCCTTCGACTTCAGTATATAATTTTTGTCTCACCGTGTCCAGTAATTGTGGTCCAAAATAACGTGGATGTAATAAAATTTCATGCTCAAGTGATATCTGAAAATGTTAATTCAAATACTTCTTTAAAGATTCTGTGTAGTTTATAGGTTAGATTAAGTACACTAAGCCGTTAATTTGTAAAACACTCACGTGGTAAAACATTTTCCAATTTTACAATATCTATTACACAAAAAATTGTGTTCTTTTTACAAAAATAAGAATTAGGAGGCATTAATATTATGATAACAATATATATCCAATCTCCCAAACAAACATTAACGCTATCTGCATTCTGCCGCCACAGCAGTGTTACCATGGAAATATAGGTATGATATAGACCAAAAAATGTCCAAAAGCTTATTTCATTTCTTAACAGAAGACCAAATTTTGCCAGCAAAGGACTAATCTAAAAAAAAACCTTTATTTCTCTTTTGATATGCTTGTTATCAAAGGAAAGCCTTTTTTAAATGGAGAAACGAAATTGGCTTGCATAGAAGTAGAGGCTACTGACTGTCGTAATTTCGAAAAGGAAATCATTTTAAATGAGAATAAGACAAAACAGTATTAGATTTTTTATGTTAAGATTTACAATGTTGTTATTTTGTAGTTATTTATATTAGGTACCTTAACACTATGAAACTATATTTATAGGTATTTAGCCATTGGGCCAATATATCAATGCTAAATTGAAAATTTTAATAATTTTCGTCATTGGCACTAAATATTTTGGTTTGTTTAATGCAAACAGGTTATTTTCTTTTTCTTTTATTTCTTCTGGTCTGAATGATAGTTGTAATCTTCTTTCAAATTCATGATTATAAGCTGGGTTTCTTTTTGATCATAGGGTGCCGCTGTGTGTAATTTTTTTTATGAGCTCTACAAAGCAAAATGCTTTTTCTCCGTTAACAAAAACAGAAGCGCATACCTATTAGAGAATATTAAACTGCAATAGACTACAGATGTTATGGGAAACAAATAATTTTAACTTGGCAACCAAAAAGTATAGAAGAATTTTGTCTACAATAATATTTTTTTAATATCGCAAACAGCATATTCGCTTAAGAAATATGGGAAAATTATTTACACTTGTATGTGGTAAGGGAAAAATATTATTTGTTAGTAAATGCAAATATAGCAAATATTGCATTGTAAAACATGCAATCGGAAAAACATAATTAAAAGTAAGTAAATAAAAATATAACTCCAAATATGGTCAATATTTTAAGACATGTCTGAGAACTATAGCACTCTTAAAATCTTTTGAACGGCGATCGGACAAAGCTAGTAATGCACTAGTTGTAGTTGTACCTATACTTTCTATTGAAACCAATGAGTTTCAGATATTTTTGATTATATTTTAGTTTAAAGGATAGCTTTATTCAAGTGCGTATAGATACCCTTAATCAAAAATTACTCCCATTCGGATAATTCATTCATCTAATTTTACAAATGGAATTCCTTTTATTGCAAAACATTATATCCGACTTTGATTTCAGTTTTTTATATTTATATCAATGTGGCTATTTCGATATAAATAAATTCGTCGTAAATAAGTTGTATGATTTATTTTCTAAAATCTTTCGCGGTGTTTACTTTTAAATAAAAAAAGAGTCTACATAGATTTTTTTAAATTCGCGTATGAAATAAAAATAATAAATTAAATTTTATTTGATTTAACGTTTTATGTAATTGCAACCTTTTGACCGATTACTCTGCTACTCAAAATGCCAAATGAGTGGCATAACTAAACCTTGTAATCAGTTTGTTGTAAAAAATGGCAAAGACGTACGATTATTTATTCAAATTACTACTCATAGGTGATTCAGGAGTAGGTAAAACCTCAATATTATTTAGGTTTTCAGAAGACGCTTTTAATATTTCTTTTATTTCGACAATTGGTAAGTTGAATCAAAGGTTATTGTAAGATAGAGAGATATATAACTTTATACTTTTTGCATTATTTGTCATCTAGTTCTTTGTGGGAGCAGTAGTGAAGTGTCGATTAATTCAGTTGTTCAATTTGAAAAAAATTGTTACTTTTTAAATTTAGCTCTTATCAATTAATTGATCGAGAAATACATGACATCATGCACACTAATTGTAATTAGTGGAATCATACATTACAATGGCCTGTTGTTGCAGGCATTGACTTTAAAATTCGTACGATAGACCTCGACGGCAAGAAAGTAAAGCTACAAATATGGTTAGTGTCTTTGTTTTTATTCAATATATACTTTAATACATTTTCGTAAATGCTTCTTAATATTTATTGTAGGGATACCGCAGGCCAAGAAAGATTTCGAACAATAACAACCGCATACTATCGTGGCTCTATGGGTATAATGTTGGTTTATGACGTTACAAATGAGAAAAGTTTTGAAAACATAAAGAATTGGATTAGAAACATTGAAGAAAATGCTAGTGCAGATGTTGAAAAAATGATACTTGGTAACAAGTGTGATTTAGCTTCAAAGAGACAAGTAAGTAAAATAATCCCTTTTGCTCTCGTAAAAATCTCTTTGTTCATTATTTTTAACATAAAAAATTTACCATGTAAATGTTTCACAGAAGAAATTTATGGTCTAGATAATTTATTAATAGCTATTTAGAATTAACAATAGCTTATGACAGGTACTTATATCTTCTATCCCACACTTACATGTTGGGTCAACTTTTGATTGCCTTAAAATATAGGAACCCCCGAGCTATTTATTTCTGATTTAGTGGCTTAGACCTTCAGACTTAATGCAAGTTTCTGACTTTCAGATTACTGCCCAAACTTGAATGTAATAAGTCTTTACTTATTATATATATGACTATACATAAAAGTCTTAGTAGGAAATTCATCAGTAATTTTTTTATCAAAGAAATAAAAACTTTACTTTAGAACTAGTAATTTTATACACCACAGATCATGTAACATAAATCTTCCATATCACAGAAAGCAAGAAATTGTCAGCACAATAAGATTAATTTGATTCCTTTTTTTTTATCCAAATCCACTATCTGAATCATAATGTGTTGATGTTAGTATACACATCAACAATGTTAGTGTGAGTTAGATGTGTGACCAAAAAGAGATGAGCATGGAGCACCTCCATAAATTACTTCAACATTTTTATTGTGTCAATTGGAAACTGCTAAATATATATAAAACTGTTCTCAGATGTCACCAAATTGGTTACAACATCTGGCAACAGTTTAACATACTCCAAGGTGCAAAACAATTGGTTTATTTTGATATAACTGCTCCCGACATTTTTCATTTATAATATGTAAACGAAATGAGCTAGGAATCTGCAAAAGTCAGTAATAAAGAATTATCTGTCTAATATTGGGACTAACATTCTATATTTCAAAACTTTATAAAGATATTTTTTCTCAACTATCATGTATGATATGATATAGATGTTAGAATATTTACAAGGTTTTGTTTAACAGTATAGACTATTTACAACATATTTCCAAAACAAATATAGGTATATATATATTAAAGAACTTTCCTACCAAAAATTGAATATTGAAGTTGTTATCATTTGAATAGGTTCACAAGATTATTAGAAAATTATATTTTTGAAAACAAAAATCTTCATCTGTCACCAAATTAATAATAATAATTTAAACTCTGGAGACTAGGTTTTCACATGGTTTGATCTTTACATATCTCTTGCTTCATTGACACCCATCAATTTATCAATAATATTTGACAATTTAATAGATTATAAAGGGAATTTGATTATATGTCTGTCATATTTATTAACATGTTCCTTCTGTATAATTGTTGTAGATGAAAAATAATTTTAAGTTTATTTGTACATTTATTCATCATTATGTAATTATAAATTATTCTGGATAATAAAATTAGAAAGTAGAAACTACACTTTACTGTCTTTGAAAAAGAATAATCTGTTTATAAATCTTCCAACAATATTGTGATCAAGCAACTGTCATGATATAATATTAATAACACCAAAAAACACAAAAAGTAAAGATTTAAAAATCTTTAATGCTAATGTAAAGAGATTTTTAAAACTTTACTTCATAGACAAGGCATAATAGTAGAAACGACTTTCACCCATCTATTTAATGGACGAAACATATTTTAAATAAATTGTACAATGTTATAAAATATATTGCGAGTGATTTGGCTAAAAAATTCTTAGCCTGACTATGACTAATTAAAAATTTTGACAGGGACTTTTTAATTTTAAATATAGAACTCATTTGTTCAATGAAGAAGTTTTATACCAATCGAAAGTATGAAGTCTGTAAAATAATCTAATTTTGTATTTTATATCAAAATTAGACAACCCAATGTTTACAACATTGGGTTGTCTAATTTGATATAAAATACTTTTCATCTATTAAACAGATGGGTTAAGGTTGCTTCTAATTAGGATCTTGGACTATAAGGCAGTTAGAACCCAATACACTCCATAATATTTTTGTGCTACATTATATTCCATTATCCTTGGAAGTTTTATGTTCAGCCTGTGTTTTATAAATTTTTGTTATGTTTAGAAACATAAATTTCAGAACTTTTTTAGTATATTTTTTATTATGTAAGTTGTTATATTATTTTGTTGCATTTTAATATTTATCAGTATATTTTGAAATATAATGAAATTTGCATTCAATTAGATACTGCTCTATTCTTGTATACTTATACTCAATTAGATGCTGGCAGATATAAATTAGAATGTCCTTTTTTAGGTTTATATATGCAAAGGGTGTTAATAGGATTATTGTTAATCTTATGTTATATATTTATTCATCTGTCCTACATCTAAAGGATCTAATTGAAATTTTCACAGAGTATGTTTATATGAAGAATATCGTAATAAATAATAAAAATGTAGTAATATGAAAAATAAAAGCAACCAGACAAGCGTGTGTCAAGCTTGTTGAAAGAAAACACATTTTTTTTCCACAATATGTACATAACATGAATATAATATTGTATGGTGATATGGAATTCTCACTGTGTGATGGTGACTCGCACTAAGCCAATTTTTATTTCTTTTATTTATTAATGTCATTTTATGACAAGGTGCCCATAGAATGACAATTTTCGGTGTCAATAAATCATAAGAAAAATAAAAATATTAATTTCATTTCATTGATCATGTCAGTTCATGTTTTGTTATATTATTACATCGATAATCTATTTTGGCCTCCTTTAATAACGCCCATTGTTATTGATATTCATTTACCAGGTCTCAAGAGAGAGAGGGGAGCAATTAGCGATAGAATATCAAATAAAATTTGTGGAGACATCGGCAAAGGACTCTGTCAATGTTGAGGATGCTTTTTATACACTCGCCAGAGATATCAAAGCCAAAATGGAAAAGAAACAGGTATTCGCCATTACTTATTTTAATTGGATGGAATTGTGATAGAATTACGATTTGAACATTTATTCAAACATAAACGGCATGATGTATTTTTTAATTTTTCTGTCATTATATGCACTAAATATATATTTATGTACAATTTACTGTCCCTACACATTTATATGTTTATCACAGGGAAGGATTATATAATAATATTTATTCAGATAATATGGATTGTATTATCTGTGACTCGTTATACTAGGTTGTATCAAAAGGTTGTGTGCTTATTTAAATGGTTATGAACCCAATTGGTAAAAATATATATATTTTAGTGGATAGGCGGTATGTGAGACATCCCGCCTCCATGCTTGGCTGCTGTGAATGTTACTTCTATTACTAAATTTAAAAGAGAGAAATATTATTTAATTTGTAAAATAAAAAAAGTGAGATAGACAAGGAGTGTCTAGAAAAAGATGTAAACCCTGAGAGTACTAAAAATGAAAGGGGTTAGATGTAATTTAATATCCTTCTGCAGTCATATATATATATATATCTGCAGAGAAACCAAATAAACATAGTTCATATAGCAACCTCCATTTCATTGAAAATGTCGAGTATTGAAAATGAAAAGCCACTGGGACTATAGCAGTTTTACAAAGTGAAAATGCTTTAGTCTGTACAGTACTGCTATAATAAAATATTATATATTTTATGTCTAAAATAAAAATATTTTTATTTGATTATATAAAGAGTTCTTACACAAGGTTCATCTGCCTCATAAATACTTAGATTTTTTAATTCTGTAAATGACATCTTTTGGCACTATGACTCTTGAATTTACACAATACAGTTCTGTTATTTGGGACAATTTCAAAGTTTAAGGAAATTTTAGAGAAATATTACCATATAAGGTATTATAATCTACATCTTTTTCACATCTGCCGTCACAATCTAGTACCAAAAATAGCCATCAGTGCAGTTTTCATTGTAAATTTTTTCTCTATGATGTTGTAAAGTGTGATTTTACATTATGCAATATGTCCAATATTTTGCAGAAATTTAGAGTGGAAAGTACAGCGATACAGATGTCTTACAGTAAAGTATATTTTATAGGTTCTAAAGAATGATAATTCATTACTTCAAGCATTCGGCTGTTGACATTTGGCTGACATAGTGCACCCAATCTTTAAAGTTCACGTCTCGCTCAAAATGTTTATCCCAATGAGACACTAGCTATCAATTTATTTATTCAATGTTTTCAATCTCATGTCTTAAATCTCACTGAAATTGATAATTAATAGTGTTTTCATTACTTTAATTCATTTTTTTTTTACAATAATAATACAATAAAAATTTGCTGGCTCGACCGGTGTAATACCACATTCCAATATCACCCATGCGTGAAGTAACAGTTTTTGCTGTTCTGTTTCGTTCAGTGAGTGAGAGTTCCTGTGGCACATTTCCTCACCATTACCCCCATAACCTCCCTCCACAGCCCACAAGGAGGAAATCATCAGATATTCTATTCCTGCATAAAAGGCCGGCAATGCACTGGTGGCTGTTCTGAAGTCGCGAGTGTCCATGGGCGGCGGTGACCACCTATATTCTGGTCGCTTGCATGCTCGTTTGCCTTTCGATAATGTTTTTAAAAAATACCAAATGTATTTTATAGATATCGTCACTCTAAATGAAAAAGAATTTTTTTTATTTAAATTCTATCAATAATTAAAACTAAAATTTTTAAATACATTGATTGCCAGTTTTATTGATACTTTTTTTCGAATTATATTATTTTTAGCATGATACAAAAAATAGCCATGGCTTTTGGTATAGCCTAGTATTTTATTATTACCAAGTCTTTATCTGTGTTGAAAACGATATAACCTATACAGGAAAATTTTATATCTACATCCTTACCGTTTACCTACTTCACGTTACCTAATGTATGAAATGTTAATATTGCCATCAATATTTTAATAATAATATCATCATATAAAAGAATTAACAAACCTGCAGTGTAATATTAGATTGCAGATTTATTAATTTGATTACATATGTAACTATAGAATTAAAATTATATTTGACACTAGTTCAGTATAGGGTAAATCTTTCAGACTTTATATTAATCCCGTTACCTTTTTTGATCCCTAGTCTGATTCCAGTTTTGGTTATATTTTTCATTTTTCGCTACAGAGTTCTAACCCTGTCTAGGTTCGGTGTTTTGTCCCCCTTTCGGACCTCATTGTTAGTTTGGAAACTTTCACAGCTTCATCAATATTCATACATGATTACAGTAATCTGCAAATCTTTGCTCCCTAGGCGCATACGTGCATGGGACAACAACATGCATTGAAAGAAAGTAACAAAAAAGCTTAGAATACTTGGTAACTCTAATGCCAATTTTTGCACAACTCATTGATAACTTTGAAAGTACTTTACGTTTTTCTGCAGGAATCTATCTCATTGTCAATTCAGAATAAATAAAATATCGTATGGGTTTTTCCATGACACATGCTACATCCGTAACAATCACTCCGACTGGATGTATAATTTAAGCATGTTGTTGTGAGAACAATGTTGAGAACAAACTCAGTTTCATGTTTGTAACGTTTTTAGAATCAGAATGATATTTCAATGAAATGCATATTTGATTCTTTACATGTTTACATCATTTACACATTTCCCTTATATGTAGTTAAGTATTTCATACTGGGCCATTATTATAATAGACCAAATCAAAACCTCAAGTGAAATAATTTTAACTTTTAGATATAATGTTTTGAAGTAAAGAATTTTTAAATTCTGACCTGTTATGCATGTCTTATTTCTGAACATGCTTAAAATCAACTGGATTCTGCCCTTAATAGATATTAATAATTAAAGAAATCTTATATAAATTTTATCAATGCACATTCTTTAGTTACTATGAGCTTTGGCCTCATTTACATAATTATTTGTGCAATGGTAAATGTTGCCCATACTTTGCTTTAAACGGTGTTTAAGATGATGCAAGAAAAAGCTTATTATTAACTTTAAAATATTTATACATTATCTATTTAATAATTGCTGCTATATCTATATTTTATATACTATTCAATTTAATACGTCTTTTGTTTCATGATACATCACGGGTATAGAAGGTAAAATATTTGCCATGTTTTTATTGCTTTTCCCAAAATAGATATTTAATAGTTAAAGCTTAGCTATAATTTGCTTTCACACACAAAAATAATGTAGTGTTAGAAGCTATTTTTGCAGTGTACTACAAAGTTTTATGGCTGGTTTAAGATTCAGTACATGTTTACTAAAATATTTTATCGATATTTTTGCATTTACTAAAAATCTACATTTAATATAATTTTAATAGTAGTTTATTTTAATGAGTTTTTTCTTTAATAATGACCAATTTCATATTCTTGTAATGTTCCATATATTCTATACAATTTCTCTAAAATTATTAGCAAAGTTGGAATATTAGAATAACAACTTTCCATTTTCTCAGTTTTCATTTTGAAATAAACAAATATTTAACATGTATCTTTAAGAAAATAGAACTATTCTATTTTAGCTTAATTTAAAATATTATTTGGATGCACTAACATTATGTTTTTGTTAAATATGTTTTTGGATGTATATCTATAACATAATGTACCACGTCGCTTTCGCAGGCATGTTGCGTCAGGTTTTTATTATCCCACTACTGTAGCATACCTTCTGACAATGTTTTTATATCCGATTGAGAGGCTCGAACCTTCAAGCCACCTTTCTGACCTAGTACAGGTTGGGGGAACCTAATGACCATTGTCACCAATGAGGTGACAACATTCAGTGATGGTGGTTTAATACGCTCTCCAAGGTGTTAAGTGTATGGTATAATTTGATTTAAGTAAAAAATTAAACGGTCAATTTACCTTTGGTTATAACACGAAATTGGTAACCTTTAATGTGAAGGCGACGTTCTTGAACACTGAGCTGCCACAGCTCTTCACAGGAATGGAAAATCAATCATTTTCTATAAAACTGAGAAATAGTTATGTTTATATGTTGTAACGAAAAACCCTTTTACTATCCATTTGTCTCGTGTTTACTGTCATTGACCATTACAAAATTAAATCATATTGACAACTACTGTTGTCAAAAAGTTATAGTTGGCCGGTCACTTTCCCTATATGGCCATGTGAAACAAAGGAGCAATGTTGCAAAAGAGAGGGAGTTAATTTAAATTGAATGGGAACTGTAGGACACCACAAGAATGGCTACTAAAAAGAAAAACACAACATACAACAGTAACTATAAATAAAACTATAATAAATAACAATTTGAAAATTTGATAGAATAAATAACCGTGAGCATCACAAGATTCATGGATGTATATACATTAACATGGCATTGCTATCATAAGTCCACCATGTGCACCCGTGAATCCCGTCATGCTGTACTGAGCTGGTCTAGTTTAAGTAGTGGAGGATCATAGCATTAGGTAACAGCAAACTCAAAGCAAATGGCTAGTAATTTATAAATAGAATCTTATAATTATTATGATAATTATAAGATTCTATCCATTTTGTTACATTTTAATTGGCATATTAGGATGTTTCAAATGAAAAAATACTGATTCATGGTTGACAATTTGAAAATTGGATATTTACTATCAAGAATTGATAATAGTTATAAAAAAGTGTTTCAAATGATTGAACTAGTAACCTTTAATATCTAACAGTTTAATAAGGGCTTCAGAACCTAAAATTATATGCCAAGTCAATCCTATTGTCAACACATTTATTTGAATAACAATTCTATATTTTTACGTCTTAGTTGTCTCTTAATAAATTTGAAACGAAATTTAGTTCAGTTAGTACAAGTGTTAAATCAGTATAATATTTATAATATAGTAATAATTAATTGTAATTTGATAAATGCTTTGTGAATCATTAACACAACTTATCAAAAAATCAACATTTTGATCAGTAAAGTATTTTATTCATATGTTTGACCATTCAAGTTGTCACTCCTCTTTTGAAGAATTAAACGTAGTTTATTTATTTTTAGATTGTAGTGACTAGTGTGTATTGAAAAGGAATTAGAAGTCATCAGTATAACTTTTAAATTCTATTTGTTATTGAACTGTCAAATCAAACATAGAAACCATCAATAGTTAATTGTAATCCTAACCCAAAATTGGAAACAAAATTAATAATCATAATAAAAGTTATGTTATTTAAATTTATACTATATATGTTTATATAAAATTGTTATAATCATAAATTTCATATGTTCAAATCGATAAAGAATAAATTTATTTATTGAATGTGTTGCTAATTAATTTTTTATTTCATTAAATAGGAAGCAAGCAATCCTCAAACAAGGAGTGGCGCGCATCACCTGCGAGCCAACGATCAACAACGCAAGCCGACGTCGTGGTTGGCTCGCTGCTCCTTGCTCTGACGTTGTACCCCACCATCACACACCCTCTGCACACCCATATAACCACTTTATCATTATTAACAGCTGAACCCCAGAACTCGAGCTTTTTTATCTAAACAAAATTCATTTATTCCTAACTGAATCGTTTAGCTCAATTTTAAATAATTTGTAGGAGGTATGAAAGATGAGTATTTGTGATAAATAATAAACATACTTAAGTTCTTTTCATGTTGATTGAACATATTTTTAACCAGTAATAAACCCTAAATGAATTCATTCAGAAACGTTGATTATCCCACTCATTGTTTTAAAAAAAAAGTGTGTTATCCTAACATTAGTGTGTGACAATTGAATATATCTCTTTCCGATATACTATGGAAACAGTACAGTTAACAAAGTATTGTATAGAACAAAATTTATCATGATTATTTTATCCATGTATTAGACACCATAAACACTGATCTTATCACAATCATTTTTCTTCAATCTCAATTTTCTTATTGATGTAATAAATGCATGTTGTTAGTGACAAGTGCTAGGCAATCTTGACTTTACTCGTCAAAGTCGGTCATAGTTTTGGGGTTGCAAAAGCCAACTAAGTATTTTTTGACATCACAATTTATCTGTGGCCGGTGCATACATAAGTTTGCGGCTTGTTTATGAGAGTACTGACTTTAAATGTTAAACGTGTGATACATGAACTTCTTATTCAATGTTATGTCGCCATATTCATGAATAAAATTCTATTTAGGGCTTACTTGCCTCAACACTAATGATTTAATAATTAAATAAGGCCATTTATTTTGTATGTCTAAGAAAAATGAATGTGCATTAAATGTTTAAGATGAAATAGCAAAAATTGTGGGCGAGTATGCTTTTAGCAGTGAGTGGGTGAAAAAAAAGACAATTTTAATGAGTCTCGCTGGTTGCTCGCAGCAATGTGATTTATGCATTAGAAAGACATTGGGGTCGGTATTTTCATAAGCACATACCCGCCTTTCGGGTGGCCACCCCGCACCTAGTTTTTATATTTTTATATCCACCACTATTTGGTCAGAGGACTTTATTATGAACAGTATTCCAGTGGATTAGTTGTAATTTTTTTTTTTATCATCTGCGAGGTGTCGCTTGTGTTTAGGGCAAATTCTACATTGGTGTTGTATTACATATTTAAATATAAAAGAAAAGGTTTTATGGAAATTAAAGAGATATTATTTCAATAGATTATTTAGCTCTACTTTTTTCTTTTGCTATATTAAGTTTATATATTATTTTAAATGTAATATATATTATTTAATTTGAATAAACAGTGCTTTTTATAATACATGTTTTATTGATCTCAAAACTCCGTGGTAAATATGCAACAATAACATTATACATACTAGTATGCTTTAAAAAGATGAATTTGTTATTTTTTTATTCCAGTTTTTGAAAGTGCTTCTTGAGAGTTCCATTGCCAAAGACTAAAAAGTAACTCATATAGTTTCATCCTGTGTCGATCTATGATACATCATAAGGATACAATAGATCATAGATTTGTAACTTCCATTATTTTATCTATTCTGATGAAATTATTCATATAGATAATAGGAGTAACTTGTTATACTTAACATTGAAAAACAAATTTTTTTTACATTCCTTTGTGTAAGGTTTCCTTTGATAAATATTGCAAAACACTAAGAGCGGTGTGCTTCGAACTCTCATGTGCAATAGTAAACTGCTAAATATTAAAGTTAAAAACTAAACATATCAAAATATCAAGAATCTTAGAAATATTGGCATTAGACATTAATTTAATATCACAAATGCTAATATCTTTAAGATTACTTCGTTAATTGTCAATTGTGACGTTAAAGGGACTTATTTTGACATGTTTAGCTTATAACTTAAACAGTTAATCATTTCAATGCAAATTTAAAGCACAACGCTGTAAGGGTTTCAACTAAATCTTTCTAAAAGGTATACTTTGTAGATTATTACCTGCCGAATTTTTGTCCTTCCTCTAACTTTTGAAGTATTTCTTCCTGATTTTTAAACATATTAATATTTATAAATCTAAAAAATTGTAGCTTTATAAATGAAAATTTGATATTAATTATCATGTGAGAATAATATACTACATTAAATATTCCTAACTGAAGCACAGCAAGTCTAATTTATGCAATACGTAAACAAGCACAAATAAAGTACACACATCTCTAATATTAGGTAGATAATTATTATTACCATGTCAATATTTATTATAGAATTAAAAATGTCTAATATTGATACACTAATTATAAATGTTGGTAGATAACTGATTATGAAACAATGACAAAGTTGTTGAAAAAAGATGCTTCCATAGACACTGACTAAAATAATTGATCTTGTTGTACATGAGATCTCATAACATTTTGCAGGGTAAGAATTATGTTGCAAAATGCATTTTTTAACACTATTTCTGGTGGGTTATTTTAAACAAACCTTCATTTTTTTAAATATCTGCAATTTTTAGCAATGAGTCACTAGGCTATATGGATATATATGTGGAATTTAATACAATATGTACCTACCATTCAAACATGTATTTGTACACACTATTTAATTTTTAGATTGATATTTTTAAATTTATAAAATATTACGATAACTCTTTGATTTAAACTCGGTGTAATTGCAATTTTCATATCATTGTATTCCTTGATATAAAATCCTCAATCCTGTAATCCAAGACTTCCATCTCGAATTATTATTATTGTTTTTATTAAATAATTTATATTTCACTGACTACTACGTATCCAACTTTTCCAATTTAATATGTCCAAATGAGAAGTTTTAGGCATATCCATTTTCTGTAAAATTTTGTGAAGCCAGTATCCAGATTTGTGGAGCAGAGATACACATTGATATTTTATGATAAGGGTTGTAATGAAATGAGACATTAGATTAACAATAGAAACTAGCTTTTAATTTCAACAATATGCATATGGATGAAAATAAGAATGTTATCACGAAAGTAACAAACTTTTCCATCTAAAATGAAAGTAAATTAATATGGAATCTTATAGTTATCATTAATTTATGTAGCCTGTGCTGACTTTCTAAAAGGACTAAGAGCTAATTTTTTTAATCCTATTAAGGCACCTTTGGATCCTAACACTAATATTTCTAATAGCTTGTTACACGCAAAGAGAAACACTTCATAAGCTATTTTTGAGCCTTTTCTCCAATACACAATATAAAGAGGAAGTGGTGGGAGTGAATCTGACCAGATGCCATTTCTTAGACTTTTAGCTTTTGCTTCTGCTGAAAGGAGCACTGGCGCTATTTGAGACTCAACTGTGTTTTTCTTTACTTCCACAGGAACTGAGACTTTAGCAAACCCGAGCTCCACCAGTTTTTTGCCAATATCTAATGTTTCGATCGTTTTGTTCTGAAAAAAATAGAAAATATTTAGAACAAATGTTTTAAATATAAGTAAAACAATTTGATCAGTAAAATATTTATAAACAGTATACTTTTTTAAAATTTTCACTTCATGTTAACACACTAACTAACTGTTAAGCTTCGATTTATGTGAGGATATGAATATATAAAAGCAAAAACATATTAAGTAATAATAAATTTTATGAATCTTAATTTTAGTACTGAATTTTGAATTTACTAAACCAACTTTTAATTAATATTCAAATATGGTTTCAAATGTTTAGAAATTAGTACTTTCAATTATATATGATAACATTTATCTGATAAACAACTCTTATCATATCAATAAAATATTATTCTCCTCATAAACATAGAGATCAAAATATAGTTTTTTTTATGAAATGAACCTCAGGTTGAGGTAAATGCAGGAAAACAGTTGAAACAAGTTCTTCTTTCTCTCTAGTAATGGGTTTCAGTGTCAATTTCCGGCCTTTTGCTACACAGTCCAACCAATTAACTGCATTACCACTCACAATGTCCACACCCCAAATCTAAGGAGAAAATCATCACACATATAAAAATGTTGGCAAGAAACTAAACAGTTGAAGTACACTCATGACATTGATAACTAACCTTGACTGGTAACGGAGGTTTGCTGGAATGCCAAAAAGGTAAATACACAGGCGCGCGGTGATCAACAAGTACACGCACTGGGGAGTGTTTCACACCTGCATACACTCCTTTCATAGGTTCATGATTGCGAAAGAAATGTGCAGGTATTTTATCAGCCTTTGAGAACTTGCTAACCTGTTTATTAAGATTGTTTACTTGTTATGTAATTGAATTCATGATATAGAATTTGTAGAATCGTTATTACCGGTCTTATTTTATGAATAGAGAAGGCCAGTCCAGCTGTTGCTATGGCATAAACAGCAATCTGAAAGTTTCAAAGTAACGTATAAAACTTGACAACTGCTTCAAAGTAATGAATACAAGACATTACTTACATTAACCCCACGATAGTCTTGTTGTAATAAGTATGCAACATTTTGAAGCAGGCCATCTTTATGTGCAGACATTCTGTTGGTAGCGTACAAATTTTCAAACGTTCATAATTTATGTTAGCTCATCGGTATTTTCAGATTTTCGAATTTGTTCACGTCAAAATACCTTTTGACAGTAGACTTGACAGTTAATGATACAAAGACTCTATTTTCAAATAAACTCAACCAATTAAAAAAACAATATTTATTTCTCTTCTTTTAATACGATATTTTGTTAAATACACATAATTTTTTTGTTGAACCTCAGTCTGTACAGTACAACGTTCGAAGTTCTGCCGCTGTGAAATTAGTCACGAAAGCGTCTCAATAGCGTAAAATTGGAACGCGGGGTGAAGGAAAAGTAGGGGAGCATCGAACTTGCACATTGCATAATTCGTATGCAATTCTGAGCAGCAGAGTTTAGTACGTTGTACTTCTACCAGGTATTCTGTAATTCCATGCTGTCCATTCGAAAACAGTCATCATTCATTTCACGACAGCTAATAATATAATTATATGGTATAATCTGTAGATAATACTATATACTTTCTTCGTGATGAACCATAATAACGCAATGCACCACCTTCTAATTGATCGCGTTCGCTAGTGTTCATTCATAGAGAGCGGGTCGCCGTCAATCAAAATTGACCCCAGATAAACACAACGCCTGTAATTTATTTACATTCATTGCGTGCAAATATTACTTCACTCGATGCCTGTAATCTTTACAGAGTAGTAGATAATGAAGAATCAAAAAGTGAAAAAAAATAGGAATTATTACAATAAAAAAATTGTTCCTCTTTTAATAAATGTGTCCTATTTATCACGCAAATTTTATTTTATTTTACTAACGTTATACATAACTAAAATATAAATTATTTTCATACCATGAACAAAAATACAAAAATAAAATTGCTTGACTGAATTTTGACGTCATAGCTATACGGACTTCATTGGTTTAAAATAATTAATGTGCGGTTCACTTGCATATCGAGTCATATATAAGTAGGTTACTTAATTTAAAATAATTGAAAAAGAAATTGTCGAGGAACCATTATTTTTCAGTAACCTATTAAATGTAATTTTATATGAAAATGTTGATATTTTTTTTAATACTTTCATAGGTAAATTATCCTAATAAGAAAACATGAAGCTTTGCAGCGGATGCAATTATTTTTATATATACGAACCATTTAATCTCCTCACGCTATTGTCATCTTTTTTCTTGATTTGATAACAGACATCATTTAGCTATCATGATGGTAGTGGTTGTTGGTTGTCCATTATAAGCTATCGCGAACTATCAAAAATTTTGATAAACTATATTTTAGGACATCGACATGTAGCATTCCACTTTGTTAGTTATTGTTAATTATTGATAACCATTTTTCATTTCAGCTCAATTTTCAATGTCTAATAGTAACAATTTTTTAATCCTCGAAAAAAATAAAGCATTAAAGATTTTACTTTTGGAATATTCAACACGTACTTTTGTTTAACTGAGTGGTAACTTGTTTTGCAATTGTCCTGAAGGATTTTAATTTTCATCATGGCCTGACTGAGTTTTTTGATTGAAGTAAAGTCATAACATTTTCTAGTCTCCTAGAGCTAGCTAAGACATTAAGTCGACAGTATAGCAAATTGTGTCTGCATTTATGACAACGACGGTTAGTAGACTCTAACAGGATCTTAGAAATAGATAGCTTAACTTTCATAATTAAATCAAAATATTAAGATGGAATATATCTCTAAATCTACGACACCAACTCTACCTTAGTATTTCAAAGTACATCTATATATGCGCATTATTATTTCTAGTTTGATAATGTTCTGTATCTTCATAACATAAGATTTTGTAGTCTATAAAACAAAGATAGTTATATAAAACATGTATAAAATACATGTTTTATGTTTTTTATTTTATACACACGTATTTTATACGTTTTATAAACATGTTTTAAGTTTTTTTTTAGAAAGTTTTAGGCACTTAGCGAGTGTTTATTTGAAATGCATCAGTGGCAGACAAATGATTTGGAGAAACTTCGATGACGATTTAACATAAAATACATATACAGAATGACGTCAGAGGCGCATAACAAAATTCTATGCCAGAAATTACTATTGATATAAAAACAATTTTTCTGCTATTTTTAAGTTCATGAAATCATTACATTTAATGGTGGCAACACAAATATTCCACGTCAACTTTTTGACAGATTCAGTTTGAGTTGTTCATGTTTGGTGTGGTGAATATTTCGAAAAATTGGTTAGCATAATGATTACTGTTCTGAACACTATTGATACTGGACATGAAGACATGATACATGATGCTGAGTTAGATTATTACGGCTTAAGATTAGCTACATGCTCGTCGGATAATTCTGTTAAAATTTATGATATCAAGAGCGGCACACAAACATTAGTCGTCGATTTGAAGGGACATTTTGGCCCAGTCTGGCAAGTGGCTTGGGCTCATCCTAAGTTTGGAAATCTTCTAGCGTCTTGCTCTTATGACAGAAAAGTAATTATATGGAAAGAAACTGTAGAGTGGAGTAAACTTTATGAGTATACTGGCCATGAAAGTTCCGTGAATTCTGTTGCATGGGCTCCTGCAGAATATGGGCTAATGTTAGCTTGCTGCAGTTCAGATGGTGCAATTTCAATTCTAACTTATAATCAAGATGGAGGCAATTGGGAAACAAAAAAAATTCCTGGTGCTCATGCAATCGGTTGCAATTCTATAAGCTGGTGCCCAGCAATATCTGCTGATCTTAATTTAGATCCTCTTAGTAATAGAGAAGCACCTAAACGTTTGGTTTCTGGAGGATGTGATAACTTGATAAAGGTGTGTTCAAAATTTTGAAATATGTTTTGATTTTGATATGCCAAAGTACTAATTTTGTGTTTTCATTATTTTTAGATTTGGAGAGAACAAGGTGATCAGTGGGTTGAGGAAAATCGGCTGGAGATGCACATGGATTGGGTACGTGATGTTGCTTGGGCTCCTTCTTTAGGTTTACAACGTTCGATGATTGCCAGTTGTTCACAAGACAAAAGAGTTGTTATTTGGACAAGTGATGATAATGTATCTTGGAATCCTACATTACTCCAGACATTTGATGATGTTGTATGGAGTGTAAGCTGGTCATTAACAGGAAACATCCTTGCTGTATCGGGAGGTGATAATAAAGTAAGTTTATGGCGAGAAGGTAGTGATGGCCAATGGGTGTGCATCAGTGAAGTTGCAAAAGGCTTGGGACAAACTCCTAGTGAAGAAAGAGCATTGTAATTTTTATGTATATTTCATTATTACATTAATATAACTCAGTTCGTAATATTGCATTTTTAATGTGTTCTAATTTCCTTATTTTCATTAAGCCTGATACTGATATATATATATATATATATATATATATATATATATATATATATATATATATATATATATATATATAAAACAAAAAAAAATAACGCACTTAATTTCATTCTTTTTTTTTATTTAATATACCTACCTACGCTAATGCAAGAATATCCACACTATTTGTATATATATGTATATATTGCCTTTAACTATGCAAAATAGATTTTCATTTGTTCCATTTGGAATTAAAATATTAATTTAAAAAAAACAAATAAACATGAATTTAAATGTTTAAGGGAAACATATAAAATTCTTAATGTTGCAGAATTTTTGTTTCAATTTAGTAAGGGATCTAAATTCAGAGTCCTAATTCCCTTAAATAGCTTCACCAGGTAGTGAAGCTATTTAAGGGAATTCTAGGTAGAATCAAAACCAAACTGCATTGACTAGAATATTGAGAAAAATGCTACTGTTCATTTGTCTGCCATTTCCTGGCTGCCTTAAACAGGTAGGGTGGTTCTTTAGAGGTTGCAGATTTCAGACTCAAAATCAATGACATCTACTAGGGAATATCAAACACATACACTCATCAAATTTACAGTAGCATAATATTGACATGTACACTCGATGGAATGTGACAATCTTCACGTTTCAACCTTTAATTTTCATCTGAAAATTCAACTTTTAAACACTGAATAGTTGTTAGTTATCACTGTACTTTGCACTTTTACAATATTTTTCATTGATATGGCACATTGATGCTTTCAAAAGCTTTCACGGTGCTATGCCTCCGAAGATAGGGCCGCACTCATTAGAGGTGGTACATGCTGCAGATCTTCCTACATGGCTACACTTTGCCCCTAAGATGCTAGGTAGGTGCATCATCGGTAGGCGGTCATTGCTAGATTGTGATCTAAGGAGTAGAAAGTTAATCAAAAATAAAGCGTGTGAGACTCCTTGACCTCTTTAAAAGCGCCATTGGAATTTGTGAATCCTCAACACAAATCCAGCATCTTACGTGTTAACTACCAATGCTTTACTGTGACTGACCCTTCAAAATTGATTCAAGAGTGAAAGAGATGTGCGTCCTCTATAGAAGTCTCATCAGATAGGGAAAGAATGTCATCAGTGCACAACTCTAAGGCATGGTACGATTCATCCCCTCAAATGCATTCCGCCGGTCGTCTCAGGGCTCCTTATTAATTTACACGATATGGCGTAGCCAAGTGTCGCACCAGAATGGCAGAGATTAAACCATCAAGTTGCTTAGCAAATCAAAGGACGCTATTCATACAATGAAATTTACATAACACAAGCATTAAAATAATACCAAATTAAACAAATGTATATCTTATTAATTATAATGAGCAATTTATGTTTATAAACCAGGGTGTCCAGTAAACCCTTGAAGTATTTTTCAGCACTGGTAGGTCTGATCATTATCTATCAAAATATCACATTATAACCCTAGTAAATGCCTCATGGTTTTTGGGATATTGAATATTTAAAATTATAGGTATTTTTCTTCTTGACTCAGATTTTTAAAGGTTGTGGCTATAAAAAGCAATTTATAATTATTTTTGTTTTCATTTATTATTATCATTTACTGGTGCTATCCAATGTAAACAATAATTCAATATTATTTACATTTTTAAATAAAGAAAAATACTTCAATAATTCAACTAACTGTTCAATACCCAAGAAGTATCGTTTAGCAAAAAACAACCCAATTTTACAAGTGTTGTCAAAAAATGTGCTATACAGTATTTGCCCATTATTTTAAAAATGTGTCCATTACATCCGCAAAACAAAAGACCTCCAAGATTAAAAAAATATAATATTATTTTATACAAATAAAAAAAAATCTAAAAAAAGATAAACATAATTGTAGCGAATCATACTTATTTTTAATTTTAAGATACAGTAAATAAAGTACAAAGTACTTACAACATCCATTGCTATTTTAAATGTGAGTTAATTCTAGAATTTCTTAAAATTTTATCTGCTACACTCCATGTGAGTATGCTGATATGTATTTTGCTAGGTTCTATCCTGTAAAATATTGAAATAAATTGCATTTCAAATTTACTTTTACTGCAATAGGTAATGCATTTTGCACTGTGTACTCAAGTGTGCATATATATAACATGGGTACTTTGGAAATGGCTAATGTAAATTTGAAAACATTAATAAAGTTTTCATTTTTATCTATTCAAGTATTCCCTATAAAAATGAGTATTTTTTACTAACATTGCTTTATAGCACTTTCTCATAAATTTCTAAAATGGCACCACACTATAAACTACAGATAGCACTATGTAATATAAAATACATAGATAAATTTTATATAGTATTATATTATCTATCTAAACATTTATTGTTGGAAATTAAGATAAGCAATTGTTGTATAGGAATTATCATCATATTCCTACAATAGACTCGAAAGACATCGAAGCAAAGCTTGGTAGCCTACATACATTCTCTCCTAATAATAAACTGACACAAATATACACAAGGGACAACTAAGCCACTTTTCACTTGCTTGAGACCCGATTCCCAATTCAGAGGCTGTATAAATACACCACCGGTGAAAGCATACTGTACAGAAAATTCTTGAAGATTGGACAAATTAAGTGATATAACTACATGGTATATTAAAATTTTACCTGTACGATGTTCATTGTGCGTGTTAATTTTCAGTTTTTGAATTACAATAAAACTATTAACAATGGATTTTCAAAGATTTTAATTAAAACTATGATTTAGTTAAATATTTTATTGCTTTTACGTAATATCACATGCATCCCAAATTAAACTGAATCATCTCTAATAACAGAGGCATCTTATAATATTTGGCAATGCTTTTGAATGTGGGTTAGTTGTGTGTTGATGTCAGTCAGAGGAACCATTAATGCGAAATCCCCAGCACACTCGCAGACCACTGATAAATTCTCACGTTTCACCTGCACAAATAAAAATAGAAGATAAAATAAAATACTCACTTTAGAAATGAAGACAAATATGTTAGAAACTAAATAATACTTTGAAGTCTTCATAGCAATAACAATATATATTTTGATAACATGGAATAATTATATAACAGAACAATGAAAATTTTCATTAGAAAGAAAATTATTGCAATAATTACTACTTCTATTTCCTTTTTTATACACATAAATATTGTTTTATTATTGCTTTTATTCTAAAACTGTATAGCTGTAATAAATATATAAATTACATAATTACCTGATGGCATCTAGTACAAATTAAGTCCTGCAATGTAAAAGCCATAGCTCTTCTATTTAATGCCTCAGTCAGCCTCCATTCTAACTGCTGATTGTCATAAGGAGTTCCACAAGTGGCACACAAGCAAACTTGCCTATAAAAAATTTACAGAATTTGTATTTATCAACCGATTTTGAGTTATCAAGATATTAAAGAACAGAGACAAAATAAAAAAATTCATAACATTGTTTTCATTCTTTTTATAAGCTTATTCTTATTACAACAACTCGACTTGTAAAATTTCCTTATAAAATGAAACAATTTTCTGTTTGTCTATTTGTGTTTTTAGAATTTGAATTTGATTTACATGATACATTTTTGAGTATAGAAATATGTTATTTGATCACATTTTAATGTTCATCTGGTTACGATAATTTATTAACAGTAATAATTTTAGTACATCATGTCAGAAAGAAAATGCATTGCTATCACTACTTAGCATTGGCAATGCACAGCAAATTTCATATTTGGATGTGGGTATATAAGTTTGTATGCAAAGAATGATGACATCATACATGCTAAACATTAATAGTTTTTGGCCCACAGCTCTGCTTCTATGCGCTTTAATAACATTTAGTTTGTTAATAGATCCTATCAATGCCCAAGATATAAGCTATATTTTATGGTATTGTGTATAAATTAAAGAAAAAAAAAAATTTTAAATTTATATTTTTACTTCATTTTGCCGGCCATGTGTATTTGCTTAATTTACTTGGAGAGGAACAGCAATGAGGAAGATAGATAAGAATTAAGATAAAAAGAGAGAAGGTAGAAGAAAATGTGTAGTGAGAATGTGAGCAAAGAGAAAGTAACAGTAAAAGTAAGAAAAAGTGGGAAACAGATTGAGAGACAGCACAAAATACAAAAAAGATATTTAAATCGAGAATAGGAGTCAAAATCGCAATCCGTAATAGAACCAAAATGAGGTATAGGATGAAGTTTTAATAAAGTTACTATAAAACTAAACATTATAAATAAAACTAACAGAGCTGTGTTTCCATATTACAAATATTTTAAAATAAATTGTGAAAGTAGGCCATCGGGATCAAATAAGTCTCAGTCTTTAGATAGTTCTGAATTCAAAATAATATTTTTGTTTTTTTCTATCTATTGATTATTGTGGTATCATGTGAAAGTTACAGAATGGATTTTGAAAAGTTTTTTACACTTTGGAGCATGGGGTCCCACTTAAAACCTAAGCCAAGTTTATCAAATTTTGAAGTCTACATGGATGAAGTCATGGACAAATACTTTATTTCATATAACTTTTTACATTACATAAAAGTAATACATATTTAAATACTAGCAAAAAATAAAGGTATTGGAACGAAGTTCCTTATGGCGGGCTTGGAGGATAGGGATTTTGCTGCGCAACCGAACTGAAAAAAAATGTGATAGTAAAACCGTAAGAAAAAGTCCGTGGAATAAAACCGTTAAATGAGACGTGCACAGGCGCGACAGTCGTATACACAAGCGAGTAGTGTATAATACCTTTCTCTTTCTCCCTCTTTCTTTTCGTCCTCTCATCCCTTCTCTCTCTATTACCACTCCACCCCGCCAATGCATAGTATATACTCATGAATTCATGGACAAGCACGTGGCTAATATTCACATTATAGATACATTTTACTCGTGAGTAGTCAAGTTTATTTTCATATAATTTCAAATTCTACATTATTCTACATTAGCCGAAGGAACTTCGTTCCTACCTGGTGTCCCACGACACCACTCTTTTTTTTTATATAATATTATATTAAAATATTACACGATAAATACATAACAATATCAAAAAAATACTACATAAAAGTACGAAATATTTGAGTAGCTCCCCACTAGATGGCGTTGACATCGGAAATTTTTAGCAAAGGACTTACAGATCATTTCTGGTGGTGCGAAGCGTGTCCCGACACAGATCGAGGTCGCGGCAGTGGTTGCACACGCGACAGATGACCTCGGTGAGCACGCAGGACGCGCTCGGCTCCCGCCATTCCGCTAGAGAACTAAACTCCCCAACGCCGATGAGTCGTAATAAATTGCGACGGAGCAACATCACCTGATAATATTCATTCATTAAAAAACAGCTATCACGTGGTTTGAAAAACAAACAGTGATACTGTGAGTTTACTACAGCTGAAACGAATTTGTGACATAGCAGCAACGGAGAGAAAAAGTGGCTTATGTCAAATGACAATTACCAAACATTTTAAACCAAATTAAACTTATTACATACTTTATTTCATGTTTAACAAATGCAAATTACCAAATACATATTGTTAACCAATTATATGTAAATAATTAACTAAATATTTAATCTGATGATTAAGGCTACAGTATTTTAGTACATATGTACAATGTATGTAATCTAAGAAAATATGTATATATATAAATAAGTGCATATATTGTATGTTGGAAACTGTATCTGTTAATAATTTCTTAATAAACGTTGACTTTCATCCATATGTATTTGTTGTCTTTAATAAACACATAACATAAACATATGTATTACATATGCTAAAAAACCCACTTTTCTTCATACATTTGATTATCTGAATGCCTAATGGCAACAATTAGTCCGGTTAATTGTGTTTTACTGTAAAATGGTATATTTTAATTTTCAAACTACAATATTTATCAAACACGTTATTCAATTTTGATCTGCTTTGCAACATTCAATGCAGTTTTTAGCTAAGAAAGTTGACCAAATATCAATCAGACAAAAATTTTACAAGTTATTTTGAAAATTTTTTTTGCAAATGTTTCTTTGATGATATGTCTCCACCAAACTAATCGATTTTGATTAAGTTTGAACTATTAGCTTTGCTTTCTGAGCAAAAGAACTAGTTAGAATTTGGACCTTATCCTTAAAATAGTTTGAGAAAAATAGCCGATTAATTGAAAAATTTTGCAACTTCCTTGAAGAAAACTTTTTTAAAATCATCAAACTGTGATAGATATTGAATGTGTCATTAGATTTTGTTTTTTTTTTTGTTTTTATGGCATTCGACGGAGTTTTTTAAACACAACGAATGTTATAGTGGGTCAAAATTGGATTGGTCAGAAATCCATGACGTTATGTTAAAAAGAGCATGTTGGATCATGGTCACAGTAGGATTCCGAAGCCATTACTAGAAAGAAATACACTACAGATGAAAAAATTAGATTTTTTCCATGTTTCCCGCACAGAATAGGCATAAATTTTGTCGCCTATAACCAAAGAAACAAATAGATACATCGACTATTACTCTTAAACAACTGTAAACTAAAGTGCACAAGCAAAAGAGCTTATTTTCATGACACTTATGTCCTTTTATTGAGAAGCATATTTTTTAGCAACAATAAAAACGATAAATTTTATCATCTTTATAATAATTTTCGTTAAAAATATTTATGAAGTGTTACTTTTGTAATTTTTTGGACATACAGTTTAAAAAATAGCTATTTTTTATGTAAGGACGATTTTAGCCACTTTTCTTTCATAAATTTTACCTTATCTAATAGTTAATTATTGTTAGAAAAAGACCAGACACTAAAACTCATGATAAATATTCAGTTTCAAAAAAAATATTGGTGAGATTTTAAACACTCAAACTTAGAAAAAAAAAAAATCAGATCATGGCAGAATTTTGAAAAAAGATGTGTAAATAAAAGTGATATAAAAATAAAAAAAAATAGATTTTATAGTTGCTTTGTTTAATGCTTTGCTTCCAAATATCCATATCACCCTACATTTGAAAACACACATGAGATCGGGGTTTTTTCATATTTCATATAGAAATTAAAGATAATTTTTCGATATATTTTATTTACAAATAGTTATATTATATATATGCCATTTTGTTCAATAAGTTTTGTAGATAGTGACACAATCCCATTGCTGTAGAAATTTTGAGACTTCTGATCAAAAAACTGTAACAAGTCCTCTCTTGATGTCAACCTACACTACCTAAGAATTCTGAAGAGACCGAAACAGGTGAAAATCTGGAGAATGCAAGGTTAGGACTACATGGTGGATGCATTAACACTTCCCAAGCAAACTCTCTCAATATTTGCTAAGTGGCTAATAAGCTTTGTGGTCTGGCATTATCATGATGAAACACCACATCCTTTCTGTACATCAAAATCGCCGGTTTTTCTTACTTTTTGCTGAGATTCATCAGCTGTTGATAGTAGAGCTCAATAATTAATAATAAATAAAAGCTCATAATTAATAATGCTCCTAATCCCACCATAAACATAGCATAAATTTATTGCGAGTTAAGCTGGATTCCGCTATATTCTGTGGAGCTCTCTTGTCTTTTCACCATGATTTTTTTCTTTCTTGTTCTTGTCGTAGGTAATCCATTTTTCATCACCAGTGATCAATCTTTTCGAAAACGGTTAGGTTTCATTACGTTTCAATAGAGATTCGCAAATGAGTACATGATTCATTAAATTTATTTTGGCAAGCTCAAGATGGGACTCAAGTATTGAGGTTTTTGGTATATTCCGCTTTTTTCAAATAGGTCAAAATTGTTTTGTGGTCAGTCCCCAGCTCTTCAGCTATATCATAAGAACTAATAGCCGACCTTGCCCTACTTTTTTGTAAAATGGCATTAACTTTAACTTTGACATTAACAGGTCGACTAAAGTGAGGTTTATCTTTGACATCAAAATTACCAGACTGAAAATGCTTAAACCAGTTTTATGCTACTCTTACCGACACTGCTTTAGGTCCATAAAGAACACAATTTTTTTTCGTGGCTTGTCGCATTTTCCCTTTTTTGTAATAAAACTTCAAAATGTATTGAATTTGTGTTAGATTCACTCATTATAGTGGACAGAAAAACAAAATAAAAATGATGGGCTATCCTTTTTACTTTTTTAATAAATATCATCTATTTAATAGTATCAAAACTAGCCTGATACAAAACAGCACAACCAAAGAGATTTTACTCCAATTTTTGCTTATAAAATATGAAAAATCATTTTCCTATACCAAATTACCAACTTGTATAAATATTAGGTAATAATTGCTCCTTCCTCCCTTCTAATGCTTCCACAAAATTAATTATAATGAATGACCTCTTGGAGAAATAGACTGCTTAACCTATTTAAATTGGATTGACTGCTCATGCTTCTGATAATTACTCAAAATTAAAATGCTATATCACCTCTTGTTCCAATGCAGTGTCTAAAGAGAGAATTTTGCAAACAGAATTTACAAAAAGCAGAGCGGGAGTGGTGCCTTCTTCAAAAGCGTCGTCGCGCAGACCCGGCTGCAGCGGTATATCCGCTCGGCGTAAGACGGGCATTCGAGTGTTGATTTTCTCTGTTATCCTGTGAAATTAATGTTACATCTCAAGAAACATTTTCTCTTACTCAGTTATAACAAAAAGAATTAATCACTACATTAAGCTTTTTAGGGTTCCATAGAAAAAGGTAAAATATGCAAAATTTATAGTTTTATATCTGTTTGTGTCTCTTTATATGTCATGCAGTGCCTTATAATTCTTTTTTTTTTTGTTTTAATTACACCAGCACACAACTCGATAATTTCAAATGTATTGTTAATTTGAAACTACAAACATATTTACACTTCTACTTATGTAAACTTGTTTTTATATAAAAAAAGTCTAAGTAAAATTATGATATAAATAATTTTCAAGTGAAACTTTGGATGAAAGTTTGAATAATTGGAAGAGTTTAATCAAAGTATAACTATAATTATATGTCAAACAGAAATATATTTCTAATTCTAAAATCTGATTGAATAATAATTGCATGATTATAGATAAAGTGATTACAAGTAAACTGTTAATATAATTTTATGCAAAGTAAAACATGAAAATTAAACGAAGATGAGATTTTTACTCATAGTTCATTATAGTTAGAAAAATCACAATCAATCCATGAGACTCACAAAACCATTGTTTTAATTAGTTTAAATTTCTTTTTTTTTTTTTAATAGAAAATTGAAATATATGATGAGTATTTATCATGTTCAAGATATTTTATCAACATTGATGGTTACTGCTTGTTGAGATTCATAATATATATACTGCGGTCCTTAGTTAACTTCTAATTATTTTGCTGTTATGTGTTAATGCACCCATCCAAATTTTTATTATACTGATCATAAAATACAAACTATATCATCTAAAAGAAAAAAAAAATGCCAAGTATTTCTCATCGCTTTTAAAATAAACAATTATTGATCAACATCTCTAGAATTAATGGGATATACGGAAAATTATTATTTCTATACAAAATTGTATTTCCCGGCCATATTCTTCAATTTCTTATAATTAAACTAATAGTATGATATGGAAGATATATTAATAGATGAAATAGTAAAAATAACAAAGACTAATTAAAATAATGTGATATCACAAAATAGAATCAAGCAGTATTCTACCAGCTTCTTCTAAAAAATTATACATGGCTCAATCTAAAAGTGCTCAGAAAATCAAAAACTGAGCAAACTAGCGAGTTATTTTTATTACTATCGGTTTTTCAAATAGCTCCGTTGAGATCAATACATAGCTGCATTCAATGAAACCACTCTGCGTACCCATACTTTGAGGTCGCTTCAACAGCCTTTCCTAGGCGGTTACTGCTCCCTCGACGTGCGTAAACCACTTACCTCGAAATTTTTCTTTTTATTTTAGGAAATAAATAAAAATCGCATGGTGCGATGTCAGGGCTGTAAAAGGTGGGTGAACCAGTATTTTTATACCTAATGAAACTAAATAGTTATTTATTTTCCGGCAGTATGTGGTGAGGCGTTGCCATGATAAATGAGATTCCTACTGCGTTTTTCCGAACTATTTCCAAAGTAAGAGGCAAATAATTGTTAGTGTACCAGTCTGCAGTTTTTTTTATGTTCTAAAACAATTGTCGCATAATAACCAGTTATTTCGAAGAAAGTGGCCACTATTTTTGTAAGCAACTCCGCAAAAGGAACCCCTACTGAATAAATTGTCTTTTGGTTTCGAGATCGTAACAGTAAATCCAACTTTCGTCACCTGTTACTATATGGTATATAGTCAGCATTTGAATCACTACCGGCAAATCTACATCATCTCGCGGGCACCAATTAACAGGATGGAGATTTTGATCTTCGGTCAAATTATGAGTTATCCACCCATTACAAAGCTTCCTGGCCACTAAATATTCATGAAAGAGCTTATGCACTTGACTCATACTGATACCTAAATTTGTCTGAAACTGCTGGTAGGTCACTCATTTGTCAGTCTCTATCACGAGCCACACGATACTGATGTTGTCTTCGGTCGCCGCCGTAGAAGGACGTCCCGCACGCAAATCGTCAATTAGATTAGTGCAACCAGGTTTAACCTCATTAAAAGTTATAAACAGTGTCACGAACCTCATCTTCATTATGAAAGTACAACCGAAATCTGATACAATTTTCTTGTTGGCTTAAATGGCAACGAAAGACAGAAAATCATTATACAAAAATTTCTTGCGTTAAATTCATGTTAACGTTAGACAAACAACTTTCTTTTTGCTGTAAATTTGTAAAAACAATTAACAAATGAACGCAATATACTAAGGTTTGCAAAGAGATCCATTTTTAAAATTTTAATATGTCTTATTGTACAGTTTCTAAGTGGCCAGTTCTAAAAATTTTAAGTGTAGCCTATGTATCATATACATATTAAAAAAAAGTATATTGTACTGTTTATTCTAAAGAAGTAAACTAACTTTCAAACATAGTAGTGTGAAACTAACTCAAATAGCCTCTGCGACATTTCTCCAGCGAGCAGAGCAGGCAGGCGGTCGGATGCGACGTGCGCGGCGCTCACAAACCCAACGACGGCGGCTGCGAACTGTTCTCGAACCGGAGCGGGCAGCCACTCTGATAGATTCCAGTACATTGTGATTGAACCCTCCTAAGGTAGTAATATAATTGCATTTTAAATTAACCAACTAAATCATCACATTATAAAGAGGTAATACTTGTTTTTAAGGTAGTAAGAAGGGCAATCTTCAGAACAGCTGAGCAGATCATGATGGATTTTTCACTGGAAGGCAGAGGAGTTTATTAGGCTATACATAGGATACTTTTTATC
This sequence comes from Eumeta japonica, assembly GCA_005406025.1. Taxonomy (NCBI): domain Eukaryota; kingdom Metazoa; phylum Arthropoda; class Insecta; order Lepidoptera; family Psychidae; genus Eumeta; species Eumeta japonica. Next base: position 243,903 of record BGZK01000161.1, read on the forward strand.
ATGGAAATATTTAGGATTCTTGTGTAAAAATTTAAAACTTTTAAAAATTGGATGATTTGATTGCAGTTGAATCAAAAGTTAGAGACCGAAGTGTCAATAAGAAAGACAATTCTATATCCACTCAGGCGAAAGCTATCTACAATAAAAATGATCAAGGATTTGATTATTTTTTAGGGTTCGGTGAGTTATTATTAAAAAAAGCTCTCTTCTAGTTTAACAAAGTTCCCTGAAATGTTCACAAAATGTTTTCATTAGTACAGAGTGTTTAGATAGGTTTCGTGATTGTGATCTCTGAGATTAATTGGCATTTTCACGATTTGACCGATTTCAATAAAATTTGTTATGAAGGTAAATTAAACAAACAAAAAGGATAGGCAAACTAAACAAAGTAAATGGATGTAGGTTACATTATTTTTAATGTTAAACTTCAGTGTAAATAATTAAGAATCATTATAATTAAACCAATGTTGCTGAAAACTCAGGTTTTTTTTTAAATTTATTTTGACAATTAGGGTTTTGAAGGAATTTTTAAAAAACTATTAGAGTAAACAAAACGAGACAAGTCAGAACCGAAGGTGTAGCCGGGGGCATACTGCAGATAGTGTGGGAGCGAACGCGGGAATTGCAATACGGTAGCTACTACTAATATAAGCCTGTTCAGGCGAACAAACCTCAAAAATTTCAAAGAAATGAGAAGTGTGTCTGTATATTTGCTATCTCTTCTAGATTAAGCCGCTGACCCAAATTTGACAAAATTTCCTAAGGAAGCGACATTACGTCATAAATACGAGCATACTTTTATTAAAAGAATTGGTCTAAAAAAACCTGAGGCGATTAAAAAGGAAAACAAATAAAAAATCCAAATCTCGTAATATAATCGGAATAAAAGTTTGCGCAGGCGAAAACAAATCACTTTTGAAAAGTTTATAAGTTAAAAAAAAAACTAGTATTCTAACAATAAGTTGAACTTTATTTGTTGAACAATTTGTGCATCAAAAAAAAACTTTCTTTTTAAGATTAGAATCTGTTTTCTTTTGGCAATTTGAGTAAACTATTCACACTCTTCATGGTAACAATTGCGACCACCCTTATATCTTGTAGTTATATAAAAATGTAATTAATAATAGCAGTACTTTTAATATTTCACTTAATACCTAGAATAAGATCGACCCACCTCTATTGTTTATGTTTTTCTTATAATCTTAATTTACGATGACGAAATAAATTGCAATAGCTAATGGTATATATAGATGACACAATTAAATAAATAAATTGTAGCAGCAGCAGCCTTATTGTAAACAATCTATGGCCTTTCATCTCATATTCCTAAACAGAGCAATCGGATCATGACATCCATACATCAACGATCCAAAAAATATGGTAGTATAACACCAATATGTGATAATTAATTATAGCAATCTTCTTGCTGATATAAATACCGCGTCAAACAAAAATTACAGTAAATTTTACGGAAAGCCATTACACAGAAAAGCTTAGTACAGAACTTCATAAGTTCATTTGTATTAAATATCTTTACCTCATTATTTTGAGTTGTAGTCCCTTCAGTTGTTGGCAATTCAGCTGCTCCAACCTCCTCTAAGCCTTCTGGTAATTTTTCCTATCACAATTTAACACATTATTGTAACACGGATATTTCCATGTATCACTGTAAGTTAGATATACAACTAGAATATAAATTACATGCTTGCTTTGATTCCTTGTGATGTACGAAGTTGTTTTCTTTGTTTAGGCATGTTACAAACCACGGTCAATATCTAGATTATTATTTTAAATATCTCAAAAAAACTAACGAGTCACTTTGTTGGTATAGATCATTATATTACTTTTATATAAATCATCTTGCATTGCAAAATAAATTTACTAGACTAGTACCCTGTGTACCTTGATAGAATTATCTTAAAAGAAAGACTTTGTAATAACAACATAATACAGAACAACTTGTTAGTTATTCTGTATTATGTTGTTATTACAAAGTTTTTCTTTTGGATATCATTGGATAAAAATTAATTTGACGCAATACAAGACTTGCTAGTTACCTTGCATTACTAAAGATCAGAACTAATTGTGAAAAAAAAATGTTTACATACTAGAAAGAAGAACTTTATAATAAACTACCTTCAGACATCAACAATCATTTAGCCAGTTCCAACATAGATTGACTCAACATTTTAAGGATGGCTAGTTGAAAATTAAAGAAATTTGAATCTGCGCGGAGTAGTTATTCTTCAACCTGAACATATCAACAACTTACCTGAACTCCAGCATAATTAGCCTCATCTAGCCACAATAGATATGACCAGCACTTTTTATATGTGATATCAATGCCATGGAACAATTCCTTATTTCTTATACTCTGTACTACAAATTCAACATAACCTAAAACAAAAATGATTACCTACAAGTGCACAACATTATATATTTGTGTATTATGTATTATAATGTCATATACATATTACATAAACATTATAAGGCCTGACCAATTATATTTTTGTGACAAAACTAAAAAATGAAATGTAAAATGTATACATGTTTTCTGACAGTTTATATTTCAATAAAGAATTTTCTGACTATTTCAGTTAAGATTTCAATGAATAATTCAACATAAATTACCTATGCCATCCATGATTGAGTTTTTCTTGGTGTGAAGCAATAATTTGTTAAAGTCTGCAAAAACTATAATTGAACCAAGTCTTTTAAACTCAGCAACTAACATGAGAAACAACTTCTTCATCAGGCTATACAGAGTGCGTCTGAGAGCTGGATCATACAATAGGGATGTGGGAGTTTTTAACCACCTATTAGAAATAAATCAAAGGAAGTATTATAACAAATGCGTTCCAAAAGCGGGTAATAACACAAAAATAAGTCACAAACTCTGCAGTATCATTGGCACATAAGAATAAAAAAAATTACAAGAATGTAATAACTAAAACATATTTTTTTTATAAATATAGATTTTTGTTGTAATATTATGTGACTTATTTGATGCTTGAAATAGTATATTTTGTATACAATATTTGAAAAAAAAAATAGTATCAAATTATTAGGCTACCTATAAAAATGTGAGATCTGAAAATCGGCAAACACGTTTTTGTAGACTGTAACGTCACGCAACCAAGACGCTATCATTGTGCGAAGAATCTTAAAAGCAGCTGTACATTGAGCGGTTTCGTCGTAATTCAAAGATGCATTTGTACCTGTATTCAAAGCAACTATGTTAAGCCCAAATCGTGATTTGTTATAAATAATATTTTAAATAACGACATTAGTTTATAACAGTGCTTCTAGTTTATTACAATTCCATCAAAATGTTTAAATAATGCCTTATTCTAATTATTTGTATTAAATACATTTCTTCAATTTTTTTTTTATTGTTCATTTAGATGGTTAGGCGCCTCGAACTCCATTACCTGTGGACGCCATAGCGTCTTGTATATTAGTGTGTTGCGCCCCAAAAGAGGTAGCGACACTAGTGCCTTCTAATTGTAGAATATGATGAGCTTGAAGCAATGCACATACTGCTAGAGCATCGGTTCCTAACTCGACACATACGCCACCATACGCGCCACTGGCATTGTGGGAACAGGCACCTAGCTCAGACGCTTCGCTCACCAACCTATGAATATAGATTTATAGAATTAAATTAAACATAAGTATTAAATAGAAACATCAACCTTATAAACATTAAAAAAAAATAAACTACATATATTTTAATGTGACATTTCGCATTCAATACAATGAAAATTAGTTTGTATATGTCTATGTTGTAAGTCCAAAGTAGAAATAAAATACAACATTGATGATATAACAAAATATTATTTGTTTCTTTGTTCATATTTGATGTCACTTCAAATTACCTATTATCATCACTTTCTCTGCCTCCCAGGTCAGGCCTTTCTAAATCAGAACACCACAGCACAAAGTTATGTTTAAGGAGTTGACGCGCATAGAACAAGTCGGCACCAAAAATAGCTGGATCAGCCGGAATATTACCAAGGGGGACATGGTAATATCTAAAACAAAATATATAAAAAAAAAACTATACATTTGATATTTATAAAATCTGCTGAAACACATGGTGTGTGTAAATCTGTTCTTGGTGTTTTAAACTTCATTACACTTATTATTAAAATGTCATACAATGATAAAGGACAAAAAAAGAATGTGTCTCTCTGTCTGCAATATTTACTTCTTACTTAGCAACAACAATAACTTTAGGGTAGAAGATCATTTGCTTATAATATCAAACATTGCACACCACAACTCTTTGTAGTATCACAACTTAATTTCCAAACTGAAATATAATTTTAAACAAGTATATTAGTATTAATTGTACACAAACAATACTACAGAATATTTGCTAATGTATTAATATTTTAATAATGGGATTCACGTAAAACCTAAAGTAATCAAAGACAAAGACAAATACACTCCATAAAACAGCAAAAACAATGACCTCAAAATTCCATTTTATCAACAAAGTGATATATGTACTTAAACTACAAATACCAACCTTGCTTGTTCAATCATCAGCTTCATTACAGAGTCCAAATTGAGATAATGGCGGACGATCGCTCGCGCGCCAATTCTTTGCCAGTCTAAAGTGCCATATAGTGACTCGGAGTCACGTATGTGCAAAGATACCATAGGAAAAGTAGATAAGTCTAAGAACAGAAAACAATTTAATGATTAATTGATTATTTTGCTTTTAATTAAATAAGTACCTTACTATTATCTATGCTTAAAGCAAATATAGCATAAAAATATTACTATAAATACAATAAAAGTAAATATAGATATGTAAAAGAAACATTATCATTGATTGGTTAAAGTATGGAAACTGTAAAACTAAATTACTTCAGCTTTGTAATATTCGAATAATGAAAGTTCTTTAGCACATTAATTTTCATTTGTAAAAACAAATTTGATTTTTGATGTGACATTTTCCACTCAAAAGATATTATTTTGTCATTCAACGTTTTTAAGCGCGTCAATAGATGGCTGTGAAAAAGTCAAAAACTATCATTTTATGATTCTAAAGTAAGATTTTGAATTCTATGGTGCTTATAAATTTTATACTACAATAATCACAAGATAAAAATTTATTAATTTATTTCAACTGAACCTAAACATAATTATTATTAAAACATTATATCTTTGTGTAAATTAGCTGACTGTGTAATTCATAAATAGCTTATCAGATACAGTATAATTCAAGATATGTTCAAGAAGGAATGTAAATTTTATAAAAAAAATCCAATCATATTAAAGTTTCAGTATTATTTTTTTACAATATGCCTATTTACAATTTTTATTTAAGTGAAATAATTTTTAAAAGTAATCAAGTGAAAAACTCTATTTGATCTTAAACATATTTTATTTTATTAACATTTTTTGATCTTTAATTGTATTTCAAAATTTCAATTTCAATTCTAAATTTCAATTTCACATCCCATGCCTCATGGGATTGGATTAATTTGGGATGGATGACATTGGTTTTCTTAAATATATACAAAATTTATAAGTTCATTGTTCTCTGGAAAAAGGGTAATGCAATAGACAGACCGTTAATGATCATATAAATGTTAAGTTGGTCTAATGTTGTTAAATAACATTAAAAACTCGGAATAATATAAAAATTAACATTTACTTTTATTAAACTTAAATAAAAACGAATGTCTAGTAGTCTAGAATGTTGTAATTTTTTAAACAGAAGGTTACACATGGGGTGGACTAATTTATATAAAAAAGTAGTCCATCCCTTTTTTATATACACAAGATTAAATTAACAGCAATAAATATGTGGATAAAATAAGATTTAGTACCATTTCCAATGATGTCTTTAAAATTCATTAAAAAAAACTCACATTTACAGGTTAGTTATAGGTCAAAATTTACTTAAAAAGAGAATTTAAAATGAGGTTGTGTCAGTCATAAATAAGTAAGTCTAATATCTATAAATAAATACAAATTTGATTAGAGTACCGGGAACATATGAGAGTAAAGTAGGTGTCGCCACCGCTGTTTGAACTGCAATAAAGGTAGGACCTCGGTGTTCATCTCGGTATCTCTGAAGCGCCCTTTGTATTAAACGATGAACTTGCCTTGGCTCAGACTCTACACGTACTTCCCACGTTAGCTCCGCGCCAGGTAGTTCGTTATCCGATGTTCCCGAGTTGATTCTAACCAATTCGAACAAATATTAACTATTTATCAATTCTTATTCTTTTATTAATGAGGCAATGATTTTTTTTTAGTTTTCTTTTATTTAATTACATTTATTAAGTAAACAGACAAGTTCTTTCTCTCAAAAAATTCTCACCAATAAATAAAAAAATAACCACATTAAACTTAGATTTTAAAATATTAAAAGCGATGATGTTAACCAAACATCTCGCAATGGTATTTTTACAGCATATCAGAGAGGGAAATGAACAGGTGAGCCATCAAAGTAGATAGTCACCGCCGTCTATGGGCACTCACAACCACAGAAAAGTCAATAAAACACTGCATGTCTCTCGGACAAGAATAGGAAATCTGATAGGGGGATTGATGTAGAGCGAGTGGGGCAATGAAGGGTGGTGGGCCACCAGAACTCTCACTCATTAAACGAAAAACAACAGCGTAAGCTGCTTCACATCTATATTATGTGAGTGTGGTATTTCACCGGTAGAGATGGCTCATTTTTGCAGCCAAATTCGTAACAATATGCCTCTATCATAGAAAAATTTGATATTGCAATCTCCAAAGCGTAGTATACAAGGTGAATTTTCTTAGAAAAGGGTTACATTCACCAGTGGACGTGTTGATAGGCTGACAAAAATAATGAAATATTAGAAAAAGAAGTAATATGAGTTTATTCAAACTGATATGTCAATGACTCATGATTTAACTACACAAAGTATAGTATTTTCTAAAGGCCTTTTTAAATAATCTATGATAATAACAATTTAAATATATCAAACAAATCAAATTCCCATTATTACTTATGGTTTTCAATGCTAAGTCACATATAGTGATAAAAATAAGAGAATTTAATTGGTGCAATGCATAGAATTTTATCACATAAACTAGAAATCACATAGATATTCGAATTCTTTGAAGATTCTAAAACAATCAACTACTAGCATGTGGCTTCTATTCCAAGTCAACTTGTAGCATTTCTTCATTCACAACGAGCAGCAGATTAACCTGTCTTATAGAATATTCAACTAAATTTTACTTCTATTAATCAATGTTATTGTTATGTTTTTGTAATTAGTTTCACAAATAACCCTTGCTGTATTTATGGCACTTTTACATTATTCTAATGATTTCACATTTGGAAAGGCAAGTAAAATTAATTATTTCATGTTTTTAAGCATTGATACAATAGATCAAAATTGCTATTTAAAGATGTAGCAATTTTGTTTATTTAGTATAACCATCTGATTTATTTAATATATTTGATCAACATATTTGATATAGCAATTTTTATTTAAAGAAACAAATTTATTTGAATAACATTTATGAGTAAGGGCTTTCGGTAAAATCTAATGCATACCTTTTAAATTCTACTAAAATGGGTATTATCTATTCTACAATTGTATAGAACAATACTCACTTTGCTGTTCTCTCGGCGGCGTATAAAACGTTCATATTAGGCATTTGGTTAGTCTTCACAGTATCCAAAACTATTATATGTGCCTTTTTTGTAGGGCCTAATATCAATGCCCACATACTGCGATTTGAATTCAAACTAGAATGTTGATACAGGAAAATATGTTTCACTGGTAGAACATCATCCTTGAAATTAAAGAACAATGCCATGTCATTTAAAAAATTAATAAACAGTAGCTATTGTCCGGGACTTCACCCGAATAGACATTCCAACTTAGTCCAGTTCCAAACTCGCTGAGCCCAGTCCCACATTCAGTTTAGGTTCGGGTTCTACTCTAGGTTTTGAACTCGATTCACTTTCGACTTTGAATCCAGTGCCTCCCACTATTCTTTTCTGGGTCCTGATACTAATCCAGCTTCCAATTTTGGCCCCACTCCCAATTTCGTTTTCAATACTGATTTTAAATTACAATTTGAAATTAAAAGAAATTAAGTTTTATTGGTTAATAATTTTAACAATGCAAAAAACAGACAAGATTTCTTTTTTATATATCATTAGAGGTTACACTGGCAATTAGAATTCATAAAAAAAAGTATTTATTTCTATTTATTGCTAATAGAAAAAGCTTTTTATTCTATATTGGAAGTAGGTACAAAGTTACCTATACAAGTGCTACAGATCTCATTCTCTATGATAAAAGTACTACTTCTACATAATAGAAGTGCCTATATCATGACAGCCATACTGGAGTGAAAAAATGTATGAAGACTTACAACACACTATAAGAATTAACTGTACCATATAAAGAACCACACACTACACACCACACACATGATTTCAAAGTGAAAAATGCACAAAGTATGTTGTGCAGAAAAACATAACGCTTTTGAGTTAACGCGCTTGTATTAATTTCACTCTATATAAAATCTCCACATTAGGAGCCTCATATGAAAATTAATTTATAAGGAGTGAATTCAAAAAAAAAAATACTTGCTACATGTATGCTACGCTATAAATTATATTAAATAGGGCTTTGAAACTTTCTTATACATATATTAATTAAATCCATATTTTTTGGATTTTTAATAAATGCAAAGCTAACCTGTTTCTTCAGATATGGTTGATAGTTAACTGTCTTGAACTGTAATTGGTTCAATTTAAAAGAGTCCATATTATTAGAACCTAATATGACAAGCCTGAAAGTAAAAAAAATACACTTCAGTATTTGTAAATTAAAGATGATGAAAGTCACATTCACATGACAATGTTTATTATACAAATGTGACTTCATAATTTAATAAGAATTAAGTCTCCAATAAGTACATTATTCCAACTGTAGAAAGTAGATAGTGTGTTGACCATTAGGTTTGTAGTATGAGGTAGAAAATAAAAATCTAGTATATTGGTTTTAACTTACTTTCTTGCTTCATCTTTTTCAACAGTACAAATACAACCTAGTTGTACCAAAGCTCTGAATTCCAAACTCATTTGTGTCTCGTAAATACCTTCTATCTCTGGAGTTGTAAGCTCCCCTTTTAGCTGTCTGCAATTAAAAAAAGAAAAAAACAATATAAGATTGCAACATACTTTAAAAATTATTATGTAATTATCAAAATTTATTATTCTGTTGTGTGAGGTGTTAATTTGTGAAAATCCATAATAGACGCTTGCCTGCGACATGCATTAATATGCAGCATGCAACCCATCACTGACTCTTGAATCTGCCCCTCCACTACGAATCTCCATCCAAAGAATTGAATATTGATTCAAGAGGATTGGCAGATATCCAACACCTAAGCAAGTGTTGATTTTATAATTATCTTAGACCACTAATCGTTATATTGTTAATTTCTATGTACGTGCCTGGTTGCCATGAAAAATAGGTAGAAATTAACAATATAACGATTAACGGACTAAGATAAATAAACAAATTACACTTGCTTAGGTGTTTAGTATCTGTCAATCTTCTCGAATCAATATTCAATTCTTGGATAGAGATTCGTAGTGGAGGGGCAGATTCGAGGATAAGCAGTGGGTTGCATGCTGTATGTTAATACATGTTACAGGCAAGCATCTCAAAATTTATTACAGGAGATGTATTTTCAAAAATTACTTTTGTTCAATTTCGTAAAATAACAAGATATGGACAAGATGAAATTAATTTTTATATGATTTAACTCCTGAACAGAAAAAAATTATAACTAATGCTACAATCAGATTAAAAGTGGCGCAAATACTCAGTGATTATTGATGTGAAATATCTATTGGTGCGCTTTAACATAAAATCGATTCGAATGCTGGGACAGCAAAGGGCATAACGCTGTCATGCAGTGATGCCTCTACTACGCCGCCGCTCTCGTCTCCTTTGTATGCGCGCGCGCGTTTACTCTTTACTTTTATTCTGACTTCACCTTATTACACATTAAATTCAGCAAATATTTAAATTAACAAATTGAGTTTAAATTATTTACTATTTTCATTAATTAATTGGCAGAATAATAATTTATTGATAAAAAACAGAAAATATTTTAATGGAATCATTATTATTTTGTGTTATTATTAAACTTTGAATTTATTGTCCTCAAAAAAATAGTTTGACATTAATTCATGATTTAATTAATTTATTTATCATGCAATTTAAAATATTTTAAAATAATTTATTATTATTGTTTTAATTACTGTAATGTCACACTAATAAAAAAATTATTATTAAAATTAATAAAATTGAAAATATTGTATTATCCAAATAAATGAAAAACGATTCTCGACTTATATAATTATTATTGAAATAGATTTTAATTTATCTAATTGACTTATTTTCATAACATTATTATTAAAATATTTCAACAAAACTTATTATTATTATTATATATTTTGGTGTTATGTTCAGGTTTTTATTAAATTAAAAATCGAAATTCAAATTATTACTATTAAATTAATTTTAACATATTTCCTTTATTTTTTTTATTAAATTGCTTTCTCGATTCTCAGACTTTTCCCTTTATCACTTGCCTACCTTCATCGACTAAGCCATCTCTCGGGTCTCTCCGTTTACATTTTTTGTTTTACGGACTGAGTATAAAAAATACATAAAACGAAATTTTATTATGCCATCAGCAACAGCTCGATGAGACGAATTGATTGAGCCCAGTCTCGTGTAAATCGGCCAACTGAAAGCGGAGAAAACCGCAAAAAAAACAATTTTAAGGCTTAATTTTTAGTTTTTTAGGCATAAATCCTGAACAGGAAGGGCTAAACCATCCGAATTTGGGTTTATCAGATAGCCCAAAACAATTTATACCGCTTTGACCCGGCGGCATCAATCTAGCTCCGAAATCGGAAGTTGATCTCAGAGACACTTGGAATCAGATCTGATTGAAGGAAGGACATCGTGGTGGGGGGGCTTTGAAAGAAAAAGAGAGAGGACGCCGATCTCAGCGACACCTCTGTCGCTGAGATGGATTCACTGGGAGCCGAAATATCGCGGATCAAAATTCAAACATTAATCTTCTTAAAATGCCTAAAATAATTCGAATCAGTGATATATTATTAAATCAAAATATATTGTTTATTTATAAATATAAGTATTCTGTAATTATTATTATGTATATTTAAAATAACAAGAAAAATATATTGATTTTATTAACAAAATATTATTTTTTATTATTTTACTATATATTTTTGTTTATTGGTCTTTATTAATTATAAATTCTAATATTAACTTAATTGTTTCACATCTACCAGACGTTTCGTGACGGCCAAAAGTTTTCTTTCCTATAAATACTTGTTTATTTCAAATATTTACTTTATTGTTACAAAATCAATTATTTTGCATAATTCTTTATTGGTCAAAAAAGAAAATGATAAACAACTAGAAATCAGTAACAGAACTTACTCTTGATATTCTCGATAGATCTGTTCAGGGACACTATATTGATAGAGATGTATGACTGGGTGGCCTCTGGGAAGTATTCTGTTACACTTCTTCCAATATTGACCACTGTCTGTAGATCGACAAACTCGCTGGTTAACATAGAAAATTCTAGGTACTGTCAACTTTATTTGGTGTAGCTCCGCACCTACCAAAGCCCATAGTTTAAAAAGTCCTGGCTCTGATGTTTCTGTCACCTAGAAGCAGTTTTAGCACTATATTTTATACAAAACAATAACTGTTAAAATATGAAACACATATTATTTATGAATTTTTGAAATTTTTAAGATTTCATACATAAATATTATTAGTATAATTTGCCATACCTGTATAATTTGCCAAGGAGTGTTTAATAAAGATCGCTGGGCACGTTTGATAAATCCACCTAAAGTATTAGCAGGCACCGTATTTCGAATTGCGGTAATATCTATTGTATCGTCTATTCTACCTGGAAATAATTGAAAAATATAAATTATGACAAACTTCGTCAAATTTCTATAGAATAAGGAAGTGGAAGAGATCACCGCCGAATCACCCTGCCGTCAGATTTATCAGAACTGTCATGAAATGCGCCTAGTCTTATCGCTCATAAGAGAATTTATCACATATAATGATGTCATTTTTCGTGGTGGCTATAGCAATATCCTCTCCTAGCCGCAGGCCAATACGAGGCCCGCTCGGTTCCTAAATAAGTACCTAATTGCGATATCTCTAGTATAACGCGGAGGCGGAGAACTTTCCACATTCTATAGAACCATGTCTTAGAAAAATTTCAATGCCAACAAAAATGTCAATAGATGAGTTATGAACATCAATCATCTGACAAAATAACAAACAATTCATATTAGCCATTGTGAAACTATATTTCATTATTCAGACTAACATTTGCTAAATGGCTTAAGGTTCTCCTGAAATTACAAATAACCTTTATCGTCGTTTTTTACAAACATTAATACCAAATCTATCTGCCGTTATATGAAATGTATTCAATTTCTATAGATATATATCATATTTATATATGTAAATCTATAAAGACCATAAAATTCAATATGTATTGTGTGTTACACCAAAAGTAAAAATACAATTCCTATAAGTAATCCATAAGATTTGACAGGCAATGAACAGACAATCCGTCAAATCTTATGGATTACATCTAAAAGTTTCATTTTACTTTTGGTGAAACCAGCCATTAATCACCTTTTTTATTATGTTTTCTTAAACCTTTTTGTTCCAATTGCCAAGCCCATTTCTTCTTTTGAAATAATATCCATTTCAAACGGTCTTCCTGCAAATAAATCCAAAAATTAAGCTTTAGTACATAATGAACAGTTATTTCACAATATATGTCGCCTTGTGTTACAACCTTTGTGTTGCCAAATGGCGGTGGGAGCCCTAATGCTTCTTTCCATGAGGTAGCACTGATTTTTTGGTCGGGTGAAGTATCTCTCTTTCGTTTGACAGTGTGCACGATAGGTCTAATAGGAACAGTCACATCTGTTTTTTCTTTACCAATATCTTCAATATCAACATCTGTGACCTATAACAAATTGTGGTGTGATTGTCAGACTATTTTATTTAAATCACATACAACATGCTGTTTATATCACATGTGTAACAAAAATCTCCATAAAAAATTGTACAAACATTTAACTTTTACAGTACAGCTACATATACAAAACTAACACTATTTTGTAGCTAATATTCATGAGAATAGGTAATAGTAGGTTTTATAAGCAGGTTTGGATGAGGAGTAATTTTATTTAAGTTTCGAGTGACATGGTCACGCGACGTCTAACACGACATTATATCTGTAGCTATAAGATATTGCAACATATTGCGCTTAACCAGCAGTGTATCCATCGATATATACATATACACACTGGCGCGCGCGCAGCCAGTACAAGTAGCACAGGACGACAAGTATGCACACGACTGTAAGTTATAAATACCAATTTAAATTTTACTAGTATGAGTCTTCAATCACCGTATATCAGTGCTTTGTATATATGTATTGAATGTCTGTATACTGTACATTATTTCAATATTTTATTTGATTTGTATTTTAAATGCTCAAGTGTATGATCACTATGAGTATAAAATATATTATAATAATTTTTTTCATATAGATATATAGTTTAAATAACTATACATCTGTTATTTTTAATATTATATATATAATATTAAAAATAAAATGTTTAAAATATGTAATATTATATATATCTTTATTTACATGACAATTTTTGTTTTCACTTCTGTCGGCAGTCCTCAGGACTGCTTTTTAATAAAAACACATTACATTACATCATTCTTCAATATGATGTATAATTCAAACATATTGCTTCTAAATGTACATAATTAAAAATAAAAACGGAAGCGCTTTAAGCTACAATAAAAGTATTACAATTATTTCTCAAAGAAATATCAATCAGAAAGTATATCTTCAATTAAACCCCTTCGAAGGTTTTTATTTATCATCAGACTTGTTATTATATCATGAATATGTCCATCAAAACAAATCAAAACTCAAACTTTCCTCAAATTTACCAATAATAGTTTCCATTACTTGCCTTTCAATTATATCACATATTTATAAAAGTATACAAAGAATTGGATTAATCGAAAGAAAATTTTAAATGCTTACCTTTTGACTTAATTATCATATCTTTATAAAGATATGTAATTGAAAGAAAATTTTCATTACTCACTTCTCAACTTCATTATTAAATTTTCATAAAAGTGAGTAATGGACCAGGACTCCATTGAATAATAGTAATGAGCATAAATTCAATAAATATTTTAACATTATTGATAATTACTTATCTTTCAGTTCATGTATTGTACATGACTCACTTTAGAAAAGGGATAAACCTAACATGATTAAGATAGTAGAACGCATTAAAAATTTACAAAACTCACCTTTTGGCCCCATTATTAGATTAGTATTGAAAACAATTCGGGAAAACCAGTAAATTCATTAGAATTTCGTAAAGGATTTTCACTACTCATCTTCCAGATTTCATAAAAGTAGCTCAATAATGTAATGGTATTGCATACATATGTTTACAAAGTTTTAAATAGACACAACAGAAATCAATAAATAAAGATAATTCAATATAAAAACGGCAATAACCGAACAAAAATAAAATCAGTCCAGTGCAGATCAGTGATAATATTATTTTCTTAAATTTTCAACATTCTCAATACTAATTAATCAATGTTATGTTTTACATTTAAATCAAATTCATACCATATACATTATATTAATTCTAAACACATTATAAAATGGCCTTTTGGGGAATGAAATGAAATTAATACAAAAGTCATAACACTGAAGATATAATTAAAAAAGAAACTCACAAAGTTGTTATTGATTTTTCAAATGATTATAATTTTCTACACTATGAAATTTGAGTAGACCTGTTTTCTATAGTAAAATTGAACATTCTATTTTAGTTACATACAGATCAATGTAGTGAAAGCATATCATAAAAGATCAATACCAAGCTTAACAAAATTTTGTGTTATAAGCCCCAATAAAAAATATACAATACAAAAAAAATGTGGAAAATCAACACTAGTCCATATAAATTTAACCCCAGACCAAACCAAATCTGTTACTAAGAATTACCATAGAATTTCCATTAGCAGAACCGCCAGGCTTTATAACTTCATTATCTTCTGCCTCACCACCACCATCATCATCTGATCCTTTTACTTCTTTGGCTTTTGCTGCAAACATATCAGTTATCTTTCTGGTTTTAAATTTATCAGTTTTTGCCAACATTTTCTTATGTAACCAGTCAGGATATTGTACTCTTGGCACAGGATTGTTAAGCTATAAAAAAAGTAATTAAAAATATCAAACATACAACTAACTGAACTTTATTTTCATATGCTTGAAATTAGACATTTATTTACAGCTTTCAAACTTTAATTATGAACATATGTCAATTTAATTTTATAACTGATCAACTACTCTCCAGTCATAATACGAACTAATTATTAAAGTGGTTTACAATGAAACATAAATTATGATGTATAGTCACACCTATATTTAAATATTTGATTAGTAAATAAAATATTCCCATAAAAGTTTTTGATAATATAATTTAACAAATTAAAACTTTATTAAGCACAATAATCTGAAGATCATAGTCCATCAACCAGTGGGATTTATGAGTGATAATCAATTTTTGAAATTGATTTAATATTAAATAAATATTAACAGAAATAGTACTTACACCTTGCATAGCAGCTGGTATAGTAATAATTTTCTGTATGGCTCCACTTAACCTTTCAATGTAATAATTCCAATCCAAAACATCTCGGATGTCGATGTCATCATCTATGGTATTATCTTTCAACCATCTCCTCAGATGGTGACGTTTTACTGCTGGAGGTGATTGAAATATAGCCAAAGGTATAGCCCTCTCAGTAACAGGAGCGCCATCTGGTTTCTTCGATATAATAAACCTGCACGCTAGCCCTGCATCTTTCACCATTTGGTCACCCAAAAATTCTGCTAGCCTCTTCGCAGTCGAGATTGATGTAGATTTCTGGCCTCCATAATCTTCTAATTTCTTCGACATGGACCGGTTTTCAGAAATCAGTTCGAAAAGCTCCGAATCTGGCATGTTCGAACCTTTGCTATACAACACATCCAACCAATAATCCGCTACCTTGGCGACGGCGCCATAGCATGTCTCTAAATCGTGGCCTTTCAGAAACGCTTCAAAAACTGAAGATTGGAATATTTTGATTAGCTGAAGTTCTCCACGTCTTTTCACTTCGAATCCTAAAAATCATTAGAACTAATTACAATTAATACTTAAAAGCAATAACAATCACAAATCAAAGAGTAATATCATATTGATAATCAAATATCATGTTGAATATGGTAAATTTACTTTGTATTGTGCCATTCAAATATAAAATCCAAAATTTAATAATAATAAAAAAAAAATTCTAAGGCTATAAACTTTAAAAGGTATCTATACCTTTCAATTCAGCTAAAGAACCATCAAAATTAAAAACTGCATATCTTTTCTTGAGTTTTTTGCCTTCTTCTTTAGAAGCTGGTAGAACCATCGCCAAGTAGGGGCCATCAACTTCAAAGAATATAGAATTCTCTGCCCGTTGTTCATATTTCTTTTCTATTGGATCCATCAACTCAAAATATTGATCATTGGTAAAGTGATCCTAGAAATTTTGTACAATTAAATAATGCTTTCATAAAATGTATTCTTTACTACATACTTTATCAACGAAATTTAATATTTTAAAATAAATTATATTTGCAATTTGTAATAATAAATAGAAGGATATATTAAATAATTGCCAGCTGAGTAACAATAATTAATCTCTTACTACACAAATGCATGAGAATAAATATCTTAAAATGATATATGATAGAATAAGGCATTAGCCGATCTAATTTTTGAGTACTTCTTTTCCTCAACATTGCTAAGCTAAAAGATGAAAGCACCATAGGCTGTTAGAAATAACATTCACTCATGAGGCAGTCAGGTTAAATTCTAAAATTTGTAAAACTAAAATTTTCGATCCATTACAAAAATAAAAGATAAAAAAGTGTACCTTAACCATTGCATTTAGTACAGCATTCGGATAAGAAATGTTAATCTTTTTCTTCTTTTGATGTAGAGTACGAACAGTTACTGTTTCCGGAAAGGATGAGGGTAGAATACACCATATTCCATCAGTGTCTAGCTCTAGTGGTCGTCCCACTTGTTCTATGATCTCTCTGGCTTTCATAATAATATTAGCGCCAGTATAACACACGATACCTGCCATCTCCATACTATGCCAGCGAGCTCTGAAAACATTAAATTTACCACAAAAGATAAAAATTAAGAAACAATAATTTCTATATAAAATGTCTATTTCATTATTTTACTCTCACTTACCCTCTTCTCATGACATAACCATAAAATGAATTTAAAATACATTTATGGGCTAGCTGTAAAGAATCATAGAGTACCTCACGACTCTTTGCAGATTTGATTTCTGCGGCATCACCACTTGCAATAGCTTCGGTAACCTTTGCTTTGGCCTGTTTATTCAATGCTTTATATTCATATCGACGATCTCTAAAAATTATTATATAATTAGTTAACAACTTAAATCCTAAAACATAAACCTAATCAATATAACTGTAGTCCGCAATGTTATTATAACATGGAATCGATCATGCGTCTTTCCGCAAATATCCATAATTTTTTTTATAATTTTGCGAAAGAAACCATAATAATTGAAGTAGCTGTTTCTGTGAAAAATAACTCAGAACGTAAACGTGTAATCATATGAAGTACACTCCTAGTGTTTAGTAACACAATGCGTGCACTCATACCCACCCACCCCGTCATCCGAGGCTTGCACTTAGCGGGTGTCGGCAGCGTCTAGCAAGTCCGTCGCGGATCCGCACGTCCGCGTACGGATACGATCGGACGCGTGACTTTAGAGGTTTAGGTATTCTGTTATAATGTTAGATTATAATATTGACGTTTGTGAAACTAAGATTGTGTATGATTAATATTCAAGTGTTGCCTTTCATTGTTATCGAATACGCAAACATGATTTATTGTTGGGGAGTTTACATAGGTGACATCACTACGGCTCTAAAACTTCATAGTGAAACTTACGCTGACAGACAACAACCTGCGAGTCCACGAGTAATATTGCGTACTGTTTATCATTTACGCAATAATTTGTGTAAAGTGCCAAAAACTTCTCTAGGTGATCACCGTGGTGGTTGTATGTCTGAAATCTCTTCACATAATTTACAAATTTATATTACGATATCGTGTAAAGAAATATCGATGAAAAAGATAATGGAACATCATCAACTCAATCGTTTCCTACTTTCCAAAGTGAAGCCAGAATCAGAACTGACAGTAGAATCAAAATCATGATTAAAATGAAAAATGCTCTATTCTTACGAATATAGTATTTTGAAGCTACATCTTTGCCGACATAAGTAGGCAACCCTGTTAAACTGTGGCTTCATAATTCAAAACTAAATCAATAAATAGTTAATATGTGCTCTTAACTAATAACAAAATGTGTTAAAGTACCTGAAAGCTCTAACAGTGTCAACATAAAAAGAGTTCTCTTTTTGACATACAGTTGTAGTCCTGATCTCTGTTCTGGTCACTTTAGTTTTCTTGTAAGCAACTTTGCAATAGTCAGCTAGACGTTTTTTCTCATAAGCAGCCTAGAACATATATTAAGAAATCCTAATATACGGAATAGCCATTAAAAATATGTAGTACAAAAAGTAACAATTTAAAAAAATCAAGGAATCAACATACTATTTTCAAATCAATGATTGCTGCAGTGTAATTAATTAAAGCTATGTTTCATTACATCAATAATATATGGGAAAAAATATTTTTTATTAAATAGCATTTGTAAATTTTAAGCTGTTGATAATTTTTGCTTTATTAAAACTTTTACATTTTTGAAATGTATTAAATTAATGAATTACAATTTTTATACTTTTATAATCTATTTCATCATTTTTAATAACAAAAAGGACCTGTTCCTCCTTTGGTAGATTATGAAAAGCTCTCGACGGTCCACCAGGATGCAAAGGAGGAAACTTTTCAGTTTCTAATTGCTGCTGTATGCGCTGATATTCACTTCTTGTTGCAGGTACTGTAAATTGCGTACTATTACTTTTTGATTATTACAAACGGATTTGTCATCTTAAAAAAGTGAAACATTTTTCCAACACAAATATTGATATTCGAGAGGAAAAAATGTTTGCCTCCACTAGAAATTTCAGCAACATTGCATGCATTAACTAATACTTTTTCTAGAGCCCAAAAATGAAGAAACCAAAAAATGTTCTAGCTAAGTAACTACGAAAGATATGGAAGGCCAGCAATTGTTTGCAGAATGTAAATCTCTGCAACATTATTGTACATTGCTGAGAAGGTCGCTTTGCTTTTTCATCAATTTGATTCCTATTTTTATGCATTTTGATTTAATTAAATTTACGATTTTTAATAAATGAAATATAATAAAATAATTTTGTAATACTTGGAATATGCATAAAAAAAATTTTTTAGCAATTTTCGCATCACATGTATTCATTCCATTAATTATTTTTTTGTTATTAAAGTTAATTTCTAAAATATTATTCCATTTCAAAACTGTAAAAACTAGAAAGTTTTTTAGAATCTGTAAACTCAACACTAACACAAGTTATATATAAGTCAAAAATTTTAATGTAAGTCTGTAATTTAAATGTAAATAAAAAACATAAAACTATCAAAAAATCAAAACACAGTAAATAAAAATTTAAGCACAATAATATATCTGTACATTTTCTATATTTTTTATGAGCTCAAAAATTAAATGGATATAAAAACAAATACAACTACTCACAGAATTCACCACGCCACATCCATTCCATATGCCTTTGGCATTTGGCACCAGGCTTGTTATAATCACAGACAGCACAAATACTTGCATTCACCATAGCAGAGGGCTGTAATCTAAATATATACATTTACAAGATTTATTTAAATATTTAAAATACACATATGTATTTCTTAAACTATCCATATAACTGTAGTCATTTTTTGTGAACTTCAATTCAAATCATATTCAAAACACTTTAATGTCATCATATAGAATTATCAAACATTACATCAATTTATAAAAAAAATATATGTTAAGTGCTAATCTATTCTTCTAAAACATGATTACATCATTATCATCAGAATTAACATTATTTTTCTTAAAGTACATATTCTGCTTCAATACAAAATTGTGAAACCGTCTATCATAACACTAATGTTTTTATAAAATCAATGCCTATATATGCTCATAGTTTCACTTTTATAAGCATATAGTTCCTATGAATCATGATTACTCATAAAAAAAGACCTAAGACCAAATTCTAATATACCTGTAAAGGATATAAATCAAGTTAAAATTTCATTAGTCTTTACAAAAGTTATGTATGAGTTAAAAAAAAAGAATAAAAATACAACAAAATCATTTTTGATTTATATTGTCAGTCTATTCAGGAAATCTACATTCGTCATTTTAACATTCTCAAGTTCAGAAATTACTTTTACAATTTCAAAGCATGTGTGTATTTTAATAAGCTGTATGTACAAGCAATATCAAATTTAATCATATTATGAGATAAGTGTATGAAAAGATGTATAATTAACCTTACCTGTTTGTTAAAATTATATTTGGATACATAGCACCAACATCTAAATGATATATCAGAGGATTTTCGTCACGCCTTGGATGATCATGCATGTGTTGTAGTTTGGTTTTAATTTCTGTGCAAACTTCATCAAAATTGGTCACGAGTTCCAAAGGTATCCCTTCCTCGACCTCTATAGCATGTTTCATGGTTTTCTCAGTTGTTTCGATTAGTTTCTCCACAGCTTGAGGTGCTATTCTGAATTTGCATTTTATATCTGCTCGAAAAACACCTGGAAAATTAGTTGAAAAATACAATTTTAGCAGATTATCCATTATACCTTCATTAAAAAATAGAGAATGAAACCCCAAAACATTTATGTTACATTAATATCAAAGACTTGACTATGCTTCAATAGGTGTTCAAGGATATGATTTATGGGATCTTTAGTTAAGAAGTTCACAAATTAATCATTGTAAAGTTATAGAATCTGTTTTTAAATTATACATATACAAGATGGAATCGATTATGCAATTTTCTGAAAATATTCATAATCTTCTCCCTTTTTTTAGAACAACTTTGTCAAAGTAACTATAACAAAAACATATCATTGAAAATATGCTTATAACATAAATTAATAAAGAGAAAACTCTACTCGGCCAGGTAGCGCCGAGCAGGGCGATGTAAAGCTCGCCGAAGGTATTATTATAATAGTCTCTTATTTTCCACATCTATTCCACTCACCTCTAAACAAACTAGGCAAACTAAACGCAACTTACGGACTCGCATGCAGCAATGTCACTTCAGCAAACTCCCCACCGATAAATCATGTTTAAGCAGTGAAAGACATTGTTATTAAACAGTTAAACATTAATCACACACAATCTTAGTATTAATAATGCTAATATTGTAAATGTAACATTTTATAACAAAATACCTAAACCTCTAAGCTACGCGTCCGGTCGCGGATGGTGTTGACCGCGCACGGACGGGTCGTCGCACCGCGATTTACTAATGATACCTGCGTGCGGTCCTCGATTGTCGTGGTAACCGGAGGAGCGGGGTTGGCGCACATCGTCTAAGGTTGTATTGCGTGAATTTACACGTTCACGTTTTGACCTATTTTTTCCGAAAACGGTTACTTCAATGATTATGGTTTCTTTGGCAAAGTTGTTCTAAAAAAGAAGAAGATTGGGAATATTTGCGGAAAAACGCATGGTTGATTCCATATGGTTTATCTAAGTTTCATTAGACTAGACATAATATGAGAATTTAATTATATGGATGTGCACATGCATGCAACTTTGTCAGATGATATTAAATACAAAGCATATACAACAAATAAGATTGGCCATGACACAATGAAATCTATGAAATTATGTACATTGAGCTTAATCAAATAAATAATCAATACCACGAAAACAAAAATCGGCATAGCAAATCAATATAGAAATAAATGATAGATAAATTACGATTACTTGTTAAGCATGGTCATGCAGTATAAATTATGCTATCTAAAATGCTAAGCAATATTTAGGCAGGATAACTTTATTAAAGCTTACCAGTCAAATGAACTGCAAAAATTTTACATGGATATTTAATAATCAAATTAGTAAATATTATTTACAGAAAAAAATAACCTTCTTTAAATTATATAATGAAAAGTAGCAACTTTTTTCAATAGAGTTGCTACTTTTTAGAATTAGTTAAAGCCTGTTTGTAAGTTTGTTGAGCATAGTAGTTTTGGATGTTCATTTCAATATGAACATAATACTCTAATATTCTATAAATTATATATTATTGCTACAAATTATTGCTGAATACATGATTTATACTTTCATGGCAATACTGAACAAACCATTTAATACCATCACTCCTTTAAGAGAAGGGTATCTCTTCATCAAAATATATTCCCCATATTTAAAACACCAGCTTTAAGGTGGGGAGACATTGTGATGAAAGCACCACCATTGAAATATCGATAATCATTTGTACATACACAACAAGAAGTTTACCAGATTCTAATGCTTCTACATGACCGCCGACATATGTCTCCGTCTCTAAAACATGGCCGTCACTAGTGAGCTTATTAAGTTCCTCTATTTGTTTATTTGGAAACACTATATTAGCATGGAATGCTTGTACCATAAGCAAGGACTCGCATAAGGTCCCTGAGCCTTTTCTAAGAACCTGAAAAACAATATCAATGATTGAAAATTTCACATGATGTAAAAGGAAATTTTTTCTGAAAACTTATAAATAAATAATAAAAATATATTCTCTGTGATATATGAAGATTTTAAAAATTCGTGTAATATTTTTGAAAGTTTTAATCTAATAAAGGCCATCCATTTATTATCATTGATTTTTGTCCATTTTCTATCCCCCCCCAACCCCACAATTATCTCATCATCATTACCTAATGCAACTTTTCTTCATAAAAATGTCATTACTGTTAACTTAGAATATAGTTTTATAATACATATTAGACTACCCTTTTTTATGCTGCTTATTACTAATACAGTGAACCTCCGGTAATCGACAAATGTTTCTCAGGGCAGTGTTGGACTATTGAATTTGTCAGATAATAGAATACTGCTTAAGACCCCCTATAGACTAGAATTTTTTGAAGAAGAGTATCTTGTAACGAGACAAATTACAAAGCAAAGTGATAAGAATCACACATTGAGCACAATAGTGGTGGTGTAAACAAGTTTCAACCTATTCAGTCATGCATTATAGGCATGTCAAATTACAGGGGACATCAAATTAGACATGAGCCAGATTATTTGGTGTTCACTGTAATTACAATGTCAATTCTGTGCTTGACCATTTATTTTATACAGTGAATTTTGAATATAGTGTTTATCCATGATTACAAGAACAATATCAATTTTAGCAAGACCCATCTCCCTCCTCTGTCATATTACCATCAACTGCACGTCTGACAGCTCTAATTTTAAATAATATAGTACATGGATAGCCCCTAAGGCAAAATTATCAAACAATATTAATAAAAAAAATATAAAAAAATTTATGTTGATACAAAACAAACAAAAATTTTAACAAAAAAAAAAAACTATTCTAGAACAAATTAATATGCACTAAAAAGTAAAGAAATAATTGCGTATTCTTCTACAATTTAATAATTGACTTACTTTTTTTACTCATCAATATGTAGGCACGATCTATGTGTTTACCACGCAAGAAGGTAGATAGGTATCTAACCACTTCAAATTTAACTCAACACATACCTATAAAAAACAAACAATGATCAAAATATTTTTAGAGTTCTCGTAAATAAAATGAAATGAAAAATATTAGACTATTTAAAAGTCAATCAAATTGTTATGATAATATTATGTAGTTACAATTATTGTTATTTTTGGAATTGGTGTCTATTGCTAAATATATTGTAGTGTTTCTTTGGCTGACATGGACTCCAAAAATAATAATAAATGTAACTACATTATACTATTATAATAATTTGATTGTCTTTTATGTAGTCTAATATTTTTCATTTCATTTTACTTAGAAGAACTCTAAAAAATATTTTGATCATTGTTTGTTATTCATAGGTATATGTTGAGTTAAATTTGAAATGGGTAGGTACCTATTTGTTTTCTTGTGTGGTAAACACATAAATAGTACATACATATTGATGAGTAGAAAATATAAGTTGATTATTAAGTTGTAGAAGAATACGCAATTATTCTTTTACTTTTTAGAGCATTTTAATTTGTTCTGGAATAGTTTTTTGTTTGAAGTCGGTGTTTTTTTGTTTAAATTTTTGTTATTTTTTGATTTTTAGTGAATCTGAAGTACAATAAATAATTTATCTGAATATGGGTAGACCTACTAAAGGCGCTGCTCATAGATTGCACCTTTACTGTAAGCCGTTAAGGAGTTCCACCGATTATCATATTCGACTACGACAATTACTTGACCATAACGATGTTACGGTAGGTGAATCAAATATCTGGATAGCTTATAAAAGATTTGGCTGAGTATTGTTAATTTAATCCTAAGAATTAAAGAGCTCCGTTACTTTGTCATGGATCCCATAATCAGAACCTAACCAAACTCTTTCAAAGTACCTTTGAAGTATATCCTCTCCAATAAAAAAAATCACCCAAACCGGTTGGCGTTATATTGAGCTATTCGTCCTACACGCACATATTTATTCGCATTAAGATTTATATGATTTTGTCATGGATGTCATTGTCACAACTAAACCAAATTGAAATGGGACCACAAGGGAAGCGCCAGCTTTCAAATATAAAAAGAATTATCAAAATCGGTTTACCCAGTCGAAAGTTCTGAGGTAACAAACATTAAAAAAAAAACCAAAAATACAGTTGAATTGAGAACCTCCTCCTTTTTAATTTTGTAGTCGGTTAAAAACATACAAAATAGATTTTATCACACATCTTCATTCATAATCTCCTTCCTTACGAAACAATTTTACCAAAGAAACCATAGTTGTTGAAATAGCTGTTTCTGAGAAAAATAGCTTAGAACATCTACACAGAAATGTCGTATTGACAACCTTAGAATAGCTGACGTAGGTACTGAGCCGCTGTGCATCGCGCTGTCGACGACCTGACTGCGCTCGCGCTGGCAGTCTGACCAACCATTTATTGGGGTTGTGACTATATTATTTTATATTATTTATAAGTATGTATTCTCAATGATATATTTTTGTTAGTTACTTTGGTAAAGTTGTTCTAATAAGAAGATTATGAATATTTGGAAAAGATTCATGGTAAAATCCATCCTGTATTTATCATTACATGTTATATGAGATTCACAATAGATGGATTTACTTTTTTTTTGTTAACTATAAAAATACTTGAGCAACAACTTTTAAACAATTGTTACTAGACAGAGAAGGCACTAGTACCCAGTAACGTCATTGTTTACTAACATGTATAAAATACATTTAAACTCCGTTTTTGCAAGAAAATGATAACATGGAATTTTTGATGGCTTATAGTTCATTATGCTATTGACCAATTATATTTTATATCATTACATTTCACTTTTATATCATTACATTCAATGTGTCTAGGGAGCTAATATAAACTATTATAATAATCTAAATAGTAGTTGTGTCTACTTACTTCATCTGGCTCTAAAGGGATGATTGTACATAAGGCAAATATAAAGGGGTGTACATATTTCATGTATAAGTAATATGTTGCTACAGCATCAGACACTGAGTAATTTGACAGCACCTGAAACAATAATGTAACATAAAAAAAAAATGAAATAAAATAATACTATAAAACAAAATATATTATGGAAAAACATACAATTCACATAAAAATATATAATATACATTTGTATGATATACTGTTTGGTAGATCACACTACATACTGGTGTAAGTATAGCAAGGTATATCTATTTGGTATATGTTTGCTTACCACGCTGTAGAAGATACAGATTCTAATCCAAGACCAGCGGCATAGAAATATTATTCAAACCCACTTTAGATGAAAACATTAACAGTACAAAATCTTCTATATCAAATAAGGACACTCGGAAACACATGGTCAGAAAGAAGTTCCTTTCGCTTTTTGATAGATATTTACATAAACTAAATTATGAAAAAACTAGCTTAAATAGGTAAAAATAAAAATTACAACTAAAACGTTTTTTTATAAAATCCAAAAATATTTATTTATATATATTTGCTTTTAATTACATATTTACTACAATTTATAATTTTTTTATTTGTTTATGTGTTTGCAAATAAAATGTTCCAGCGAATAATATTTTTTTGAGTTCGTGAAAACCATTCCGTTCTTTTCACAGTTACATGTTAAACTTATTGTACAATAATTGCTGTTAATATAAAAGTATTACTAATTATATTAAAAATGACAATGAAATTATTTAAAACGTTTGATAGCAATAAAATAAATAAAAATACAAATGCTAGGACAGATTTGAAACCGGGGTACCCCGCGACGCAACGTATTGGTAAACAAATGAGCTAAATCGTACAACTGATTCTCGGGCAAAATAGTTGTGCAATACTTCAAATATCCTATACCATGCTAACGTTTACATAACGTTAAATTTACTTCCTAGCTCCTCGCGACGTGTCGTGCGATAAGAACTTCGTCCCAATTATTTATTTTATAATGAGAAACTTTATATAACATCGATGTTACTTGAAATTGTGTGGTTTACATTATTACTCATTCTTTGCATATGGATTTTTTTGAGAGTAATTATCTAAATAGAATTGAAAACAATTCTATAATCTGTCTTATCATATCTTTCAGAATATCAATAAAACATTTTACCTGAGGTTGCTCTGCTGCCATTCTGCACATATCCTCAGGATCAAGTTCTACAGGATCATATCTTAGTTTCGCTTTAGCTACAGCTTTTAAGCCTTGAGAACCAACTGGCAAATATGAATCTCTTTTGACCCAACTACACAAAAAAAAAAAATTAAAAAAGCAAAAAAAAATAGAAAAAAGGTTAAATAATTTGATTAACCCCATTGTTTTTTTTTTACCTTTAATGTGTTAGCAAATAAGTTCTTTTTGCATTTTAACTATATCATGTTTTTTTTTAATTGAAATCAATTTTAAACCTAACTATTTGTATATAATAATTAAA
This sequence comes from Eumeta japonica, assembly GCA_005406025.1. Taxonomy (NCBI): domain Eukaryota; kingdom Metazoa; phylum Arthropoda; class Insecta; order Lepidoptera; family Psychidae; genus Eumeta; species Eumeta japonica. Next base: position 271,279 of record BGZK01000161.1, read on the forward strand.
TTAATAGAAAACAGAAACCATAGACAATCCATGTGCATTGCTGGCCTGCAGCAATAAGAACCATCTTTGGATGTGACTTTACTGAAGCCTATTTCTTGTTTCATGTCAAGACCATGGACTGCTGCTCGTGCCTCAACAAATGGCCAGTCAAAGAAGTCACCTAAAAAAATAATACAATATTGAATGGTATAATTTCTTTTGAAATAATCCAAAATTTCTATTTATTTCGAAAATCGAAACTATAAAATTACAAATCCTTCCTTACCATTGTATGTAACAAAAATGTGTGGTCTTACATCCATAATATGATCAAAGAACTTCTGTATCAGTGCCAACTCATTTGTTTCATTAAATATTATGAACTGACTGTAAAAATAGAAAACTGCAAATGTTTACAACTACTAATTTTATTTTATTTACTAATATTATTTAAGGGCTGTTGTGTAGTAATATTTTTTTTAAATTCCATTATCTGATTAAAAGTGTCAACTGAATTAAATTGTCATATATGACTAATTTAATATAAATAAAGTTAATATAACAATGGTAAGTGAAATACTTACCATTGTTACCTTCTATTTTTAAAGATTATTTGTAATTGCTTGTATACCTTCAATATTGGGTTTAAGATTATCAAGACATACCCTTCAAATTCTGGTTTTGGAGTGTATTCAAAATCTTCAACATCTATAGATATAATCTCTCTATTTGTAATCAAATAACCTTGTCCATCTATCATATAAGAAATCATCATTATTTGGTCCGTCTGTGAATCTGGGAACTTCAATGGCAGTTTTGTTGTTTCAATATCAAAAGCTAAGACTATAGGATCGGGTCTTTCAAGGATATCATCCCTTTTAGTGAAGATTGGCACTTCCATTCCACAAGATTTCACTGTGTACCATGTACCGCAAAATATTTGCATATCAATTGAAACTCTGACATGGTATGGTACATCATGTTCTCTGAAGGATAAAAGAATAAAGCTTGAAAAATTAAATTTCAACATATTTAAATTGTAAAAAGTAAACAACTAAAATTAAGTATATGAAGTCTGACTTAAACCTTAATGTAGTACACAATTTAGACATATTTAATACAAAATTGGTATTAATTTGTGTTTATTGAATAATTACACTATCAAAGAGGTATATACTATTTTATAGATAGCATTTACTAAATGAAAATTGTTTAAAATTACTAAAAATTTAATACTGAATTGTTCAGTTTAAGGGCTTCTTCCACCACCTTCTTTTAAACTCACTTATAAAATAAAATGTACATTCACATGATATAACGATTAAATCATAATTATCATCACATAAGGATCTCATTATTGGTCCTTAATGTATTAATAATTTGTATTAATATTGTTGCAAAATGTTTGTACTAATCTAAAGATGGATAATTTTACAGCATAATTTTTTATCATCTGTACTACATGCTCACAATGAATACCTATGATCCTGTTTTATATAGATATTGGTTTTTAAATATGTTCCTTTTTAAAATTTTTGAAGAAACCTATATATCATAATACTGCACTGTAAAGATTTACATTATAATTCCTAATCAAGTACAGATATTTTCTCAAATTATACCTAATTAAGATAGGAGAATCAATAAACAATTGGCATTTATGAAAAAAAAAAAAAACTGTAGAATAACTACAATACCTCATATCAAGTATATTCTCCAAATGATCTGTAGTTTTTTTTGCATGTTCAATAGCAGCAGCATTAGTCAATGTATTAGTAAGCATTTCAGCATAAATTGCATCTTTTTTCTCTCTTTCTTTATTTTTATTTACCGCTGTTAATATTTCTTTTCTAACTTTCATCAAATCAGTTTGTGACATGAAAGATAATTTTATGTAGCGTTGTTTTGATCCTGATAAATGATTCAACTGTAAATAATGGAGATTTCATAATAAAATGAGAAAAAAAAATTTGAAGTACTTATTATAAATTACTGAACTAAAACTATACAGTAAATACACACCAAATCTAAGTCCTCTTTTTCAATAATATTAATTTTATTTATTACACCAGCAAATTTTTTAGATAAATATTGAATTACTTCTTGCTCACACTCGTCTCTTGCTAATATAAAAAAATATGGTTGGAAGGTAAGTGATATTTTAAATCTTGATCCATCCATTTCAATGAAATAATAATCCATAGCTGCAACCAAACGCTTGTCTTCATCCAAAATTTCTGCCTGCACAAGAAAATGTCAAAAATTATCATTGCAGATACTCCTAACATAAAATAAAATTAGGGATTTATCAAACCGTATGCATATTAATAAGATATCCAGTCCGTTCCTTAGTATCTCTAACTCTATCAAATCCATACTTTGAATCAATTTTGTCATTTTCTAAAGCGGTGCGTACGCGGGATTCTGAAGACTCCTCACTGTAAAGTAGCAAAATATCTTTCATATTATATACTTTATTCATATTGTTGAAAATAATAAATGTCACGTACCGATTAGCTGATGTAGTACCGCCGTCTTTTTTCAACGACTCATTTTTTTCCGCGCGATATTTTCCCGAATTCTGGACCATGATAATTTAAATGCCCTAATAATATTTCATTCAACTATGTACTGACAAGAAATCTGCAGCGAAAATTTACAGTAACCAAATAAACAATTTACAAATTCATTTCAGCTGATCGAGCTGTCATTTTCGCGCCAATAAAAGTTTTTCAATAGTGTTGCTACAACAATTCTTAAAACGACTTACTCCATTTCTTCAATAACGGCAATCATATAAAAGACTAATATTGACAGCGTAACGTATATATAAAATAATTATAAATCCTCTGTACGAAATAAAAAAATAAATGATAAAGAAAAAAAATAGAAATACATTAATATATGTAGGTATAAATACATATAATAAAAATAAAAATATATTCTCACGCCTATTTCCCAGAAGAGTAGGCAGTTACATATCTCTCTTACCTCACTGACATCCATCAATATTTTGATGCAAGCTCGTCGGTTTCGAAAGCTTAAAATTTGGCCCTTTTTTAATATATCACCAATATGGTCTGCATAAGACTTTTTAGGGCGACCCTTGGCGACCTTTTCATCACACACATTCGCTCTATAGTTTTGTGTTGTTAGTCTACTTCCATTCATTCTTTCCAAATGGCCAAACCAACGCAACATACCTATTACTACTCTAGTCAATACGTCTTTTTTCAAACCACACCGCCCTCTAACATCACTGTTTCTACATTTATCTTTCCGAGGTACTCCACACATAGTACGCAGCGATCGCATTTCCACTGCACTGATCTTTTTTTCATTTTTTTCTGTTATACCAACTTGCACTACCATACATAAGCGTAGGAATTAGGATCCCATGATGTTTAGCCAACGCGCTTGTCATGAGACGCTTTTACTATTCATAATAGCCAGCAAGGCTCAATTTTCTTTATTTTCCGCGTTCACTTTCCTTTCGATATCTCTGTCATGTTTACCGTCATTTATAAGCAGATTATCTAAGTATACAAATTCTTTCACTAGTTCGTCTTTTTCACCTTCTATAAGCATATCGCATTCAGTAGTGCTTTCACGCCTTTCAAACACCATCACCTTAGTCGTACCGATATTTACTTTCATATCCTTTTTCTTAACAAAATTATTCATTTCATTTACCATCTCTTGCAGCCCGCACGCCGTCAGCGCAAGAATTACTTTGTCGACGACGTTCAGGAGGCATTTGATCGACAGCTCATCCATCTTAAATCCACATTCATACTCTTTCAAATTATACAAACAGCTATCCTTGAATAGGTTGAATAGCCACGTTAAAACTACACATCCCTGTCTGGCACCCCTGAGAATGTCAAACTGATCAGTGTATGCCCCAATTATTCTGACGCAAGCAATGGAGTCCCTGTATAGGGATTTCAGTGCTTATGTCAATCTGCAACTCACACCATGCATGGATAACGTTCTCCATAGATCGTTTCTTTTCACTCTATTATAAGCTTTTTCCAAATCTACAAAAATAAAGAATATCTTTTGGCCGCTGGTCAAAAACTTTTCTGCAATGTTTCGTTGAGAGAAAATTTGCTCCATACACCTCATCATTTCTGTACGTCCCAAATCTTCAGTCTCATTCACAACTCTTTTAATAATATTTTTATATACAATTTGCCAACAACGCTGAGGAGGCTTATAGGGCAGTAATTTATGCAAGCTGCCGTGAGCCTTTCCCTTTATAAAGGGGTACAATGATTATTTAACACCAGACATTGGGTACCCTATGGCTTTTCTAACATTTGTTAAACGTCTGGTACAACGGGCTTGCCACTATTCCTCCACCGCTTCTCGGCATCTCAGATGAAACTCTATAATATCCGACAGCTTTTCCAACTTTCATAAGTTTTAATGCTTTCATAATTTCATCCATAATAAGTTTTACTTTCATTTTCATCATCAATCATATACTCACTTATAATAACATTGTCATCTGCAACTGTATTCGCACATGCAAAACTCTTTCGAAATAATTCTTTCAGCGCTCTTATCTTCCTCCATCAGTAAGTATCCATCATAATATCTAATCGTATGTATACATGATGTCTTGGAATTATTCCAGGCCTTTTTCACCATATTCCAAAAAAGGTTTTTGTTTGCCCTAAAATTATCCGAGAATCTGTTATCATAGCGTTATTTTGTTTCGTTTTTCTTCTTTTCACACATTTCTTTAGCTCTCATTTTTGCATCTTTATACGTACTTTCAGCATTTTTTTAGCTTATCTTTCAAGATGTCCTTTCTTTACACTCTGTGGTTGGCCTTTGCATACAGCAATGCTTTCTTCTTTTCTCTGACTACTTTTCTCACTACGAAATTTCTTAAATCTACGAAATTACTTTTAAAAATTTTGCAAACTATATACAATATAATTGTATTACAATATTAATTATAATTATAACGGCGATTTCAACCATCGCCGCATAAGCACGCACCTCGGGTTGCTTTTCATCACGAGTGCACGCTTCTGGTTCAACGGATTTCTTGCGGTGTGGCGGCGATTAAATGATGGACAGAGTTTTCTTTCAGACTTAACTTCTTTATTCAGCCGAGCTTCACAGTATGACGGTTGGCTAGCAACTGTACCGGATGCACCACTCCCACTGCATTTTATAGGTGGTGCATCCGTTGCACATATGAGTTGCATACATTTTAATTGGGGAGGCGTGGCCATGCACTTCGTTATGCATATGCATTGGTCTGTGGGTGTACCGGTGTAACGGAGGCGTTGCCTCATGCCCGGGCGTCTTCTCGTCAGGGATACGACCCCGACGGGTCAGGTGGCAATGGTTAGAACCATTGTTCTGGAATCATGCCGGTGCCGTCACCGCACCGCCCGCGAGCGCGCGCGGTCATCGCGCATGCGCAGCCGGCAGGTGGAGGGGGGCATCCGGCTTGATCGGTTGGTGTTCGACGAGGGTGGGAGGGAAACGCAGCTCAAGCTGCACACGCAGCCGACCGCCGGTGGTCGGACGCTGGTGGACGCCGACCGGATCAAGGCGGCACGCATCGGTGACCCGCTAGACGTAGATCTAACCGAGCGCGCCTGCCGACCGCTGATCAGGCTATCCACGCATCCGACGGCGGCAGCCAGGGCAGTACGTGTCAGCGAGCCGCGTCCATCAACCTCTTCTCTTCTTTCTGTCCCTTGTCGTGATGTCGATCCGGTGCCTACGCCGGACCATCCGCGGACGCGCGCGTCATCGCGCGTGCGCTCAGCGGCGGGTGTGGGGGCACCGGGTTGCGGAGTGGTGGTTGACGAAGGGGGGCACGGCTCAGCCACGCACGTGTCAGCGAGCTGGTGTTCTCTTCTTCTCACTCCGACCCTCGTCTGGGTAGTCTTTCCGATCGGCCAGGGGCCCCCCGAAGCATCGGTTCACAATTACAGTAATTGTTTCCACGATGTCCGGGCAGGCGCCCCGCCGTCTGCAGCGTGGTAGGCGCGCAGCGTCTAACACTTCAGCGTCCGGTAAGCGCCGGGGGCGGCCGTACCAGTGCACTCTGCACGTCCGTGGTGGCCGCGGTGCCGAGCCGTCTGCATTTTAATGAATTAGAATGCGGTGACATCAGCTTTGGTGCGGTGGTGTGTATGTCCGGGATCTCAATAAATTGAGGGTAGTCGCAGAATATGCAGGCCGGTCCGGGGCGCGGCGCACGTGTTCGGCAGCACACACGCACGCAGGACGGCCTGCGTTGGCCCCCGTGGGCGTCGGGCGCAACCTCGACGGCTTGTGCCAGAGGTGTTTGCGGTGATGTTTGTACTCGCACTCGCGAGAGACGTGATGGTCCTGGTGAGCTGGCGTCCGTCCCGCTGCGCCACGCCGAGACGTGCGCTGCGGACCGCTGCCAGGAGTCAACTGTTGCATTGGTGCTCGCTCGCTCGCTCGTGGGGCTTCCACACCCTTGTCTGTGGGTGTAGGTATGGGACGGAGGCGTTGCCTCATGCCCGGGCGTCTTCTCGTCGGGGACACGACCCCGACGGCTCAAGTGGCAATGGTCCGTATCTGATGGATCCATTGGTTGGCATCGTGCCGGAGCCCAGTCGCCGACCCACTCGCGGGCGCGCGCGTTCATTGCGCATGCGCAGCCGGCAGGTGAAGGGAGGCATCCGGCGTAAATGGTTGGTGCTCGACGAGGGGGGAGGAAGGCACAGCTCAAGCTGGACACGCAGCCGACCGCCGGTGGTCGGACGCTGGTGGACGCCGACCGGATCAAGGCGGCACGCATCGGTGACCCGCGTAGGCGTAGATCTAACCGAGCGCGCCTGCCGACCGCTGATCAGGCTATCCACGCGTCGGACGGCAGCAGCCAGGGCAGTACGTGTCAGCGAGCCGCGTCCTTCAACCTCCTCGTTCTGTCTCATCCTGGGTCGCGATGTCAATCTGGTGCCTACGCCGGACCACCCGCGGGCGCGCGCGTCACCGCGCATGCGCTCAGCGTCGGGTGGGGGGGCACCGGGTTGTGAAGCGGTGATTGACGAGGGCGGGGGGGGGAGGGGCAGAACTCGATCGACGCATGCAGAACACGACCGCCGCCCGCCGGATGCCGATGAACGCCGACCACGTCGAGGCAGCACGCACGGGCGACTCAGCAGCAGCACCCGAAGCAGCACGCGTCAGTGAGCCGCTGTCCTCTTCTTCTCGTTCTGGCCCTCGTCCGAGTAGAGTTTCCGATCGGCGAGGGGCCCCCCGAAGCATCGGTTCACAATTAGAGTAATTGTTCCCACGATGTCCGAGTAGGCGCCCCGCCGTCTGCAGCATGGTAGGCGCGCAGCGCGTCGGACACTTCAGCGTCCGGTAAGCGCCGGGGGCGGCCGTACCAGCGCGCTCTGCACGTCCGGGATGGCCGCGGTGCCGAGCCGTCTGCATTTTAATGAATTAGAATGCGGCGACATCAGCTTTGGTGCAGTGGTGTAAGTCCGGGATCTTAATAAATTGAGGGTAGTCACAAAATAGCAGGCCGGTCCGGGGCGCGGCGCGTAGCGCGGCGCACGGCGCGCGTGTTCGGCAGCACACACGCACGCAGGATGGCCTGCGTTGGTTCCCGTGGGCGTCGGGCGCGACCTCGACGGCATAGTTGCAGGAGGTTTATCGCACTTGCGGAAGATGTGGTAGTCGTGATGAGTTGGCGTCCGATCCCGTTGCGCTACGCTGAGGCGTGCGCTGCGGGCCGCTGCCGGGAGTCAACTCCGTCCGATCCCGCTGCGCTACGCCGAGGCGTGCGCTGCGGGCCGCTGCCGGGAGTCAACTGCATTGGTGCCACTAGCGTCCGGGACACTGATTTGCGGCCGTACCGTAATGACGGCCGCTTTCAAGGCGTACCATTGGTCCTCCCCACCAAAGCACAATTTCGTATGCAACTCACACGCACATTACATTTCAAACGTTATGTTTAATTTATCAAAACAAATATACAATAACACACAAATATTCTTACTTAAAATTAGTCCCTACCCGGGTAATAAACAAAAAAACTCTTAATAAAATACATCAATATAAAAAACACACACAAATATAAACACTAATTACAAAAAGACAAAATACAATATTCAAATTAACATTAGGTGCGCGGCTGTCCGTAACAATAATAATAACAAAAATACACAAAAAATATTTCAGACGATTTGTTGTAATGAAATTTTTTTCCAGTCCATAACATAAAATTGAAGGGACTTAATTTATTTGCCTTGCTCCTTATTTAATTTTTTTTTTTTTTTAGGCAGATATTTTATTACGTGGTAGTAGAGTTTTCTTTTATTATTTGTTTTAACCAGAAACTCTTTTGTTCATATACGATCATATAGTCGTCTTAGAGAAAGAATAACTTTTTTCTCACCGCATGGTTATCTCCATTACAGAAAAAAAAAGTGATTCCTTTTCTAGTTGAAATGTCTATTACTTTTATCCCCATTTTTTTCTTCTTTTTCGTCAAAAAAATCTAAAATGAAACAAGATTGATCCGAGGGCCGCTCCGGGACCGTCTGGAGAAGCTGTCCGCCGCGAGCCACCCGTGTCGCTCCCCGCTTCCGCGACCGCGGGCACCACATCGTTTGGAGACGACATCCAAACGATGATGTCCATCCTTCGCGCCGTTAAGAGCTCGGAGATTTCGGAATTCGCCCGAGATTTCCGAGCGTGCAGTAACGTCGAAGAGAAACTCATGGTTCTCGTCAGATACCATCACCTGATGGTTAAATTAGAGTCTATATAAATGTCTGCACCGGGTGTAGTAGCTTTCCTCCTCAGTTGGGCGCCTCAAACCAAAAATGTTAGATTATTATCATTTAACGCTTGCGGTCTAACTTCGAACGTTTTAGAGTTAAAAAATGTATGTCGGAGAACAGCATCGATATCGCTCTCGTACAAGAAACATATCTTAAACCGAATAGGCCTAAAGCCTGCAGCATCGCAGGCTATGTCCAGCTACGAACGGACAGGACATACAGTACAGTACATTACAGTAGTAAGGGAGGTACCGCTCTGTACTACAGACGCTCCCTACATTGCGGCCCTATTAATATTCCTCCACTTACAAATATGGAAGCCACGGGTTGTAGACTCGCTATGACGGGCCATAGTACACTCGTCATAGTCTCAGTCTATCTCCCGTCTCCAAAACGGTTGCTCCGGCGCGACCTAAGAGCCCTCTTTGCCTTAGGGGATGCCGTCACCCTCTTCGGTGATTTCAATTGTAAAAACATAAGATGGGGCTGCCCATCTAACAACTATAACGGAATTAAACTCGACGAACTCGAGGACAGACTAGACTTCGGAATCATCGCACCCTCTACGTCGACATGTTTTCCCCATGTCGTCACACATAGACCCTCGACAATAGATATCGCACTCACTAAAGGAGTTGCACTTAATTTCAATAGTATTGAGACAATACACGGTCTCACGTCTGACCACCGACCGGTTATATTAAAAATGGGACTTCCGGACGGCGGGAGGCCTATTCCCATCCGCAAAATTACTAATTGGAAAAGAGTGTCGACCGCGCTTGAGAAAATCGACACTCCAAATCTCAATAGCATTCCCAATGACATCGCGTCTACAGACGAGATTGACCTTGCCATAGGTGCTCTTACCAACCACGTCAGGACAGTGGTCGAGGAGAGCGAGCGGGAGGTTCCGGCATCCTCGGATCGCCGGAAGTTTCCGCCCGATATTCTCGAATCGATAAGAGCAAAAACGCAGCTTTGCGCGCGAGCGCATATCCCACCCCGAGTACAGATCCAGAGCGCGAGCTCTCCAACGCGAAGTGAAAGCTCGCGTTCGGGAATTCGAAATGAGTTGGAGCGACCTCATGGAGGAAATCAAACCATCCCACAAAGAGTTTTGGGCAGTTACCAAAGCGCTCAAAACCGAGGGATATACCCCTATACCCCCACTCAAAAAACCTGATAATTCAGAGGCCATAGACGACGCGGAGATAGCAGAGTGCCTTGCAGACTCTATAGAGACTCAATGCTCTCACGCTTCCTCTCCGCACGACATCGCTCATATCAGTCGCATCGAGGAAGAGGTTCTCCAAAAAAACTCAGCGAAGTCCAAACGCTAGTGAAATCACTTAATACCAGAGGGGCACCGGGCCTCGATGGTATTAGTAATAAAGCAATCAAATGCTTTTCTATACCGTTGTTAAGCTTACTGGTCGCGATTTTTAACGCGTGCATAAAAAATTGCTATTTTCCTCCTGCCTGGAAGGAGGCGGAGGTTATAGGCATCCACAAACCAGGGAAACCACGCGACCTCCCTGCCAGCTACAGACCGATCAGCCTCCTGAGCGGTCTGGGCAAACTATTCGAAAAAATTCTCAAAACTCGCCTTAGCGATCACCTCCTAGGGAAAGGCCTTATCATAGATGAACAGTTCGGCTTTCGCCCAGCCCATTCTTGTCCACAGCAAGTCCTCCGCTTAGTAGAGTATGTCTCGGAGGGCTTTGAAACCGAACGTAGCACCGTAGCTGTCTTCTTTGATGTAGCCAAGGCCTTCGATAGGGTATGGCACGCAGGTCTGATTTATAAGTTATATTCTCTCCAAGTACCAGATCGCCTCATAATCACTATTCAAAATTATTTAGCAAACAGACATTTCACATTTAGGCATGAGCGCACTCACTCGACAAGACGTCTTATCAGAGCAGGAGTTCCTCAAGGCTCCACCCTCTCTCTGCTGTACTCCGCGTACACAAACGATGTACCGCGACCGTCGTCGTCTGGCGTCCAACTCGCGTTATTCGCGGACGATACCGCGCTCTTTACGGAAATAGGAATAGGAGCACCCGATTCACCCTCCTCCCCTCCAGAGGGCCATTGACGAGCTAGGTCAATGGTTCCGGAAGTGGAGGATAGAAGTAAACCCGACAAATCAGCAGCCATACAATTCAAGTATGGTAAGATTAGAGTCGACTCATTGTCGACAAAACACTCCCAATCTTAAAATGTTGGATGCGATCATTCCGTGGCAACGGAACTACAAATACTTAGGAGTCACGCTCGATAAAAATCTACACTTCCGAGATCATATCGAGCGTGTTAGAATACTGCACTTTTCTACAAAGCAAGGCTCGGGGCCGTGCTCGGTAGAAAAAGTAAACTATCTAGACGTAATAAACGTACCATATACAAAATGTGCATTAGGACGGTGATGACATACGCGTCTCCCGTCTTCGCTCACGCCGCTCCAAAGCACTACATAGACTACAGGTAATACAGAATAAATTCTGTAGAGCCGCAACGGATGCACATTGGTGTGTTCGTAATTCAATTCTCCATAGGGACTTAGAACTCCCACTATTTCCAAATATATGAAGGACGCATCGAAGCGATTCTTCGACATCGCGGGATCACATCCCAATGCGCTCTACGCGCGGCGGTTGACTATCAACCGCCGCATCCCACCCACCTTATCTGTAGGCCACGAAACGTACTTACCGATCCACCTGACGCTCTTACAGCGGCAGTTGAAAAATGACGTCAACGACACGCATGACTGACTTAGAGTAGGTCTATCCGTTAGTCAGGTTATCGACCTAAGCTCCCTTACTCCACCCGGCCGCCGCTAACCGCCTCCGGCCGGGCAGGAGGAAGGAACCGACCCGTGACGGTTTCCTGCGACATCCTATGCCGAGACGACTTCCACCAGGCGTCGTCCATAGCGCATGTCGCGCCGTCGGCACTCGCATGTGCCGTCCGGCCGCACTCGGTGAAGCTATCAAAGTCGTCTGACTTGTCATCTGACTCGTCTCGACCGACTAAATAGCATAGCCGACCCAATTACTTCACTTTCAGGAGGAATTTTTAGTGGGTTTCAGTCCCACACTACCCACGCGTACGGGCGCGAGGGTGTGCAGGATAGACATTTTTACCTCCTCCTCGTCGCAGGAAACAAAAAAAAAAAAAAACAAGATTGATCTTTAACACGAAAGTTGTGTAAAAAATTAAAAATTTCACATGAGGTTAAAAACTTCCAAAAAGTGATACTTATAAGAAATAACTACATTCTTTCTGGTTAAAGAGACCATGTTAAATAAATAAAGTAGTCCGTCTATCGTCATACGCTACACTAGACAGATGTTATAAAAGAACACATTTTTACTTAATTGGATTTTTCAATAGTAAAAACAATTCCATGCTTACGTCAATAGGCTCAAAATTTATTTGTAATAATATTGTAATATTTAATTTCATTAAAATAAAAATGGAATTTCTTAATGCAAAGCAATTTTAAAAACATTACACGGAGCAAAATTACTTTATTATAAATGGGTTTAGGATTTCATATTTTCTGAAATATAAATTTTTGTTACGTTAGAATTTTAAGTTTAATATTTATAGTAAACCACGTTCTCATTACAATATTTTAAATTTTATCCAAAAAACATCTAATGACATACATACTCTACGTAAAATATGTTATTATTATACGTAAAATATGTATTAATATTCATTTTCGTGGACTTTAAGCTGCCTCTTAATTTCTCAACATTTTTTTTTATTTGATCTATTGATATTAGAATGAAGAGGATTTTTTTAGAATTTACAGCTTTCAATAGATCAAAGGATCTAAACGAGACGAGCCGCATCAAAGCTGCCACAGTACTTACCATAGAGTAAAGCTTGCAATAATTTGTACAGACTCGGAAGAAATGTATTATATTATGTATTTATGTACACTTTACACAGTATTGTGTTTAATATTCGCAATTAAATCGAAAATAGTGAATGATGCAGCACAAATGACAATCGATAATAATAATTAAGAGAAGCTTGAACTAATAATAAACAAGAAGCCTCGCTATTCGGATTTTATTTTTCATTGAGCTATCGATCGACAAGGCAAGCCTAGCCTTTGACCGATTTCTGCGTCTAGGGTGCGCTCCCGTAAGGTCACCCTTCCAATATCCGATCGCGTTTTAATTATTTCGCATGTTTTTTACACATAACTAGTTCGTCATTGACTATGTGACAGTGACTAGGGACACGCATTTGACAGTTATTACTTTAGCAGCGACCCTATGGACGAGGATAAACGATCGAGCGTTGGGGATCAGCGGTCGCTCTCTATTATCGGTGTCCGATCCATTTCCGATTTAATGTTACATTACGTTTTTACACAACAATTACTGGTCATTTTTAAATTTAAATTCATTGCTTTTAAGGCTTACGACATCGACCGTTAGTTTTTACCCGCCTTTCACTGTTTTGCTGTTTTCCTATTATACTCTTACAAGCGTCGTCTGTGAGTTAATTTATTACACATTGTAATAAACATTTATTTAGTTATTAGGCTTCTTCCCAGGGCACCCTTTTCACCTTTGACGTTATAACTTCGTGGTAAGCCGAATATGTTTCAAACGACATTTCACGCCGCTGGCACACTGTGTGCCTTTTTGCCGTTTCAGGATGAAGCTTCAAAAGTCTTCGCGCTAAGTGCAGGGCCATTATTATTTTTCAAAGGGTTTTTAGTCCATACGAATCAGATACATCCCGGGCGCATGGACTACCCATAATAGTTTTTTTTCCTCCTTCCCCATCGCAAGAGAAGAAATACAATAAAAAAAGTTATATTGTTTGAATATCACTGATCAAATTTCGGAACTGAATCAAATTTATCAATGTAGGTATGTGTCATATTTATTTTCCAGTATTAAAAAATATATATATATCTATTTAAAGCATTAAGATATATAAGAAAATAATTATAATCATGGTTAAAAAATTGTAAATTGGTTTCTATTTTCTTTACTGTTGCCTCGACGAGGAGGTAAAAATGCAACGCATGCTAGTGCGTTCGTGTGTGTGAGAAGAGCGGGGCCCACTTTTAAGCCCACTAAAAAGTCCCCATAATAAATAGCTAAGCCGGCTATGCTGATCGCTAAGATTCTATGACAACTTCATCGAAAGCACGCAAGGATGCCGACGGCACTTGACTTGCGCTATGGACGATTCCTTAACCCTAGAAAGATAAACTGCGCCTCAGAGGCGCCCGCGAAACAGATATATCGCTGTCTCTTTTTAACCCGCGCGAGTTTACACTTGTGTTTTCGAGCTAACTCGTTTCAGTTGCTCGTCAGTCGTCGACCGATCAACACGTCAGTGTGCGCTGTGATTTCCCAACACTTTATTGCAAGTGTGGCAGACAAGGTGACGATCTCGAGGTTGAAGTCGCTAGTGTGGGAATAAGCATAGTTTCCCGAAGCAGGTGTAAACTGTTTTCTGGGAGATTGACGTACCCCAACGCTGCGGAAGACCGCGCCGAGGACCTCGCCGGACAGAAAATAGTGATTTTCGGACGGCGGAAACCGACGCTGCGGCGTACTTACCCTGTAACGCTCTCACCGGCCGCAAACGCGCGAGAGAAATTTACGAATAATCTAGAAGCTGAATCATAGATGCAGAGTACATCCCTGCGACCTTCCACGATGTAAACACCGCCGTGTGCAAAACGTCTAGAACAAAGGAAGTACGTCCCAGCGACCTCTGCAAAGACGCTCCAAGGTGCCCGGACGAACCAAACAAAGAAGCATTCATCGACGCCCGCTGGATGACCGGCCACGTAGGACATCCCCGTCCCCCGTCAGCCTCACATGCCCCGCAGACGCCCATGTTCCAGACAAAGGAACCGTAGCTTATATAAGGACGGCGCGCACCCCGCTCCACGCTCTTGATGTTTAACTCTCGACCTATAAAGACAGTGCTATGTAAACGCTTTTGTACGAAATATACTTTTTAAAAAGGTATTAATACAGCCAAATTATTTTTCTGGCGCCCAACGTAGGTCTGCAAGTGTAAAATCCACCATCTAAAGTTGTAAATTTTAGAAAAAGTGTTTAAATCAGTGTAAATTCAGTGATTTTAATCTAGAAAGCTGTGTTATAAATCCAGCAAGTGATCCTCAAGACCATCGAAGTCTCGAGCATTGAAGGCGATTTACACAGGGTATCAACCCTTAATTGCAGCCCGAATCCTACAAATGCGAAAAATTACACTACTGTAAGTACTTAGCGTATAGTATCTTGTCTAGGTCTCACTGTATGTCCAAAAATCCTTCCCTACCAAAATCCCTACTAACCCCTCTAAATTGAAACTCAACATAATGGCTACCTCACAGCTAGTTGATCTTGAGGCTTAATTGCATCGTACGATGGCAACCCTCTAACAATTTATGGATTCATAAGGGATGTGGAAAGGTTCATGACTATAAGTGGTGGCGAAAACCCTCAGAATTTATCGAGAGTGATCTCGAAAATAACAGGAAAGGCCAGAGAGCATCTTAGTGTCCACCCCCATGATGGAACGTGGAACAGCGTCAAAGCGCTCCTCCTAGAGAAGTGCGAAGATCCGCGAACGGTCGACATGATACAGACCAATATACAGATGATGCGTAAACATAGTACTTACGCAGATCTATTAGAGAGAATCCAAAGGGAACTCTACCTAATAAGGGGAAAATATATCAAATTGAACCCCACTATTAATGAAGATCAGTTAAAAAACATTATGAAAGTATATGAAAATACTGCCAGAATGACAGTTCTACAAACGCTCCCAGAGCATTTAACATACTTGTACGAAGCAACTGGAGGACTAGATTCCTTACGAGATATGCTTGTTAAATTAGAATTACATGGTAAAACCAATAGCCGTAAGTCAACGTCGAATACGACAATAAAACCAGCAGCTACAACGAACAATTTTAAAGGTACACCTCCACATCACGTACCTGTCCTTAATTATAGACAACCACAAAATATGCCGCATCAGCCGCATTGGTCCAAGAATGTGTCCAATCAGCAACAGTGGGACCAACATTTCAAAGCGCAACAACAACCAGCGCCCATAATCAACAAATACGACACCGACGTCACAATGAGGTCCCGTAACACAGAAAATACTGGAAACACAGGAAAAGGACCGCAGATCAATATAGGAAGAGGACGAGTTGTCCGAGAACTACATAACCAAGAAATATATCAAGACGACGAAATAGTCTATGACTCGGAAGGCAATGCGTATAGACGCATATGCGAACCTTACCCAACACAAGACATACCCCCGGAAAGCGACGACGAATTTGGAGACAGTAATGATGAAAATTTTTACGAAGAAACAGATGTAAACGAAAACAAATAGCAGTAAATTCCTTAAACCCTAAGTTACCCTACATAGAGTATAAAAATTTTAGAATATTAATTGACACTGGATCATCGAGATCATTCATGAATCCAGCTACCTATAGAGCATACTTTAATGACATCCCAGTACAGCCCGAGAAGTTCGAAGTGAAAACGGCGCACGCCCTATCACAACACGAAGGCAGTATAATAACACCGCCATGGAACAGAATATTTAAAAAACAAGTGGAAGTGCCGCATAAATTTTATCTTTTCCATTTTTCAGATAAATATAATATTCTATTTGGATTAGATATATTAAGACAAGCAGGCATGGAAATAAGAGGAAACCAGTTAAAACTAGGAAACAACACAATAGAATTAAACTACAATAGCGAAGATATAGAAATAGATTTGGAAAATTTGTTTCAACAGTATAATAAAATTTTCACAGTAGACGTCACCGATAGCGTCACGACTAAAGTCAAACACGAGATTAAGCTGACCGATGACTCACCCGTATACCAACGCCCGTTTCGATTACCGCAAACGCAGCGCAAGGAAGTGAGAAAGCAGCTGAAGAAACTTTTAAAGGAGAATGTGATACGCCCTTCTGATTCACCTTGGGCATCCCCAGTACACCTAGTATCCAAAAAACCGGATAGTTCAGGAAATAAAAAGTTTCGACTTGTGATAGACTACAGAAAACTGAACGAGAAGACACGATCAGACCGATATCCGTTGCCTAACATCGAAGATATTTTGACACAGTTAAACAATTGTAAATACTTTTCTACCATAGATCTAACAAGTGGATATCACCAGATACCTATGGAAAATAACTCAATTGAGAAAACAGCATTCATCACGCCGGAAGGACATTACGAATTTTTGCGAATGCCATTTGGACTAAAAAACGCACCCGCTACCTTCCAACGAATGATGAACGACATCTTAAAAGGACTTATTGGAAATATCTGCTTAGTATACTTAGATGACATCATCATATATTCCGAAAACAAAAAACAACATCTAGAACGACTAAAGAAAGTGTTCGATGCTTTACAGAGAGCCAATTTAAAGATAAATAAAAATAAATGTAAATTTCTGAAAACAGAAGTGGAATTTTTAGGACACAGGTTAACACCACAAGGAATAAGACCAACCGAGGATAAAATAGAGGCCATTACAAAGTTTCCCTTACCGAAAACAGTCAAGGAAACTAAATCATTTCTAGGACTTATTGGTTACTACAGAAAATTTATCCCTAATATGTCGAAAATCATTAAGCCGTTAACAAACTTAACAAAGAAAGCTGAAAAATTCATAATAACAGATGAGGTAAAACGAGCCTTTAAACAAAGCAAAGATCTACTTACTAACGCCCCTATCCTATCCTATCCTGATTACAATAGTACCTTCACTTTAACAACTGACGCCTCAGACAAAGCCTTAGGCGCAGTACTTTCTCAGAACCAGCACCCCATAGCCTACGCCTCCCGTACCCTTAGCGAGACCGAGAGACGTTACAATACAACCGAAAAAGAGTTGTTAGCAGTGCTTTGGGCATGCCAACACTTTCCCCCTTATATATATGGAAGAAAATTTAATTTAGAGACTGACCACCAACCACTTACTTGGCTGTCAAAATTGAAGGAACCGAATGCAAAACTTACTAGATGGCGCTTACGATTGCAAGAATACGATTATGACATAAAACATACTAAAGGCCGCGAAAACAAAGTTGCCGACGCCTTAAGCCGCATCGAATTACAGAACAATGAAAGTAACGCAGCAACTGTGCACTCCAACAACGACGATGACGAGACAGGCATACCAATCGTAAACGGATTTGCTCATTCAAGGAAAAACAGGATTTTTCTACAAGAAAGTCCCACACCGGAATGGAAACGAAATAAAAATGACGTGTATATAAAAATACCCTTAGTAAACTTTGACACAGAATTTTCAAAAAATTGGAAAAAGTATATTGATCCTAAAAAAACCGACTATGCCGTAGTCACGCAAAATGAAAAACTATTTTACAAATTATCCGAATTTTATAGAAAAAATGTCGATAAAAAATCATTGAAACTCAAAAGATACACAGAAATTTTAACGGAAATCAATGACAGAGAACAACAACTTAAGCTTATGAAAAGCGCTCACGAAAACAATGACGCGCACATTGGAAGTACACTCATGTACGAAACACTAAAGAAGCAATACTATTGGAAAAAATTAAAAGACGATATTTTGAAATACGTACACGACTGTAGCATATGTCAAAGGAACAAATACGAAAGAAGACCGCCAAAAACACCTTTAGAGTACACGATTACCCCAGAGGTACCATTACAGATATGGCACATCGACACTTTAGTGATCGACGGTACCCAATACCTAACAGCAATAGATAAATTCACGAAATATTTTGCTGCCGAAAAAATTGAAGGAAACGATTCAATATCATACATCCGATCCTTAACAAAAATTATTAAATATTTAGGAAAACCTAAACACGTCGTACACGATCCTGACAAATTGATGAATTCTCTAACTTTTAAAGAACATCTTACAAACTTGTTATCTATCGATGTACACCAGACAAGCATAAGGCATCATACATCGAACGGTGACATAGAAAGAGCCCACTCGACAATAATCGAAAAATATCGAGTGATACGAGAATTGCACCCCGGCGAAGACAAGGAAGAACTCATGGCGTTAACGATAACATGTTACAATAGTACAGAGCACTCAGTAACAAAATGCACGCCACATCAAGCATTGTTTGGTTTAGAACCCAACCAAATCGAGATACCTGACGAGGCTATTCTGTTACAGAATTATAACAAAAAACGTTATGATTTGTTAAGAAACCTCCATAACGCAATGATAGACAACATGGACCTGGCAAAAGGTGAAAGAATAAAAAGGGAAAATAGAAAAAGAAAGATAACCGAACCAATAGAGAAAGGAACGTCAGTTTATATACCAAATCATAAACATAGACGAAACAAGAAGGAACCGCCTTTCGTTGGACCCTATCCAGTTATCAAAACACTCCCACGAAACACCTATCTAATTCTAGGTCCCCGAAACAACAAAATGAAGTACCATAAAGACGAACTCCGTATTGCAGAGTTGCCCTCTACACAGCATGGCGAGTCGTCACGGCTTTCGAGCAACCCGACGGGCCCCTGATAGAAATATCGCACGGTCCCGCTATGAAGATCAACGGTCATTGGCACATTATACACCAAAAACCAACAGATATACTGTATAAGCAAGTAGAAAATTACATTTATAATTTAAATACATCTTGTATCAAATTCAACTGTACAACCAATGAATATACTAGTTTGTTATATTACAAGGAAGAACTAACCGAATTATATAACACGCATAAAATCAGAATGAAACGAGGATTAATCGATGGACTCGGATCCATTATAAAGGCAATATCTGGAAATTTAGATAATAACGATTTAATTCATTTAGAGAATGAACTGAAATCAACACGTTCTCTTATAAATCAAAAAATTTCGATAACCGGTAAAATCTTTGAGACATTCAATTTACGATTGAAAAATCTCGAAAAAATAGCACAGTATCTATCCAACGATTATGTAGCTATTCAAAGAGATGTCGCAATTGAAAAAATGCTTCAACATGGCCAAATTTTATATAATTTACTAATAGAGACACAAACTGCCATGGTATTATCGCAACATAATATTTTAGCTCCAGAAATTATTAATTCGCGTACCCTTCAGGAAGTGTATAAACAAATTCCGGAAATTAACAGAATAAAGACAAATGTGTTAACCCTCGAATCATTAAGTGAAGTGAGTGTATATAATAACAACCCTTTAACGTTTGTTATAAAGATACCTTTAGTTGAACCATCGGAGTATGAGTTCATAACTCGGCTCCCCATAATTAAAGAAATAGACTGTAAAGTGTGTGAAGTGCTATTGACGAAACGGTTACAAATTGTTCGAAACGCAAATGGACAGTTTATTGTTTCTAAATCAACCCGGATTGACAATTTTTATATTGTAGAAATTAAGGATATATTCAGTGTAAAGGACGAAAAATCTACCAATGTAGAGTGTCCGAATTCGTATGTAAGTAACGAAATTGGTACGATATATGTATATGTAAAATATCCTACCACTTTCACATTTCTTTGTAGTAATGGATTACATAGCGATAACTTACGCGGAAACATTTTAATTAAAAAAGAATGTAATTTTAAAATGAACGACATATATTTTCAGAAAACATTTGAGACAAAAGATCAAATATACATTCCAAAAATTGAATATCAAAATATTATTCCGGCTAAGCCCTTAAAATTCGATGAAAATAAAGAGAAATTAGAGCAACAGCTCCTAACGCTTGGAACTTATGAAGACCAGGTGAAAACGCACGTAATTCATTACAACCCATATATAATTGTAATCATAGTTATAATCATTTTTGTATGCACTGTCGTATATCTTTATAAGAACAGAGATAAATTTAAAAACAAATATGTGACAGCTATTCTTCCTAGTAGAATAGTTAACGAAAATGTTAATATTCCGTAAATCCACACCTTTGAGGTATGTACTTTACTTTTAAGGGGAGGAGAGAGAAATACTCAAATCCCATATTCCACTTTTTTCACGAATAATCTAGAAGCTGAATCATAGATGCAGAGTACATCCCTGCGACCTTCCACGATGTAAACACCGCCGTGTGCAAAACGTCTAGAACAAAGGAAGTACGTCCCAGCGACCTCTGCAAAGACGCTCCAAGGTGCCCGGACGAACCAAACAAAGAAGCATTCATCGACGCCCGCTGGATGACCGGCCACGTAGGACATCCCCGTCCCCCGTCAGCCTCACATGCCCCGCAGACGCCCATGTTCCAGACAAAGGAACCGTAGCTTATATAAGGACGGCGCGCTCCACGCTCTTGATGTTTAACTCTCGACCTATAAAGACAGTGCTATGTAAACGCTTTTGTACGAAATATACTTTTTAAAAAGGTATTAATACAGCCAAATTATTTTTCTCGCGCGGCGTGCCGACTGCGTCGCGACGAGCTCGTAGCCGCGTAACCGCGGACCGCGTCGCGCTGCATATAACCGCGTGTATACGTTCGGACCGTTTGAGGGAGCTTACAGGTCGAGGCTAAATTGAACATTCATATAAAACCATCGGAAAACAAATTAAATCAACATCCAACGCTCAGTGTGTGACAAACCGTGTGTGCAGTGCAGTGACGTCAGTGCCCGGGTGCGCGTTTGCTATATACGAGTGACGCTCGGCAACACCGCCGAGCCAGTCAGTACCCAGCGGACTGCGAGTCGCGGCAGACGCTGCACCGGCGTAGTGAGGCGCTTAGACTGTGCTACTTCTCAACCAAAATAAGACGTCTTGCAGGTCAATTAATGATACCATTATTCACTGACTCTGTAATCTATAGAAGAGGATAAACGGCCAGTAACGGCACCACCGTCACCTTTTATCGAAAGGTGAACAGGTGGAACCGAGCCGCGGTCGGTCATAAGGCGTCGACAGCCGTCTGCGTGCCCCGCTCGCGGGCGTCTAGCCGGGCCTCCCACACGGGTCTCACCTGGCTGGATTGCACGCGCCGAGGGGAAGCGTACGACGGCCTTGATCGAACTGTGCATTTCTAGCCGAGTGTATAGATTCGACTGACGCCATGGCAGACCGCCCCCAAACACACCAAGATGGTGGAAAAGGCCTCCCGACTACCCCGTCCGATGCAAGAACGCCGCTCCGCGGCGAGGATTGTCCCGCCAGAAATATTTATGCGAGACATACTGGATCCGACCAAGAGCAGACGGATCCCAAACCCGGTTGCTGGACGGAGCGACGACCCTACACCTCGTCACACTCTTCCTGAACCATCCGTGACGATCGAGGAAGATGACGGAGATACTACCGGTTCTTCCTCTGGATCTCCGGCTGGCCTGGGAAAATCCACAGACGAAGTTGTCGATTATCCCGCGAAGGACATGCCGGCTACAGCGGAGAAGAGGCGTCGAGACTCACACTTGTCACCGTCTCCCACCCTGGGGCCGGCCCCGAAGAAGGTAGATCAAAGGACATCCCTTAACACCGACACCCCCCGATCACCGTCACTGGAACCGTACGCTGAATCTACGGATTCCACGACCTACGCCGCGCTGACGCTGGAGGCTGGTGCAGGAGGAGAAAATTATTTCTCCCCCCCCCTCCACTCCATCTCCGAAGAGGCTATACGCTGCGGTTGCGGCCAGCTCCCCCCACCTAATTAAAAGCTCATCACAGAACAGCATTCGAACAACCACGCCCGGATCGGCGCGAGTGATTGGCAAAGCTGACGCTGACATCATTCCAGATATCAATACTGCCGCCTCACCCAATACGGCCGCGAACACCGAAGAGACCACTCACAAGGCGCGGGGATACCCCCCAATAGTGGTAGAGAACCTGCCCAACTGGGTGGCCCACTTTGAGGAACTTCGAAGGCTCATCGGACATGCCCCGAACGCACGACCGTTTGGCAAAGGCATACGGTTCCTGCCGAAGTCCGACTCAGAATTCAGAATAGTACAAAGATACCTCCAGGCTGCGGCGCGGCGTGACCATCAGGACACGTGGTACTGCTACGCACTGGAGGCAGAAAAACCTTCCAAGGTGGGCATCCGCGGACTACCAGTCGACACTGCCCCCGATACCATAGTGTCGGCGCTGCAGGGCTCGACTTCCCGGCGGAGTATGTAAGACCCATACCTCCCCGGAAAGGTAGGCCCGGCTGCCTGTTTTATGCCAGACTTGGCCACATGAACCAAGAACAACTCCAAAGGCTCTATGGGGTAAACACACTACTCAACATGCCCGGCATCACGATCGAGGGATGGAGGGGGCACGAAGGCCCCCCTCAATGCCATCGATGCCAAACTTTCGGACACTCGTCGGTCAACTGTCACCGACCTCAGAGGTGCGTGCGCTGCGGTGAGTGTCACATTGCGGTGGACTGCACCAGACCTCGAGACCAGGGACCGACCTGCGCCAACTGCCAAGGCCCACATCCGGCCAGTGACAGGCGGTGCCCGGTTTTTCGAAAGGTGGCACGTCAGAGAGGGAGCAAAATCCCTCCCCCCATACCGCTAAGCCAAATTCCCCCCCCCCGAGCATCAACATCAACAACAACGCCGAGATCCGATGGAGGAAGTGGGTCGCCGCAGCGGTGCCCCGACGACCGGCCTGCCCACCTAAATAGCAGTACCGACAGCGACATCGGTGACACCGGGCCTACAAACGACCGAACTCCCCCATACGGGCACTACCGAACGAGCGTTGGTAGAGGCGGAACCCACGGTGGAGGGAAGACGAAGAAGGCGGAGGAGAAGGCGGAGGAAGGTACGATTTCCCCCCCTCCCCCCACCTGCCCCCGAAGAATTTGCGGACCCCACGAGAGTACAGTCCACACGAGCCGCCTCGGAAGCTGCGACGGCGATGCGAGCAGTGTGGCCCAGGTCAAGGCCCATTCGAGAGGCCAGATCCGCGATGGTCCCGCCGCCGCCGATAGCGCAACCGAGGGTGGAACAACAACGCGAGCGGCCCCCGACTATCTTGACCTCCAAACGAACGCCAGTACTGTCAACAAACCAGATTTCTCAACCGCTGATACGGACGGACCCGAACACATGGCTGCTGGAGCAGCTGACGGAGATCCTCCGGACTATCATGGCGGGTCAGGACCCAATCCAAACAGTACTGCAAGCACTGCTCCATATCCCAGGAACACACCGTCTAGCCTAAGAGTCATGTACTGGAACGCCGGTGGCATCTCTGGGAAGACGCAAGACCTACGAACCCTCGTCCAGTCGCAGGACATACATGTTGTCCTCCTGGGCGAGACGAAACTCCGATCTAGACAAGAACTCCGGCTGCCCAATTTCTTCGTGTATCGTCGCGACGAAGTTTCCCCCCATGGTATCGCGTACAGAGGTACTGCGGTACTTGTGCGAAGGGATGTCGTCCATGGAGGATTGGAGCTGCCGGATTTCATCAATACCAGGACTTTGGGAATAAGGGTGGGAGCGGCGGGAACAGAACTGCGACTGTTCGCGGCGTATCGCCCCCCTGGCACCCGCTTCTGCCCCTCTGATATCCGCACAATTTTCGAAGACCACACTCCGACAATCATAGCGGGCGACCTCAACGCCAACATACAGTTTGGGGTTCGAGAGTCGCCTCGCCCGCGGGACGTCAACTGTTGCAGGATGCTGAGGACTACGGGTACGAAGTACTCGGCCCGGACACCCCATCGCATGTCCCGACGGACCCCCGTTTCGGAGCGGACGTGTTGGATATCGTGCTCTGTCACCGACTTCCATTCCCGATCCACGTAGAAGTGCTGTACGGCGCGGACACACAGCATCTCCCGATACTGATCACGCTGGGCACTAATGCCCACTTGACTCCCGCACGCCCACAAACTCACCGCACTAACTGGAGCGCATACCAACATGCACTAGAGGAGCTCCATATCGGCAGGTCCTTCTCCAGTCCGGAGGAAGTCGACTCGGCCGCGTCACGTCTCAATCACGAAATCCAGGCCGCGTACTCCTCTGCGACCACACATCTTCCGGCAGCGACTTGCCGCCGATGGGACCTTCCTTTACGCCTGCAGCGCGCGCTCCAACACAAACGGAACCTGCAAAGATTGTGGGCTAGGACGCGCTGCCCACGTGTCAAGCGTGATCTGAATCGTGTTGCCCTGGAGCTGAGGCAAGAGGTACAGACTTTCAGAGGCGCCGCCTGGGAAGAGACGATTGGACAGGTCGGCGAGGACTGGAAGTCCCTCCACCAGCTCTGTCGCAGATTAACAAAAGCTCCAGCTCCAGTGTGTCCATTGTTCGACAAAACGGGGATGCGCCGTTACGCCGCCAAGGATCGGGCGGAGATTCTGGCAGAGCATTTAGAGGAGCAGTTCACCCTACACCCAGCATCAGATTCACACTCTATCGTAAAACACCATGAAGAAGTTGAACACCGCGTACGGGAATTCCTGTCGGCCCCGATACCGTCGCTGCCGGGAGATTATTATGTGTCTCCGACGGAAACAGCACGGGCAATCTTCCGCCTACCCAAGCGGAAGGCGCCGGGACCCGATGGGATTCCCATCATAGCCATCAAGCAGCTGCCTCGAAGAGCCATGGTGGCAATGACCAGGCTCTTTAACGGGATAATGAGGACGGGTCACTTTCCGGCATGCTGGAAAACGGGATGCGTCATCGCCATCCCGAAAGCGGGCAAAGATCCTCGACTAGCGTCAAGCCAACGCCCGATCACGCTGCTGTCCCACATCGCCAAACTGTTTGAGCGCGTCCTGCTGCGACGCCTGCTCCGTCACCTGACTCCTAGACAGGAGCAGTTCGGGTTTCGCAGCGGACACTCTACAACGCTCCAGTTGAAGCGCGTACTGCACCATATGGCCGTTGAGCACAACCGGGGGCGCCGCACCGTTGGAGTCTTTCTCGACATCAAGAAGGCGTTCGACCGAGTGTGGCACTCCGGATTGCTGTACAAACTTATCGAGAACCGGATCCCGCCAGCACTGGTGCGGACAGTAGCGTCGTTCCTGAAGGACCGCGACTTTTATGTAACAATCGAGGACGCGACCTCGGACCCGCGTCCCATCAGAGCCGGGGTACCACAAGGTAGCTGCCTATCGCCGTGCTTGTACGCGGTGTACACAGACGATATCCCTACGCTCACGGACCAACTCCAACATTGGGAGGAGGACGTCGTGCTGGCGCTATATGCAGACGACAGCGCATATCTCGCATCATCTCGTCGGGCAGACCTCGCTGCGGCTAAACTCCAGAGGGTCCTCGACCTACTGCCGGACTGGCTGGACAGATGGCGTGTCGCCGTGAATGTCACGAAGACGGCCGCCCTTCTGACCGGCCAACAGCGTGCCATGCCAACAAAGCTGAGACTCCGGGGACAGGAGGTGGAATGGCAAACTAAGGTGCGATACCTGGGCGTACAAATAGATCGCTCCATGCGCATGGCCGCTCAGGTGGATCATGTTATCCATCAGAGCAGAGCCGCGCGGAGTATGCTGCGCCCAGTGCTTCGATCGCACCTGCCGCTCCGAGCCAAAGTCGCCTTATATAAAGGCTACATCCGTTCCCGGCTCACGTACGCAGCTCCAGCATGGTACGCACTTTGTTCAAGCTCACAAAGAAGAGGATCCAAGCCCAACAGAACATCACCCTACGGATGATCGCGGGAGCGGGGCGGTATGTCTTAAATGACGTAATCGCTCGCGACCTCTGCATCGAAACCGTAGAGGAATTCATCCAGCACATCGCCCGCCGGATGTTTGACATCGCTGACCAGGGCCCCTATGAATTCCTCCGGAACATCGCACCGATGCAAGAGAGGTCGCCGAGCGGCCGACCCCTCCCGAGAGAATTGACGCGAACACCTCCTCCCAAACCCTAGTACCGGACTGCAAATTGGACTGGACACAGATGTCACGGACCCCCCCGTAAGGGGACCACCACTAGAACCGTCGGGGTCGTATCCCCGACGAGAAGACGCGGGCATGAGGCAAAATAAGTCCTCCGTCCCGTACCTGCACCCTTAAAGAGGGTGACGAACGAAACGAAACGCCACGATCGCTACTGTCCCTCAACCGCCACGCCGCAACGTGTCCCGGTCACGTGTAACGCTCGGTAACGTTTCGTGACATTGATCGTTGCTGCGCAGAGGCACAAGTATTGCAAGTTATCTGTCGCACATTTAATGTGTGTTTTGTTAGTTTTCACATTTGATTTTACCATTTCGTTTTTATTATTACGCATTTACTGGTAAATATAAAGATATTTTATTA
This sequence comes from Eumeta japonica, assembly GCA_005406025.1. Taxonomy (NCBI): domain Eukaryota; kingdom Metazoa; phylum Arthropoda; class Insecta; order Lepidoptera; family Psychidae; genus Eumeta; species Eumeta japonica. Next base: position 298,373 of record BGZK01000161.1, read on the forward strand.
TTACTAAATTAATTTAAATGGTTCCTAGGAACATTTTAATCTAGACTGCGCATTCCTACTTTGCAAAAGTTTGAGAGAAAATATAGAGAAGCTCCTACCACAAGTACCAGAGGCTAATCTAGAACTTCCTCAAGAAGCTGATGAAGAACCTCCGACTAAAGTGCGGCGTTATTGTAGCATTTGTACAACAAAAAAAAAGAGAATGTCTAAGATGACTTGTACGAAATGTAAAAATACCGTATGTGGAAAACATAAAAAAGATGTTTGCAACAAATGTTTATAAATTGTGATTTTTTCAGTATTTTTTGTGATTTGAGACTGATTATATTGTAACTTATTAGTTAGTAAGACAAAATGTTATAAAAAGTTAGCTATTCATAAAAAAAACTTAAAAATTGTTAGTACTGTAAAAAATTTCTACTTTTTGTTACATTTTTGAAAATTTAACATTATTCCTCAAAATAAACAAATAATAATACCTATTTGTGTTTTTTTTTAAATTAATAATAATGTAACATTTAATTCATACATAAAAAAAAGTATTTCTATTTAAATATGTAAATAAATCAGTATTTAAAATTTTGCGCCTCTGAAGCGCCTGTTTATCTTTTCTGTACAAAAAAATAAGTTTATCTTTCTAGGGTTAAGAAAATGCCCTTGGCTCAGGAAGTCACTGAAATACCAACATGGGTTGGGCCCACTTGTATATCCAGGTGCGGAAACGCCTCCGTAAATATTAGGGAATGACCTCTTTGTATTGTAAAAGACTTATCCTTATTGCTTAGAAATTGGTTTGGTTGACTTCAAGCGGATCTGTTAGTAACTTCTATGATCTACTATCTAATGTAATAATAATGCGACGGCTCATATGAGACTACTGAGAAAAAATGTGTGTTAGGGTGAAATACTACGATGGAGTGCTTGGATGTGAGTAATCGAAAATGCTCGAATAAGTCTTTTATGTATTTTGAAATAGTAGGGAGTTCTAAGTCCATGTGTACTGTGTTTCTGACCAATTAGATGCTTCTGTGGCTGTTCGACAGAATTTGTCCTAAACTTCTTGAATTCTTAGAATGCTGTTGGTGTAACATGAGCAAAAGGCTAAAGACACGTATGACATCGTTGACCTTATTTACATACTGAATTGATGAATATCATCATAATTATACATACAATAATAAACGTTTAATTATGAAAAAAAAAAACAATAATGTTGAATTTGAACCCTTATTTTATTAAGTAAATATTAATTAAATACAAAAGATTAAAAATAGTATATTAAAATTTATCAATCGATAGTATACGACGTTCTTAGTTATTTTGGACCGTAACCATGTAAAATAATTTTGGCCATCGTTCAGCGCGCGTGTGCTAAATTTGAAACATGACTGAATGAGCTGTCAATAAAATAATGGAGTTTTATTAGAACAAAATTAGTATAAATCATTACTTGAAACATGTGAAATTCTAGTATAAAAATACCTCAAGAGCCTTTACAACTTTTATTAAGCAGATTTGCCTTAAAACCGTAAGTATTTACTGCATACAATTTTGTAATACTTGTACATTCGCATTCCATTCACAGCTTTTCTTTTTTTATCATTAAAACTTGTAATATGCCATCACTTTTGTTTATGAAAAAATTAGTAATATTAAATACATAGATATCTTTCCAAAATATATGAATCAAGTAGTAACATAATTCAATTAATAAAAGGGAATTTAAAAAAATGTATTAATACAGTTTAGACCAAATAGCTAAAAGTTTTCATATTGTGATCATCATAAAATTAATGGTATTGTAATCATTTTCGTAAAGCTCTCTTTTAACGTTATTTATACATTATGCTATGCATATTTTTATACCTGTGAATTATTTGTTAATATCTTTAAAATGCTTGAAATTATTTTGTTTGGCCATTATTTAGTATTTTTTTTTATTAGCATTCCATAATTTAATTGCAAAATGTGTGAAAGGAATTTTTTATATATATATATATATATATATATATATATATATATATATATATATATATATATATATATATATATTTTTTTAAACTTTTAAAAAAAGAGAAATTCCATTTTCACAAAAAGTATACTTTAAACAGTGAGTAATTTTATTCATAGCAGATTAATAGATTTGTTATAGAATAAAAAATATCTCTTCTTTTTAGAATTGTATTATGTCTGTATTATTTATGTAAATACCTATTTGATTTTAATTCAAGAGTCATGGACCACGAGGATGGCTGTGAGTCAAAATGTAAGATAAGTGTAGTTTTAGCTAAAGTACATATGAAATCTAACATCAACCGTCCACAATCCAGGTAGATTTATATTCTGCTGGAAATTATACATTGCACTTTAAAATTTCGAGCTGATTTTTGTCTTGCTTTTATAAAATTTTGAAGATTTTTTTTCATTCTAAATATTATACCTAATATTCTATAGGTATATTATATTTTAAGTACATTATACTTTATTCGTGTATACTTTGAATTAACATTTACCCTTTTGTATTGTTATACAATAGTCTCTTCATAATACACTAAATACAAGCATGTTTACAGCTTCATTTTTGTAAACCTACCTTTTGTAGTTACTTATGCTTATGCAAATAATATAAATTAAGTTATTATTTTCTGTACTATACCTTAAGAAAAACAGTTTATATTGCAATAATTACATACAAAAATCTTTTCATTAGTATAGTTTAAATGCCAAAATACATTGTTTTTGTATTTGAGGAATGCCTATTGCCTAAATGTATTTTTGTTCATATGTCATAACTTAACATTGTATAGTGGAATCTCAATAACTCGAACCTCGTTAAGTCGAAATCCTCAGTAAGTCGAAAAAAATTGCCATTCCCTTCCGATGAACCCTTAAATACGCGGTATCTCGTATTATTTAGACTTTGTAACTCGAACAAAATGTTATTTCCCTATGAAGTATTGATAATACATATTTATACTCTATAACTCGAATTTCAAAAAGGAGACTCCATAAGTCATAGTTGGTAAAATATAATGACATCTTACTTAGAATTCCTCGAAATAATAGCAATAAATTCCAAAATGAATGTTTGGGTTCGGGGCTTCTAATCTATTGTTTTTGTCTTGTACACGTGCAATGAATGAACACATTCATGAAACTTTCTAAGTAACACAGCTGTGAACGTTGTGTTTGTTCCGTTATGTTTGATTTTTTTTAGTGTACAGTTTACTTCATTCGTAAGTCCAAATTTCAGCAGTTAAGTCATATGTATCTCGAAGTTCTTGTTAAGTCGAAAACTCGTTAACTCGAATTTTTTTACATTTCCCTTGACATTCGAGCTATTGAGATTCCACTGTATAATATGCAAAGAATAACAAACTTATATTAAATGTATAAAGTTATATCAAGATTGATTTTGAAATTTAAAATCGTGTTAAATCATGTTAATCTGCACCACACAGAATTCATTAGTTGTTTCTTTATAGGTTTAATTGTAAGTTCATTTAGTTAATCATGGCTATTTCGACTTTTGAATAAAAAAAATTTTTGTTAATACCTATAAATTCATTCATTTTTTAAATAAAATTTTAATGCAAGGGTTCTTGCAAGTTTATAATAAACAAGCTGTATAAAAGAATAACTAGAGATTTTAAAACAAACAGCTCTGATTAAACCATTATCCCTATGCCTCAGGAGAGCACAGTAATATGGAGGCCAAAAAATATTTTGGAATTTAAATACTGGAATGTATGGTGTACTGTACTTTTGGGGCATATTATCACTCAAAATATATGAGAGCAGCAGTTGTTTTTAGCAATGATGTGATGAGATAAATATACTCTATGCCAGCCTTTGCTCAGTATAGAATAAAATACAAAAATGACAAACAAGTATATCAGTGTTTCAAATAATTTTATAATAATTAAAATTTTCTTTATCATTAATAATGTAAACACAAACATATATGTCTATGTAAAAATACAAATTTAAAGGAGTAATATTAGGAATTTTTTGAATTTCCTTTTATGAAAACTTTTATACATAAAAAAAAAATTATCAAAGAAAGGTTATTCTATTATATATTTTTCTTTATTACTAGTGAATTATATTTTAGATAAATTATTTTTTCAATTTCAATTTTAATTAGTGAAATGTATAATTTTCTCTTGGACAAAAAATTTTCACAATAGACCTATAAATTATTGATACTGAATATTGATAATATATTCACAATAATGTTCATTATAAACACCTAACTTGGACTAGGCCAACATAGAGGGTACAAGGTTCAAGCCCTTCTGAAATTAAAAGATTCTCGGAGGGTATGCCTTAGTAGTGGTATGATAAAAACTTGACTAAACAATGTACTTTATTAACTGTCACTCTATCTTATGACTGCTGTTCTTGCCTTATGGTCACTTTTTATGAGGTTGTCCAACTTCATAAAGCAAAACTTCTCCGTCATCCATTTGCTTCAGATATATTAATTACACATAGTTTTGCTATTAGATGCATAAAATACTGTTTATGTGCTATATGAGTTAAAAGCTTGTAACGTATCATTATTTACATGTTAATAATGCTTTTGAGACCAATTGACATTAGCAGCATTGGAGAAAAGCTTCAAAAGAGCAATAACATCAATTGATTAATGAAATGAATTCAATTATTATTACTACAATTATACATTTATAGAAAATTGTTCATGTAAGATATATTTGTTTTATCTGCAGTTTAGATAAGTGTTTTATTACGTTTTATCTTGTTTTATTCAAACTAGAACAAAAATAAATGGTTTGACACAAAAACAATCAACACTATTATTTTATAACTATTTGCTATTTGGATTTGTGACATGCTTCTGGTTCATAAAAACTTACATATACATTCTCTGTTACATTCTCTCACGTATGGCTGGCTAGAAGTACAGGGTCAGGGAAAAAGTTTAATTGTATTTTATATACAAATTTAAAATAATTATTCATCATATTTTATTGACATTTCATTATAATATATATATCGGTCATTTGTTGAACAACTTGTTATCATTTTGTAGGTAGTGACATAATCCCATTACTGTAGAAATTTTGAGACTTCTGATTAAAAAACTGCCAGTAGTTTTGACAGTCCTGTTTTGATGTTAAACTAACACCACCTAAAGAATTCTGAAAAGACCGAAACAGGCGAAAATCTGAGGATGCACAGACAGGGCTACATGGTGGATGAATTGACACTTTCTAACCAAACTCTCTCTATTTAATAAGTGATTAAAGGTGTGTGGTCTGGCATTATCATTATGAAAACCACACCTTTTCTGTTGATCTATTTTGGCCAATTTTGAAGTTATACTTCTTTAGGCGCGTTATGAAAAAATGATGAGGGTGAAATTTTAAGATTGTGTGATGCAAAATTAACAGATTGAAGCTGCCCGCTTAGAATTCGAATTTCGAATAATGAGAGAATTTATGTACATTTAATATAAGAAAATAAAACTTTATTTATTTAATTTTTAAAATTTAAACTGAACTTTATTGACTGTGTTGGTGAGTACTTTGATACTCTATGGTAATCAGCGTCTGATGATGGAGCTGGAAGGTGGCCATAGGAACTCCGTAATTAAACGACGCAACCCCATCGAGTTTGAGCTCGTTTGATTCCTCTTGACGAGTACTTTGATACTATATGGTAATCAGTGTCTGATGATGGAGCCAGAAGGTGGCCATAGGAACTCCGTAATTAAACGACGCAACCTCATCGAGTTTGGGCTCGTTTGATTCGTCTTGACGAGTACTTTGATATTATATGGTAACCAGGGTCTGATGATGGAGCTGGAAGGTGGCCATAGGAACTCCGTAATTAAACGACGCAACCCCATCGAGTTTGGGCTCGTTTGATTCCTCTTGACGAGTACTTTGATACTATATGGTAATCAGCGTCTGATGATGGAGCTAGAAGGTGGCCATAGGAACTCCGTAATTAAACGACGCAAACCCATCGAGTTTGGGCTCGTTTGATTCGTCTTGACGAGTACTTTGATACTATATGGTAACCAGGGTCTGATGATGGAGCTGGAAGGTGGCCATAGGAACTCCGTAATTAAACGACGCAACCCTATCGAGTTTGGGCTCGTTTGATTCCCCTTGACTAAGTACTTTGATACTATATGGTAATCAGCGTCTGATGATGGAGCTAGAAGGTGGCCATAGGAACTCCGTAATTAAACGACGCAACCCTATCGAGTTTGGACTCGTTTGATTCGTCTTGACGAGTACTTTGATACTATATGGTAATCGGCGTCTGATGATGTAGCTAGAGGGTGGCCATAGGAACTCCGTAATTAAACGACGCAACCCCATCGAGTTTGGGCTCGTTTGATTCGTCTTGACGAGTACTTTGATACTATATGGTAATCAGCGTCTGATGATGGAGCTGGAAGATGGCCATAGGAACTCCGTAATTAAACGACGCAACCCTATCGAGTTTGGGCTCGTTTGATTCGTCTTGACGAGTACTTTGATACTATATGGTAATCAGCGTCTGATGATGGAGCTAGAAGGTGGCCATAGAACTCCGTAATTAAACGACGCAACCCCATCGAGTTTGGGCTCGTTTGATTCGTCTTGACGAGTACTTTGATACTCTATGGTAATCAGCGTCTGATGATGGAGCTGGAAGGTGGCCATAGGAACTCCGTAATTAAACGACGCAACCCTATCGAGTTTGGGCTCGTTTTTAATGATGCCAAAGAAGTATAACTTCTCAAGCGCGTACTTATGTACACGCACCCAATTTTTTTCTCTACTTTAGCTGTAGCCAATAACAAATGGCAATGTGCGCTCTTGCATCAGCGTCCTTAAGCAAAAAAAAAAACAGAAAGCGGAATTTGTCTTTACAAGAACAATTGAACAGAAAACAATACAGCCGGGCGATGTGATTATGCGTGAGCGCTGGGCTGGGCGCGCATCAAGTTAGTCGATTTTGGGACACGGGAAAGGGAGTCGATTTTTCAACCACGAGAGACCAGGCCGGTTAAAACGGTGATTGGCCGAGAACTCACCTCAGAGGCCGCGATCGACTTTAACCTCAAGTCAGACGAGTTAAGACGAGTGAGCTGCTAAATTAGGAGCGTTGCAATCTAGCGAAAAGCCATAGACGGTGGCTGCCAGGAAATAAACACTATTTGAATACATACTTGGTATTTTATTATCGTCTTTCGTGTGTGCACATTCTCTAGTAAATAGTTATATGTCAGGCTGGCAGTTCATTCGTCTGAATGAGTACTGTGTCCCGAGAGTTATCCCCAATTGTGAAACAAATTTATTAACCGAGATATTAAATTTCCCATTTTACATTTGATATATCTTAGTGATGTCATATTTAAAAGTATCGGAGGTAAATGAGCAAGTCTGATATGCATTAGAACTGTTCGTCGAGGGTTGCATGGGTCTCCAAGCGAGGCTCCATCTGCAAGGAGATCAGGTCAAACTCTTGGCTCCATTGCAAATTAGACTCCTATCTCGAGAGGTGGTTCTGGTAAACAAAAATCAAACATTGTAATAGAGTCACGTAATAAACAATTTTCTATAAGTATGTAAAATATAATAATAATAATAGCCTTTTATTTCGATTACTGGATGTGTAGATACAAGTTTAGTTGCTTGTATATAGATGCTGTATATAATATATCCCTCAGTTCAGTGTGCCTTTTGGCATAGGCCTCCTCCAACTCTTGCGACTGTAGTCTGTCAGCTGCAACCCTTGTCCAATATAGTCCCAATATAAGACATATATCTTCCACCTATCTCCTGATTGGGCGTCCTTGTTTTCTTGAACATCTTGAGGATACCATAATGTAACTTGTTTACTCCATCTATTTGTTGTGCAATGCACCATGTGACCTCTCCAACCCCATTTGAGGTGATCAATGTGAGTAAGTATGTCAATAACTAGTCTTTTTGCTTATATCGGTATTGTTGATTTTATTTGTGAGCTTTATTCCTAACATGCTCCTCTCCTCCTCTTTGGTACCTGGCTAGTTTTTCCCGGTGATTATGGGTGAGAGACCAGCTCTTACATCCATATGTTATGCAAGGGAGGATACAAATATTAAAGGGTTTCTTTTTGATTGAGACACTTAGTGCAATACTCTTCATGATTTCTTTTAAGGCCAATATTTCTTTCAACCGCTGGCTATCCTTTTATTTATTTTCTTGGACATTTGATCGTTGGGTGCTATTATTTGTTCCAAATAAACATATTCACTGACATATTCTAGGCTGTTTCCATCTAGCTTTATCTCCACTTCAATAGAATTAGTCATTACGCTTTTATTGATTTTGAGACCCACTTCTTTACTTCTGATGGCTAGTTTTTGTACCACTCCCTGCAGTTTATTTGGATCCTCTTCAATCAGGATAAGATCGTCGACGAATCTCAAATGATTTATGCGGAAACCATTAATGTTGAGATTATACTCTTCCTAGTCGAGACTTCTGAAAATGTTTTCCAATACAGCTGTGAATAGTTTTAGAGATAGTAGATCTTCCTGCTTGACTCCTCTATTTATGGGGAACAGATCTCCTTTTGATTCTAACCATATGCGGCTTACACTTATGCTGTAATATTTCTGATAATCTCAATGTAGGTGTGTTCCATTCCTTGCTGTCTAAGTGTTGATCAAATATCTATGTGGTTCAAACTATCAAATACTTTAAAATAGTCAATAAAAGCTATGTACAGTGGTTCCTGGTATTCATGATATTTTTTCCAGAATTGTTTTAAGGTGTGTATATGGTCAATAGCACTATAGTTTCTTCGAAACCCTGTATGCTCTATCAATTGGTTTCATCCAGTGTTTTTGTTATTTTTTCCAGGGTTACTTTTGCAAAGATCTGGTAAATGTTAGATATGAAAGTTTTTGGTCTGTAATTGCCAATGTTTTCCTTAGACCTTTTCTTATATAGGAGAACAATGTTTGATTCTGCCCACTGGTTTGCTATTACACCAATATCGAGGATGTCATTAAACAACTTTGTTAAAATGGCCTTCAATTCATTTTCTATGCCTTTCAATAGCTCATTTGGAATGTTGTCAGGTCCTGGGGCTATTCTAATTTTTGGGAGTGAACGGCCTTATGCACTTTTGATAAAGTATTAGAGCATCATTGTATTTTCACTGACAGTGACTTCGACAGACAGACACATGAGTGATTTTGTAAAGGTTTATTTTTTCTTTTGAGGCACCGAATAATTTCGTCCATATATTCTCTCACTTTATAAATCCTATTTATGCATCCTAGATTTAACTTTTATGCTCATTCATAACTCTATTTTTAATTTTCATATACAACTTGCCAACAATGCTGAGCAGACCTATGGAGTGACAATTTTAGCAAACATGAACTTCTCCTTTATAGGAAAGGCATAATGCCAACTTTTCACCAGTAACTAGGTATATTCTATCTCTTAGTTAGTACTTTCTAACATAAAGAGAGTTTAAAAAGCCATGGAGAGCAGTCAAATAAAGACATTCAAATGAATCTGTTCTGTAAGTATTAAAAAAATACATATTTAAGTATTATTAAATAGCTGTGCTTGTAACTTCATCCACTCGGACTTAGATCTATCTCAACCTGTTCTAAAATAAAACATGACTCTTTTTCTGTTCAATAGTGTGATTAAACAATTAACATGGTGTTTTGGGGAAGATTATACACTCGATTGGATATAACCCACATAAGTGAAGTCGCTACCATTATAATTTACGGTAACGTTTCTCTGTAATCTATATTGGAAATCGAATTTCCAGGAATATGTACGCATATAAATTATTTCAATTGCTAAGACGGCAAAGAGCCATATTTAACTGACCGTGCGAAAAGCACCTCGCACTTACATCTACGCCTTTTATAGAAAGAGTTTGTTGTTGTACTTTGTTTACGATCATTGTGGAATGTAATATCACTGCGAACTTGCGGGTTTAATACTAAAAGGGAGAAGATTAGGAGTCAGAGGAATTCGTGGTATAAAAATGCTATCTCCTATGCCTCGATCTATCAAAATCTCTGGCTTAATAACGTTTGGTTTTGAAGTCTCGACTTTTAATTTTGTGCCGTTGCATAATTTTTAAGATGTGAAATTCATAAAAAAACACTTTTTGCGTTTTTTTTCATTCACGATATCTCGCGAATGAATCAATCGATTTTGACCGGTCTAGTGGCGACCGACGTGGTTTTTTAATGTTAAGAGCTGATTAGTTTTTTGAATCGATCGTTAAAGCCGCTTAAAAGTTATTCAAAAAAAAAACTCATTTATAAAAATTCATAGTTTTTTTTATTTCTTGCAATCTATCGGTCCGAATCGGTTCTAATCTTCAGGAAATCTAAGTTTAATGAAACTCTTTGGAATGCCAAAGTTTGGTTCCAATCGGTCAAACCGTTCAAAAGTTATAAGAGGTTTACATCCACTAACAAACACGCGCGCGCTCACACGCATACACATACATACTTACAGACACCGTCGTAAAATTGTCAGGAGAACTTGCTAGTATCTCAAAACGTGAAGATCTGATGAAAACTCGATTTTCGAAAAACGAGGAAAACCAATAACTTATGATTTTCGAAAATTTTCAATTTAATTAGGGGGAAGGTAAAAACTACGAGTATAAATATTGTACTTACACGTAGGTCGGTTAACTCGCTTACTTACATTAGGTACACTCCGCTCAGCAACACCGGGCACGTACGACATGGCAGAATGGGGATTTACAAAATAAAATAAACTTTTTTCCTTTTCGCGAAAACTTACGAATTGAGGATACGTCAACGAAATAGTAAGTTCGAGTACGTCCCGTGAACGTTTTACAGTACAACGCACGAACCTCTGCCGCTGTGAAGTTAGTTACGACAGTGTTGCGATGACATAAAATAAAACCGCAGGGGATAAGAAAGGGGAGCGTTACACCTATGCATTGCACCATCCACAGGCAATTCGAGCGGCAAAGTTTCATGCGTTGTAGGTACTGTACTGAGTTTCATAGATTAATGAATATAAATTTGTAAGAATTAAATAATAAAGTTGTGTCGGTCGATACCAGTAGTAGTTTAGAAAGGAACACTAGGAAAAACGCCGATTTTGACATTGAAAATGAAATTAGTACTTTTAATAGTTTAGTAATTTTTTTAATTATACGAAAGGCAAAACAATTTCCAGTTAATTAGTAAACAGTCTATGATTTTATTATTATATTCTATATTCAATAGAAGCCTATAATACTTATAGTTTAAAATGAATTAAACTGAATCTGCCAATTTTACTAACGATTATTATAGTGACAAAATTATCTGACTCGATTCTCACAAATATTAATAACACATAACAATTTGGAAAGGGCTACATAATTAGTGTCACATAAATCGCTCCCTTTTACCTCCCACTGATCCTATTGAAATTGTTAAAATTTTAAGTAGCCATAAAATCATCAGCGCCAGGTCAGGTCAAAATCAATAACAAATATCTGAAAATCAGTTTGGCTTGCGAAAAAAAAATATCAACGGAGGATTGAATCCTGGAATGATTGAATGCACTAATCGACATTATCATTGACACAACTCTCCTCTGGCAACGCATTTCTCTTGGCCCGGTGAAGGCTTTTAACGCGTGGTTTAACGCATTTTATTGAAGAATATAGAGCGTTTGCATGATCGCAGTAATCGCATTAGATTGGTTTAGTTTTTATTTTTCATAACGAAAGCGACGTGTCAAAATGTAGAATCCCTATAGCCAATTTTTAACGATTGCACTTGAAGTCCCGGAATATAGTGCGCTTGGTCCGACGACATTGTGATCTAAAGCTAAAACTTTTTACACCAGCTTTTCCCCTTAAAGATGTTCTATAACGGGAAAAGTTCGCGCGGCGCTGTTCATTTACATATTGTATTATAAATTAAGTCACAATAATTCTGTGCGGTGTCTGCTCGTGCAAGCGTGTATTAACCGACTAAATTTTGTTGTTTATCTCGAGACATCACCCTCCATATAGGTATACAGACACGTAATTTGATCTAGTAACAGAAGTCCGTTTAAGCAGAACTTACAATTAATACAAATATACCTAAACTCTTTACTTTTAGAGTTTCGCTAGAATCCGTTTTCCTTACTTCATTTCATATAAAACTTCATACTTGCTACAATCTCATTGCCTTAAACTATATGTGCACGACCGCCTGAGGAATTCGAATACAAAAATATTTAGGAGCAGTCATCGATGATAATCTGATTTGATCAAAACAAATTGAAACTTTATTTAAATGAGGTTAGTATAAGCCCGTACATATTTTAAACCTTTAGACTCAGTTAGCTCTTAGAGTTGTTCTAAAATCATAGTTTACACTGAACCATAGTTCATAGTTTACACTGCCCATTTTTTCGGATTGTCCTCAATTCAATAGAAGCCTAAACTTATTTTGTTCGTTTCAGTATATCGCTTTTAATTAAAGCTTGTTCGAGCGAAGTTCCTTATGTTTTTATTTATTCTATTTAGTACTTTTAATTTAGTACGTTTTGATCTGTACATTTCTGCAAACGCGTCATTATAATGCCTTTTCCGGTGAGTTTTGAGCAATGATAGCTCTTTGATGAGGACGCTATCTAAAGACTTCACTCTGTTTAACTCATTCGCTTTTACGGCAGCGCAAAGAGGTCTTAGGTCTTGATTATCACGACACGATCGTCATTGCTGCCCTGCATAGTACCTGTCCAGCACAACGCCGTGGATATTCTATTTTTTTTACACCCCAATACCACTAAGTCATCAAATTAGCCTCAGGAGGCTACGTTTTGACTTGAGTTCGTTGTATTCAACTCAATAGAGTCTACATATTTTGGGTTGAATTTTACTTGCATCTTTCAGATCATAGATTCGGATTTGATTTTGGAATCGTTCTTAACGAACTCAAGTCGAAATGTAGTCTCATGAGGTTACATTTCGACTTGAGTTCGTTATTTTCATCTCAGCAGAGCCTACCTAATTTAGGTTGAACTTTATTTGCGTCTTTCGGACCATCGATTCGGATTTGATTTTGGAATCTTTCTTCTAGACAGGTCACAAGTCATTTCTAACGACGCTCGCCGCTCCGAAATTCTGTAAAGCGTGTTGCGGATTTCGGGCATGCGTTTAGTGGATCCGTTATTTGGAGTTCTGGAATATTCTCTCTGCGCAGAACATTTCTAGACGACAGCTTTAACCATAAAGATACAAAAAACACAGCGTAATCCTCCGCGAAAAGTCCATAATGGCTCCACACTCGCACCCGTTCGGCAGAAAATGATTCCTCAAGATCAATCTGCCGGACCTAAACTCGACGTTTTTACGTTGACATATTTTAAAGTTACTGTCACATCCTTCCAACTTCATCATCAGACGCCGGTCACGATCTATCAGCAAAGTTCTCATCGAGACCAATCTAATAAGCAGAAAATCCGGGAATTTGCGCTAAAGTGATAAGGAATTCCTTTCACCGCTTTCTGGCGTCTTCATTAGAATCTGATTGCGATCTGTCAGCACTAGGTACTCATTGAAGTATGGAGGAATGTACCTAACACGATAAGAGTATTATTTGTTATATGTTATTCAATGCGAGACTTAGCTTTTTGATTTTGCCATAATCAGAATGTAGAGAATGCGAGCCATAGTGATTACATTTTTATAGTTAATCATTATCCTGGCTTAGTACGAAACGTAATGTCTCTCTGTGTGTCTGTCTACGTATTCATTTATTCGTTTATCACTCGACAACCACTGGTGCTATTTACACGATTGTTTTTTATAATGGAAATACGTTATCTAGCCAGATTGAAATATACACTTTTGCCAGTAATTTCTATTATATATATATTCTATTATATAATTTGATAAAAAAAATACGTCCAGTTAACGAAGCCGCTGCCGCTTCTAAGCCTTTCATAATATACATATATCCATACGATAACACTAAATAAGTAACCTAGATGACCACAACGCCATAAAACAGTACAATGCTATTCAATGATGCATTGCTGGCATAACAGGTGGTTAACCCATAAAAAGTCGCGGCCTTTCGTAGCTCCGGTTAGTCACGGGCCGGCGGTCGACTGTGACCGAGCGGTGAAAGTGTTAAAACGTTCGACCGTGTTTACATTGTTCTGCCTGAATGTGTGTAGGTTTGGTTTATTATATGAAAAATGGTGGCAACATTTAAGTGAGTTTGATTCTCATAAGTATTTTTATTTTGTCCACGATTTGAATATTGATGTGCTAAAATTTAAAGAATATATGTTTATGTAATTTATCGGTATATTTATTTTAAATGTTTATAAAATAAATATTATCATCTTCCCGTTAAGTTAGATTGTTAGATTTTTTAGAAATATCCTCATTTCACATTTTTAGACTTCTATAATTTTATCTAATATGTACATGATTAAAAATTAGTTTTTAATATATTATGAAATTATGTGATTATTTTTACGAAAGCAAATCAAGCGAAGAGCTTTGTATTAAAGATTTATTTTAATTCAAGACTATCTAAATGTATTTAAATTCTAAATGTATGTAATAAGTCATTGCAATCAATAGTGTACCTAATATTGCATCAATAATGCATGCGTGTTACCAAGGCTACTTGTATGTTTCTTTTGGAAGTGTACACATCATAGGTAGATGATCGATGACCGCTATAATTACTTTGAACAACGAGGTAAATATGCAATGTTTAATTACATTAAAAATATATATGCATATATCCATTATTCGGTCGATTCTCGTTCACGGTTACAAAATTGTAAACGAGACTCGTACAAGCACAAATTTATCCATTTACAGTACTCTCAAGCTGCATGTATAAGTTATTACTATGTTTTGACCCAAAATTTTGGTTATTAGTTATTCCATTCTAGATGTTTGTAATCTTTTTTTAGCAGTGTCTAAGTGCATCTTGAATTTAAATTAATTCACTAAATATTATGCATCCACAGCAAATAATATTGGTTGTTCCTCTGAACATCACCTAATAACTTTTAAAATGCTTTTCGTTTTTATTGCTATTGTCAGTGGCACTGAGAAAATTTCACTAACAACAAAAACATGCAACATCCAGGTTTTATCTCGGATAGAAACAAATAGAATAGGCTTTTCTTACGACAAAAAAATAATATATATATACACGTATTGTAGGACGTGCTCTGAGGGAGAGGTACCTAGCACATGTTGGATTAAGACCAAAGATTCGAGTATTCGAAATGAAAGAGCATTTTCATTTAAGATCAATATATTTATTGATCGGTTCTTCAATTGAAATCGATTATAACAATCCAATTTTTTATCACTATTGAAACTCGTGCACTCGGTCATCAGCCCTCGTACGCTTTCTCCGTACTTCTCTCTAGTCCTATTCATTTGTTATCCGCGAGCTCGGATTCGAGTATTCTATTCTACTCTAATTTGAAATTGAACTCGAGCCCGCCAACCCTCATTTACCAGCACGAAAGTCGGATACCTCACATGCCACCTACACACAATATATATATACAACAGGAGTAATAACAGTATATAAATCATTTCATTAATGTTGTTCAAACATTTCCTAATTTTAATAGCAGTGACTTCATTAAATACGATTGCACCGCACCGCAAATTGTCGCCGTACTCTTGTAATGATAATGTTACACGTCCATGACGCGTACATGTTAACGCTTACTTACACTACAGAATAGTTTTTTGCTTTTTTTAATAATTTCTATTGCCTTTATTTTTTTTTTTTTATAATTGTATTATGCAGATATATCGTGCTGTATTCTCTATTCGAGTTTGATATTTCAATTTAGTTTACCGCTAAAGTGTATTATGAACTAATAGCACCTCAAAATCAATTATATGTACAGATTGAATTCTTTAACTAAACTCAGTATTATTTAACCGAGGCCTTCTCTACAAGTTGCCTCATTATTTTTATCGAATTTGTCTTTCCATTTCATTCTTGTTTCTTTTTATTACTTTCAACTAATCTTTTATACTGAAATACTTATTTTATAATACAATTACATAATAATGGCTTTATTGACGGTTTTTGAATATGAATCAAATCATACATTTACCAAAGCAGTGTGAATCGAACAAAAGATGAAAAATCATTCCTATTTTACAGTAGTACTGGTACAATTTTTTTTATATAATTCTAATTAAGTATTATCAAAATATCTACTATATTATTATTGTTATTGTTGTTCTTATTGTCTAATGACAATAAAAACAACAATATAATCTACAACAACAATTGTTTTACATTATATACTTCATTTAATAAATAACGCCTTAACTGATTTAAAAACAAAATCTTAGTGTAAACGCATCTAAAAAAAAAAAAGTAGTATGTCTGGCATATTAATGAAAAAGCGCGTTACACAACCGGGTGTCGCCAATTTTTTTCCGTTGCCACATCCGCCCACGTCCTAATTATCATGATGGTTTGTAACGTCGGTGGGCACTTTTACCATAATTCCTCACGCTAACGGCACACCACCTTTTACAGCGTCATTAGTCGCCGTGTCGTGTGGAGTTTTGCGTCGCTCCTGATCAAAATGTAGTTTTGAAATTGATGGGCAATTAATTAGTAATGCTAAAGTTGGCTAAATTCCTTTGGTACGTCCTTGATTTTAATGTTAATGGTCGGAATTTATTCAATATGCATATCTTTTGTTTTATACTGTTGCGTTCGATGGTTTGTGTTATCATACAAATTAAAGAATTTGGGGCCGACCATATATTACGTCATTCTAAATTAGGGGGGGGGAGGTTGGTCTGCGGATGACGGTAAACGATGGAAGAAGGGCAGGGGGGCGTTTCGAAATTGACGTCATTCTTGTGATACCAGTTACTCCAAAATGTACAACAGTATATTGAGCCAAAAGAATCGCGCCAAAATGAATATGGGGAGGATACGGAGATATTACCCGTGATTCAAGATTTGCACGAATGGGTGAAAACTCCGTGGGAGCTATCCAAAGAAAATTAATATATGTATAGAATAGGAAGAATAATATTATTATATTAATGAACATTGCCAAAATACATAACAATAAAAAAGATGGTTATATAACAAAACGTTTTAATGTTACCCTATTTTTTCAAATCCGCAAATGTTTTAATTTTGTCAAACTGGAAATGACGTCAGTTTCATGAGGGGGTCATTAGGAAATGACGATAGGATGATTGTGGGGGGGGGGGGGTCGAAAATCAGCAAAAATCGATGACGTAATATGTGGACGGCCCCTTTATTTAATTTTCAAATAAAAAAATTGCAAATGGACGTTAATGATAAAATAATTAGGATGTCGTCGTTTTGTCTTTTTAAATGTTTAATTTTTTAATTTTTGTATTCTAAAATTTGTTAATCGACTGTTCTGATTTGTTTTATGTCCCTAGCGTAGAAATATAACCAAACATATAGATATCGAGGTTTCAAAAAATAAAGTTAAAATTGGCGTCTCAATCAATCATGAAGCGCATTGATCTTGAACATTTCGTTGTAAATGGCAAAAGATATTAACTAGCAGTTACTATGTAGCTATGCGAAACCTTACTCTATGAATCCTATCAATAATGCAAATGTGAGAGTTTGTTATGTTATTTGGATATTTGACACTTAATACCTAACTGAAAAGCAGTTGAACTAATTTTGACAAAATCGGAGACACACAATAGAGTATGTTTGTCTAGATTAACACATAAGGTATTTTTTTCTCGGTAATGTGTTCTTGTCGTATCATTTTATCCATCAGAATTGAGAACGAGAGCGGAATCGGGATCGAAATTGGAACTGCGTTCAGAATCGAGAGCGGGACTCGAATTCGGAATCGAGAACGAAAGTAGTATTAGAATAGAGAACGAGACCGGTATCTGAAATGACAGTGAAACAGGAATTAAAATTGACAACCGGACCGAAAACAGGGTCGTGATTGATAGTGTGTTCATTCAATGCAAAAGTGAATTAATTCATTTATGGACATGAGCAGAGCCGCGTCGGGAAAAAGTTGTTTTGGTATTTTATAAGTAAAAAGTTGTAGTAAAATCTCTTTGGTTGTGCTGTTTGTGTCTGCCTGGGTTTGATACAATTAAATAGATGACATTAAAAAAAAAATGAAAAGTAAAAACCGTGATCCGAAATTTTTCTATTGTTTTTTCTCCACCAAAATAAGTAATTCTATCATTGAAATTCGATACATGTTGAAGTTTTATTACAAAAAAGGGAAAATGCGTCACAAGCTACGAAAAAAATTTGTGACGTATATGGGCCTAATGCAGTGTCCGTAAGAGTAGTACAAAATTGGTTCAAGCGTTTTTAGTCCGATAATTTTGATGTCAAAGACCTGGTCTCTCATTCTGGTCGATCTGTTACGGATAAAGTGGATGCCATTTTGGAAAAAGTAGACTGAGATCATCATATTAGTTTTTCCGACATAGCTAAAGAACCGGGGATTGACCACAAAACAGTTTTGACCCATTTGAAAACTGGATATACAAAAAAAGCTCGATACTTGTTCCTCACACGAGCTCATTGAAAGAAATCCAATGAATCGTTTAGTAATTTTCTAATGAAACGTCATGAAACCGATCCATGTTTAAGAAGATCGACAACTGGTGATGAAAAATGAATTAACTACAACAAGAACGTGTGAAAAAGATCATGGTCAAAAGGCAAGCAAGGTTCACAAACTATAGCGAAACCTGAATTAACTCGTAATAAGTTGATGCTATATGTATGGTGGGATTGGAAGGGCATTATTCATTGAGCCTTTACTGTCGGGCAAAACCATCAATTCGGATCTTTACTGGCAACATGTGATAAGAGTTGAACAAGAAGTAGAAAAAAAAAATTTGGAAAATCCAAAAGTGCACGCCTCATAGCGGTTACTCCATTTTTACTAAAGAAAAGTGTTTATGTCAGCTCCGACGAATAACTGGAGCTCACTCTTTATGAATGATTACAAATTACTTGGTATGCATTGTTCAATACTCTAAATTCTATGTATTAACAAAAATTTATACCGTAATCGTCATTTTTTTTAAATTGAAATAAATTAAAAAAAAATACCGTGGTGTCAAAATTTTTACTTAAACATTGAGAATAAAAAAGACAGTCACGCTTCGGGTTTCTTATGTTCTCTAAATTAACATTTAATAAAAAAAAAAATTTTTTACTAAAAGACTCGTCAAAATTTTGTTTATTAAATATCAATTAAACTACACCGAATTAGACAGTGAAATTCAATAGGCTTCTATTCAGATGCATACTAAAGCGAATGAAAAAAAAAACACTCCATTAGTGAAGTATGTATTTCATTCGTTATCGTGACCACATACAGGATCCGCACATACAGACACACGGACGTCCACGAAAAACATTTTTAAAACAGTTTTTAAAATATGTTCTATAACAAAATGTGTTTTGAAGATATTGCAAATATTAAAATCAGTGATTATTCTTGCCGTTTGAGTGCATACATTATTTTACAAGTGCAACATGTAATAAATAAAGACATTTAAAGTTCAAAATATCACTCGTTTTTCGTAAGGCGAGAGTAGAGCACTACCTCATGCGCTCCGCTTATGAGGCGTGCAAAAACGACTGGAATTAATCAACAGAAAGGCTGTTGTTTTTCACCACGATAACGTCATACCACACACATCTTTAATCACTCAGCAATTGCGAGAGTTTGGTTGGGAAGTGTTAATGCATCCACCATATAATCCTGACCTTGCACCCTCAGATTTTCATCTGTTTCGGTCTCTTTAGAATTCTTTAGGTAGTGTTAGTTTGGTATCAGGTGAGGACTGTCAAAACTACTTGTCGCAGTTTTTTGATCAGAAGTCTCAAAATATTATCTTGATTTTGTATGTAAAATACGAAAAAACTTTATTCCCGACCTCATACTTTACATGACATATAATGTACATACATGTAACATATGTTACATTATTTAACGTAACTATTACATCGTTTGATGGATTATTGTGGAAGCTCTACGCATTCATTAATGGCAGAGATCACGATATTTTACGGGTAGGGATGTAAGTAATTCGTTTCTCATAACGTATCGTCAATACGTACCATAGTATTTTGATGTTAAAGCTACAAATATAGGCGACCTGACTCGTTTCGACCGTGACCGTATTTGAGCGTTACCATGCAGACCGGACCGCTGAATTAAAAATATCTGACGGCATATGCTCGCGTGACCTCATTACTAGGGTATCGGTTCACACCGGTCGTTGCCATGGGATGAACCTCCTAAATAGCACGCATGGTTATACCTACGGTTTGTAGGATATTAGTTCGGGTTGCTTTATATTCGCACGTTATCGACACATACATATACGAAATACCACTGACCGCCTGACTCATCACGAGATTTCCGAGCTATAGGTCCGATTGACAAAATTTTTTTAACATAGTTACTCTTTTAGCGACCTAGACGCTTAGTAACAACGGATTTTAAGCAAATCTTATCTAATAAATTTTTTTCATAATTTTATTTCTACGGTAGTTAATAGTTTTTTATTCTTCTAAGTTAATTCATAATAGGACTTAAAATTAACACTAATAAAGTTCTTTTAAAACCAATGCTGTATTTCCTTTTTTTGCTTTAATTTCCATTTACTTTGATTAATAATAAATGCAACTGTTGCAGTGGAGTGTTTCAAAATCAGCAGTATTTAACTACATATAAATCTTAACTATTATATTAAACATAAAAATTACTTGTCAAAGTTAAATGTTAACGACAGCAGGTTGCTGTCGATTACGCTAAGCGCATAAAATATAATGTTTATGCGCTTGTAAGTATGCGCTTATGTAAGTTTCCAAAATGGACTGTGACGAAAAATACCGATTATTGTCTATTGCTATAAATTATTAAGAAAATAGTCAAATTAAAACTAAAATGCATCGTCGATTTCACAAATGCCAAAATGGCCGATTTGAAATTTAACTTAGCATTTGGAGGTGGCCCCACGCACCTCCAACATTATCTCTGATGTTATCAGTTAACTGTCAGTTGTGAAGTTGTAATAACGTATTTTCATAAGTTTAGTTTTTAACTGTTAAAGTTAACTCACTAAAACTGTTGCAATTAATTATTGCAGAAGAGAGTTTGAAGGACACCGCTGTTAATATGTCTCCAATTGATTCTCTATAAGTAAAAGAATTAACGTGAAATTTCCATATTTTGTTTAAGTTATATTATTGTGTCTAGTTTTTGCTACTATACCTACCCATTAGAAATACCAATACCATCAATCTTTTTACTTTACTCCAGAGCATTCGGGTCTTAGCCTCCCACGTTGACCCAGTGTAGATTGCGGGCTGCTAATGATTGGGTCACCAATGCAATGACGTGCTTGTCAAGGCATAGAGCCAGGGTTTATTTAGTATATATTTTTTATCATTGAACTTACATTAAAAACTCATCGGTTACCAATACCTTTCGATTCGAAGGCAACGCTTTTGAACATTCAACCTTTATCTTTTTCAAATTTATTGACTACTTTCCTTTTGTTAATACAGTTTATATATTTAACTTGTATAAAATTTTAAATATTTCGAATAATGCTAGGATACAGCCAATTTTCCGTATTTCCGTCTGCCGCCAATTGACGGAATTCCATCTCCATAAGGGCACCTGAGGCACAAACCCTGGGCTCACGGTTCATAGCAGTGGCGGATCCAAAAAGAAAGTCATGGGAATCATGATCCCCCTGGGCTGGATCTTACCATTTTAATCGAATTTGAGCCAGCCCTAACTGAACCTCATATGCCTGATCACCTTCTCCGATTCGAAGGCTGGATCCGCCCTTAATCCGATGGGGATCCTGAAATGCTGTCATCGTCGTTTGGCTTGCCTTAAAATTACATTCTATTTTCATTCATTTATTATTTGGCTTCCCTAAAAGATTCCCAAATTATGCATACCCAAAAGCTAAAGATCTGTGAGTCCAAAGGCTCTGTGTGCCTAAGTACCCTAAGCGTGTGTGTCCAAAGGCCCCATCATAACCTAAGACGGTGCCCTGGGTTCGGCATCAAATCAAAACATTTAGCTTACATAAAGCTCTAATTAATTCATACAAGATTAAGAGAGCAGCTACATTATAAAAAATTTCTTTGATTTTTTTTATATAGAATTCGTAAGAGGCAAACGAGCATGTGGGCCAATGTAAATTTCTTTAATAATCAGTCATCAACAAATGCTACAAAAATATTATTTATTAGTTTTTTGTCCGCGTGGAATTCTATCACATAATATATTTATCGCAACTCAACCCCCTCCTTCATTCGCCAACTCGCTCCTTCTCCATCACCTCACCTCCCCTTGTATATTTTTCGATATGTCGAGCACGTCGTGATCAAGGTCAAGTGTCGGTTTTTGTTTTCTTTTTTCCTTTTGAACATTATTTTTCGTTCATAGTGTGAAATTTATAGGGCTTGGACCCGCTAGCATTTATTATTTGCCTTGTGACTTCTCAGTATAGAACTTTGAATGAAGATAACTTTTTTTCGGACATCCGTTTTAAATAAAATAAAGCCTATATTCTGTTCCGAGCCAAGATCTATTTACCCATGAAAATTGCATTAAAATCCGTTAAGTAATTTCAGAGATGTACCCGAACAGGCAGAAAAACAAAAATAATCAAAATTGTTGTTTTCTCTTACATTGCCTTTCTCTTATCGTACCCCCTCCATTTCTCATGCATACCTTTAATGTAGACATACTGGATTGTACTACTTTTAACGAATGTCTGCCGAACAATATCTCGGTATATTTTGCGAACTATTGATAAGTATACTTAGTGTATTTATGGTTAAACTCGCATATTTAATTTTATAAAAATGTGTATATATTATTTCTATGGTATCAATAGCATATCTCGTACTTTTTTTTTTATTTTCCACGTCTATATGCAATTTGTTAATAATAAATTACGATTCTACTATACCCATACTACTTCCATTTAAGACTCCATCCGTTTAGGTGCAAGAGCAAAAACCTTTTACGTCGCAGATGATAATTTGATTTTCTGCTTATCATTGCAATAATTAACAATATAATAAAATAGTTTTGTTACAGTATTATTTTCATTGCAATTTGATCTAATGATAATTCCGATACGTTATAAAATTGGAATGGTATAATGCTTTTATACTTTACGTTCACATGGAAGGGTAACAATATTTCCCTCTTTTTTGCGATGTTTCATAACAACACAAGTTGGACGTTTGGCAATTTTTGACCTTGTTCCGACTGCCATGCCAGTATCGCGTTTAATTTCATCAGCAAATTATTTAATTCGAGTTGAAATCTGTAGCAATAATTTTTTAGAACATTTTGAGAATAGTTGTTTTTTTTATGTAATATGTGAGACTGTCAATGAATTGATATTTTCGCGTAAGAAATTTTAAAATAGGATAAAACAATTTTTCTCGTGAAAAACGCTTTAATTAATCCAATTTTTTTTTTTACACAAAATGGTCTTGAGTGATATTTTTGAGGCTTCGTTCTACAGAATAAACCTTTATAGGATCACCTTGTTGCACGTCTGTCTCTCCTATCTGTCAAGTCCCTTTTTCTTAGGAACTTCTTAAGGAGCTGCAAAAGAGTTAAGCCTCTAAGTCTACGTAATCATAAAACGCGGGTACCTTAAGCTGGGCACGGACTGCGCGCGGCTGCTGTGTGTGATCGATCGATCAGTGATCGACCGATATGCGAGGACGCGTCGCGCGGCGTGCGTCACGAGGCAAAGGGAGCTAGTGCGTTTGCGAGCCGACCATGGGACCAGTACGTACTGCGGCTGTTGCGTATATGATCATCCATTACACTACGAAGGGAAAAATTAAAAGCTCGCTGGTGGCCTAAAAAACTCTATAGAAAACGGTTAGAGTAAGGCAATTCCCTTATGCGTGATATGATTTTCCAAAATATTGAAAGGCACGATGATAAATGTTACCCGTATGTCGTACGATGAATTTAATTATGTAATTTGTTTAATAGGTAATAAAATAAAAATAACTAATAATACAAACATGGGAGAGGCGATCGCACCAAAAGAAATATTAGCGATAACAATGAGATTTTTAGCGACTGGTATTCTTTTACAAGTGTGCGATATTTATCTCGTATATCGAACCAATGTATATCGAGCATTGTACCCGAGCACAGCTGTCGACAGTCCGTACTCGGCTTTACGTGCATGGATTGAGACTTGCAAATAAATCAAAGGCTATAGAGTACTTTCTTTTTGTGTAGGCTTTCTATAATGACCCCACAAAAATAATTATAAACATCACGAAATAAATAAGGCCAATTTGATAATTGGCATTATATTTTTTTATTATGTAAAATGATTTTTCGTGTGATAAAATTTTATAGAATTGTAATAATCTTTTTTCATTATAGTTTAATTGCTTTGTTTGTGATGAAGTTGTGAAATTGAGGTAATATTTTGTAATATATGAAATAGTGCATCGGTTTGTATTACTAACTTGGACAGTTTTTAGAATCGAAACTATATTATTTTAACAATAGCATGTAAGTAGAGAGACACTTATAGAGGAAATAGTATATTATGTGCAGTCTTTTAATGATTATGTTGCATAAAAATGTTTTTAAACCAAAATTGCATCTTTTGCACGCTTTGTATAATAATAAAAAAAAAACGGCCAAGAGCATGTCGTACCAAGCTCACTGTATGGCTTCGAAGCTGTCACTACAAATAAAGTGTAACTGTGTTGTTACACTTTTTCCCACGTTTCTCGCACATAATAGGTATGAGCACTTTAGTCGCCTATAACTAGAGAAGCGAGTATGCCAACTATTACTCTTAAAGTAGTGTAAACTAAAAAGCACCAGCAAAAAAGCGTATCTTCATGACACTTATATCCTTTTGTTGAGAAGCGCAGTTTTTCGACAATAACTCCAAAACTGTATATTCAATCATGTTGAAAATAAATTGCGTTGAAATCATTTATTAGCGTTATCTTTGTAATTTTTTTAATATTATTTAAACATCCGGTTTAAAAAATAAAGGAGGGACACGATTTATACTATTTTCAGTGGGATTATTTCAAATTATTCAATTGATCAAAAAAATTGCTTAGAAACCTTAAAATGTTTTCTAAAGAACTGTCGAAATACGTACCACGCGTTGATGTTTGCTGAAAAAAAAATTTTTTTAGCGTCTATTACATGTATGGAGTGCCCCCTTATAAATATTTGTTTTTGTTATTTAATTACTAAACTATGTGGCGGCTTATGCAAAACACCTATACTCTAAATTTCATCAATATACAGACATTAATGTTTTTGAGTAAAATGCCTGTGACATACGGACGGACAGACGGACATGAAGAAAATATAAGGGTTCCTTTTTTGCCATTTTGGCTCGCAACTCTAACAATGAGCCGTTATGCAATACCTAGCAGCTGTAAAACATCTAAATTAGCTCATTTTTTATTGAAATCTTTTAAAATTAGCAACAATCAAACAAATATTCAAATAGCTATTAATAAGAAAATATCAATTTTGCTTTATGACATTACTAGCTTTCTGTCCACGGCTTCGTTCCCATGGACATAGAATGCATTCCTTCATCTTTTATATGAACAGGTCTTGCTGTCAATGCCAATGTTATTCCCACATTTCAATTCTGGCTCCGACACCTGTTTTCGATTTTGATCACGGTCACGCTCTTGATTTTGCTCCCCGTCCCGCTTTCAATTCCAGTACTGCTCACGATCCTAATTCGTACGAAGCCAGAACTAATGCTAGTTAGTATCAGAATATAATATGGGCTATAGTACTTTGGAGTAGTGTAGCGTTCTATGTATAAAATATATTTTATACTCTTATATAATTTTTTTTGCTGACATTGGATAAAAATGACAAAGTTTACTGTTTTCTATTATAAGCCAAGCTCTATCTACACGTGAAAACCGCATTAAATTCCGTTCAGTGTGTTCAGAGATGTACGCGAACAGACATATAGACATGGAAATAGATGCAAAAATCGTTGTTTTCTCTTATATTACCTTTTTCTTATCGTTCCCTTTTAATTTTTCATATAAACCTTCAATGTACAAACACACTCGAATCTACTGTTTTATTAAACTAGGTCAAGGAAAAAGATTTTTCGTATTTTATAAGTAAAAACTTGCAGTAAAATCTATTTGATTGTGCTGTTTGTACCTATCTGGCTAGTTTTAATACCATTATATAAATGACATTTTTAAAAAATAAAAATTAATTAAAGCGGTGTCCCGCCATTTTTCCATTGTTTTTTTTTTTGTCCACCAAAATAAGTGAATCGAACGTAGAAAAATTGATACATTTTGATGTTTTATTACAAAAAATGGAAAAATGCGACACAAGCCGCGAACAAAATTTGTGACCATTTCTGGAATTAATGTGTCAGTAAGAGTAGCACAAAACTGGTTCAAGCGTTTTCACTCCGGTAATTTTGATGTCAAAGATGAACCTCGCTCTGGTAATCCTGTTACGGATAAAGTCGATGCCATTTTGGAAAAAGTAGAGTAAAAACGTCATATTAGTTCTTAGGACATAGCTGAAGAGTTTGGAATTGACCACAAAACAATTTTGACCCAATTGAAAAAACCTGGATATACAAAAAAGCTCGATACTTGGGTCTCATGTGAGCTGACTGAAAGAAATCTAACGGATCATATATATATTGAAACCTAATTCAGCCGAACCGTATTTAAAAAGATGTTCACTCGTTATTAAAAATGGATTACCTACGACAAAACCGTGCAAAAAAAGATCATGGTCGAAAGACAAGTAAACTCCACAGATTATAGCGAAACCGAGATTAACTCGCAATAAGTTGATGCCATGTGTATGGTAGGATTGGAAGGGCATTATTCATTGCGCCTTTACCGCCGGGCAAAACCATCAATTCGGATCTTTACTGGCAACAGCTGATCAGATTAAAGCAAGAAGTAGAGAAAAAACGGCCAGAATAGATCAATAGCAAGGTGTGGTTTTTCACCATGATAACGCCAGACTACACACGCATCTTTAGCCATTCGGCAAATATTGAAGAGGAAATGTTAATATATCCACCATATAGCCCTGACCTTGCGTTCTTAGATTTTCTTCTGTTTTGGTCTTTTCACAATTCTTTACATAGTATTAGGTTAATATCAAGAGACGACTGCCAAAACTACTTGTCGCAGTTTTTCAATCAGCAGTTCAAAAATTTCTACAGCAATTTAATTGTCTCTACCTACAAGAAATTCTTGAACAAAATGATATATGTATACTATAATTAAATGTAAATAAAATATGATGAAAAATTATCTTATAGTATAAGAGCTACCAACGTTTTCGAGCAAGAATTTCAGGTCAGCTGATTTATTGATATGTCGTCTCTCTTGCTCTTTGGGTTAGGGTTTGGGCTGTCTGGCCGGCGGTGGCGGTTGCGTTTACCTGTGCGCATCCTATCTGTACAGGTAATGATACTAACTTTTAAAATCATTTTAAGAAGGTTCATTTTTAATATTTTAACTTTAGATAAGCTTAACAAACATCCATCTCTTAGTGCCAGACATTTTTGTCATTGCTAACAATGAGCCAGACGCCAATTTTGATTTATTTTTTTTGAATTAAAAATTCAAAGTATTTCAGTTTGCCTGTAATTTTAATATTATGTTGTTTAAGTATGAAAAGACCTGAAATTAATTTGCCAGACACTAATTCTGTTGTTAAACAGTGTATTAGCCAAATATTAAAAATGATTATAAATCAAATTATTTAAATATTTTTTAATCACCTTGTCTAATTAGGGTTTTTCTATCTCGTTCTCAGCAATTTATTCTGCAATTGTTTCTCTTTATCCAATAGTATCATACTATACGAATTTTCAGGACTTTGTCGTTCTAATACACGGTTTAACAACTGAATTAGTGTCTGGCAAATTAATTTTAGGTCTTTTTATACTTAAACAACATAATATTAAAATTACAGGCAAACTGAAATACTTTGAATTTTAATTCAAAAAAATAAATCAAAATTGGTCTGGCTCATTGTTAGCAATGACAAAAATGTCTGGCAATAAGAGATGGATGTTTGTTGCTTATCTAAAGTTAAAATATTAAAAATGAACCTTCTTAAAATGATTTGAAAAGTTAGTATCATTACCTGTACAGATAGGATGCGCACAGGTAAACGCAACCGCCACCGCCGGCCAGACAGCCCAGACCCTAACCCAAAGAGCAAGAGAGACGACATATCAATAAATCAGCTGACCTGAAATTTTTGTTTTCCCGACGTTGCTAGCTCTTATACCATTAAATTTGTGTATAAAATACGAAGAAATTTTTCCCTGGCCTTATATGTATAGATGTGCACTATGTTTGATAAATAATTTGAATCCTCAAAAGAAAAATTGGTATTAATTTTAATATTTCCACTAAAAAATTGTTATATATCTATATATATATTTCACTTGCATGTAAAACCATCATTAATTTTTTTCGCCCGAATATTTGTCATTCCCCACAATTGTATTGGTTATTAATATTTATAATGTTCTGTATTATTTTTTTCAGTCCACATGTATCAACAACAAATTCCGATTCCTCTACGACTGACCTACCTCAACAAACGACACCGTCCGTTGACAATATGAAAACCAATGGCGACGAATGCGACTCGTCCAGCCGGAAGACCGAAGCGTCCATCGGCGATTGGCTTACAGGGGGGCCTCCCGGTTCCAAGACGACAGTGCTGGTCTTCCGATCATGCGTGCTCGCATCGCAAACATCCTCCGTAGAAATGGTCGAGCAGGCGCCCACCACATCTTTTAAATCCGTAGGAAATAATACGGGAACATCTGTTCTACTCAATAAGGCCAAACACATGGCGAAGCGTCTGGTCGCCGAACCGCATAAATCGTCTGTTACACCCAGAAACGTTATGCATGAAGTATTAGAGACGTTCGGTACTGCGAAATACACCGGAACGGCGTATGTGGTTAGACACGTGAGCGATACCAGCGTGCCTGAGGAGGTGGAAGACGAGAATGTACAACACGACATATCGGAACATAAAAGAAATATAGACGACGTGTTAAAGGATATAGAGAAGATAGAGTTGAAGAATAATTACTTCCTGGAGAACTCCGAACCGTCGCCTCCGTCCGCACTTGCTGAGCCTGCTCTTCTGAATTCTTCACGACCATCTTCACCAGCATCCAAAGGTTTTCCCTTTTTGTTTGTTTAATTTTTTTTTTTTAGATAAACTATAACATTTTCTTTTATTTAAGTAAGACTATATGGTACGAATTTTACTCATAGCTAAAATGAAATAATGATATACAGAATAAAAACGCCTTTACAAATTTAAAAAATAATATTTTGTTTTTTATCTCAAAATGCATAGACGAGGTTGTTTACATTTTTTGGGCATTTACCTTACTTAGAATGTTCTAGATTATGGTAGATATTGTTTATTTAAATTGGACGTGACATATTTACGTTTTTAAATTTATAACTGAACCGTAGTTAAAATTGGAAAATGTTCTAGACTCTTCTCCTATATGTAAATATACCAGGATTCTAATGATGATGAGCCATATATTTTCTTTTGGCCGTCAGTGCATTCATTAGTTAAATGCTATTTAAAAATATGTTAAAATGGTTCCATAACGCATTTCTGTATCTCAATTTTATTGTTAAAAAAATACCTGTTAAGGTATGCACTTTCTGTTTTTCTGAGTGTTTATCTTTCATTCTATCTCAATTCTTGGACTATAATAAGAATATATTGTAACAATATTAAAATTTATATATTAAATTAATACATAAAAAAAAATATTAAAATAAACAAGAAAATACTTCAGAAGTATTGACAAATTACCAATAAAAGGTGCTTATGAAAAAAGTTACCTATGTTCATTGTTGTAAATATTTTGATGATTTTTTTTTCATATAGTTCATTCACAACCTTTGTTTTCTTTAGGTAACAACTGTACATTTCACATATTTCGAAAATTTCTAGGTACGGCAACCAAATCCAAACGCAATTTTAAAGGCAAGATAAAAAACAACAAAATCCAACAACAAAATGTGTCGCCTGTCAATAGTGAAGATTCTGAAAATTTGCTTATCGAACCTGAAAACTTCCAGGTATTTCTCTTTAAAGAGCAGAACAATGTATATTTTGTTTGTTATTTGAGATCACCACTTAGAGTCAACACTCAACAAACAATTAAGT
This sequence comes from Eumeta japonica, assembly GCA_005406025.1. Classification (NCBI taxonomy): domain Eukaryota; kingdom Metazoa; phylum Arthropoda; class Insecta; order Lepidoptera; family Psychidae; genus Eumeta; species Eumeta japonica. The sequence continues at coordinate 328,690 of BGZK01000161.1, forward strand.
ACATAAACATTTAGGGGATGTTTTGGTAGTTTTTAAGAGTTAAAGAAATTGTATGAAAAGTTTGACACACACAAAATTTTTGCATGGCACAATTGTAATGAATTTCTGTTAATATAATGATCATAAAGAAATAACTAGATTAATCTTAAAATAGTTATCAAGTATAGCAGTAAATATAAAATCTTATACTATAATTGCTACAGTGCAAGACACTTTACCAGTTGGTAACCTGACTTCAAATTATTTAGAAGCTTTGCACTTGTCTTAATGTTTTACTATACAAAGGCATCTTCTCTCACAATCATTGGGTTTTTCAGAGGGAAGGGCTAGAACCTTAAGCTTTTTATGTATATCGGGAACTGCTAAAGAACTTCATCATTGATTCAGTGACAATGTTCAAGACTTATAGCTTAGCGTACTCTCTGAAGGTTCAGAGCTTTTGGTCTAATTTAACTCATGCTAAAAATTCACTAGTCAATTCGTCCGAGATTATGAATTATATCTGGTACTATTTCGTTCAAAATAATTCACTGCCACCATCATCATAAAACAAAGATATGTAACAATAATTTTGAATTTAAAGTCGACACACGCACATAAAATAATGATACTAGTGTGGCAAGTGTATACCTAACAATCACTTTTTATAAAAAAACAGGTCAAAAGCAGGTCAGATCATGCTCATTATAGGGTTCCGAAGTCATTATTACAAACAAACTACAGATGAAAAAAGTATTTTGTTATTCTCCATATTTCCTGCAGAGTTTTTTTTTTTTAAATGAATAACGACTTTAGTAGCCTATAACTAGAAAAACGAGTAGATATGTCGACTATTACTATCAAACTAAAGTGTATCAGTAAAAAAGCGTATCTTTATAGCACTTACGTCCTTTTGTTGAAAAGGACGTAAAGGACGCAGTTTTTCGGCGATAGTTCAAAAACAGTGTACCCGATCATGTTCAAAATAATATTAGTTGAAAGTAACTAAGCGTTACCTTTGTCATTAGTTTTCACATTTTTTGGATTTAAAAAAGAAAGGGGGGGGGGGGAGACAATTTCCACTATTTTCGGAACGATTATTTCGGAGATTATTATCGTAATCAGAAAAATCGCTTCGAAACTTCAAAGTGTTTTTAAAAGAATTGTTTAAATATGCCACATGTTGATGTTTGCTGAAAAAAAAATTATTTATCATCTACACTACATGTATAAAGTGCCCCTCTAAAAATATTTATTTTTGTTATTGAAATACCAAACTAAATAGCGGATTATACAAGACACCTACACTATCAATTTTATCAATATAGTTCTTGTAATTTTTGAACAAAATGCCCATGACTTACATATGAATAGACAGACATGACAAAACTATAAGGGTTCCATTTTTGCCATTTTGGCCCGAAACTCAAAAAAATATACATCGGCAAAAAAAAGATGAACAAAATTATCTATATCATTTGCATCAAGAAACATATTTAACAAATTTTGAGTCAGTCTTAAAATGTTTCATCAATCTACACTGCGGACTGGCCCTTTTCTAATTATTCCCTTTCACAAATGTTTATTTCTTTTTATGCCATATGACATTATATGTAAAAAGTTGTAACTGATTGGTCAACGGTTTATTATGGCTATTTAGTTACATACTTGACTAGGTACATACAAAGTTTTATTACATATTTGTTGTTAATATTCAGATGTATTTTATAAGGATTTTTAAAGTATCATCCTTGGGGACATTGATACATTGTGGCCATTGATCCTTTTGTGCAGGTGTTGGATATTGACTACATGCCGGCTCGCATCTTCAGGATTACATACAAACTCGTGAACACAGAGACAAAGTTACTACACCGACTGCTCAAGGCGCACGGGTTAGAAGAACTACCGCATGATGCAAAGGAATTTAATTTGTTATGGTCAGGCATCCATCCTAAACCCGATCTGTTGAGGTCCCTATCACCTTACCAAAGGGTCAATCATTTCCCAAGGTATGTCTATTAAACATATTTAATATTAAGTATGTTTATTGGACATTAAATGAAATAGCCATTAAAAATGGCAATGGTTTAAATATCTTAAATGACTATAAAATGACAACAGTCTTTAAATATTGTCATTCTTGTAAGTATAAAAAGTTTATTTTTTTTAATTGAAAATTTCAGCAGTTATTGCTATTAAAGCAGTTAATCCTCATTTATTTTTATGGGTCTATAATTTGACTTAATATATTAAATATGGACCTAGTAATCTTCTGTGCCCTCAGACTTATCACTTTTGCCAGTCGGCGACTGCGCGCTACTCGCTGATGAGATTGTAGACATCCCATCTGCTGGCCAGTTTTTGCATTACACTAAATTATTTTTAAGGTAGATTTTGCACAAATATACCTATTCCATTTGTTTCATGGAATGAAACTATATTTTTCCAAAAAGTTCAGTATACATGTCTTCGTAAACCATGATACCTATATGCGAAAAGTACTGTTCATTGCAATTTAGTTTGATAATCCAATTATATTTAACTATTGTACTTAGTATGAATTATTGTTCACCCAGTTTTGATACAGACATGTGATGGTTCATGCACCTTTATACAAATTTATTATCTTTATATTTCAATTACTGAAAACATATCTAAATAGAAGGGTTTTCAATCATAAAATTTAGAGATAGCATAAGGAACAAGGTCCTCATGGAAAAAATTATTATGGAAGGATATGTGTATGATCTGAACTGTTAATTGTACTGGGTCTATGTATAGGTGTCTCACACCTCTGTAGAAGTTTATATCGGAACAAATAAATATGATTCAGCAGTGGGGTCATGAAATTCTGATACATGTATGAGCAATATTTATATATATGTACAACATAGATAACTATGCTATATATATATAGCATATATATATAGATTGACACCAATTAAAAAATTATAGAATAAATCCATTCATGATGATACATCCATTTTGTGAAGGCTTACTAATTTTCTATTTCAAATTATTTATTGCTTTTGGTTACCTCATAAGCCTATGTTATGAGTAAAGGCTTACTCATTTATTCTTAAAAACACTGAATAAAGAAAAACACAAATATACACCCAAATCATGTATATGATGCCAATAAATTAAGAGCTATAGGGACTTTTTTAAAAATAAGTGTTTATTCTACAAAATATCTAATATTTTATGGCTTGAAAAATGGATTCTAGATCATACGAACTTACACGCAAGGACAAGTTATTCAAAAACATAGAGAAGATGCAATATTTCAGAGGTTTAAAGAATTTCGATTTTATACCAACAACTTTCTTGATGCCCAACGAATACAAAGATCTCTGCACCGCCCATTTCAAGACAAAAGGACCTTGGATTGTCAAACCGGCGGCGTCGAGTCGCGGTCGGGGAATATATATCGTTAATACGGTAACTATTCTGTCAACACATTACATGAGCTTTTAAAGTAATTTTGGATTTCTGTGTATTCAAATTATGAAGTCGCTATTTGATTATCCATTTAAGGTGAAACACGCCATAAATCACTTATTGCAACGACACTAGTCTTTGATAATTTTTTTTTAGTAAAATAATTTTTTGTTATGTTTCTATTAAGCGTTAATGAACAGCGACTTTGCTTAATTTAAAAATTCATTTGATAAGTTATACAGTGAATATTTTGTTCATTTGATAAATAGAACTGTTCTGTTCTATAAAGTAATACATTTATTGGTTTTCAAAATATTATTTTACATTATATACACTTTTTCAACCATATTACATAGGAAACATATTTAAGGGATAGTTATTGTTTTTTCGAACTGATTGATAATATTGAATGTGATAATCTGAACGTTCAAGAAGTCGGTTTGTAAGATTTTATTTTGAAGAAAAGTAATTCATTTTGATTTGATTCTACTTTCATGGTTCTTCTCCCAAACCCATTTCATCATTGTTTGTATGTATCAGAACTTTACAGAAGCTTACCCTAAGATCTTTCAGTTATTCATAGCAACATATAGTAATATATGTCGTCATCCAAAAACAAATAATTATTTTATACATTTTCGTAATTCTCATCTCATATCATGACATTGCCTTAAGTCACAGCTTTAGGTCTTTTAGACACCACGACTATGTTACCATATATATTAATCTATAAACTAGAAGATTGATGTATGTAATAACAAGTTATGAAATTGCCATCTTTTTTTACAGCCAGAACAAATACCTAAAGGCGACAACGTAGTTGTAGCCAAATATATAGACAAACCCCTTCTGATTGGAGGCCACAAATGCGATTTGCGTCTGTATGTGTGTGTAACGTCTGTAGATCCATTACTTATCTATCTATATGAAGAAGGTTTAGTAAGATTCGCAACAGTAAAGTATGACAAAACAAATAAAAACCTGTGGAATCCTTGTATGCATCTTTGCAACTATAGCATAAACAAATATCATACAGATTATATCAAGTAAGTTGTTTTCTTTATTTTTCAAATATTTATGGTATTGCTGTTATACTTTAGTAATGTTGCTAATAAACAGTAAAAATAAACAGAAATATGGGATTTACATTAAATCCAAATTCACTTTTTGGCATTGAAATTTAAAATATTTAAAAGTATTGGATCATTTTGCAGCCAAATTAGTGGACCATTAAGAGTAACATGTGTTAATTTTTTTTAATGCGCTTTAATTGTGAAAGTTTTTACATTTTATTATAGTTCTCAAAGCAAATAGTTGATTATGGTTATTTACTTAATCACCAAAAAATATTTTCATTAGTTATCAATTATTGTTTATAAACAAACTACAGATTAACCATATCTCTTCTTTAGATGTGACGATCCAAACGCCGGTAACATCGGTCACAAGTGGACGTTGTCTGCTTTATTGCGCCACCTCAGGAAACAAGGTCGCGACACTACCGCTCTAATGGCTTCTGTAGAAGACTTGGTTATTAAATCGATATTGTCTAGCGCCCAAACTATGACAGTCGCAGCGAGAGCGTTTGTGCCCAACTTTTTTAATTGTTTTGGTAATTATTTTTAGCATGTTGTTAATTTTTGGAATGATACAATACTACACAAAAATTACATTTGTCATTGGCCCTAATCATCTGTATTGTTTAAACCTAAACCGTTCAAATTGCTATTTAAGACAATTTAATATCAAAAAACCTGAAAATCACTTGTGTAGTTCATAATGTAATTATAAACTAGAGTCCTTATAAAATGTTGGAATTTCAGGTCAAATCCCATAACAAAATTATGTTGGGGTTTAAAGCCAAATTTCAAACAAACAGTGATACTAAACTGTTGGATCAAAATTCATGCACAATGAAAATCTTACAAATTCGAGACCAGAGTGCCATACATCAACTATTATTTTTTTATGAAAAACAAACATGTGTTTCTAGGAATTATTTTAAATTTATCTCAGACAATCAAAACTTAAATTTATTGTTTAAAGTAAAATAGTCAATGCTTATATATGCAACTTTTTAGAATAATCTATGCTAATATAATTTAGTTCTATGTGATTGATGCAGCTAAGTTATATTTGATTCTTATTTATAATGCATTAAAAATAACTTGAAATTTTATCACCAGTTGGGCAAATACAAACATTAAAAAACATGTAACCTATATCAGTGGGGTAGTGTAACATTCTATTAATAACTAGGCCAGAGATAACTCTCTACATAAAAAAACAAATTTCACTCTTTATGTATTAGTGCAGACGTGCCTTTTAAGTTAATTACATTTTAATTTTAAGTTGTAAGTTTAATTTTTTTAAGTACTTCTTATAGCTTCAGTATAATCCGAATTTTATGTTTGTATTTAAATTCGTATCATTGCTAAGTTCAAATTAAACATACTTTGATTTTTTCAGAACTCTTTGGATTTGACATTTTGATTGATGACATGTTGAAACCATGGTTGCTGGAAATCAATCTTTCACCTAGGTAAATAACAAATTTTTATAGTGTTTAAAATTGAAAGACAATCTCTTCCTCAAATGATTTTTCAAACACTAAATGGTCAGTATAGATATTTCTCAGAATCATTGAAATTTCTATTAATATTAATATCAATCAGTTCAGTTTTTCTAAACGAAATTAAGTAAGCCTAAAAAGCCTGAGTTGAAAGTTTCATAATTGATGGAGGCAAAGATACTATCACATACATCTTACACATTACAGTTTGGCCTGTGATAGTCCTCTAGACGCGCGTGTTAAGTCGGCGCTGCTCGCCGACACGTTAACGCTCGTCGGTTTGCCCGCTGTGTCTATAGTGACCGGTGATAACACAAATTCACTCAAGATGAGGATCGGAGCGGTAAGGAAAGCCATTTTATAAGTTCGTCTCACGCCTGCTTTTTTTAGGGTCCTGTATAGAAATCTAATACTGGGTCAATACCATTTGTCTATAGTTTTTACCAAAAATTTATTTTAAAATTTTCTTCATAGTTCTTACACGCCTCACAGCGCGAAGCGTTTGACATGTGCTCTACTCTTGACTTGCCAAAATCATTCAATTTCCTGAACTTTATATGTCTTTATTATATTTGTATTGCACTTATAAAAAAAAAAATAAAAATAAATCAGTAACAAAATATTTATTTTGTTTAATATGAAAAAAAAGTACATTGAAATATGTATAAAAATGTGTTTAGTCTGATCTGTGTGGTTTTTCTGACGTGAAAGTGGCTAAGCCACTAAACTCATCAAATGAGTTTATACTGTAAAACACTCGACGCTTTTAGATGTCAAGTTTACTGGTTTGTTTTGCTATCTTTTTTCATGTCAGTTCTTAGGTATAATTTTTTTTGCGTTCTCTTTATAAGTCAGCAATAGGATTTTCCTCCATTAAAATGTAATTAGCATTATGAGGCCTACACTTTCGATTTACCGAATTAATCAGTTCTTTAATCAACATATCAATTTTAATTTTTTTTTTTATGCAAACCGACAGTGTCGACGCGTACACTCGGCTGAGAACGTAAATACTCGCAGCAAGGGCACCGGTGGGAATGGCACAGGCGCACTCACCAGCGAGGAGCTGAGGCTGGTGCGCGCCGTGCGGGCGCAGTACGCGCGACGCGGAGGCTACGTCAGGATATTCCCGTCCCAGAACTCCTGGCAGAAGTACTCGCAGTATCTTGGTAAAAATACAGTGTAAATCTTAATACCTTGCTTATGTTTAGTGTCCCACCATCATCTTTACAAGCTATAAATTTACTACTTGGATGTATAACAATAAAGTTCCTTCTCTTTGCACAATATTTGGTGTTATTTTTGACTGTTAATAATATTTTTAATAGGCATCTATGGCTTCAAAATGCTGCTGCCCGTTGTCTTAAAACTTTTAGATGGCGTCGTGACAGGTTGGCATCCAGAGGTGCAAAAAACTGACTTATTTTTTCTGGTATCTAATGGAAATATGTTAATTTATTATATTTTAAAAGCCCTCTTTAAAAATCAGATCAAAAAAAGTCACTCAAAACTTTTAGATATTCCAAAATTAGTCGAAATATTAAAAAAAGTGTAACTATCCTTAATGGAAACTTGGTTCTTGCCCTGAAAATTAGATGTGAAAGTAGAATCAATGCAGTTGACCTCCACTGATACTAAGATATTATATATAAGATATTATATTATATATAAGATAAGATACTCCACATGTTTATGTAGAGTAACCTTAAAAGATAGGTGTAGGAATAGTGATGTTAGAAAATTATGTGATTTGTAATAAGATGTAATGATTAGGAAAAAAGTTAGTATGGATGAAAGTAAAAGAGAAAAAAAAACTATAAGGTGAATATGTGTAGTAGAAGGGTATGCAACAAATGCTCTAGAAAATCTTATGTAGATCGAATTCATGGCAACTGAAGAATTTGCATGAGACAATTAATGAATAACAGTAAAGAAGATTAAATAGCTATGTAAATATTATACAGTATCATGAATCACCGTGTTATTACCTATATGGGATCGCCAGAGACGGCACACTTACGTGTTTCGTAGTTAGAACCCAACATGACAGGTTGCACCCCCATCGTTGTGTACAGGTGTTACACAGAATTGGTGTAAGTTATCATCTGTTCATGAAGTTTCCACGCGTTTTCCTCGTGGTTCCCTCACGATGTCCTTCATCGTTAGCTAGTGGTATTGCTGAAGAAACAAATGTACTTAATAAGTTTAGAAAATCTTTGGTACATGTTCCACGTCAAATTCACAACCTTTGGGTTGAAAATTGAGTGTCTTACCATGAATCCATCGTTGTTGCTATTGAGCTTATCTGTGTCTGACTCATGTAATGTTATATGAAATCAGTATTCAATAAATATATAATGAGAGCATTTGACAAACTATACAAAGAATTTTTTTTTCTATCATAAAATGTTTTCATTCATCTAGACAATTTCTTTTATGCTATGAGTATTTGCACAATAAAATCATATCAAGGGCGAGAGAATTCTGCTGACGTGTGCTAGTCTATAATGCTTTTAAACAAATGGGCGAGAATGAATATACTATCTTCTGCATCTGTGGCATTACAACCTATCATTACTCTGAATCTTTTTTGATATTTGTTCTTGCCATTGTTTGCCCGTAATAGATCGGAAACTAGATCCTTAAATAGTCCTTTAGACACTTTCTAAGTCCTTCACATTTAGAGCTATAATAGTTTAGTCCTCTCTGTAAAACCTATACAGAATAGTGTTCTACTCGTTTAAGTTAAATATTAATGTTCAGATCCAGTCAACGGCATACCGATTTGCTCGACGTCACTCAACAACAGCGTGCCTTACGCCGTCGTGCAGCACAACTACAATTTGCTGATACATGCACACGTGCTCCCACACTTCCAAAACACCCAGCAGACTACCAACCTCACGGATACACCAGAAAGGTAACGAACTATTTTGTCACATGTCCATATACCTCCATACAAGTATATATGAATGAAATAACAGTGTATGTCTGCGACTGTAAAATTTTGAAGGTACAAATATACTTTCCATTGTCAAAATGGATACATAACCCAAATGCAATTGTTTGAAAAAATTCTGTCTCTGTCCTGTGTTCTCTTTCACACTTTTCTATGCCAGTTTCTGCTTTATGTTCTTATGAGACCTTCCAAAATGTTCATTCATTTACAACAATAATTTCACTACCTCTTGAGTATGCTATTGATTATTTACAGCTTCCTGATTTAATATGACATTACTTGTTTCTAATTAAACTAACTTTGTTACATATAATGTGCTCATTATATTCAGTTTTAACATCTGCACCAATACAACTGTTGTTAATCTCTAAAACATAACAAACATGGGGCAGTTATGTAATATTTTTACATTTGTTAATATTTCATTTATATTACAATTTTTGTAATAAAAATAAAGTAGTAAGGGTCTATGTACATTTGTTATACCGCATCTAAGCAACTATCATTTTTATTTGAGTGAAAGATTATAATTATGCAGTTTTCCGATTTCAAAATTACATAGTTTCCCTGTCTTCTTAAAAATATACTATTACTTATCACATTTTTTACAATATTTAACTACTTTTTTTTCATAACTTCATTTGCTACAAATCTAAAAACAAACAAAAACGATTTTTTGTCCAAAAAGACAGGTAATTTTCTTAAATGAGCACATTATATGTGACATTGATAATATTCAAGTAAATATTGATATAGAGTTAATTTTTTTGAAACAGTGCTATTTAATTTTTGTTTATCTATAACTCAGGTTTATGTACAAGTGTAACAATAGACTATAGAAATTTATATAATGATTACAAATAGCTTGTAAGACTATTGTGAAGCTATTTTTTATCTTATTAAAATTTTATCATGATAGAATATACATATATAGAATAGAAACTATGATATTTGTCATATTCACAAATTCATTATACTTTAAAAATTCTAAAAATCACGATTATTCTGATGACTGACTACAATTTCACACAGCATAACACACTACTTTATAAAAAAAACAACAGTCTACTGAAACAATGAAATAAATTGGTAAAAATTTATAAATGATCCTAGCATTAGAATGCGCGGGGGTTTCCGTGGGGCCTTACTCGATCGGTAAATGTTTTTAGCAGTTTTTAATTGCTGTCACTTTCACACTCCCCGTGTTCAAACTTATTCCATCTCATGCTTTGTTTGTCTAGTACATGCGTAGCGCGTAATGCTAAATTTATAATTGATATGGTCAGGTGAATACTTTGTTCACTTACAGGATTTACTATTTATTTACACATAGAATTTAATACTTATTTATTAATAGGATTTACTATTATCTAACTCCCTGTTAGGCCATCTCTCTAATGTTTTTATTTGACACAATCTAACCTTTGACATATATATTCCTTCGCAAACGACTTTCGAACGAGCGGTGATAGAGCTCAGATGCTTTTTAGCAAAAAACACTAACATCTTTTTGTTCTATGCCCACCGAAAGCCTAACATTAACATTTTTCAACATAACTTGAAGGTAACATTCTTCCTAACACTTTCTCACTGCCTTTTAACTTATCAAATTCCACTGGAGTTCTCGGTAATTTAATATTTCTAATGACCTGATCATTGTATCATCGAATTTTGTATATACAGTGTTAGAAAGCTCACAAATGTTCAGTTTTATATACATTTACTATAAACAAAATAAAATGACTTTTTAGAAATTTCTTAGGTTTCCAAAAAACCTATCAAATGACACCTCACTCTATACGGTAGTAAATCAACATTTTGGTTACGTTATCTTTAAGTCACTGACGCCGCATAGTTTTTTGTTTAAAAAATTCTAGTTTATGGTGCTTTTACATTAAGATGTTAAAATTGATTCTGTACTTTTTAACCTACGATCGGACATCCATACATACATGCTAGGTTGTTAAATTCACAACCCTTCCTTTGCCGTGCCGCAGTCGGGTAAAAATTATCAATATCTATTTATCTATTTCAGACTTAAACGTTATGAGGCAGTGAAGATAACGTCGACGGCGCCAGCAGTGTCACTGGGCGAGCCGGCAGTGCTGCCCGCGTGCGACGTGCGCCGCGCCAAGGAGTTGGTCAAGCGGCAGCTGCGTGAGGGCATGAAGCTCACGTTAGTATAATCCACGGAAAGAATTGTATCATGGAGTACACCGCGGTTTTCTTTCGAATTTACCAAATTGAATATTTTTCGCAATATACAATAATTTTATTTCATTTTGTCACCACTTCCGATGAATTGCACCTTTGATGTGTGCTATTATGAAGGCTTTAGATTGTATAATAAGTATTTTTATATATTTATTATATTTAAGTAGATAATAGAACCACACTTTATAGCTTAGGTGAGTAAGTGCTCCTTTGAAATATTCTAAAAGAAATTTCTCATATTTATGCTATATATCAGAATTGGTCATAATGAAAAGCAGAATTCGTCATGAAAAAAGCCGTACAATTGCAAAAATACCTTTTACAAAAATATTAAAAGTACATTTTATGTATTCTTATACCTTTCACTATATTTGACACTACTAATTTTCATATTGTGTTTTCGACAGTGCTTTTGAAAGTTTAAATTGTGCGGAAACAAAGCCGTTGGCGACGGCTAGTGAAGAAATAAAATCGAAAAAACTGGCGGATTGTACCAGAAGTAGAATTAATGTACGTACGTTATAATAAAAGAATTATTTAACATTTTCATTGCTGTGATGTCGAGTGCATGTTGTCATCGTAAAAGTGCATACATGCTACGGTTAAACTTGAAATGTATAAGGAATTTTATGAAAATATAACAAACTAACTTTCGTCACATCTTTTTCCTTTTAGAAAATATTATTTCGCCAATCAAATGTTAATTCTAAATGAATATTCATTTATTACACATTATATTTAATCAAGAAATTAAATTAGCATTCATTTCTTGATTTAAAATTACAAATTTAACTAATAATCTTACTAATGTTAATTATTTGGAAAAGCAACTCACATATATTTTTTTAATGGTACATTTAAATATATTTTATTTTTATGTACTCTTGACAAATCCAACAATATTTTAGGAGATTTCTATAGTAGACTAGTACGTTAATACGCTAATACTAGACTAGAGCATCAAAAGGCTGCATAAAAATTGTGAAATTGAATGTGTACTAAAGGCACCGTCTCTAGCTACCCCATAGTGCGAACAATGCCGTGAAGTTTATATAAATTTATATTTTTATAGCATTTTCGAGCGGCAAATAAGCATGCGAAGTATCAGTTAGTAGGTGATAATAGCCGTCCATGGACATTCGTAAGATGAATCATCAGTACCGGCTTCTTGAGTAGGAATAAGATATCTGATGGAGGAGAAAGTGGACTCATGGAGGCAGGAATAGAATGATAGGAACAATGGACCACCGGAACTCTTACTCACTGTAAGAAATCCACAGCAGAAGCAGTCCCTTTATCCCTGTATTCCTTGCGAGTGTGGTATCTTATGGTCGAGCTGGCCGGTTTTCATACTGCACTCAAGTTAACAATAGCACGGCACAGAACAGTGCTTCAACTTTAGTTCTGCTGAGGTATTCTACCCATTGGATAAAGCAATATGATTTTTTTTTCTGAATACTTTTGTCCGATATCTCATATAATGTATGGCGTTAACACTACACTTTTATGTTATTAGTGCATTGTGCATTTCCAATGTGCATATACGTTTAACACAAGATTGAAAACTGGTTTTGCTACAGTATTAATACTAATATACATATTTTAAATAAAAAAATCCATAAATTCCAGACTACTTCGTAGATTATGGTATTTTGCGCCTGGATATGTTGATTTTTTTTAGATTAAAAATAAATGAATAAGTTTTATTTGTTATTGACAACTTGTAGTTGAACTTGACTCAATTTGCTAAAATATTTTTGGTTAATTAAAAAAAATTGGTTCAAACTGAAGCTTTCTAGCCTTATTAAAGAAATAAATTAAGTATGCATCAAGCAAATAGTAGCAGATTAAAAAATCATTAATTAAACATAATAAGGTTTAAAATTGTATAATGAAATGTTACTCATCATATAAGCTTGAGAATCAATTTCCAAATTGCCTGTAAATTTGATGTTTTCTGTCATTCTAAGGTCAAACAGATAGAGAAGCTTAGATCTTGATGAGAATACTCTATGAATTTAATTTAAAGATAATTTCATAACATCTTTAATTAAAATTAAATATCACTGCATTTTTTTTGTTTGTAAATGATATGGTGTCTTTTGTTAGTTTATAAATTATTATTTAAATATGAAAACAAAGTGAGGTGTACAAACTTTTGAATTGACTTTTAATAAAATACAAACAACTGGCATGTGTTCCCTAAACAAAATATGTTACATTTGTTGAAAACTAAACAAAGCTTTCCAATATTAAATTTTTGAATAAACCGAATAAAATGTAAATAGTTTATAGAAAATGCTGTAACTAATAAAGAATCATTTGTGCATATGAAGTGTCAATAGTATTGAGAGATATAGTCTACATAAAAAGAAGAATATAAAATTTGCATTAATTCAATATAAGGTGTTGTATACCTTTACTTTGCTAAAGGTGTACATCGCCTTGTGTTGTGTTGTGAACCAATCTTATTATCAGTTTTTAAGGAAATATAAGGCAAATAGCCGTCAGAGAAATTCCTTTATGCCTATCTTTGTTAATGTCATATTAATGTAAAGTGTAAATATGATTCACTATTATATCGTGCCGTTATTATCATTTAAATATTCGTTAACGCAATAATCTCTATCCATATGATGTATCCAGTAAAGTGAAAATTCCTCAGGTACTGTACAACGCACGAAATTCGGCCGCACTGCGTTGTACCTGCGCATTGCAAATTATCCAGTGCGCAGGTACAACGCTTTCCGACCCTTCTTCTCCCCCGCGTTTCTATTTTACACTTTTGCGACGCTGCCGTGACACTTCAGCGGCAGAGTTTTGTGCATTGTACAGTACTGGTGCTTAGGATGTTTTTTTAAAGTGAAAAAAATTTTTTTTAACATTGTCAACGTTTTGTATTTGCGTGTATGTGTGTGTTAACAGATACGGGTTGTGTGTTTTGCAATTCACCATAAATCATACGTAAACCGCAAGCTGTTTCATGTTATTGCATCATTCGTAACGTGAAGCATCTGAGAACACTACATTAAAAGAACTTTTTCACCTCATGTCATCAATTATTTCTATCCATGTACTGTCGTTAGTACATGAAAATGGGAAAAATTTGCATACTATTGTATGGGTAATTTAGTGAAGATTAATTCTGTCACCTTCGAAAATTGATTTATTGTAAGGCAAATGAGAAAAAAACTTGTTTAGAAAACTGATAAACATCAATTTGTTTAGTTAACAGATCCCATCAATCAAAGCTTAAAACCTGATCACTTGTGAAAAAATCATTAATTTAGTCTTCTTTATTTTAGTACTATACATAAGGGGATTCCATTATTCATATATATATACATATATTAATTCTTAAATATATTAAGATTCTTATGCAAACAACAATCACTAATGGATACAAACACTTCCAGGATGGGAGAAAGTCGTCGGGCATTCGGTATGTTCCTCACTCTTGTGCTGAAACGCATCTCCACCCCCAGCAACGACCAAACCGTGCAGCACGCGGGATTTGTATCGAAATTCCTCAAGCGCGCATCCTGTTCTCTACGGATCCCGTATAATAATGTAAAGGTGATTTGAAGTTAATGGTTTATACTTTTTTTATTTGCTCTGTGATTATTATTTTTTTGTCTGTCTTGTTTAACAATGAATAGGTAGGGAGTAGAGTTATACGAGGAACTAATTAATTAAATGAAAAATAAGTTTTTTTAAAGTCTGTTTTTTTTATCAATCCAAATTTGTGAAAGCAACAAAATTGTAAAAGATTGAGCCATTGTTGTATTATGCAATCACTGTATAGCTTGTTTCTTATGTATTATCTTATTCAAAAATAACGTTAATATCTGTAAAATGTTATCAATATTGAGAATAATCTGTTCAAAATGTTAATATTTAATATGTAATTTTTTTAGTTTTATGTATGAAAGATGTATGAAGTTCACCATATAAAAAAATAGTTTTCTTTTAAAACGATTTTTTATAATATATCTCCAAAACTGAGTGTAGAAAAATACATTATAAAAATAAAATGTGATAGTTGTTGGGAATTACTATTAATTTATTAAGCCACTCATCGAAATATGTATAAGAGGTCCTTTTGAATTACACAAAAATAACACCACTGGATCGATAATTTCAAAAGAAAGCGTATTGTAAAATTTACCAAATTATTTATGAATTTGGAAATGGACACTGAAAATTGAATGGACCTTTGTCACACAGTAAATAAGACATTTCCGCTTATTACGATCAGACACGTTTAGCCGTTCAATCGGCACACGCGTTGTTTACGACAACGCGACGGATACTCATGAATAGAGTACAACGCCCGAAACTTTGCCGCTGTGAAGTTCAAGCATCGCAATGACGTAAAAAAGGTACACGACGGAAAAAAAGGAAGGGTCGGAGAGTAATAACTACAGTATATCATTCGTAGCCAATTCAGAGCGGCATAGTTTCGTGTGTTGTACTGTACCTCGCTGTCGAACAACACATTTCGAAAAGGATCAACTTTTATTGCATACTTCATCACTGTTCCTTTGTGTTTCTTCTTTCGTTTTAAACTAATTAATCGACTCGACCGTGGTTCGGAGACCTAAAATGCAACTTGACCTTTTAGTCTAAAATCCGAAATTAAAAAAATGTACTCTCATCTGTTAATTGAATCAAACAATGTTTTACAGGCAGATAACAATATTATCAATTTAGGAGAACAATGTCTGCCACTGCAGTTCTGCTGTTACTAAAATTAATTAATTGATTTATAATTATTTTTTTGCTTGTTATGTTGGACATTGTTCTCATAAATTAATAAAATTATCTGCCTGTAAAACATTATTTGATTGATTTAACATATGAGGGTACATTTGTCTAATGCCAGATCTTAAACTATTTGTGCCATCAGAATTAGTTGCATCGAATCATTCAGTTCAGTTCGTCATTCGAGATATTGTCTTATGCGGTGCATTTATCTTAAGTACCCATGTAAACCCATTATCAAGAGTACTAAGATATTTTTATATTTCGATTAAACGACATTCGAAATGGCGTTCGATTTGTTAGATTTGCCGATAAGATGTTGACATTTCGATCATAAATCGTTACCAGGCTCCGCCGCTCAAAATGTCGGACAAAGACCGGTGCGCTATAATCGCGAAGCATCTCAACGACTTCCTGTATGTATACCACCGCGAGACCGACCTCTACACCAACAGCGAGGACCAAGAGGGATGCGTCTCTAACATACATTTCGCTCAATTTCTCTACGGAGCCAGGTTTGTATGACTTGAGTCAACATTGACAATTAATTCAATATGAAAAACTTGAAATGTTATTACCCGGTGGCTAATTCTAGACATATTTGTAAACAATAGTATCAGAGGTTTAAACTCTGTGTTGGTAGCAATGTTTGTGTATACTTAGTATTTTTTAAGAATTTTTTCACATATTTCTTTATGTATCTTCTACTGTACTTATATGTATTATATACATTTTATAAACACACAAATACAACCGGCCACTCCGGATATAATAAAAACTACATAAATTATGTATTTTTATTATACCCGGAGCCATAGGCTGGTAGGTAGTATTTTTAGGGTTCCGTACCTCAAAAGGAAAAAACGGAACCCTTATAGGATCACTTTGTTGTCCGTCTGTCCGTCCGTCGGTCCGTCTGTCAAGACCCTTTTCTCAGGAACGCGTGAGGTATGAAGCTGAAATTTATATCAATTACTCAGGTCTACTGTCCCTTGAAGCTGTGAAAAATCAAACTTCTAAGCCAACGCAATCAAAAGATACAGCCGTTTATGCCGCAAATTTTCAACACTTGCAGGGAATCAAAACCTACAGGGTGCTTCCCGTGAACTCAGAATCTTGAAATTTGGTACGAAGCAACGTCTTATAGCATAGATAAAGGAAAAATTACGAAAACCATAAATTTTAGTTACATCACATAATATATTTTTTAATAATTTTAAACTTACTACCCATTTCCTCATAAACGCGTAGAGGTATTAAATTGATATTCATACCAAATACTCAGGTCTATAATACCTTTAAGCTGTAACAAAATCAAACTTCTATGTCAACGCAATCAAAAGAAACAGCAATTTAAGCTGCATATTTTGAAACTCGCAAGTACTCGCAAGGGAATCAAAACCTAAAGGGTACTTCCAGTCGACCTAGAATCTTGAAATTTGGCATGAAGCAACGTTTTATAGCACACATAAAGGAAAAATTCCGAAAACCTTAAATTTTAGTTACATTACAAAATATATATTTTTTAATAAATATAAACTTATACGGAACCCTCGGTGCGCGAGTCCGACTCGCACTTGGCCGGTTTTTTATTTTATATCACTGCAATGTATACTTACAGCAAAGATAGGTTCTGATATACATTCTTTTTAGATTCACAATCAAAAGGAAGTAAAACGTGATACTAAGTTAGGCTAAAATTTTATATCAATTTTAAAGGAAATGAAGTAGTGATCAATGTCAATAATGCAAGCAGATTAATATTAAACAGTTTTCATGATGAAATTATTTAAAATATGCAGTATTTTCAATTGAATTTGTATGAAATTTTGTTTTATTTCTCGAAGTATTTTTATAAGTTGTTTAGCTAAGTAGGCTTTATAAGTTAATGAGTAATTAAACTTGTATAAATTGAAAAACGATTTTTACAGACCCGCAATATGTTTAAATGAACTATCCAAAGAATACATCAGACTATGGAATAGACAAGAAAAAAATCATTCCTACTTTACATGTATGGAACGTATCAAATAAATTTTTTTTCTAGAATTTGTTCTACCACTTTGTCGTCATAATATGTATACCCTACAGAATTACAGCGCTCTAGTACTATGAATCTCTGAGCTAAGCGACGGACGGACATAGTGGAACTGTGAGGATTCCTTGTTGACTACGGAACCCTAAAAATATATGCAATGTTATTGCATTTATCGATTGTTAAGACTTGTAAAGACGTAAAATTTAAAAATTTCCAGCGAAGCAGATCTGGAGGATGTGTTGTTGGTGTTTTTGCGATCTCAAAAGCAAGTGGCGACCTTCATCGGCGACGGGCGCACGCT
Source organism: Eumeta japonica (assembly GCA_005406025.1). Lineage (NCBI taxonomy): Eukaryota > Metazoa > Arthropoda > Insecta > Lepidoptera > Psychidae > Eumeta > Eumeta japonica. Next base: position 346,961 of record BGZK01000161.1, read on the forward strand.
GTACTGCATCGACTTGCCGCCCAGCTCGCTCTCGGCGCCGGCGCCCCGCGGACACACGCTGCTGCGTTACCTGGCCTGCCTATCTGCAGTCAACGCGCGCAAATATAAGTATGTATTGTTTTCAAAATGAATTTCCCATATTTTTTTTTTAATTCAACATCAATGTGTTTGTCCGTTTGTCGATTTTCCGATGCATAACTGTTGAGGAGCCAATTTTGAAAAGTAGTTTTTCAAAATCTAGAAAACTCATTATTCTGTAAAACTAATAATACCTGATAATCGAGCTCAGAAATAGGGATATATTCTATGCAATAAAACCTGTATTCAACGTTTATACATAAGGTTGTGTGTGTTTGTTATTTAATCGCTTTTTAAAGTTGTGATTTAATTTTTATTAAAACAAATATTAATTTCTTAACAAAGATTACAATTACATCTTAGAAATTAAATTATAATAATTTTCTTTGACATACCTAATTTAGTTTTATATAAGCTATGATGTCCTCTATAAAAAGTTACAAAAAACATTTCCATATGAAAACAATTTGTATAGAATAAATCTCAAACCTGTCTTTATTGATCTAACACATCACTGAAAGGCGCCATTATCATTGCAGAAGTGTCAGGACAGAAGTAGTTAATATCCTAGAATGTTGTATATTATGACCCTTTTGTAGTTTGTGTTGGAAGAGAGAAAGCAATAATGCCAGTCATAAAATAATATTTTAACTCTTTGTAACGTTGTCACAGATCAAAATTTCCTTTTTAAAATATAGAGCCTGCCCAAAGATATATTGTGAGCATATATTTAGAAATATATTGATAACAAAAAATAGTATCTGATCATTAAGAATAACACAAATCAATCAGAACTTTTTTCTGAAAAATTAAAGATTTTTTTTATATAAAAATAATCACTAGAATATTAGTAGTTATAGTCCCCATTTATATATTTCTATACATTATATATCATAAATCCTTTATAATATTATAACCCTTTGTAGACACCTATAATGTATAGTATTATAAATTATGGTTAGGTATATTCCAGTATAGGTTGGTTACCAATTTATTAATATGTATTTTTTTTTCATTTCGAGATTGTTTTATTTAATCAAATATTATTCTTTAATAATTATATAACAGAATATTTGTTATGTCGGTATCGAATATCTATTAATGTTAATTTTTTATCTCATTATTTATTATGATTGATGAGTGTCAGTGAACCAAGAGAGATATGCAAAGAGCGTACTATATGAAAATCTTGTAATCTCTCTACCTACCGTTTTGAAAAATAAGTGTGAGTTTATATTATTATTTATTATGATATTTTACCAGAAATATAAAAGGAATTTTGTCAAGCACCAAGACCTTTAAAGAAAACTATCAAATCTATTATGTAATTTTTATTTTGTCCACAAGTCTTATTGATACAACATACGCAATGTTTTCATTAATTATATTTTGCAGATGTATGTGCAACTGAAAGAAAAACAAGTCATTGCTTTTTTCAATACTTATAATAAATGCTAATGGGATTACATGTGTATGTTCTAAATATTTTCAGAAAACCTATCACAATGGACTATTTAAGATATCTGAACTGAAAATTACTATGTTAGAGTTTTTTTGTCTCTCTATATGTATGTCTAGGTCTCACCCTAACAGTGTAGTATCAAAAGCTTCCACCTTATAACTATCTCTAAAGATTATGCGAGCAGATAATCAACTTCCTCACGGAGCATAGTATCAAAGTTGTTGAATGTCGGTTTATAAATGGATTCAGTGTCCTATTGTCCCACAAGGATGTATATTGTTGGCTGAACAATGATATGTTGCAAATTGGGAGTGTTGGTTGCGGATGCACACTTTGTATTTTGGTAGAGTTATCGAGCTAACATCTCTCAAGAACGCAATAGTACCGTGACAACTTTGTGCCTGAAATCTAAATCTTTGGAATATAATAATTTTTTAGGCTTTATATTAAAACAATGTTTTTATTCTATGCTATTTTATTTTATAATATTTAATTTTATACTAATATCTTGTATAGTTAGAAGCTATGCAATAGCATCACTAGATTGTCAAAATTAGTATATTTTCGAATATAAGATTATTCTGTTTCTAAATGTGTAAAATATAGATAAATTCAACCCTATACCACTGTAGGAGTCAATCATATTGTTTATACCAAATTTTTGTTTTGTTGCATTAATCAGATGTTATTTATTGGCCAGAATAAAGGTTTCGCCGCAAAAATTCTCAAACGCTGTAGCATTTATCAATGCTATAGCGTTCTTCTGTAGATAGTGGCGCCTTGGAGTGGGAAAATGAGGAGTAAACGTAGAGACAGGAAATAAATGTAGGTAAGTTGTTACTATAGAGAAAGCTTTTTAGACAGCTTCTGCATTTAATGTCTTGTGTTTTGAATAGATGCAAAAACATTAGTGTTTCATATTTTATTTTCTCAGCTGCCAGTGACAATATAAAAGACAGGAATGTCAAATTAATTTTTTTTCGTATAGGAAAATAGATTTTTGTTTGTGTGTGTGTGTGTGTGTTTCATAGGTATTTGGAGAAGTGTTTTATTGCATCCAATGATCATGTTTTCGATTGTAGCGGAAATCTTCGGCCGATATGCCCATGTTAATAAAAATAAATATTTCTAAATTTATCACATTAATTTCAGATCAATTAATCCACCAACAGACGAGCCTTTAGAACATATGGAAATACCGAAAGTGTCACCTGCGTTCTCTTCTAACTCAAATACTCTACTTAAAGAATCGTTAAAAGAAGAGAAACCTCTAGAACAAGCACTCAGATATGCAAGATCTTAACATATTATTATTATCATCGTCAATGATTATTTTGTATTCTACAAGCACAGAGCACAGGCAAATGCAAGAAATCTCACTGACCGTCATTAGCATTTAATGTTCGCTTCATATTTTAACAAAGATCTGATGAAACGTCTACATCATTTCATGTAATTAATATAGATATTTTTGTCGGCGGCTCCGCCCGCATGGACATCAAATGAATTCTTTCATCTTTAATATCGACTGATCATGCTATTGACCATGATCCCGACCTTGCTCCTTCTTTTGATTTCAGTTCTGACTCCATTCTTGATTGCAATCCTGGTCTCAACCTGGATTCCGGTTCTATTCAAAATAAACATAATCCACCCGCGGCTGCGCCCGAGTGGACATTGAAGGAATCCTTTCATCTGTTATATCGATGGATAACGTTATCAACCATAATTAGTTTACAATTTCAACAACTCAATACCAGAAGAACCCAAATTCTTAGGCGGAAAATAAACTTAATTCTTTTATTATTAAATGATCTCACTTACGCTTTTGATCCTGACCCCGGTCCTGCTCGCAATTCCGATTCCGAACAGATATTGAATGTTAACCTCTCTTTAACATTGTTGTTACCAATAACCCGATTGGCATATAATAAATAATTGGTTCTAAGATTATGCAAGCGAAGCCGCGCTCGAAAGTTAGTATCTTTATAAATTTGAGTCTATATGTTATTCTGATTTAGAAGCTCTATCACTGTAAAGTTTTAGCTAACAAACATATAAACTTACACATTTATAATTTAGTAGCATTTTCGTAATTTAAACAAAGATAATGTAATAATTTAAAACATGTCTTAAATGTGTTTCTATACATCATAATGATTCCCCTTCTATTTATGTATTATATTTATTTAAATTATTGAGATTTTGTTCAATTTCTTTAGTACTAATAAGATTTAACAGTTTGAAATTTGTTTAGAAATAGTCCTGAATTGTATAAAGTTTAAATGACCAACGATGTTCTATATGATTTTATTGTATAAGAAAACGATCTCAATGAAGGCATCTAAGAATGTATGGCAATACAAAGTATTCACATTATTAGGTTATAGTTACGTTCATCAATTTCAAAGATATTAGCTTGAGAAAAGTGCCATCATTCCTTCATTAAATCTGAACGCTGTTGACAATAAACAACTAATTGATGACATCATCAAACTCGGTCCAGTCATGATGCAAGTAATATATTTACTAGTCATTATAGACAATCAGTCGGTCAGTAGGTGATATTCTTGATATTTGATATATATCTAGAACTAGTCTTTAAAGGCCGAACAATATTTTATTGACTGTGTAGTTTATTAAAAAAAGGTTGACCAAAACTGGTAAAATTTTAAATGTTGCGAATTGTGTAATAGATATGTTCAATGGAAAAATACACAGCCGTCTCATTTATACGATTTATTTGCTTGTATCATTTCATAGTGTACAGTTACACCTATTTTTTTAACAACAATTTTAACCTCGCCAAAACCAGCGAGCGTCTGCAATACATGTGATAGATGTCGCTCGTAGATTAAGTAATAAGTTGAACGATCACTTTTAAAACTCGTAAGTAAGTATTTTTATGTTTCTTTGCAGCATTTGTGATTTTAGGTCTAAAAGAACGGGACTAGCCGTCTATACATAGTTGTTATGTTATTAAATTGAAATATGAAAAATGTGATAAGTTACAATAAATTGTCAATTCCAAACTCATGCCCATTTACTGATATCTTATTTTGTTATTATACATCAACTAGATTTTCATGTATTATGTATATATGTAGAGAGTAAAGGTGTTACTTGTATCTAAATGGTTGTAATTATAAAAAAGAAATGAACAAGTTCTTTTAAAATAAATAAATTTCTATTTTACATAAAAGTTCGAAGCAATAATCTTGATTGTTGTGATCAGTACAAACGCCAATAGATCACTCAAGATGTTACTAATTAAAGATGGTCCAATATGCGTGTTCAAAGAAAATGGCACATTTTTATTCTTCGCTTTTATTTCCAGATAGAAGTGGGATCGTCAGAAAAAAAAAAGATTATATTGTGTAAATGAGTAATTTTGGCTGTGGCACAGTAATATTAGACATTATTTAATATATATTTTCCTTTATTAAATTAATTCAAGTTCACAGATCGAAGGCCAATAGAGTTAACAAAATATAACCATTCAAGTAATAGCATTAATTAATTTATCATGAAATATATGCATGCAAGATATGGAACAAGAATTATTAAGTTTGTATAACAATTGACATAGTAAATATACAAAAAAAGATGGAAACAAAGCTTGAAAGTGTAAACGATTCCAAAGGAGTTCATTCCATTTTGCATTATAGATGTTCGGAAAGAGTATGAGATTTAGTGGAAGAACAAAATGCGGTGCTAATACGACGAGAAATCGACAAGTAGATTGCTAGAATATTATTAGACTGAGCTAGCATAAATTTTAGCGATGTTTTAAAATCCATGGATAGATGATTACTTTTAAGCGTCTTTGAAAACCGTCTCTCTCCTCCTGTTATGCATTTGAAACAAAATACCTTCTCACCGTTTAACTAGGTGTATTAAAATTTTATAGAATTCTAGTCCACAAAATATATGTAGTTAGTGAAAATTTTAATAACTAACACACAGTGCGTTTTTAATAGTATATAAGGTTTTAGTCGTTGTGAATGTTGTATCATTTAACTTTGTCTGTATTTAAACTTAGTTAACCATCGTGTACACAATTTATTTATAAATATATTTAGGCGATTGATAGTCCACGAAAAGTCGGATTCGTAACACACATACCCTAGTCTTACGCCAACGGCATTTCTTATAACCGAAAAATCCGTAAAGGCTAAAACTTTCGGGGCTTCTGCTATGTTTCGAACCTGAGCTTTCGCCTATTTCAACTACTAGCCGACTATGTGGAAATATCCTCACTCTGCAGCTATAAATCTGCCGATAGTAGTATGTTGTAAGTTGTTATATCGGAAGTTGATTTTTTCTCTAATTCATTTATCGCGCGGACGTGCGTCGTTAATCGGGATGTCGTAGATGTTGCCGTCTCAAACATCGGCCGACACGACGCAGGCCTACCATTGCGGATGGTATCAACCGTGGTCACTAACTTCTCCATGTGAACGTATCTCAATCTCGGATATTTCAATAATAACATGACCATACTTTCTTCCACAATATTTACAGGAACATTTTACCCATCTATGTAGTGACATAATCTATTAAAAGGTATTAATTATGAATGTGAAATGTTAAGAAAAATTTTATTCAGATAGATTGATGATTTGTTAAAACAAAAGTGAACTATGGACAAGCACAGTACTTATTAGATGGATTTGTAATTCTAGTCCAAATAAAATGTAATAAAAGGATAAATAATATCTAACCAAAGATTCTTTACTGTTTGATCATCAGAAGGTTATTTATTGTAAATTAGTTTAATATGTCTGGTTCATCAAATATGTAATTTTACAATTTGAAATTAGCAAATTATCAATTTATTTCCCTGTATCTTTTTATTATGTAAATTATTAATTATACCAAAAAAAAAGGAAAACGTGAACTGGAATATTTGATAAATTTATTACATCTGCAATTGTGAAATTGCATATGTAACTATAATTGTATTTTAAAAATTTTCTATTAAAATAGTGTGGTTTTTACATATGACAGTATTGTGTTTGTATAATATTGAATTTCTCAAAGTATTCACAGATTAAATTTATATACCATATATTTTGTTAATTATTTTTATATACACATTCAAAATAATTTTAGTTATTTTCTTTGGTAATTTTATTGTTGCATTATAAATATTCAGTGTTGATACATGTGAGAGTAGTGTTTTAAATTATTTTTGGTTATTTCAGTTATATGAAAGCTCATTTGTTTTATTTTTTCATTTAATTGCTTTATATTTTTGTATAATATATATTTATGAATTTTGAAAACTTCATGATTATTATGGTCTTGAAAAAACATCAAAAATCAAGTCATATAATAAAACTATTTCCAAGCGTCAAAAATTAATTGTTCTTTCCACACGTGTTTAACTACAATTTTATATTAAAGCTAGCCTTTTCTTAAGCTTGTTAAATTTGAATGTTTGTGAACTTAAGCAGCTTCGCTTTAGTACAAATTGTATCCACATTTCAACAGAAAATCAAAGAAGTATTTTTGAATAAATGAATAAAAAATCATTCTATATTTATTGAGCGTTTTTTATTTCATACCGATATTCGAACCTACAATAAATATATAATCCATCACTACTCTGTACTTTATTTACAATCATGTATGTGTTATTTGTAATAAAATTGCACTCCAAGATATACCTAATTTTTTTTATGCATTATTTTGGTAAAATACAATATAAAATAAGACGGGAATTATCACCCTATAAATCTTCTCAATCATCAAACTGCAAAAATTATTCTCGAAAGGGTTGTGAATTAAATGAATGTAGGATCTCTAAATATTTTTGATTAAAGACTAACAAATTGTCAATAGTTTCATAAATTAGATAAAATTTTATGGTTAGAGTGGAAGATAATGACCGATGGGAAACCCTATGGACACTTCAATCTCTCTATACACATGTTCTCTCTCGATCCTGGTCCCACCTTTTACTTACATCACCTTGATTCAATTTCGATAGTTATTTTCTATTTTTAAGTAATTGTTTTTGATTTTTCATGTAGAAATCCTAAATTTCCGGGACATAAAATACTTGATTATCCAATGTGCTTTTCTACCCTTTTGTCGATTTTCACAACGCGATCTTCACTGTTTCATTTGTATAATAATAATATTACTGGCCACTGATCTCCGTTCGTGAACGACAGACGCAATCAAAGTTATTAGTCAACATAAAACTTCTGGGGCGTCTGGTGGCCGAAAGGTGGAACTGTCTATAATTGTGTATCTGTATAGAAAAAATCGACGAGCCTGGAACTAAAGTGGTCTGTGTAACATTATTAAAATTCTGAGAGAACAGGACGAGTTTAATTTTACTGTGGGTTTATAAATTTATATGAAATTAATTATATGAATTTTATGGTAGAAATCATCCGTGCAGAAATGTTACAGACCGCTTTCGCATTAATAGAATTTATATAATTAAGTTGGAATATGCATAAAAGGGAATTTTGGTAAAAATGTTACATAGACCACTTTAGTTCTAGGCTCGCCATTTGATATTTACAAAGTTAACCACGTGACAATATAGGCCCCATAAAACGGAAAAACGGTGATAATTTAATTTTTTTAGAATTATCTTAACATCGAAAGAATAATCAAATACAAACACAAACAGTTTACGCGCTGTTCAATATTACCTACGGCGCACAACGCACGTAATTGTTGCTCTGAAATGTCTAAGAATGATGTAATGCGTAGATCTAACGCTTCCCGACCCTTTCTTCTCTCCTGGTGCTAATTTTATGCCATTGCGACGCTTTCGTGATTAAACTGTACATAAATGTATATTTTATAATTGTTACTATCTTATAATTATTAAACACAAATATAGTAGCAATCGATTTGTTTACTGTAACGTTATTGTATTTCCTTTTTTACACAACTTCACTTTGTTTACAAATCGGTGGGCGCACCTTCGCTATTTTTCGGGAATAAGACGGTCCGATATTTGTCTGCTTGTTCATACAATTAACTACCAAATTAAACTTTTACTCATTTACATATCACTTCGTGTGAAATTAATGTATTTGAATACTCATTTTTTGTTAAATTTAGGTACTTCGTCATTATCGACTATCATTTTCACAGAACAGAACCAATACCGCTATACTGATCTGTAGTCTCCAGAATAATCAATTCTACAATTAACTTGAGGTATTAAAAGGCGGCAGATAACTTATGGGAAAAAAAACAAGAAATACAAAAAAAAAATTTATTGATCATAGTCAAATCAAGCTTTCAGTAACGCATCAGGGTCCTGAACTAGCAGCCAACTTCCATGGTCAAGTGAGCAGTTACCACACACCCTTCAACCGGGAGCCAATGACCTGAAAAATGACAAACAATTAACAAACTTTTGAAACGACATATTCGGGAATTAGATATATTTATTATTACTGAAGATTTTACTGATACATGCGAGACAGCCGCGATACAAATCATACGAAGTTCTTTTAAGAAATTTCAAACGTCACAATAACGCAGTATTAATTTGTACGTTAAGCGGTGGATGGATACGTCATAAATTTTTAAACACGTTCTCGCAAAACACGGGGCTGATCAGTCCGGCAATCAAATCAACGACCTTCAATATAGAAAGTTCTTTATTTTAAGGCGGCCTAGATCTGTCAGTCTAGAAACAATCATTCCAGAGACAAAACTTGAACTGTAGGACGACAGCAATGTTACAGCACCGCCTGCATCATGCGATTGAAACTTGTGTGAAGCACATCATTAAAAAAATATATATATACATATAAACACGATAAACTGTCGTCGCCCTGATTAAAAATTATATGACATTAAACGGTTGAAAAGGGCTCGCTTTATGGCCGTCTGACTGTGGAGACGTAAAGCTCGCCGACAGAGCCGGTGACTTGCTCACTGCGGTGCGGACCGTCGGTGGCGGACGGGTTCGGGAGGGGGCGTGGCCGCATCGAGCCGTAATGTCCAACACTACTGGGCCGTACTTACGTCTGAGCAGCGCGCCGCTCGAGCGTCCTCCGGGCCGGGCCGCCTAAAGCTAAGCGTGTCTGGGCCGTTCGAGCCGTAACGACCACGTCGGTCGGCGCCGCAACTTTTGCAGTATCCGCCTACTCTACCATGATCTGAAACGACTCTCGCACGCACGGCGCGTCGGCGCACTCGTCGGGCGCGCGTTAACGCATATCCATTTTCGTGCCGACGATACATCAGCAATGTTGGTTCCCGGTTACAGATTACAGAGCGGTATTGGGAGCACACGTAAATTTGCCGGTGGCCAGTAATAGGCGATTTGAAATAACGATCACAACGTGATTTATATTTCGTTCGATTGTCGAGTTTGATTATTTTTTAAATATACATATTTATCCAGAATAATGAAATCTTTTTAATTACAACTCGCTAATATATGGTCAACGACAAAGTTATTCGTGTGGTTTTATTATTTTTAAACATCGGCATACGGTTGCTCGGCCGTCTCTATAATTTGTAATTTGCGCGCCCTGTAATCCACGCATTCCAGAAATCATTTGCTGTCCTGTTGTAAAAAAATCATTATAAAATCACATTTATACCAAAACAAGAGCTTTTGCAAATCAAATTGTCCTTAGCCTAAAAGAAGTTTCCTCACCTTTCACCTATTTGTCAAAACGATCGGTTCTTTTTAGTTCGTGTGAAATTCTAAAGCGCACGATGTCTTATTAAACTTTTTCATGAAAGATGTAAATTGAAAATTAGCAGATATCCAATTGTAAAAAAATAGAACGGAAGCAAGAAAGTCATAAGAAACACAATCAGTAGTAGAGCAGCTGGGAATCAAATGAAACATTAAAGTCCTTAATGTATTATTTATTACCAGTACATTCACTTCTCAATATTGCAGCTTAAAATAAACGCTCGCAGTGACCGCGCATGCGCCCGGCGGCCCCGCGACGGCTCACGCACGTGTTAACGCAACGCTCAATGATCGCAAATTTTTCTGTACTTCAGCAAAGAATAATCTACTTCAAATCGCTAACCAATAAATAATTTATCATCAAATAATTTAACTACAGCCCTATCAATAATTGGCGTTTTCAAATTATAACACTAGTCAAAAATTAAAATTACTTTTTGTACTCCAATCGTCACTGTAAGAATTTTTGACAGGTCACTTTGCTTGCCGATCTCGTTTATGACAGAAGTTAGTAAAACGGCATTGAGCATCATCCAAGTGAATTAGAAGGGCATACGCAGTGTTCGAGTAATGATAGGTATATACGGTTCCCACTTTTGTTATAATATAATTTGTTCATTGATTCTTAACGCTAAGTTGTGTGTGGTGTGGAATATCGCGGCGTGCACGCCGGACGTGTCTAGTACCGGTGCGGGTCCATACCTCCGGACAGCTCCCTAGCGGCATGCGGCGCCGCTCCGCCGCCCGCGCTGATAAAACATGACGCGTCAAAATAACGATATCACGATTCATAAACGCTCCGCAATCATCGAGGATGCGTCTACTCCAAGTCGCACGTCCAGGAGTGCATCCTAGATCGCTGCCGGCTCTATGACAGACTTGTTTCCTTTTGACATTACGAGTTCGACCATGTCCGAGGAGAGTATGTTGCACTTTTCACAAACGAAACTACCACCACCAGAAAATATTTATAAATACTTGGATGTTTACTTTTTAAAATAGAATGTATTTTTATGTTTTACAAGTCACAAATTCAATTCCAAACTTGTGAGAAAATTAACAAAAGAATGAATTTTAGTCAACAGAAACCGATCTGGCATAAAACCGTCAGTAACTAAAGATGATATTTTTCACTCCTAACTCTTTGTACTCATTTTAATTACAAACTGTTCATTCATACCTTTTCTAGGGGTTCTTTCATAAACACCTTTTAAATTCCTTTTTAACAAAAATTTACTTACAAAACGAATTTTCACTTCAGTATTGGTCTTTAAAAGCGACTTTTTGTTAAAAGTGAATTTAAAAAGTTGTGGAAGGGGCCCAAGTTTAATTATCCATTTGATTGATATTAGAATCTCTAAAACACCAATGATATATAATATGTACTTTAAATACATTAGCAGACACCTTTTTGAAAAAAAAAACATGCAATTATGAAACAGCATGTACAAGGAAGGGATGAAAAGGGAATTTCAAGTTCTGTAGCATGATTTTTTAGGCAATATATGAAAATCAGACAATAACGATCTCACTGAGATTCAGTAGAAGTACATGAATAGTACTCGTTGGATCACGGTAAAAGCAATCACCTCCTTCAATTTCAAGTGTCATATGAGAACATTGGTGCCGGGAGGGGGGTGCAAGGATGTGCATGCCCCCCCAGGGTTTTGTCTATGTGGAAAAAAAATATATGCAAAAAGATCTAGAAGTATGTCTATTATTAAAATGTGCACCTCTCTCTGAAAATAATTGTGCCCACACATCATGTGTGAAAAATATATCAATATCAGATAATTGAATATAAGTATTGTTGCAATCTATTATGACAATATTCTTGAAAATTTATATTTTAACTAGCTATTAGCCTACAGCTTCACCTGTGTTGATACAGAATGAGTTTTCTGTCTGCTTGAGAATTCAATTTTTTTTATTATCTTAAAATTAATTTTTTTTAATTCTAAAATAAAATTTTAAATTTCTCAAATTTTAACAAAAATTGAAACAAAATTTTAAAATATCGAGCAAAATATCCCTTGGCCAATTTTCATTCTACTCACTTTCACATTTAAAAGGAGCAAAATTAACCAATGTCATTTCACTCCATTAATTAATTTTCTTTATTTTTCCTCAAAATGCAATTTAATTAATGATGTATTGTTTTATAAAGTCATATATTTTAAGATGTGCTTTTAGATATAATTAAGATTCAGTAACTATTTTTTTCACTTTTTATAATTACTATTAATATTGACAAATCATGTATTATGTAATATTAATGGAGCAATGTTATCACAATGTTCTAAATAAAAACTAAAAAAACCTTCTGAACATTTTGAGATATTTAGAAGTAAATATGGCAAATAAAAATTAAAAAATATTTGATGGGCAAGAGGACTCCATGTTAATAGCAAAAATAAGAACCTATAAAATATATGACGAGCAAAAAATCTCACAAGAATATTTTCACTCATCGACTTGTAACTAACTTCGACATGTCACTAGCTGAAACAACTTTAAATATAGCACCGGGAAATGTAGTTGTAGTTTCTGAGGATATCTATGACCCAGTCCCTATTTAACTGCTTTAACAGTGGGTGAGAGAAAAAATTTTCAAATATATAAACCAGTAATGTAAAAAAGTAATTGCACAGAGTTTATACATTTGAAAGCTTAAAATCAAAGCATATGTAAACATGCTTTTTTATACTGGATATAACACTACCTATTTATCTATTATTACAGGAGGGAAAATCTGCATAAAGTCTGTAAAAGTTTTTTTCAATGAAAATGCAGATTTTCATGATATTTATATGGCTGCAAAACCATATACATTCTCATTATACAGTAATGCAGCCAAAAACATAAAAGAAATATATCCGATTATTGTTCAGTTATTAAAGCAACATGTGCACGATTAGATTCATTAGTGCCTACAAACTATGCAGTCTTCGAACATCTGAGCGGTCAATACTAATAATAATGAATAAACCACCACCTCATGAAAACCTACTGAAAAATTATTTTTTGGATTATACGGCATGATGTGGGAACTCGCTGTGGATGTAGAAAACATGGATTATATTGCTTATTTTGAAATGTAGTAATTACATAGCCAAGGCCTCATTTCCACTAGAGTTGAACCGGACTTCGGCATGCGGGAGCGTCACAATGCATAGCATTTTTATATGAAATCAATCATCAATCTTTTTCATTGATTAATGAACACTCAACCAAAGCATTTTTAAAATTAGTAAGGTAATTTACTTTAATCATTTAGTTAAAATTTCATATTTTATTTTTGAATGAACTATTAAAATAAAGAAAGATTGGTATTGAATTTTAGTAGAACATACTCAGCCTTGAGTTTTAGTGATATAATGCAACAAATGCCATGATAATACATTCATTGATGCATGAATCAAGATTTCACACCCAACAACACTCCAATAATGCTGAAATTCAATGTGGTGCTGTGCCCATTAAATTACAAAATTTCACTTTGAAACTTTTATAAATGATTTTTTATGCACTTGACATAATCAGAATATGATTTTTTTTAATAGACATAGAACAACGGTTAAGAAAATATACATACTAATATAAATCATAGTGCAATATTTAACTGTACACCGGTTATGAAGCATTTGATAATATAAATTATCAGTTATTATCTAAATAAGTTGTTATATATCTTTTGCAAAAAACCAATACCGTCTATTATACTACTACTTTATAACTATGACAATTATTAAGCCATCCGACACTTTGTGGCCCTTAAATTAGGCCTAAGTTTTGTTGAGCTGCCTTTAGGCAGACGTTGTTTTGTGTAAATCCGAAGCACATCCAACTCTAGCAACTAATGGTAATAATGCCTTCAGGTTAATCCAAGGTAAGAACTATAGATACAATCGAAGACTTTATGAATTACACTTTTTAGACACATTTTAAAAAAAAGATTGTATTGTAGCATAAGACACTGATATAACATACTGTGAATTTCATATGTTCTGAATCAAATTGTTATGGTCTGAACGTATTCTGTGTGATTAGAAATAACCATCATTAAGTAATTCAATGCAATTAAATGATTAAGTCTTGTTGCAAACATAAATATTGAATAATATAAATTTCAGAAGTCCAATATTTTATAGGTACTGTGAATATCGTTGTTATATTCATAAAACATTATATATGTAAAAGCATAAATTTGTTTTTTTTCCTGTGAAAATTGTATATCGAGATTTTCAGGTTAATTCATTTAAAATTTGATAAGATAGTATTTTTAATGACCCCGGAAATAATGTACATCATATAAATTCCTAATTTTGCATAGATAATTTGTAATTTACCAAAAACAATTATTTTATATTTATACCAAGAAAGTATAATTTTTACATGTGTATGTTTATATACACATGTAAAATTCATATTTTTATAATGTGTATATAAATATACACATGCCTTTATTAAAAAGAAAAAAAAGAGCCAATTTGTGTAAAACTACTATAGAATATAAAAATTGAATTTAATGTTTTATATTAACTTGTGGCAAAATTAGTGTTTTTTTAATGTAATGTAACCAAAACGTCACAATTTCCAGACCACGGGAACATAAAAGCACACTCCAAAGCAAGCCTACTGTAGAAAGTCACTACCTCTTTTTTATGGAAATTATATATTTTGTTAAAAATTGAAAAGAGCCCGCCTTATGTTGTTTAATAATATATATTTATATAACTGAAAAACCTATAGCACTCTGAACAAAATATATCATACAGATATTAATGAAACTCTCATAAATATTTGTTCACTTCTTATTTTCAATTTGACATAAATTGGTATTACAAGTTAGGACTGTTTCCATTTTGTACACTTAATGGGATACAATGCACCAAATTTAAAAACGGAATTATCATTTGTATCATGACCAATTTACACAAGAGATGTGATTATGGGTTTTACTTATTAGTTTTTAACCTTCTAACTATATTTGCGTAGTCTCAAACTGATAACACAGGAACTTTCCTAACCATAATCTACTTGAAATATTAAATTATACTATAGCAATTCATGTAAGTCAAACTACTTATCTTGTGAATATGGAATTTATTATTCTATCAAACATTTTATTTTAAATTAAAATACTTACAAACATATTGATTTCTTATATAATTATATAAAGTCATTTTGTTAGTTACCATTTTTACTGGAAAACTCGTTTCACTTTTAAAAATAAAAGCATAACCGATGGAAATGATAAAACTGAAGTAAGAATCAGAGAAATAGGGAACGAGTACTTATTACAATATGTTGTACAAATTGAGAGTATAAAAAGAAAACTCTGATTCCTACACTTGATCACAAAAACTGTTTCTTACCGGCCCATGGGTGTATATGGCTGTTGGTAAGGGTCACGATCATAGCCTCCCACGGCACCGGCACCACCGCGCCTGAAAAGAAACAATTCATATTGAACAAAGAGTTATCGGTAATCAGTACATCAATAAAAACAATAAAAATTTTAATTTTTTAATAACAAACAAATTCAATTTCCAATTCACTATGACTACAGCTTTTAATGAAATTTTCGAAGATATAAATTGATATACATATATACTCACATAGAAGGTGGCGATCTTCTGCTATACATGTCTCCGTTGCCCATAGGAGCAGGCCGCGGAGGAGCACGATCATAGCCAGTAGTTATAGGTATGGGGCCCCCACGCATTGGAGCACGTCTATCCATCATATCTCTTTCATCAGGGTACATGGTCGCGCGCCGATCATCAGGATACATAGGTGCTATTTCATCAATGCCACCGGTCGCATATCCACGCCTATCATCGTACATGGGAGCTGGTGCACCATAAGGATCGCTTCGAGCTCCGCGTCCGTCCATCAATGCAAAACCGCGTCGATCTTCTCCACCATATCCACCGTACCGATCGTCGGGATAGCCTCCACTGCTCGCCATTGGCCGGTCAAGGCTACGATCATAAGGAGCTCCTCCGCCACTCATCCCGTTTCGCATAACCATGCCCGCACCACCCATTGGAGGGCCACGCATATCGCCGCCACGCATCGGACCCATAGGGCGTGCGTCACGCATATACGGTGCATCACGGCCACCCATTGGTGGACCACGCATTGGACCGCCACCACCGAGTCTTCGGATTCCACCCTCCATACCGTTTCTCATGCCGCCTCGCATGCCACCACGAGGGCCGCCGGGTCCTCGTTGCCCTCGTTCTTTGATGCGTCCACGCTCTACGGTTATTACGCCGCCATTGAATGTAGTGTTATGAAGAGCTCTAATTGCCGCGGTAGCTTGATCCTCAGTTTGCATATGTACAAAGCCACATCTATTCATTATGTCGCATTCTGTGACCACACCGAATCTTTCAAATAATTTTCTAAGATCCTCCGGTCGTGAGCCATGAGGCAAACTCCCCACGAACACTTTAGTTTGCTAAAATTATTTACATATTTTAATACATTTAAAATATAAGCAATAGCATATGAAAAATAGTAATACATACCGGCACCATTTTTCTTCAAATTTGCAGTATTAATGAAAGAATACAAATCGCGGTTAATTCACCAAACCAATAATACAAAATGGCGGTTGTGCGTTATTCCGCAGCGGTAGTACCCAAATGACGCCACCAGTGTTGCAAATGTTGCAATACAAGCAGGAATACAAATTGCAATATTATTGTCTATGATAAATTTAAACCAGTAAAAAGTAATGGTATACTCTATGACTATCGATATGCGCTATTATACCATTTACGGAATAGTGATTTGCTCCAATCAATGTCAATAAAATATTGACAAATAAATTTTACTCTTAGAAGCATTAGGCAGCTAGAAATTTTGTCTAGGGGAGGCAGCCATCCAACTAAACTAACCACACTCGTTTAATGAGATCATAAATGATTTCTAGTAATAATTAATAATGCAGTCCATTCTTAATAATGCAGTCCATTCTCGCTCATTTTTTAACATATAGCGTTTTTCTCTAGTTCTTAATAAACTTGAAAATCCAATGGGGCAACTAAATTAATACTAGCGTTAGCCTTTAACCGTCTGCAGAACCTTATCTATGTCTATCCCAAAATTCATCCAAATAGATTTAGGCGTGAAACCGTAACAAACAAAGGCACTTTCGCATTTATGATATTAATGGAATTATAAACAAAACAAAAATCTGGTAAATGTATGTGATACCTTTAATTGATTTTAGATAAAGTATGACAAGAAGTTGTAATAATATACTAAGGTAAATACTTTTTATTAAGGAAAAAAAAATTATATATCTAAGGGGAAATAGAAATACATTAAACATGAGATATATGTTTGTATTTCTTTATTATATTATTTTAATAAGCTTAAACAAGCCTTAGCTTCCTATGTTTTTACAGAATCAATCTAACACTCAAGGTATTTGCTGCAGACATTTATATAGACTCTAATTTAACCATCATGTGATGGTATCTGACGAGAACCATGAGTTTCTCTTCGACGTTACTGCACGCTCGGAAATCTCGGGCGAATTCCGAAATCTCTGAGCTCTTAACGGCGCGAAGGATGGACATCACCGTTTGGATGTCGTCTCCAAACGATGAGGTGCCCGTGGTCGCGGAAGCGGGAGCGACACGGGTGGCTCGCGGCAGCTTCTCCGGACGGTCCCGGGCGGCCTCGGTGGCAGCGTGGGCTTTGGTTTACCCCACGAGTTGGAGGCGGAGCGAGGCGGCAGCCGGGGGGTTGGTTTGTTTCCCGCAAGATCGGGAAGTTATTTAGATCCCGAGGTGGAGCTACGGACCTACTTTTAGGGCTATTGGGATTAGGCCTATTATAAGAAATAAATTTAGGGCTTTCGGACATCCCCTATAGTTGGCCGTATGCTGCTGGAGACAATTCACGCAGGAGGGTTTCTCTCTGACTCACGAGTACGCGGCACTCTCTGGTCCAATGTGGGACCAAACATTTCACGCAGCGGGTTCGCATGACAGTTGGCGGCCGCGTGTACAACTGGCAGCGGTGGCACTGCCCTGGACCTCCTTTCTTGTGCGGGGCTTCTACTCGGATACCCGAGAGGCCACACACCATGTTCAGATTATTGAATATATTCTTGGCTTCCTCGGTCCTGGGAAGGACGGCGAGAACTAACCATAATAGTGAGCCGTCTTTGCGGCAAAGTCTGTGCACCGAGTGCACAGGAAGCCTGGCCGCAGAGGTCGGCTTGGATTTCGTCTACCGGAAGTCGGTAGATGCCGCGGATAACGGCCTTTAGTTTACGCTCCTCCTCGAGGGCGTACGTGAAATGGACTTTGAAGTCCACGAGATATTTTGAGAATGCGGAAAGTCTCAACGTCTGGGCAGTGAATTTTGATGCCGTCGTCGGCGGTGCGGACGGCTTTACTGTAGTTTATCCGCAGACGGGTGCAGTCTGCGGATATTTGGAGGAAGTTAGCGCCTTTGCGCAAGAAAATGGGTGGAGGCAGTTTAGGCCTAGGAGGTGCGGTGGGCTTGGCACCCGTCCTAGGAGCGGTTTTGGCGGTCACCGCCTGCGTGGAAGCGGAAACTGGATTTCGGTTGATCAACCGGGGCGGTACTCGTAGTCTGAGTATGTTGGACCGCGGCGGGGGGGCTTTGCATCGTTTGCACGGGATGTGGGCGCCGATGATGGGTCTATGTCCATCTCCGGCTGGTCGCGAGCCACCTTCGCTTTTGAGCGCTTTCTTAGCGCTCGTTTATTTTACCTCTGAGGGTAAATGAGGTGTTACTGTTTTCGGCCTCGCTGTCCGAACCGACGACTGTGCTGTCGGAGCACGTCGCTCTTCGTCGGACGATGAGCTCGCCTGGCGTTTATTTTTTTTTATTCGTCTCATTGGTGATGTTGCGCGGCTCGAGGCGCGCTCGAGACGGGGTCACTCGCGATGGTTTTTTACTGCGTCCTGAGGCGCTTCGTATCCTATTTCGGACAGCGCTTTGGTTGGGACCTGTTGTATAAATTCTAACGTGATGGGAGTTTTGGGGCCAGACCCTCCCGCCCCAGGGGAGCAGGGGGAATCTTGGTCCATGGTAGGTTAGTTTTAAATTAAATTAAATTATTATTTATGTTTTGCGTTGTATAGCGTTAATACAGGTGTATTAATGCTAACGGTATATATAATTGAGTGATACCGTGCGCGTTTGATCGTACAGTTGCCGGCTGTCGCGCAGGTGTCTAATTAACCGTCTATTGTTCGTCGGGGCGAACAATAGACGGCGCGGGTCGGCCGGCCGAATTCTCGGAGCTCGACGGGCAGGTATGCGAACACACAATGGGATGCTCAGCTATGTTTGCGCGGTATGTCATCTAGTAAGTCTTTTTTGATATTGAAGTTTTTAAATTCGAAATAAGGGGCGCGGGTTTGACCTAGCGGCTAACAGCTCCGTATCCGAGCTGGGTTTGTTATAGACCTAGCAAACGGGGTGGAGCATGGAGTGAGGATGATGGAGGGTGGGCGGGCGACACCTGGTATCGGCGAGGAGCACCCTTCAAGGCCGGTGGTCCCAGGTCCGTCCGGGTTTGCCGTTCTCTGAAGGGGAAAGGCCAGCGCCCGGGGCTCGCTGCAAATCACCTTGTTGACACCGTTAAGTAGCCAGCGATTTGACCTTAAGGGTTTTCGAAAATGTTATTTGTGGCTTAATTAAAAGCTTTCAAAAATTCCGCGTGTTAAAACCTGAAATAATAAATAATTAGTTGTGGAGCGTGGCGGCGGCGCGCGGACTCTCGATCGGCAGGGCCGGGAGGGTCGCGGGCGGCGATCTGCACAAAAGCGAATAGCTTAGTTAGAGCGCTGGGAGCGGGCGCGCGGTAGCGTCCGTTCGGGGCGGGCGATCGAACTGAACCGGTTAGTGTTACCACCCACGCGTACGGGCGCGAGGGTGTGCAGGATAGACATTTTTTTTTTACCTCCTCCTCAAAAAAAGGTATTTGCTGCGTTTAAAAGGCATGACAGGCGCAATAAAAAGAACGCAGAGCAAGCCGCGGCAGAAAACTGTATCAATTTCGAAAAGTTTATCAAAAATATTTTGCATTTCGAACAATTTGTAATTTCAAATACAAGTAGGTTATTATAATTGTTGTTGTGTTATGAACTGTAAAAATAAACGCACACATGGTTGGTGTATATTCGTGTCTATTTTTACGTATTGTATTGTGTGAGCTGTTAATTTGCGGAAATCCATAATAGACGCTTGCCTGCAACATGCATTGACATGCAGCATGCAACCCACCGCTGACCCTCGAATTTATCACTCCACTACGAATCTTTATCCAAAGAATTGAATGTTGATTCGAAAGGATCGACAGATGTCGAACACCTAAGCAACTATTAATTTTTTTATTATCATAGTCCGCTAATCGTTATATTGTTAATTTCTACGTATGTTTTATGTCAACCAGACATATCTTCAAGAAAATACAGACTCATATGCTCCAGGGTATCAGGAATATTAAAACAACCGACAAATGCGGACCCAACTTCCTCATGTGAAATGCTATCATGCTATCGTGCTACCAGCATCCATAGTCCATCACCAATAGACATGCTTGTTAATTATCAAAGATTAACCATCATCGACCATTATCTAAACAATTATAGGCAAGCGCCCAATAATAGCGATTTATAAATATTAATTTAGTCGTTGAGCATATATTATTATCTTTATGTGTTAAAATTTCGAAAGATTCCAAAACATTTAAACGTAACCCCTTCTCACACCCATCGGATTTGTTATCGTTATTGAGCTTACGACTGGTTTCTATTAAATGTTTAGCAAAAAGAAATATGTCTGATTTATTATTTTTAAAGACCGAAATATGTTCTTTGTAGCTAGTCTTAAAACAACGTCCGATTTGTCTTATATATAAACAGTAAAATAGTAGTAGTAGTAGTAAATTCATTCATCCTTGTCTTTAATATGAGAAAAAAAGCTGCGCACTCTCTTACAGTTTGCGACGTCTATGCTCACAGCTGTAGTACTGTGTTCTTTTCTATAGTAGGGAATAGCACGCACAATGTCTCTCTGTCTAATAGTTTTGCTAGCTCCGTTTTTTCAATTTAAAAGTCTTACAACTTTTATCTGTGAACAAATTTTCTCGAGCTACCTTATACTACGTTGTTTGTAATTTAATTCTTTTCATTTTAAAACTGGTCTCGATTGGTTGACAGAAGAATGCAATTACTAATTTCAACTTACCTGTTTGATCGCAGCTGCCAGATAATGAGTCCAGAAAAAGTTAAGCTACTGAGGTATTGCGTGTTGTGTATATTATAAACTTCCATTGGAATTGTTTCGTTTGGTAGAAACGCCCGCGAACTTAAAAAAAATATTTTTTATAATTGTAATTAATTATAACCATGAACATTTTTAAGGAATTGTCTTATTAAATTATGTTCACTAACTTATTTTAATCGCTAAAATATCACTTTCATGTTGTTAACACAATAGTGAAGGACGATTTTACTTCGGATCCTCTACTATTAAACTATGTTTAATAAAATTGGCCAGACATCTCCTTTATTTATTATGAACAAATGTAGGTAGGTTAATAATTATTTTCAGAATTTATATACTATTCAGTTCCCTAATTATTTAGTATATACTTCTTAAGTAAAATTATTGACTGCACTCAATAAAGGTTAAGGTGTCGGCATGCTACCGGCTGCAGAATCAACACAATGGGTAAAGAATCCGCTTGTCGAACGACTTAACTTGTTGGACATATTCACATACAAATAATTGATAAAATGTTCTATGCAACAGAGAAAGCATATAAACATTCCAAATCTTTTACATAACATATTTCCGTTCCCATACGTATCTGTTATATGAGTATTAATTTTAACTCTTTCATTTTTCTATATTTAGATTTGATTCTATTTTCACTTACCATCCTCACTTCCATTGTACATCACAAGCACAATAGGCTAGTTCATTCAACCCATGACTTGTTTGTTTTACTTTTGATGCTTATTAATATTTTAATTTTCTAATCTAACTCCTTTCGTTTATTTTTCTTATTGACAGGTATTCGCGAGGCACACTGCCGGAACTAGTCGCATCCTACGGTGTCGTCTTCTATTTAGAATGTAAATTACTTTGGTACTTAACTTTAATGAAACATAAATGAGTTAAAGGGACTAAAGCAAACTAAGAGATGTAATATAAGGGACTAAAGAATAAGAAAGTAATTAATAGCAAATTTAGTTGAAAGTACTGAAAATATAAATGATCGATATATAGTTGATAAAGGATGTATTTTCATCCCAAAAGGCAAATTACACTTATTTAATTTGGTCGACGTCGGGTTAGTGGTTCGTTGATTTAAGTAACCAACCATAGATTGAACGTAACTTTATTCTCTGAGTGCCAACCGTGTCGCGATTATATTACCACAGAGCAAAGAATTACTGTGACAGCTTAACGCTGTCTTTACAGCGCCAAAAAGACTTAGTGAAAACTGTGGTAAAGGTTATGAACTAGAAATATAAGAAATCGTTTATTTGATGGTCTGTTTGAACACACATCACTCCATAACCATTTAGTAAACTTAAAAGCAATTTCCGATAAATGTGAGTTTATGTTTATTTCATCGAAATCAAGTTATAAAACAAAAGATATTAATTTTAAATAAAAGCTTAGCTACGAAATCTCTGCAGCCGTAGCCACACTGCACAAAGTACAATTAAATATATGTAAGGAAACGATTACCACATGGTGATCGCACGGGAGACAGAGAGAGAGAAACAGGAAGAGAAATTGATATAGGATCAAGATCAAGTTTGAACAGCTTGAGGATTTAATTAATATCTCTTCTTTAAGTTCTCAGTCAAGATTCTTCATCGACGTGGGCGGAGTCGTGGGCAAAAGCTAGTTAAGCATAAATGCAAATAAAACACAATACACGCAATGTTGTATTTTTAATACCAGATTAAATAAAACTTTATCACTATTATTAATATTAATTACAGCCTTTATTTCAGTCCTTCATGATATTACACTACATATATATTAACTATTATTATTATTATTATTATTATCATCTTAATGTTTCTACAAATGAAGATGTTTTATTTATACACTTTATAATATTATTCACTTGAAAATTCACAACTTTTTTCAAGAATTCAGTCAAATTATTACTGATTATAGACATATTTTGGTATTCATTGGAAGTACAATTCAATAAATTAAGGATTTTCGAGGTTATCTGAGATGGGTCGTTGTTTATTATAAATTTTGCAGGCACTCTTTTAGATTTTTTGTATAAATTGTCCAACGCTAAGGTCAAATTTAACGCTATATCATTACTCCTGCGTTTATCTTCACTATCACGAGACATTCGCCCAAAAAGATATCCTGTAAACAAACCGGTAACATATATTAACACGACAGCAATAAAATTCGAATAATGCACATTTAATAAAATTTCGAATATTGCAATTTTTTCGCAAATTATCAAATATATTTTAACCTTAACTTTATCTTGTTCATATTGAGCAATTTGGATAGCAAGGGATAATATTGTCATGGATTTATTTAAAAATCGATGCACAAATAAGTTTTTATCACAAGCAATACTCCACTCGATAAAGTTTACGTGAGGTTTTGCAATCATATATTGATAATTTGTCAACATGGTACATTGCGGCATATTATAAATCATTAAAGTTACCTCCCAGAATGCATAGGAAGCCGACGCTAAACACTATGCTTATGCACAACCTTTTCGTTACATACACAGATTGTCCGGAACACGCGTGAGAATTTTCAATGCTGAGAACACGATTCATTATAATTTGATATATCAAAGTTATCTCGCTAACACTTGAATATTGAGTACGAGCGCGGTGTTGTAACACGCTGTTATTTTTGGCGCTATATGTGCAGCGACTGGCCGTTAGCCGCGTGGCCGTGAAACACTCCCGACGTTCATATTTTTAGAAATATCTTTGTCTGAGACAATTTGTCTTTGGTGTTTCGACGTGAATCTGAAGCAGTCTACGCTACGTCTACTCCTTTTGAGGAAAAATGTCATTTCAAGAATACCTACATTTTTCAAGTATATTTCAAGAATTATAAATAAAGACCCGGAACAAATGCGAGAAAAATTTACTAATGGAGGATTATACACGACAGTTTTAATATATGATAAAGACCGGTACTATATTATGGATTACTAGCTTTATAAAATAAAATCATCTATGGCGGCAATTGGTTAGTGATTAAGAACGTTGCTTTAGAACAAAAACGACAGTGTTTCCCTGTTGAAAATATCCAATAGATTCCAATAAGAAATAATTGTATTGGGACCTAATGTGCTTTTGTCGCTGCAAGTCCATATCAATACCCATAAAAACTTTCGAAGAAAAGAAACGGAAAGTTTAATGGAACTTATATGACTACAGAGTTCTTATCTGGATTTACATATAGAATACATTATTTTTTCTGATTGTGGAATTGTCGTTTAAATGCATTAAAAACATTTACTATTTCGTATTCGGAAATCCATATTGGTTTTTATGTCCAAATGGATTTACGATAAGAACAGATACAAACCTACAGGTAAAGTGCAGATAGGATCCATACAAATACAAATAACATTACAATCCCATTAAGTCCAATAAAGAAACGTCATTATGATGGACTTACATATAGGTTCTTAATTTAACTCTATCTGGAAATTTTTTCTTCCAGATACATTACATATAAGCCATTACAGATTATATTGTTGTGTATATGGGACTGTATTGGGATGTTCTCAAGAGGGTTGTTTCCGATCACAGCCGAATTGATTTAATGAGTTTAACTTACGTCAAAGCTAATCCATTCGCTAGGTGCTTCGAAAAGTCCGTTAAGCTGTTAATCCCGTAGGTGCTTAGCGCTCTAACTTGTTTTGGGTTAGCGGGGAAGAGGTGATGTCCAAATCCCTCTATCTGAAATAAAAAAGTTTGAAGGAGGCCATGTTTCAAGGGTGGAGCGATTAAAACTCGACACGATAACTTAAGGATTGTCCATTGATTACGTGAGGTACGAAGGGGGAGGAGGGAGTTTGGAAGAAATCACAAAGTATCACAGGAGGGGAGGGGGTTGTAATGAGATATCACGTGATTGAAGTATGTATTATATGTACCTACTGCTTGCTGGTGGTGCTATGATAAGTAATGCTAAGTAATTTGGCATCTTTAACCTACTAAAACTAAGAAGAAAACCAAAATGTTGATTGCAAGCCCCTATGCTTTTGGATCGTTTTTTCGTGCCAAACCAAATCGAGCTAACCTCGACGTCTGTCTGTATATTAAGCCAAATCAATCATACATACTATAGTGTTTATAATAAAATTATCTACATTTTTCTATTATGTGAGGACCGATTTAGGTATACCTACTTTGCACTCCTAACCGTTTTATTGAGGAAAAATAATGAAGGTAAATTACTTAGGTGAGCTTATCTGTTTCAACTTACTGGTATTAGGTACAGCTGGTATTAAACTTTAGTTGTCCTTGGCGCATTAGTTACATCATCATCATCGACATCATCGTAAAAACTGTTGAAATAATCATTAATTACAAAAAGAGCGTCGTCGAGATATGAGGGGCCAATCCCATCACGTATGTTCATTTATACATTGTATTGTATAAAATATGTATTTCATCAGCTTTCCCACGTACGATTTTCCACACATGGATATACCTAAACTTGTTTACCTTCATCTTTTATAAGTATTGGCAATTTTTTCTGTCAATCCCTGATCCGCTTCAGATTGTGAGCCCATTACTGTTACCGATTCTGAGCCCGGGTTTCACAATCGATTTCGATCTCGTCACGTTCTCAATTATGATTCCGGTGCAGGCTCTTCATCGATTCTGATCACGTGCCGTCATAGGGACAACTCAAAGAAACCGGTGCCCATGCTAGTGTCAAAATATTTGGAAAATCCAAAAGTGCACGACTCATAATGTTCATTCGTTTTTTGTTAATAACTATTAAACGACACAAATCAAGTTAACCATTTTCAATACCAATCTCCGGACAGTGGATCTCAAGCTATTAAAAAAAAATGGATCAAATTAGTGAATTTTTACGCTCGCTATCGTGTCCGGAACGAAAAAAGTGTTGATTGACAGGAAATTTCTTTTGACTATTTTGATAGTTTTTTCTAATTGTATTATGTTAAATCGATTTGAACCAGTGATAGAATTAATCTTCATTAAATTATCTATCAAATAGTGCACAGGTTAATAAAATTACATGAATTATTAATCGTGTTATTGATGAAAAAAGTTACGAAATTGAGGAAAAAAAATTATTCGTTCGTAGAGCACTTCTTAATGCTTCGCATTATGAGTCGTGCAATAAAATATGGGGTACATCACAGGGGTGTAGTGTGGCTTTCTATAAATTAAATAATTTTTAGAATTATTGTAGAAATGTAAACATGCGGATGAAGCCGGGGGAAAAATTAAATTAACCTATTTACTCGGGAGTGGTGTAACTTTCTATTAATGAAAGAATTTTTAGAAATGGTCCAGTAGTACTTATATTCAATAGCATAAATAGGCAGAGAAAGTCGATTTTTTATTTATTCCTATCTTTGCGGGTAGAAGGGATAATAAAACATATGAGTTGTTGCGAACCTCTGTACGCGCGGAATGTCCGATTTACGTGGATGTACAAAATCCCCAAAATCTGAATAGTGATCTTTGCCAGTAGTCCTATGTTTTGGTAAGAGCTTTATGGAACGCCACCATCAGTATAGTGATGCCTTCGGCGCGTGACTCCCCTACGAGTGGTCTTCTATAGACCGTCTTACAAGATGACAATTTTCATTTTCCGAATCACCATGTAGGATTGTATAAACAAAATTTTATATTTATAACTCTCATAAAGCAATGTGTAATATTAAATTGTAATAAGCAGTCCTGGATTTGTCAATAGGCCGTGTAGACCGCGGCCTAGGGGCGGCAGCGTCCTAGGGGCGGCAGATTTCAGAACATTATTAATTTAGAAAGGTACATAGGGCGGCGGAAATAAAGTGGCCTACACTCATAAAAAATATAAATACGCCACTGGTAATAAGTATCATCAATTGAATTTGTGTATTACTATCCATAAATTGCTTTTCTATAATTTACAATGTAGTATATATACATATAAATATTTTCGAAGTAGAGAGACAAACATGCCAGTAGCCAAAACAATCTTTCATTGTAATCGTTTGTATGTCGTCATCATAGACAAAGTCATACTGAGGTTTATTAATATCAGTCTATTACGATTGCATGAGACATTATGAAAACTTCATATAGGTTTCATACTCGCTTCGTAATAGACGTTTCCAGTGAAATTATTAGCTGATGCAAATTCGCTAAGATTAAGCATCATATGTCCAAATCTGTATTTTTATTGTATAATTAAAAAAGGGCGAATCGAAGGGGTCATGGGTGTCATGACTCTCCCTGCGGGCCGGGTCTTTATTTTACTATAGTAATCGAATTTTCGGGAGACAAACGAGCTTACGAGCTACCAAAGAGCTGATAGTCGTCGCCGCCCATGGACTTTTGCAACCCCAGAGGAGTCAATCAGTGCGCTTCAATACAATAAATTACAAGGACATAATGAGACATATATTTCACAAGCAACACATATTGGTATAAATTACTATCTGATTCTATAATCTAAGGAGTAATAATATCCTATTAATAATAGATAAGTTGATAGTCGTCGGTACAATTTGTCGCATTACAAATTGTTTATTGTAGTGTCTTCAATCTAGAAAGTCAGCCCATGCTATACAATCTATGTATATTGTAGTAATATTATGAAAGTTTAAAGTTTATTTACATCTTTTTGCTCAGTGCAGCCTAGCGCGAGTTAACGAGTTCGAGGTCTTCATTACGGGGTAGAACCTCTAAACGATGCCGGTGCTTTTCCAAATCCCAAGGTACTCGGAACACCCTGGGATTTGACCCATCTAAGGTTAGCATAGTTGGGAGTTGAAGGAGACCTAATCATACTCCTACAGTTTTTCAACGGTTTCATTGAGTCGGTTGACATCTAAAGCGAGAACATCGGTAGGCCCATGATAGGCCACTTCGTGACCTTTTGATAAAGTGTTGGGAAGAAGTACCTTGTATAGAGAAGGCGGTTGAAATGATTGATTCGTTAGGGTGATTGACCGATGTGCTGAAGCATCACTCTGACACGTCGTTCATATACTGTACACGGGCATGGTAGGGACTTCTAAGTCTCTATGAAGGATAGGGCTCCTGACACATCGTCAGCTGCCTTTCCATAGAATTTATTCTGTAGGCCTTATAAGTAGGGTAATTCCGATGAGGCGGCGTAAGCAAAGACTGGACATACGTATGTCATCACCAGCATTAGGTACGCACAATTATTCCATAACGATATTTTACTTTTTCTACTTATGATACAGCTAGGGCGCGCCATGTAGAAATGAGCTGTTTGTCTGACACGTTTGATATACAGTCAAACCTAGGTAAGTGAGAAAACTCTATAAGTGAGAGTAATATAGCCAGGACCCGTCGTTTTAAGCTCCCAAAACCTCTATTAGCGAGAAACAGAAACCTCTGTAAGAGGGAGTCGCTTTTCCCTCATGGACCTCCGTAAGTGAGACTGCTACTTATCTTTACCTCTATAAGCGACAGTCGAGCTTTATTTATTTATAAATACACACATAAAAGATATACACATACAGTAACAGATGACAAAACAAATTACAAATTTAACATCTGCTATTTTATGACTCATTCTTAACTTTCGTGGAACTTCCTACCATTGTTTTTGTATTGTTTTCTCGTCAATATTGTACATATTCTATTTCGTGGAACTGAATAACGTTATTTTGTCGTATTCTTTTCGAATGGACACGTGTGCCTGTGTACCGAGAACAAACCGACGACGATATCGTTAAGAATTGTGTGAACACTTGTATTGCTGGAAATGACAGTGAAGACGAGGCACAGATTCCGGAAACAGAAATAAAGATCATTCCAATGAAGCTAGCTTTAAATGCGTTGGAGACTGTCCTTCATTACTTTAAATACGCGGCGGTTGTTTATCGATCAATATTCGACAAAATTTACGAGTTAGAGAAAAATATTCAAAATACAAAAACAGAAACCCAAACGAAATTGACGGATTTTTTTAAGTGTAAATAAGTTCTAAATAAAATAAAATTACATAGTGCATTAATTTTTGTTTTGTTTTCGTAAGCATCTTGATACCTACCCTTATAAAGTACTTATATCTCGAAATCTAATGAACGTAACATGTACACACTATTAAAAATATATGTTGTGCATATTATGCACATAATTTTATCATATTACATATTTACTACATTCGTACTTGCTGTGACCGCTAGCTGTGATAGCTGCGTACCTCTATAAGAGAAATGCTACCCATGTACCTGCATTAGCGAGAAACTTGGATTAGTGACAAACCTCTATAAGCGAGAATGAGATTGTGCTCCGTTGAACTCTCGCTTATCCAGGTTTAACTGTAATCTCTGAAGTGGAGATGCAATCATGATACCTAAACATTTATAGTTGTGTTACCACGGAGTAGGTGCGCTTAGCGTGTAGGTGTAATCGTTATTGGAATGTCTCGTCTTCTTCTACTTTATCTGTAATCAAAGTAAATGGCTGCTTATTTTTCCGGCTTTGTCTCAGTCTTCCCGAGTTGGCACCACAAGCAGCGTCAGCACATTAATGGCTATTTGAATGCGAAGAATAATTGTTTTCAGCCTACGACAGTGTAAGTAGAATGTAGTATCGCACGCGAAGAACACGAGTCGGAACCTGAAGTTAGTTACGAACAACATGTACAACTAACGTAACTATCTACAATGTAACTTGGCATATATGTTATATATGTATACGCCAAGTGCATAAAGGACGGAATTGTGAAGCCCGGCGGTACTCGTATTCTGACTGATCTTTTGTAGGAACGTTTTTGTGGAGGAATTTGAAAACTTGGAACATCCAAAAGTGCAAGACTCGTATTTCTTTATTTTTTTCAACTCAATATAAATATACACATTTACATACTATAATAGCATTCTCCCGCGGCCCCACCAGCATGGACGCCGGATGAATTAATTCTTTCATCTTCTATATCGACCTATCGCGCTGTCGACCACAATTCCAATGGTGTTTCTACTTTCGATTTCAGTCCTGGCTCCGCTGTTGATTCCGGTTCTGGTCCCGAATACAGATTTCGATTCTGTTCGAAATATACGTGATGGACCCGCGGCCCCGTCCTCCTGTACAGGACGATTTTTTCCCCTTTTTACAGAGAAATAGAAATTTATCAACCATGATCCCAATCTCGGTCACGTTATCGATTCTATAGCAGGAGAAGCCATATTATTGCATCGAAAACACATGTAATGTCGCAATTTTTTTTTTATAATGGGACGATCTAAATTTTGCTCTTGATACCCGAATCGATGTCGACTTTGAACCTTTCTTAAACATTGTTGCTGCCAATAGACAATCGGCATGAGCGAAGAATTCGTCCTACGATCACGCAAGCAAAGCCGCGAGTAAAAGTTGATATCTTTGCAAACTGTAGCCTGTATGTTATTTTGATGTGTAAGCTATATTACTGTACGGGTTCGGCTAATTCCGTTAAGCCGTTAAAACGTGATTGAGTAATAAACATCAATATATAGAAAAATATAAACTTTCGCGTTTATGATATTAAAGGACATTAAATTAAATATTACGATATTGTAATAATTTAAGGTTCCAACTTTTTTTAACTTCCCTCTTAAAACGAAACATGAGTTGAGACATTCGACAGGGGGTCTACTCAATTCACACTCTGAAAATTTTAATTGATTCCACCTTTTCATTTTGAAAATCCCAAAAATAAGATTTTTAGATTTTTTTTTTAAAAACGTTTTAACTACTCTACCTCGAAATTTAATCAATTCTTTCCAAAAAGTTGCATCGACTGCTACAAACCGCATAATAGGTTGGTATGTTTTGAAAGATATGTACGTATTGGTTAAAAATTGATATAACGTGTTTTTTTAGAATGTTGTTTCAAATACTCTACAGATAAATTCCAAAAACTAATCAGCTGTTGTACTTCAAAAACAATGTCTATTGTCGCAAAGTGCATCAAAATCGTTTGGTTTGTTCTAGAGATATAATTAACAAAATATTCACAAAGTGTTTTTCGAAAGAATTTGTAAAATTCGTGTTGGATTGTTTGCTACTCCATCATCTTTTTCTGCTTAAAAAACTGCTTCGAATGTCGTAAAGCAGATGAAAATCGAAACACGAATTCGAAAAACATGGGAGTTTTATTATTAAAACATAGCGATTTTTCTTTAATAAATATAGATTTTTGAACTCAATAAGCTCAAAAGGTAATATACCTGTATTTTTGAGCTCGAAAAGCTCAAAAAAGCACTGAAATCGATCATTTCAGCTCAGAGCTTAGTATTTTAATACTATTTTATTTTTGAACACATTGAGCTCGAAAGCATAAACAAGAAGTTTCAGGGCCTGCATGACTTGCAGGGCCAATCGTCTTTTGAATGTTTGAGCTCAAAAAGCTTAAAAATTTATCTACAACTGTTTTTATTAATATATAGAGATCAAAAAGACATCGATAAATATCATAGCGGAAAGTTTCAAGAATGGACTCCAAAGTTAACCGATTTTCAGATTTTTTTTTTTCATCATATCCGGACGACCCTCTTGAATGGATCCTAATCTTGTGAATATGGGAAGATAATCTATGTCGAAGCAGAGAAGTGTTCCGATGCACCCTGATCTCATCGTTACGCTTTTAACGAGTGCGTTATCGAGGATATCTATCTGGCCTACGCTGGACTTTATCTGGGAAATGTATCGGTGAGTCGCGAAAACGTAGAACTCTAACGCACAAGGGGATGAGTCTCGTCCATTACTGTTAGCC
This sequence comes from Eumeta japonica, assembly GCA_005406025.1. Taxonomy (NCBI): domain Eukaryota; kingdom Metazoa; phylum Arthropoda; class Insecta; order Lepidoptera; family Psychidae; genus Eumeta; species Eumeta japonica. Next base: position 379,213 of record BGZK01000161.1, read on the forward strand.
ACGGTCCAGAAGGGGTTCAGTCAACCCCTCCCCTAAAAAATCATACTGACTTTTACTTCATCTCACTGATCGATAGTTTACGGAGATTTTAAAATCTTACAGGTAAAAACAGGAGAATCAAAAATACAAAATATATACAAAAATTTAATTTTTTTTTCCAAAATACCTTATTTCTAAATAAAGATTTTATGAAAAATTATCTATAATTTATTTTTTATTAATATCTAAAAATTATCTGTTTGAACAATTATCGATAATTGTTCAAACAGACTCTAAGAGCAACTAATTAGTTGTTTTTGGAGTCGGTTCCAGGTAAAGATAAATTAGACACGGTCGTGTCACCTTAGAAGTTTTTACCTCGATATTTTATTTACATAGTATATAAGTGACACCACATTGACTGACTCATCACGAGATTTCCTAAACCTTGATCCAATTGGCTTAAAATTTGGCAAATTTACTCTTTTCATATCGTAGATGCTTACCAAGAACGGAGTTTATGCTAATCCTGTCAAAAACAAATTTTTCATCTACCATCACATATACCATGTCATAGTCAATTTCAAGGCTCTGGTTCCTATATTAGTGACTGTTGATTATGCAACAGTAAATAGAGTGTTTGTAGAATAATTCCATATCATACCCAGAGCACTCTGTCAGTATTTGTACATAATTTGATGTTTCGCATGTTTTATGACTCTGGTTTTAGGAATACTTCCTGAATTAAAATTATATCTAGAGTACTCCTTTGCATACATATCCGGCTATGTTGTTTTTCATCCGTAAGTACTAAATGAAACTACGAGTACATTTGCGCCCATGCGACGAAATCGGGGACAAATTACAACACATCCCTAAATATGAATAATACAAACTCACACCTATTTTCCCGAAGGGTAAGCAAAAACTATAAATTCCCGCATGGTACTATCTTTGCATATCTCTCTCTTTACTGAGATCCATCAATCTTTTCATGTAAGCTGGTCGTTTCTCATAAATACCACTAGTGTTATAGTAATCGGATGCCTACTAAGTACACACAAATTTTTATATTCAATATAATGCCATGCCACCTAAATTGTGAAAGACATATGTCATTCTTTACCAAATATGATTGTCGAACTCCATGCCATAAGGCAGTCTCATACAAAATTTAATCTTCCTTTTATTACCCTTAAAAGGTGAACCCAAAAATTCTTTCTTATTGGGTCCCAACTAATTCATAAAATTTGTTGTCTTTGAAATGAGGATTGAAGAAATTAAAAGACCTCTTTATATGTATTAATATTTTTTTCATTATTTACCTTTATTTATTATACATATTTGAACACAATTGTAAACAATATTAAATATCCTTCATTTTTATTATCACAATTAATGCTCAATATTTTAGCAGATACAATTATAAAAAATATCATATTATTCTTTAAATATAATTCATAATACTGTGTAATGGTCAATCACTCCCCATATTAAAAAGCATTTTCAAGTCCTCGATTGAAAGCTTAGACTTGTTGGTACTCTTTGCACCAGTTAGTACACTTTCGGCAAGGTCCAGTTTTGCTTGTTGTAATTTTCTGATGCTCTGTTCAACTGTATCTAAACACATAAATCTGCAAAAAAAGGTTTTTGATGTAAAATGAAAACATCAAAATAAGTGTACAACCTATCCCTATGAAAGGTGAATAACCTACTAGCCTAGTACGCTTGTTGTAAATTTGTCTTCTTTATAATGTTAATGTGACTAAATATTATTCCTTCGGCATTAATTTGAACTGAAACATGATACAAATATTGTTTGTTTGAGATCATTCATTACCGGTATATGCGCACGTCACGTTTTTGTCCAACACGATATATGCGGTCCTGCGCTTGCTCTTCGAGCTGTGGGTTCCAATGAGGATCTACCAGCAGCAAGTGGTTGCCGCCGCAAAGGTTTAAACCTACTCCACCAGCACATAGTGACAGCAGCATGACCTGCAAACATAAAATTTTTAGTTATTACTAGTAGTTAATTGAAGACATTGAAACATTATAAGATAAAGGAATACTTGCATATAAATTATATTATTACTTAGACTTAATAATTTACTTTAATAAAAATAATTAAATGATATTAAAATTATTATAATTTCATTTATAATGAAATTATAAATTGAAAACACAAAGAACTCATTTGTTTGACACACCTTTTTAGAACACTTATTTGGAATTGTCATGATGTAACATAAACTATGAACTATTTACTTGTGAAAAATTGAAAAACCATAAGAAGTACCAACAAAAACTATATATTTATTGTTCCATATTTTCAGTAATTTAAGTTTCTTTGTTCTCCAGATTTCACAGTTCCAATTTTAATTGTACTTAACTTTACAATAAAACTATTTAATGATTCATATCTTAAAATTTTTTATTTTTCAGTATTTTGTAGATAACTATCTATAAATTATAATAAAGAAATTAATTTAAAAATTTAAATAATTCACCTAATTTTATTAAAGGTTTATATACATCTTCATATTTCAATATTTCAATAAAATTTATATTCCACAATTTATTTAAAGAAATCCACTCAAAACTTTTTATCAACCTCAATTTCATAATCAAAACCATTGTAAATTTTTCCATTGAAATTAATACATCACATTCCTACTAATATAAAATTACTCGTTATTGCAAATTATAACCCTATATTGCTATGATATTAATTTAGATATTATTATAGAGACAAGAGATATTTATATTATAGAGATAGCATTATTTATTTCTAATATTATTTCCGAACAATTTTCAATGAATCCAAAAGCCTTAAACACATACTTGCACTTTGGATTGCGAGTCGTTGAAGCCATCGACGACCGCGGCTCGCGCCGGAACCGGCACTTCCCCCGTCAACGTACAGCTGCGCACCTGAATCTTGCGCAGCTCTTGCTCCACCAGCTTCAACACCGACGTCCATTGCGACACCACTACCGCTTTCTCGCCTGAAAATTAACTCTTTAATTATACTACCACCACTGCAACATTATCTATTGGTGTTACTCAATATATTAGGCGAAATATATGATTTATCAGTTATCAATTTTTTTTGTTTCATCTAATTTTAGGCGTTAAAAACAATATTATTTTAACTTCAATTACGTTATCCCTGACTGAATTTACATAAAAAATTTAGCCTACTATCCAAAATATTAGCTTAAATGCTTTGGTAATTAGACTATTACACTAATAGCCAATGGAATACTGTTGTAAATTCAAACTTACATTTTGAATGAGTAGTTAAAATTTAAGCCATTTACATTCATTTCAATAAATATGGGTATTTTTTTCAGAAAGAAACAATACGCCTACTCAGGTATGTGTATTTTGGAATATTTTTTTTTATGTTATAAGGGAGCACTTTCTTGGTGTTTATATAAAAATTCTCGAACCTAAACATATTACAAGTAGTCAGTTACAACCAGAACAACAAAAAATTGGATTACAACGTGAGATGTACAAAATATGAAAACATTTTTTCCCTGCTATCAGATGAACCCACAAACGTAAACCATTGAGTGTTTTCTACACATGTGCAGATTGAAAAAAAAAAGATATTGTCACTTGTCATAATGATAAAGAAAAATAATACAATACAAGTTGCACATCAAAATTTCTAAGAAAGCAATGAAACTATGGCTCAATGCCCTTTTTTTTAGAAATCCATGGCAGCATAATGGGATCATACATGGTTTCACTCAGCATATATGGAAAAATTCCTCAGATGATATACTAAAACTCTATGATTTCTTTCACATTTTCCAGAAAAAAGCCAATATGTGTATGTAGCAAAATATAAACAAAGCTCCTTAGGAAAACTGTTTCGGCTTTAGCTTTACAAATGCTAATGAACAATGGAAAACCGCATACCTTTCTTACTGAATACATTCTCTTGTAAGCACTTTATGATAGCTTTTATCTTAGAACTCGGTGTTTTCAATTGGAAAACAGGATTGGATGGCGACAGTACTGATCTGATTGCCTCGGTAACAGTGGTGCCTTCTTCGGGTAGATCGTTCTCATCTTGGGATGTGTCGCCGTTCTGTGACAGAAAAGTATAATTACTACAATTCTTCTTTATTAACTAAGCCACCGGCATCATTTATAACATGTTAAATCTTACTGAATAAATATTTATACTAAAATATTCATGGCATTATTTTTATATGCAAGTTTGGACATTGTTTTTCTTTTTCCATTTCAATTGGGCAAATGATCTGAAAACTTTATTTCACTTTCAACCCTTTAATGTTGAGGTTTCCAATAATTCTCTTCAAAGATCACAATAAATTATTTTTTTATACTGTCCAATTTTCATATTATAAATAACAAATGTAATATTTGTTATAGGAATAACCATTGATTAATCAAATATAACAATTTTTAAATACATGATATAGTTAACCACCATTGTTGTGTAATACAAGAAATTACACGAGAGAAACTGATGACATTAAACACTGAAATTTTACACAGAAGTATTTAATATAATTAATATCTTCCGTGTAATCTCTAAGAAGAACACAAACAGTAATGCTTTTTTATCTTTAATCTCGTTCCATAAAATAATATTTCAGAAAAAAATGGTCTATTAGAATTTAGAATGTTGATTGACGTAGGCTAATATTTTCAAATTTTTTAGAGTTCCAAAAATATATTTATTTGTTTTAGGCACAGGGACTAATGGATAAAATTTGAACAAACTTCAAGGTTTGATACAATACAAATAAAATGGGACCGAAGTTGTTCAAATATAGGTTTTGTACAATGCAAATAAGAAAATTCTATGAATATTGTCAATGTGCTTTTGAGTTTTATTAGCAATCAGATTAAATAGTGATTTCAAAATTGAATAATGATTTTTTTAGTGACTATATTTTAATGATGAGCTACCTGTTGCTTCTCCTGCTTTTCTTCTTCTAAGGATAACTTCTTAAGTTCAGATAGCAGGTCAAGGCTTCCGGCGTCTTCGGTTACGTAATCCGCATCATCGTCATTCAACATGGCGGCTATTAATCCACAATGACAACAAACTTGACGTAACCTTAGCAAGAGCACCAAGATCTCGTGGGATTTGACTGGTTTGGCCCCTGCGAAAGCATTAAAATTTACTGTAGATCAATCTTGTAAACTTGATACCACCAGTCAATATTCTAATGACATCAAAAATACGCCAAGATGAGAAGGGTTGCTGCCACGCGCCCTCGGTTGATGTAATTTTAGTGTCAATATTGACTGAATCATTCTGAGTTTATAAAATAGGTCTGTAAGTAGTAAAATATTCTAAGTTGTCATTCCCATGGTTTTAATCATATTAATTTATAATTTTGTATGTAACTAAGCCGAATAAAAATTTGTATCTTCCACAGTGATTTATGAATTGACAATGAAATTGGTTAAAAGAATACTTTTCTATTTAGTGTATAGTACGATATAAAGCAATGAGCTCCATGAAATAAATAAAGAAAATTGGCAAATATTCTAGCTATTAACAATGTTGAACAGTTTAACATTGTTGCAACAATTAGGTTTAACAAAAAATTATGTGAAAAATAATTTAATTATTCAAATCACAATACCTTGTAATGCAACCATTTTCTTATGCATTTTACTGTAGGCATCATTAGTTTTGGGCAATAAGCCACTGGCCATGTCTGCATGTTTCTCAGCACGTTGATGCAGGAATTGAGCAAACAATGTCTTTGAAAATACTAACACCTGAAAAATGATATTTTTTTTAGTAATATTTACAATGTTATAAAGTACTATTTAAAAAAAAAAGTGGTATTTTAATTTTACATCTTCTGATAGAGAAACACAATTTACTATAAAGAAACAATTTCATATCTGACTAAAGGCAAGATAAATAATAAAATTTAACAGCTTGTGCAGCAATAGTGACAATAATTATTGTTATTACATACATCAGCATTTTTATTGTATTTCCATTTAATGACATTTCTATATCAAATAATAATGATATAATAGTATAATGCATACTTAAGAAATGTAAACATGAGATTCAATTCCCAGCAGGTGTTACATCTTTTGAAACAAAGTTTATAGCGTGTCACCTAAACCATAATTGTCTGAATTATAATACTCAACAATCAATGACAATATACCAATATATTCACTATACCTTTTGGTAAACATTCATCTCTTCTTTGGTAAGTGTCACATCAATATTAAGCATATCTCTGTTAGGCAAGCAGTCCAGCTGCCCTTTCTGCTGCAGCTGCACTTTAGTGCGTCTCAGTAGTAGACAGCTCATAATCATGCTTAGGCGGTCTTGACCACCTAGAGTTTTATTGTCAATCCACTTCTTCCACATCTACAAAAAAAAACTAAAACATGAATATTAATATAAATAACAATACTTTGGAAAGAGAATAAAATTATCAATTCTACTCTTGCGCCGGAAACCAAAATTAAAACAAATACAAAAATGAAAAGCATAATTAAAACAAAGCTTTGATCGGTCCACCGACCTTATATTTGTGCCATATTTTTAACTTTTTAAGTGAAATATTTTGAAGAAAATGCACCTTAACAGACTAACCCCAAAATAGCACTAAAATTACAAATGTAAAACTCTGTCTTATCTTCAAAGATTTTTAATATTCATTATTATTTGATAAAAACACAATATATTCATATTATACAATGGCACACTAATTGCTTGAGTTTGAACTGTTAACTGCCAATTTTTTGAATATATGATGGAGTATAATTGTATCGGGATTAAGTGAGTTGATTGTCAAAGTGAAACTGTATAACTTCTAAAATATAATAAATAATCATAAATAAATTGTGAATAACAAACTTACTAAAAGATCATTGAATGGAGTACACCTCAAGAATTTAAGCAATGCAAAAACATCCAAATCTTTATTTTGGACAGGCGTTCCGGTAAGGCACCAACGTTTATCGCTTTCTAAAGCAGACACCGCCATGCTTGTGAGGGATTTATGATTGCGTACTATATGAGCCTCGTCTAAAATAACACGACGCCATCGCATCTTCATTAATACACCCCTCTGTAGGAAACAAATGAGTAATGTCTTTGAAAATTATAACTATAGAGAAATATGCCTAAAAATGTATGTGTACTAGTATAATAAAGCTGAAGAGTTTGTTTTTTCTTTTGAACATGCACACCTCAGTAATAACAAATCAAATTAGATTTTTTTTATATATAAACAATCTATTTATTGAGGAAGATAATAACGTATCTAAATAGTTTGTTTTGTTTCAATGCACTAATCTCTAGAACAACCAGTTAAATTAAAAAAATATACATTTCATAGACTATACTGAAGATTATAAACTATCTAATATTACATTATGACCTTTAAAAGTCTAACTATTTTCATTTAATCAAGGAAGTTGACAATAATTGCTGTTTTGATAGACATCTTCGTCTGCACTGATTAAACTGTTTCATGTAACAATAATGTTTAAAAAAATGTTAGTTTTTACAGTTCTACATAAAAGTCTACAATACCATATATTTATATTTAACAAGTAAAAGTTAGTTTTACAAAACAAAAAAAAATATTTATTTAAATTATTATTATAATTGTGAAAGTGTATATAATCATTACTTGATCACGTTTTGACGGCTGAACAGAGAATCAGCTGAAACTTTACAGTAATACAGTTGTACATGAAAATAACATACAGGCTATAATTTATAAGCATACTTACTTTTGACTGTGGCTTTGCTCCCATAGAAAGAATTCTTTACTTTTGCTTATTGATTATTGGTAACAGAAGTGGTCAAGAGACGTTCAAATTCGACATTGGTCCAGAATCATAAACGCGAACAGGACCAAGATCCAGAACGTAAATGAGGTCTTTTCATAATAATCTAAATATTATGTGCGTTTTCAGTGTAAGAGTATGAGTTTTTTTGGATTAATTTCATCAGAGTTGAATTGAAAACAGAATGGGAACTGGAATCAGAATCCAGAGCAGAATCAGGAGTAAGAACGAGAGCGGGACCGAGATCGGGATCATGTTTTTTGGGATTATTAATCAATAAAATTATGGAAAAATTTATTTTATATCCACGCGAGCGAAGCCGCAAGTTAAAGCTAGTATGTTCATAATTGAATATTATATACTGGTGTTACTTTAATAAACGGTGATTGCAATCAAATAAGGTTCTGTCTATTGATATGTACACAAAGTTAATCCCAGGAATCGAAGTAAGGACAGTTTTTAGATTAAAGATTTTTTACATCCAAATAATAGAGTAATGGTTTTACATGGAGCCACTCACTGTGTGACATATTTGAATTACATTTATATCTAGGTGACAATATCTCACAACAACTTTATTAAAATTCAGATTATTATCAGAGATTCCCAATTGAAATTTTCAAAGTTGACAATTATTAAACGATACACACTATTAAACATATCAGATATTGAATTCAGCTATACAAGATCTTCCATAAAAACTGATGCGTTCCTCGAAGTAATGAATTGGTTGAATTTGAATTGTTAATAATAAATTGCTAATTTTAAGTTTTTTTTTAAAACCTTTTCAAGATCCCTTTGCAGTATATTGTATGTAGTCAATACCACGTCGTAACTTGAAATTCGGTGCGGTTGTGTAGCTCTAGCAGAACCATGATGTAAGCATACATTGAGTGTATGAGGCTTGCAATGTTTTTTTATTTCTTCAGACCACTGCTGAAGAAGTGAAGCCGGGCATACAACCAATGTCCCACCACGGACCACTGAAAACAGGGATAGAGGATAACAAATTTATAAAATAATAAATGATATATAATTATTTATTTATTCTCGATTCGTGATTATTAAACATATGTTTTATATTTATAACATTTGATGTGCTATTTCACCACACCTGTTTTATGGATACACTGTTTATTATGTTAGACTTATGAGACTGTTAAATGGATCATGGTATGCCTGTTTAAATGAAATAAATGTAATCACTTAAAAGCCACCACATTATATAAGATGAATAGCTGATCAGTCGTGCCAGTTGCTTAAATTAAATACCTTGATAGACATAACAAAATTTGTTAATGTATTAAAATGCTTCGGCAAACTGTGCATAATGGATTGAAATAAACAAAGAGGAAAGTTGTAATATTATTTTATATATGAACGAAATCTGTGTTTGTGTAACTTACTAATAGTAAATTAAATTGTTTTTAGATTTTTACTACTATTGACTTTACATCAATGGAATTACAGTAGAAAAATCACAAATTGTAACTTTAATGCCAAAACTTTAAGAACATTGCATTGGTGTTTATAAAGAATAAGAAATTCACAAAAATCATGAAGAAATATTTAGTGATATGATAAAAAAATTGAGATATGTTTGATTAAAAAAAGTACAACTCGATTGATTGGCAGATATTAATTATAGATAAAATTTTATGGGCGAGATAAAAAAGGCATCAAAATCTGGCATTTCATAACTCTTTTATACATAACCATAATATATACCCACATTTTGAATTTTCCTTGCTGTTCCAACTGCGTTCATTGCTGTCATCATCTTGGTCTTCAAATTTATCTCTGGAAATTATTATTAGTGAGATCATCGTAATCGTTTTTCCCAAGCCCATATCGTCAGCTGTAATAAAGAATTTACATTAGATCCCCACTGTCATGAGATTGTATAAAGGATAAAAAGCAGCAATGGTTCAGAAGTTAAGAGTGTGCCTTCAAATTAGAAGATACTGGGTTTAATACTGACCACAGGTAAATTCATAAAGGGGCTTTTAACTATGTCAAATAAACCATTTGCTCCGTAACTCCAAGAGCGTATTCAGCTATTGGTTGTGGTCATTGTCATCGCATTACTAACTAAATTTTTTTTTTATCTAAATCAATCCAATCATTTATGCTTAATAATAAGTACTTCGAATAAACAATTAATAATTCTCAATCTGATTCTTAAAGTGTTGATAAAAACTCCTTGGACAATCACTGATACTGGTCAAGAACAACACTCTTATTTTTGAACCATAATTTCTTACACCATGTACAATATATACCAAGTATGCCGCCGCGGGGCCGTTGAGTCTCGCGCCACTGCAGCCAGGCAAGAGCATGCTGTTGGTACGGCATGAGTGTCGTTTTGAGGGCCGAGGGCTGGGGCGCGCGCTTGCTTTCCGGTGGTCGCGATTCCAGCGACGAGTGCAGGTCGCGAAGACGTTCTAATATCATCTGACGCTCCGCCATGTGTGTTGCCATAGCTGCAATGTTTTAAATTAATCTGTTTACACATCGGTCCTATTATAGCAACATCTTTTTGTCTGGTCTATCGCTGCTGGGTATCACATCCGGTAGCATCAAAGAAACATTTTTCTTTGTGTAATTGTACCATTGTACAATTACACCAGGTCAGATTTTACAGGACCACAAAGGTTGTTGATTGGTATATCACTAAAATTATGTATGCTCTTCTACCAACATCACTAATCATAAAGGACATGTACCATAAAATATAACTAACAGTTTTGTGTGTGAAAACACTCATAGTCTCATACATACATATACATCTTCAGAAATGGATCCGCTTTTTAAACTGTTCCCACATCCTGTTTTTAATAATCAAATGGAATGGTATATTTTGAAGGATTAATTGTTTTTACTGGATCCAAAATACTGTCATGTATGTGAACACCCTTAAAAGACATGTGGCTCTACAAAAATAATAATGATCTACTATAAACGGTCCCACAGACAATTCTATTTGAACTAGGTATTACAACTTTAATGAAAAACAAAGTTTTTTTTTCACACACTAATGTGAAATGGGTAAACAAAACAAAACTTGGAGAATCAGAATAAATAATTCATTTTGAAACTACTTAATCTTAAAGAGAATTTTAACCATTTAAAAGGTTTACATTATAAGCGTTCATTCACATAATACCAATAATAATAAAATAACATAATAATAATTTTCAATTTGATTTCAATAACATAAAAATTAATGTAGTTGAAAAACTCACACTTTCAATTGTTTTGTAATTTAAGGAGCTAGATTCCCTAATTAGTTATTGGATTATTAAATCCAGTAACTAATTAGAGAATCAAATTAAGAAAACATGCAACAGAATTTTTATTATCGTATTGAAAGAAATGTAATGAAATATAAATTTTAAAATATACATTATACTGACCTTGTTTACCGAACATCCTGGGTTGAACTCCATCACTGGCCATTTGGATATCATCCCATGTGAAGCCTTTCCGTGTTTTATCATTGAAACCATCTTTAGCTATATCAGCGTCTGTTGGATTCGCTGTAATCAAACATATCAAATGTATTTATTTAATAAACCATGAAATATATTAATACAACGCACGAAATTCTGGCGCTGTGAAGTCAATCACAAAAGCGACGCAAAGGCGTAAAATAGGAATACAGGGGAAAAGAAGGGTTGAGGAGTGTTGAATTTTCATAAGCAATTCAGAGCAGCAGTTACGTACAATGTACTGTACAAACTAAGAATTTCTATGAGACACACTTCAATTGTAACAAATTTTCAACTAACTTGGTTCAACCACCATGACAGCTACTTTTTCAGCTTGATTTTTAATATCTGCTTCAAGTTTCAAAAGACGTTCCTGAAGTTTAAGACCATTGTCTGGCAGGGTTTTAACATCCATGTTTTCAAATAGGTACTGTCAGACAAGAGAAATAAAATTATGTATATTATTAGTAAATACATTTTCAAAACATATCAATTTATATATACATACATTGTTTATTATATTTTTTATAATTACTATACAGTAGGGAATTATTTATTTGAATACTAGAAATTATATTCACATTTCAAGCGGCCAAAGATAGTGGAAAAATGAGATTTTATATGATTTTCAGTACTTATTTCAAATTCTATTATATTAAAGCAACAGCCAATTTTTATACAAATTTTCAAATATTAGGTGCAAATATTTCTTTAAATTTAAATTAAAAAAAAATCATTTTATCAACAATACAAAACTGTATAAAGGTTGCATTACTTACAATTTGTTAATTTAGTTTCAGATATAAATAATGAAATATGTATGACATATAAAAAATAAAGTTACTAGATAAAAATGCACCATATTACTAATAGAAAACCATTAGCTATTCTTAAAAAAAAAAAAAGGATTTGCTACAGACAACTATCAGAGTGCATTAAAATTGAACTTGAGAATTGGAAATAATATCAATAAAAAAACTCAAACAAAAGAAAAATTTCATTTCAAAAAAGTGTTTCCAAGTTCAATTTATGTATTTTGAAAGAACAAACTGTAATTTCTTATATACAATTGTTTTTTTGGAAAACATTTCCTTTTAGTTTTTAAGTAAGAATAATGAGAACTGATAAATCAAATTGTTATTTAGTTGTTGAATATATCTCAAAAATTTATTAAGACTACATAGAAGTAAGAAAAATAGGTTATACTAAACTCCTTGAACTCAATTATTTTCATAATAAGTGATCATATTACAATTAATTAAATACAATTAAAACTAAAAATATCTATATATAATATGTATCTATATAAATAAAGATATAATAAGAAAAATTAATATCCTATTTTTTTTTAAATATCTAGTATTGTATAAGAATGGAGCTATGTATGCAAAATACTAGATTGGCTGTCTTGTGTTGTGTCTAAGTTGGTAAAAAAATCAGATAAAATAATATGCAAGATATGTTCATTTATAATATAATCTAGGGATTTCAAGTATTTACAATTAAGTTTTAAATATATTTGACAATAACATTTTTAAATATTTTGAAAATTACATTATAGACAATCATTATCACCAATCATTTCTTTTTTTTTAATAGCATTTTTGAAAGTGCAAACGAGCTTACTAGACAATCGTCACAATCCATGGACAGTCACAATTCCAATGGAGTCACCATGTTACTTGCTTCTTGGGTAATAATAGGATATCTGATGGAGGTGGAATTCATTGAGGTTTACCGGACCACAGGCACTCTCAATGGACAAAACTCATTTCCATTTGTATTATTTCAAGATAAATTAGAATAATCAATTTTTAGATAAAATATTATGCTACACACCAGGATTCTTTAAAAAACGCCCGCTCTCTTAGGGGGCTTTATTGATAGACAACATAAATTATGGGGAAAATTAATTTAGATAAGTTGTTAATTTAGAGTATGTGCCTCTTATAGATGCAATCACTTAAGAATGTGCTAGAAGTTTGTTGGTAAAAACGGGCATTAGACATGTATCTAACCAGAGCTGAATTTTATAATACTAGTCTTATTCACTTCGAGTGAAGTCTATAGTGAAAGAAATTAAAGCAACTGCAGCCCATGCTGTGTTTTTCTATAAGTTTAGTGTGAATCCTCTACATGACAATTATCTATATCATCAGAAAGCGTGACATTTAGTAATGTATATTTGAAAATGATAGACAAATACATAGCTCAACATAACTCGGTTAAGCTGAGATAATAAAAATTATAAATGAGAAAAAGGATGGCTTAGTTGTCACCAAACTACAGCTTCATAAGGCAACATAGACTTAACCATCAATCATTTATGGAAAGAATCTAGAATTGTTTAAACAACAATAAAATAAATAAATGTATTGTTTTTTTGCTCCCATTGTAAGTAGGTGTTTACTGCTTAAATTCTTATTTGGAGTGTGTCAGGAGAAAATATTTCTTTTCACTCTAGTGTGGCTCCTGGAAGAAAAAGTATTGTCCGCATAGCTATAAAATTTGTATTTGTCGACCATGTAACTGCCGGAGATACCAGATAATAATTGCATAAAATTAAAATTATAATAAATAAAATTAAAAATAATGAAATTGACATAGATACATAGAAAACAGTACTAATACCTGTTTACTTTCATTCAGCGAAATGAAATTAAAAAAAAAGATTCGTTAGCTATTTGTGAGTCATAAAAATACAATTATTCAATAACAAAATAATAAAATACAATAACCAATATGTTTGTTATTTCATTGCACGGAAATATTGAACAAATCTTAATATAGGTGCATATATTAGCACTAATGTCATGTACATCGAGAACAAAAAAAAAATTATTTACTAGTAAAAATTTATTTACTAGTACATATTAGTTATTTAGTAGTGTATTGATGTAAAACAGCAGAAACATAAACTACTCACCTTGACATTGTGTAGATCTTGTCTGAGTACCTCAAGTTTATTAAGTTCATTGTCTCGCACATTTTTTTTTACATATACTACCTTTTGATTAGGATAACTACTTGGCATTACATACTGTTGGAAGACACTCTCGACAATTTCATTGTTTTCTTTGTTATGCTTATCATTTTTCAGCTTAATTTTAGGTGATTTTTTGGAAGTGGGACTTTTCAATGTTTTGTTGTTGAGTTTTGGCTAAAAGAATTATTTCAAAATCATAAGATAGTAAATAAAACGACAGACCATAAAAATACAACAGGGAAAGTATTAAATTCTTAATTTGACTTACATTTTTAGACATTATAGCTCAAGCAAAATCTCTTAATAAATTTAACACCAACACTAATGTTGTTACTCAATAAGCAATTTAAAAATATTTTACCTAAAAACTAACACCTACCCACATATACTACAATTATTTTAAGTATTTTAATACACTACAGTTACTAGATTAACTCTGTAATATAAGCATCTAAAGCAATAATTATATGAAAATTTGCTTTTTTAAAAAAAGGTCATCATTTTTTTTATTTATTCGAATCAAATCAAATCAATATAAATTATTTGTTTATTTGAATGGAATAAAGTGATGTCACTTTTTTCGCCACATATGTTTTATTGTATTTAAAATTTATGTACTACCTCATCTTCATCACTGCTGCTAATTGCTATTACTTCTGGCGCTGTATCTATTACCGTCACTTCATCATCAATTTGAACATCCTTAATATTTTGCACTTCCTTCAACACATTACCGTCTACGTTTTCATCTTGAGCACACATAGAAACCTCAATAGCTTCTAATTCTATGTGTTTAGTCAGGTCTTGTGACATTTCATGTGAATTTTCAATCGATGAACATGAGATCATTGAGGTGTCATTATCATTGCAAGTATTGAGTTTCGATTGTTGTGATGTGATTACAGTATCATCCTTAATACTGACATCTGGTAAGTCCGTTAGGCTGTTCACTGAACCAGCCGCACTACCGTGTTTCAATGAATTCATGTTATCCTAAAAAGAAAAATCAATGAATTGAAAAGATAATTAAAATTATTTCCACGAAATGAATTATTTAAGAAATTTGAATTAATATTCAGGTAATATAAAAAGATTATTAATCTTTAATGATTTCTCTTGCTCTCAGTATTGTTTAATGACACATAATATTGCAGAATTAAACTAGAGAAATGCTTTAAAAAGCATATAGATTCTCCTATATTAGTGATTACTTTGAAGCTTTGAATTTTTACATGGGATTGGTGGGGGTGTGATCGAATAACGAGCATGCAGAGTGTATGAAGGAAGTTCAAATTGCTATAGACACCCAATTTCTCATTTATTTAGATGTTCACTTGAAAAGTATTAATAATGGCATTCAAATGTATGCAAATCCTGTCAGTAAGAACTTCAGACAAACCCTGTCCTAAATACCCCATCTTATCAGTGGGACTTCTATAGAGATTTGAACTTCCTTAAGTTATTCCCTGAATGACATCAGCAAATCACAGCACTATCAATACCAAGTGGCAATCAAGACTGCATATATCTTTGAATGTATGTAAACATGAAAAAAATGTAAAGAATTCTTAAAGAGTTCCTCTATTTCAAATACCTGGTATACATAGTTAAGCAAATAATACTAGTTTTCAAAAAGTATTAGTTAAGAGTTTTCTATTTTATAAAAGAAAAAAGTTTTATATTGTCCAAAGAACAAGTTTAAAAAAAAAAACCAAAAACATGGAAATAATTCTATATTTTATCAATTCTATAAAATATATTCTGTCTACAAGACTATCAATATTTTTTATTTAACATAATAATAAAGATCATAAATACCTCATCTGAATGTATAAAATCAGATTCGTCACTATTTATGTCCTTAGGTATAACACCCATGATACTGAACCTAGTAGCAGCAGATACCAAGATATGATCTTCGTCATCATCCCCATCATCACTTTGATGAACACTATTTTTGATATCAACACCATTATTTTCAACGAATGAACTTTCTGAATCAGAATCTTGTAACACCATACATTTCTTAGTTTTCCGACCAATTATTGGGCTATCACTTGAATCATTGCTTTTATTACAATTTGATTTGACACAACGTCTCCAATTTGGAACTATTTCAGGTGAAAAATCCCCTAAAAGTATATATTCATATCAATATTGAAGCTTATGAAATAATTTATGCAGGTTTATAAATAGCATTGGGAGTTTTTCAACAAAATTACTGAAGTACACTTAAACTTTCATGAAGGACTTATAAATTATATAAAGGTACCAATTATTTATTTATGTTTAATGGGGATTTTAAAGACTTGCTTAGGGAGTTTAAATACAGTAGTGTCTATTATCCTAATTAATTGGGGAATAACGGTTTTTGGAAAAGTAATTTATTCTAATAATTGAACTGTATCAATCCACCCAAATTTTTTATTAAAATAAATTGCCTTTTCACATAAAATCGGGCCAAAGATAGATTCCTCTTGTGATCTTTTTATATGAACCTTTTTATAAACAACATCTTATTAAATCTGAGCTCACGGCAAGCTTCATAATTTCACCATTCATTGATCTAACGCTAAAATCAAACTATAGCAAAAAAAATGTTATGCTTATCTTCAGTTTTGTTATATTCAGATTTGTCTATTAACCATCTATTATGGATTAACTTTCCTTTAACTATCTCATAATTTTCTCTCTCTTAGGAAGAATATGTTTAAGTTTAGGTATATTAGATTGCAAAACTAATAATACACAGCAAATTTTGGACAATAGATCACAACTGAATACTAATGATGACAGGTATAGCATTGGTAAATCAGCATGAATGTGGTGTCAAGGAGAAACGAGCAGCACATGCATATGAGGCTAGCAGTTTCACCGACATTTGAATAGTCCATACCAAACTGTACTTTAAACTGTTTCATTCTCTTTGGTAGCACAATTTTAAAATTTAGACTTTGAATTTGAAAGACTAAGGAACACCAATAAAAGTTTCTGTTAAGATATATTGTCATTTTCTTGTTTATGATTATCTAAAGCTTACAGACAAAGATCATTAAATTTGATGAGATTAGGACCTAAGTATTTAAGTCTGGGTTTTGTATTTATAGTACTTTAGTATGTATAGTAAGTACTTTAGTATGGTGCACTACCAATGCATTTGCACAATGTCAATAAATGTGGAGAGCCTAAATGGTAACACTAACTTATAAATGAGATAATATTAACAATTCATTAATTAAAAATAATGACATTGATGTTAATGTTAACTTCAAAGAAATTATGAATTAATCTTGAAAAAGATCATGAGTAGCCAGAAGAATTTAATGAAAAGAGGTTTTACCTTCATCCGAGTTGGACTCATATACTAATTCTTTTTTGCTACTATATTTATTACATCTATTGTTATTTCTTTTCTGCACAGACTCTAAAAATAATTAAAATTTTAATAGATATCATATTGTTACAATATATTTCGGTAATAAAATTTATTAATAATTATTAAATAACAACCAATTAGTTACCATCACAAGAGTCCCTTCCGGTATAACTAATTCGTTGACAAACAGATATATTTCTGTCTTCAGGTAGCATAATAACTTCTGTAAATAATAAAATAGCTTTACATAAACTTTCAAATATTGGGATTAACATAATATAGTGAGATAAGTGCGACAATTCAAATACCATCTTCACTAGTATCATCAGATTCTGCTACATAGGCTACCGTTTTATTTTTTACTTTCGGTGTCTTAAGTGTATGAAACGACTCATCTTCCATATAACTATTCTCAATTTCATCATCCGAATCGGACATTTTGCAATCTGTATTATCGCGGAATTCAAAGAACGAATTCTCCATTTATAAATGTTTTTCAACAGCCTGTAATGTTATCCAAAATAAATTGAAAACTAATCAAAACAAAAACATTATCATAGATATCACATTTTTCAAATATTTATTTTCAAATATTTATTCGTTACTCCATAGATTAGAATGATATAGTAGTATACATAGACTAGATAATACGAACATATTGATATATGTTTTGACACAGACTGTAACGTTATATATTTGTTTATTTTGTTAAGTTTTTATCAACCTATTGCTAATATACAGGCGCTTTTCTGTAAAGAATCTGCTGCCAACGGACCGAAGAAAACCATCGGATAGAAAAGTTACAGTACAAAGATATATTTCGAAGACCCCGATGTCGAAGGTAAGGTGAATTATCAAATTGTATTTTAATGATGTGGATACATCTGTTGTAATTTGTATTAAGAGTCCTTTTGTGAACAGAATTTTATAAACCAACGCTATCTATTGGTGCAAAAGT
This sequence comes from Eumeta japonica, assembly GCA_005406025.1. Taxonomy (NCBI): domain Eukaryota; kingdom Metazoa; phylum Arthropoda; class Insecta; order Lepidoptera; family Psychidae; genus Eumeta; species Eumeta japonica. The sequence goes on from BGZK01000161.1 coordinate 397,833, forward strand.
GAATGAAGTCATTAGAATGACTATATATTTTTTTTATTTCAATAACTGCTTCACATTCGTAAGCGATGAAAAATATTTAACTTACAGTGATACCTTACATTGAAACGTTAATCATCTTATGTGGAGATTTGAACTCTGACATACTTAAAATAAATCACCTTTTAGTTTCATAAAATAAGAGCCCGATTTAGAATTTTAAAGACTCACCCCACGACTATGCAATATGTATTTTAATTTAACCTTCATATTAAAATGTGCACCTATTTCGTTATATTTCATACTTTTTGTACCCTAGACTTGTGCTTTATAAATTCATTTTGAAACATTAATTCATATTATTATTCCAATTACCTGTAAACCAACCTATATACCAGCCACCTGTAAGAGACATGCATATTACAATTTAATTCGTAAATTGGAGTGTAGTTATATGTAAAAACAGAAAAATTTGATGTTAATCAAGCCCTCAACGAGTTCTGGTATAGTCTATATTAGCGATTTTTTTTTTCCTTACTCCATTTTTTATCTACCTCTATGAAATGAGTGACGTCAGTGTGTGATGGCTTGTTTTTTTTTATTAAGAGGTTTGGAAAATGCTTTATCGTATCATCAGGACTAGATGTTAGACCGGGTATGTCGGATTCAGATATACCCATACCGATTAAAAACCTCCTGTGTCTTCTGTCCCTGTTTCTTCCGCAGAACTGCCGTTAGACATTAATTCACGGGAGGAGGTTTTAGTTGGTGCTTTCCCGTCATGTATTCGAAGCCATTTGTTCCTTCCTTCTGGTTACGTTTATTTTCAGTTGGATGCTTTTCTGTCCGATGGAGGTCTTGGAGGATCTCTGTCACGAATGTACATGTTGCGCGAGAGAAATGTTATAGCGAGGCATGTAGCTCGCAATTTCCACGGGCATGCCGTCGTTTTTTTCAGAATTATCTTTAACCTTTCGTAAGTACGTTGTAGGTCGCCACAATGACCTACTTCTAAGCCAAATTTCACTTATAAAATTCACCTGGAATTGGTTTATGATGAAACTTGCTTTGGATTTTTAATGAGATAGGTATTCAGTCAATGACCGTAATTTTTAAATGACAAAATATTAAAACTTTATTAATTGAATTAATTAAAGATTTTTTTATGAAAGATATATTAAAAAAATCTAATTGAGACTTGGTTCAATAAACTTTATGATTTTATTCTTAGTGGGGAGAGAGTGAATAACATTGTTTCCTATCTCAAAAGAAGATTACGCTATACAATTTCAAGCACCGTAGGAGAGCAGGTCGTCTTAATCTACTTAGCTACTTATGTAAATGGACTGGCTATCAGGGAATATAATATTAGAGCGGGTAGGGAGTGCAGATGCTGCACAACGAACGCGTAGATCGGCTGTTAGAGAATGAGGCGGCTGTTCCCTTCAGCTCGCGCTCTCATTTTTTTATGACCATGTCGTGCAACAACATCACTAAACTTAATAACTCCTCAAATCCTACTGTACTTGCTCTAAAGTATTTCTTGTCAATCTCCCGGTTAACAATTATCCATTGTTACTTATTAATATTTTCATATTTGAAAGTCTTTCTTGTAAATGCATAATTAACTGTCGAGGTACTGTTTGATCCAGGGCTTTCTCCTCTTTCTTTTTTTAATTTTTGTTGTTATGATTGGTACAGCCCATGCATTTGTTTGGACTTTTGATAGTGTCGACGCTATGATAAATACGTCCCTCTTCCACGACTCTCACATTGAAACCCTATAGTCTACTACCATGTAGTGTATTATCTATGGTTTAAACTCCGAGTCCGATTGGCAGTGCGTCGCAATAAGGGCTATACTACCCTGCTCAGGGCACAAATATAGTGTAAAAACTCGACTTTTGACATTTAATACTATTGACGTTGACGTTTGTAAGCCCTATAGTTTGTGATTTAAATTTTGATTCATTTTTGAAAATTGAGCATCTGATTTGTGGGTCTTTTATTGGAATCTTGATAATGGTTTAAAAGATGCAAGTTATTTCATTATAGTATAGCGTTTTTATGCGTATGTACATATTATTGGTAAATATAAATTATTCTTATAACCTACATCATAATGTTCAGAATACCGGTAAAAACTGGATTATTTCCAAATTCTACTACCTTGAGACGGTCACGATTTAAGCATTCTAGCAGTCACAACGTACGGAGCACATTTATAGATTATTTTGTGGGGAAATATGAACACAAATTCATAAAATCGAGTTCAGTGGTGCCACTCTGTGATCCTACAGTTCCTTTTGTTAATGCGGGCATGAATCAGGTATTTTTTAAGATAACTACCTCAATAGTTTTATTTAGTTTCCTTATTAACATGCAGAAAATTTTGCTTTATTAGTGACCAGTATTATATCTACTCACATCATACTTAACTTATTGGCCTACATCTTTATTCCAGTTCAAAGGCATTTTCCTAGGAAAAACTAAAGAACCATGCCTACGTGCAGTGAATTCTCAGAAATGTATTCGAGTAGGCGGAAAACACAATGATTTGAACATTGTAGGTAGAGATGGTCATCATCATACATTCTTTGAGATGCTTGGCAACTGGTCCTTTGGTGATTACTACAAGGTAATCTGATCACTTTCATGTCTTCGCAATTTTGTGTGTACTACAATGCATTCCAAACTAGTTTGGCTATATTAATCATATTTTGTATCTAACACAAGTGCAGTAATTGCTTTAATTTTGTTCTCATTCATACTTATTTCACGCATTGCTATGTTCAAATTACTATATTAATTTTGCCATTATTAGTTTTATAAAAAAAAAATCATGAATTTCTCATCTTAAACTACAAAGCTGCCGACTCTACGATGCCATTTACACGAGAAAACACATAAGTTATTACATCAACTTAAAATTTGATATTTTATTATTTATTATATAAATTAATATTATTTATTATGTAACACAATTTTGAAACTAAACATTACCATTTCTCTTTAGTAAATTTTCCTTTATTGATTGATTAGGGAGTGAAATGTTTTCTAAAATATCAGTTTATGTAAAGTTTTCTTTCTTTTTGTATGACACCCTTAGCACAAGAAAGACTACCTCACACTTGCTAGTTTTTATTATTTTTTTTATTAGAGTGTTCTCATTAATTGCACCAAATTTAACACATTCTTCTCTTTTGTTTTTAAGGTTCTGATCCAAAATAGCAAAAACAGAAATCTTATTGTTTAATCATATCTGTTTATCTTTCCATCCATAAATATGTCATAGGCATTTTACACAAAAACTATATGTATATTAATGAAATTTATAGTGTAGGTGTTTTGTGTAAGCCGCTTAGCTTAGTAGTTAAATAACATAAAAATATTTCTAGGGGGGCAGTCCACACATATCTAACAGAAGGTGAAAAAATAATTTTCAGCAAAAATCTACATGTAGCACATATTTTGGCAGTTCTTTTAAAAACGCTTTAACATTTCTAAGTATTTTTTTTGATTAAGTAAATATTTTGAGAAATAGTTACTCCGAAAGTAGCAGAAATTGCGTCCCCCTTTATTTTTTAAATCATAAGTCCAAAAATATGAGATAATTTACAAAGATAAGACTTAATAAATACTTTTAATGAAAATTATTTTGAGCATGATCGGGTGTACTGTTTTTGAGTTATTGCTGAAAAACTGCACATCTCAACAAAAGGATTTAAATGCTACGAAGATACATTCTTTGCTTGTGCTTTTTATTAATTTGCACTAGTTTAGGAGTAATAATCGGCATACCTACTTGTTTCTACTGGACTAAAGTACTTATACTTGATATGTGTGGGAAACATAGAAAAAAAGTGTAACAACATATCTTTTTCATGTGTTATTGCATTCCTTTGTAGTTATAGTTTATTAGTGTAGTTTAGTTTATTCTCTAATTCTTCTAAATCATGAAAATTATCTGTATATGTATAATAGTTAATAAATATATGTGTGATGCTCGTAAGCCTTGGCTAAGTATATGAATACCTATTCCTCATTACTTCCTTCTTTTCATACACTTTGCCCACTCAGGGTCGATCACGGACTGGTCAAAGGTCAACCATGATTGCTTATATAGTTAATACAAAACACTGCTGTTTTGACAGAAAAAAAACCCACAGTGTATTGTTTGCTGGATTGTAATTATGTTTATTACGATAGACTTAACTGAAATGTGTTTTTTTTATTTCGTCTTGTCATGCATAGAATACCACACATAATGTGCCATAAATAATATGGCTTTAAATTGACATGTTAGGAATGATACTTTCTAGATGTGATTAAGAAATTGAGAATTAATGTGTTTGCTAAAAATTTTTTGAAGTACAATAACAATGTCATCTTTTAGGTTATGCATTTTATATTTGATAGCAAACTGGATAAAATTAGTAGGTATAAGACATGTACTTATTACATTACTAATTATATGCATATACATAGGATATTTTAATGGTTTTGGAGACATTATAATGTTAACATAGTTGTAAAACAAATAATTTCATATTAATGATACGTGTAGCAGTGGTAATAGCCACAGTCAGTGTTCTGGGATTGAAATAAAACAAAAGACAAAAATAAAACTGGGAGGCCACTATTCTGAATGTGCTCTGAAAAATCATTTGAATACTTTTTACTTATCAAACTCATTAATACTTTGATCGATAAAAGGAAATTCTTCCATTGCACTAATTCCAAGTTTTAAATCACTGTCGTTATTGAATGATGAAATTAAATAAATGAAGACGTAAATAGAGATCACAGGCTCGAGTTGACTAGTCAAATTTGCAAATGCCCTAAAGTAATATTTTCATCAATGATGCATCAATACACATTTTGTTTGATACAATACTGATACTTATGAATATATATTAGTAATACCTATGCTAAAGGTATTTTTATATGGAGTGAATACAGGGACGACTAATTGCTTATTCAATCCCAATATGAAAAAAATTTACAGAATGAAGCTTGCCAAATGGCGTGGAATCTCCTCCTCGGGCCATATGGTTTAAAACCAGAAAATTTGGTGGTGACATACTTTTCAGGTGATCCAGCACTTGGCTTAAAAGAAGACATTGAGTGCAGAGACATTTGGAAATCTATTGGGTATATTTTTTTTAGTAGACTGCCGAATACATAATTCCCAATTTTTTTTTTCTCTTAACAATATTGTGATGTATATGCAGGGTAAAATCCAGTCATATTAAAGCAAGTGGTGCAAGTGACAACTTCTGGGAGATGGGGCCCACTGGTCCTTGTGGGCCCTGCACTGAGATATATTATGTCGATTCAAATGGAAATCTCACTGAAATTTGGAATTTAGTATTCATACAATATAACAGGTATGAGAAATGTATTTTTTAAACCTGATGATTTCTTCCAATATGTATACAATAGGGATATGATCATGCATGTTTACACATATAGATATAATATATTTTTTTAGATTAAATTTGTTATTGAAACTATAGATATTGAATCAGTGGTTTCTGGAAAATTTGCATTGAGAATATTTATAGAAATTATCTAAGTACAGTAGGGCCTCGGTAATCCGGACTCCCGCTTGTTCGGTGATCTCTGTAATCCGGCCGGGGCAATGGGATTCGCGGGGGAGGCCCTATGTGTGAGGCTATGTGTGAGGACGATGAGCAAGATGAGGACAATAGTGTTGAAATTCTAAAAATCACAAAAGTTGGTAATTCAGAGGCAGTAGGAGCTTTAAACACTGCTTTAAAATGGGCTGAAGATAACGAATTTGATAGCCACGAAGTTATGTTTCTCCGTCGACTTAGAGACCGGGCTTTCGAAATGAAGTGTGAAAATTATAAACAGAAGAGTATTACAGACTTTTTCAAGAAGAATTAACTAATGTTTTATTTTAACTTACTGATTTCCTTACATAGTTGTAATTTTGAACATGTACATTTCGTCTTTATGCTATAATTTAAAAATTGATTAAAGAAACTGAGGTTAAACATGTGTTTTATTAACATTTAATATGGCATACTATAATCCGGACGCCCTCGATAATCCAGAAAGGGTCTTGTTTTTGCCTCTCCGGATTAACGAGGCCCTACTGTATATCAATGGCATCATACACAACGGCTGATGGTATGTCATTGGCTTAGATATGAAGAGGGAATGGTAAATATAACAATAGAATAGAACCATATATTTTTGTAGAAGAGTCGTTACAGTGCATAACTAAATATCTATGAACAATCTATTAGCAACATGGATGAGATCGGAAATGTATATGTATTCTGTTTTTTACTTATGCATTTGTAATATGTAATTTTGTATGGCCAAAGTAGTTTTATAAGTAAGATGACAAAGAACATCGGTCTGCTTGTGAACATTACTCACCTAAAGAGTAAACTCATGAAAAATTGCTTCTTGCATTCCAAATAAAGACAATATGTATCCCTGTCATCAGAGTATTAACAATTAGAGTAATGGACACTTCTGAGAATTTATTTATTATAAAAAAAAATCTATAAAATTTTGGGGTTACAATAATTATAAATTATGTTTTGTAAAGTTAATTTTCATTATTAAAAATATATATACTCTATCATAACTGAATATATTAATGATTTTTCAGGGAAGATGATGGTACATTAACCGGGTTGCCAATGCACCATGTAGATACCGGAATGGGTCTAGAGAGGTTAACTGCTTTGCTTCAATCGGTGCCTTCAAACTACGACACTGATCTATTTCAACCCATTATAAAAGCAATAGAAAAGGTATAAATTTTTCATTCAATACTGATGAAATAAATTGTTATTGTTACTCCAAATATAAAATTCTATGAGATAAATCTTATTTACTGGGTAGAATTACAGAATACACAATATAATGTTTATTTTGAAATTGAAGGAGATGTTTCATATCCGGCCTACACTTTGTACATATATTACAAAACCAAATAAAAATCTATACATCGTTGGATATATAACAAAGTTTCAATTTTTAAGTTTTTTTTTGTACAAAAGCAATATGTAATAATACGTTTTTTCCGAAAGTTGTTAACTATCAATTGCAAATTAAATGTACCATAAAAGGTAATTACAAAATGATAATGGAAAATCTTTATCATTCCAGATTAGATTTTAGATTAAAAATATACGAGTATTTATAAACACAGTTTTTTATGTTTTTTTTTTTTGTTTTGTTGAGTTTTATAGTTATGGTTTTTTCAAATGTTCCTTGAAACTTAAATATGCTTCATTCAACTTAGTCTATATTAGCGATAATGAGGACGACCCTGTGTAGTTGACAGAAAGGGATGCATTTATACAAAGAAAAAGAATGCACTGCTATCTTCGTTCATATTACTCTATCTTTCCCTGTCTATCGGACATGCTTGCCCATGAATATTTATTATGTCATGAAGCCATCTTTATCGTTTAAATTTTCTGTAATTATACATTAAATAGCTTTGTACGAAAAGAAAAGCTAAGCTAAAATACTCCAACATGAAAGTCAAAAACACTATAATTTGACTTGGTTATGTACCAAGTGCAGGCCAGAGTTCCATACATTTGTGAAATGTCTCCTTTGCATAATGTGGATGTTTTCTTTTTTAATCATTAATGGGCGGGAAGGGATAATGTAACCATATTTATGCCAATTTGTATATTTTATCAGCACTGGATTTACAGTAGGAGCAGTCGAGGCTAGTGCTCAGGGTGGCAAAATTTCGAAAGTAAAAAAAAAATTTTAATGGTATCAAAATTGTTCAATATAATTAAATAATTCTCTTATCTTATCATTTTTTGTTTTATAGGTAATTCCAGAAATTCAATTCTTGCATTATTTGTAAATTAAAAATTTTGTAAATTATGATTTTGGCACTTTTAGTTTAAAATTAATAATCACAATAATTTAATTAGTGTGTATGTTTTTGATAGTTCAAAACGATATCTGATTTTTTTATTTTCTGAAATTAAAAAAAAATATAGTCTTTTCTAAAAATTAAAAATATTTTTGAGTAATTCGTGCATTTAAAAAAAAATAAACTATGAATAATCAATGAATTTTTAAAAAACTTAGTAATTTACTAATTACATCTTTTATTTGTTTACATATTTTATTTCTTAGAACAAAAGAAAGATATTTTTTATGTTATTAAAGTATATAATGCACAATAAATTAGTCATTTTAATTTTATAAAAATAATATATCAAAACTATAACTTTAAGTAAAATTTCAGTGTTGGGGCAGCATTTTCTACAATTCCTAGGGATGACACTAAGTTTAAATCCGGCCCTGTATTTTATAATAGATGTTTCAAACTAAAAATAAGTTACAATCATTTAAACACACAAATAGCAATTGTTGTTCACTACTAAAGTATACGCTCCTGCAGTTTTTTACATTTCATATTGAGGGGCTCAAGCCTTACAATACAAGAGCTCTGTCTGGTAAACGTGCTCTCCAAGGCATAGAGTATGTGGTTTAATTTAACTGCAGTTAAAAACTCACTGATCAAATGCATCTGCCGAAAGCAATACTCTAACTATTGAGCTGTTAATTATTTTAACAGTGTTTCCCATAACAAAAACATGTGCAAGTGTTTTGTAGATACAATAGCTAAAAAAACAAATCATTTTTTATCAGATAGGGAGACGTGATAGTAGTCAAAATAGGTTACATGGAGGATTGAAAGTCACAAGAAACTAAAATGAAGCCATGAAGTTCATGTGTCATTATTCATGAATATCTTGAAAGGTGCAGCGTAATAAATTAACTTATACAGTAATAATCTACTTATCCATATAATAAAATTGTAGACTTCATGTGTCTGCACTATTGTTTGCAAAAATCTTTAAACGTTTGTTGCAAAAAATAATGAGGTTAAAGATAAGTAAAAGAATGCACAATTTTTTTGTATTACTCTTTTTGTCGGTTTGTTTGTTTGTTTGAATGCATACCATTCAAAAACCACTACAAATTCAATGTCTAATTTCAGATAAGCACAAGGTTTAAGTTGGAGTGAAATTTAGTGTGTATTTCATTGTATTGGAGTCTCTAAAATATATTTTGAGTTTTAAATAAAAGTATAGCTGTAAAATTTCATAGTAACCGCCGCGCCGCTGAGACCGCCATGTATTTCAGAATTGGTGTGTGGGTAGGGTATGGAGATAAGTGAACATCCCATGATCCCTGAGAAAGCGGGATTGGTAATGCGTTAGGATCAAGGTTTTAATGAAAGTCTCATGCATATGGCAAAATGAAATATATGTTCAGTTCACTGTGGAGACTTTCAACAAACAGATCTTTAAGAAAATTGGCTCAGAACATGTGATAAAATTTAGTACATATTCGGTTGTTTGTTTTCATTTTCATCATTCAGGTTTTATTAAAAAATAATGTCACATAACACTTAGCAAATTAAAGGAAATTTAAAGCTTCAGATACTTTTCAATTTTTAATTTTTAATTGTTTGTATTATGAAAACAAAGGATGTAATGTGACTTAATAGTGCTATCTGGCTATGGAAGGGGTGACCATTATAACCCAATATTGAATAATTATGTTACTTGTGTGTAATTTAAATAACAATCTAGTTATTTTTCAACTTATGTTTTTAGATGAGTAAACACTGTACACCATACAGTCATAAATTTGGAAATTCCGAAACATTGGACAATGCCTATCGTTGTTTAGCAGATCACTCGCGTATGATATCTGTATGTCTGGCTGATGGTGTTTTTCCCACGAGTAGGTAAGCACTTCAATTCATTTTTAAATATGCTACAGTTAAAACTATATATTCATGTACTATCTGACACAACTGGAAAATTGAAAAGTATATTTGTGCTAAAAATTTATAAAAATAGAGTGGTGAAAGTATTAAAAGAAGTATATAGTGAAAATTTTTTAAAAATCTGATACATTGATATACAAAAATTTACCTTTGCACCGGAGAACTCAATCATAATCCCTATATCAATTCTATTCTCATTTCCAATATTGGCATCAGGGTTCATTTTATCCTGGTTCCATAGTCTGTTTCATTATTAGTTTCATCCTAAATCATGATTTTGGTCTTGGTTTTCATTTTGATGTCCGTCTTGCTTTCGGGCCTGATTTTTATTTCACTCATAATTCCAATCGCGGTTCTGCTACCAACTTGTCCCAGTCTTTTAATCACTAGTTATAACAATTACATAATTTAACACTTTGTGGAAATAACAAATATTTAAAAGAAAGGTTTATATGAAATTTAAATTTTCTAGACCAAACAATTTGTAGATCCTATATATCAATCTTTAAGAGTTGATTTTCTCAAATGAACAGAGAAGCCTTACATAAAATTTCAATAGTGACTTCAGCTGTACATTGATATGTTACTCAATCAATTGGTCAGTTTCTTTCATTACATATTCAGATGTTAAGGATTTTATGATTTGTAATATTTATAAAATGATAATGATTCTGAGTTGTGATTTGTAATCTAAAGGACCTTTTTATGTTTTGGGTTTAAGTTTGAATCTGAAGCAAATAATGAGGAAATCATTTAAATTAAGTGAAGATATTTTTAAGTGCAACAATGGCATGCTGTCAGACCTGTATGACCGTGTTGCCGATTCATTAGGTGCGACATACCCTGAACTTCATGAAAAAAGAAAGGAATCTAAAATTATAATTGATTACGAAGAACAATCATATGCTAAATTAAGGGTAAATTTAAAGAAAAAATGGAAAGACCTCATTAAGCAGTACCCTGAAGTTGAGAATTTTCATGATGTGGAGCTATCGGGATTTGCTGATGGATATAGACATTTTAAACAGGTGAGAGTACCTGAGGTTTTTCAGGTTTGCTGCAAAAATATGATAACTTCTTTTATTAAAAATTGTTAATATTTAGTTTCCAATAATACATATTCAAGTAAATAGTATATACTACATAATATTATAATGGAAATCATTAGAAATGTTTTTAAAATATAGAAGAAATTTAAAATTCTATTATATAAAAGAGAATATCATTTATTAGTATTGTATAGAAGTTCATACTATTCAGTGTGCTCTCTGTTGTCATTTTAACCGTATCATGTAGTGCCATCCATTGCTGAGTAGTTAATATTGATGCAATTAATGAATGGATATTTCAGCCTACTATTACAGCCACGCTAACAATGTAGTGCAGTGTCATATGTATCAAGTAACTAATGTCAATTTTAATGTGTAGATTAAACATGTAATTATGTAAGACTTAAGCTTATGGTTAAGTATTTTGAAAACTTGTGTTACATCAAAAATCATTCACTTTTACCTTGTCTATTTTAACATTTAGGCCATCAAGTAAATTCAATTCTTATGCTATAGACAGGTGGAACAGTAAATTACAAATGCAACACTGAATATATGATAATCATATTCTATGGCACTTTCCAAATTTATTTGAATTTACAAATACTTTATTTATTTAAATTAGTTGAAGCATATAGGTTTAGTGAAAGTATTTGAGTCAATTATATAATTTTTGTGGCTTTATCATAATCATGTAAAAAAATAAATTACCATAATTTAACTTGTACTAAATGTTGGTATTTTTCATTGCAATATTTTTTATTAATGCAGCATCCATTATTTTTTTTTTAGGCAATAACTCAAAACAAATCTACTATGATGCCAGCTGATGTGATCTTCAAATTATATGACACCCACGGCTTTCCAGAACACATTATAGAGAGAATAGCTGAATTAAATAATTTAACAATGGATAAAGGTGGCTTCCAAAATCTTCTAATGCAGCATAAATCTAGACATAAAACGGCTTTCAAAGAGCAAACTGATGTAAATCGAGCATTGCATTTTGATAATGCTATTGACAGATTATCGAAAAATGGAATAAAATCAACCAATGATCAATGTAAATACAATTATATTTTAAAAGATGGATTAGAATTCAAACCGATACTTACGAGATTAGTAGCTATATTAAATGATGAAGGTAAATGGATTGATTGTTTGCGAACCAATAACAAAAGTAATTATTATTTAGTAACTGAACATACAAATTTCTTCTGTGAAGAAGGTGGCCAAATCGCAGACACTGGATGCATCAGTATTAATGATGAGATTTTATTTAATGTTGGTAATGTTTTTAAAATTAAGAATTTCGTTTTTCATAAGGGTGTTTTTGAAACACTCGATAGTGATGTTATGTTAAATGACCTAGTTTCATTGAAAATAGACAGCGAAAGAAGATTAAAAATTATGAGAAATCATACCGGCATACATTTGTTAAATGCCGCTATCAGAAAAGTTTTATCTGACAGTGTTGTCTGTCAAATGGGCTCCAATGTATCAGATAAAGGTATGCTGCTGTATCTTTCTCTGTATGGAAAGAAAATATCACACGAAATTGTCATGGAAACTCAAAATTTAGCGAGGTAATTTGTATGCATTATTCAATAAATTTAGAAAGATGCTTGCCTGCGACATGCAGTAACATGTAGCATGTAACCCACCACTGACCCTCTAATCTGTTCTTCCATGAGAGAACAGATTTGAAGTCTAATAATGGATGTCGAAATAGCATTATATAGAATAGAATTTAGATAGGTCTTTGTTGTTAATATTTTGAATCTTTTAATATTTTCAAATTTTATTGATGGCCATAAAATGATCGGGAACATTAAATAAATGCATATTTATTGTTTTACAGTAAAATAATAACAATGGATTTGCCCATACAGACAACATTAGTCAACGGTATAGAACTATCACAAAAAAGCAAAGTTCTAACAGTACCTGGTGAAATATACCCTGAAACTGGACTTAGATTAGTGGAAGCAGAAACTGATGATTTTGTCTCTAGGTAAAATAGTTTTCAATATGTTTGTATTATTAAGATATTTGTATTATTTTGCTATCATTAATACAAGTGAAATAACACAGTTTTCACATATTTTCTTAGCTTGAAGTGCGCCTTTTTAATAGTAATAATTTTTTTGTATTGTTCTGTTCGAGATCTATTAGTGGACAGACGATGTTCTCATATGCATGTCAAAAGAAATAAGCTAATCAAATAACATTCTTGAAACAAACTGAATTATCCCACAGAGAACTCTGCTGCGGGACGCATTTGCCTTCAACGGGACATGTAAAAGACTTTTGCATAACATTGGTGAAAGGTGCAGGTAGCAATTCTCCTTCTATACAAGCTGTCACTGGAGACGAAGCTGTTCAGGTTATCCATTTTCTGTTAAATCTTCCACATTTTTTTTCATATAGATTGCTATTATCAATGATCCAGCATATGTTGTCAATATTTAAGTGTTTTGAATTAAATTCAGGTACGCGATCTATGGTCTAGAGCTCATAAACTGCAAGAGATAGTTGACATGATAGAGCCTCAAAGATTAAAGGAGGAAGCGATAGATATACAGGAAAAATTAACAAACCTATGTGGATCCAGTGGTAAACCTTACGGTGAACATGCGCATTGTTTAGAACTATTGGATAGATTGAAGAAGCAAGCGACAATAAAAAATGATTTAGCATTACAGTGAGTTACTAGAAAAAAACATTAATTTGTACTTCATTATTAAATATTGTGATAATTTTATGAATTATTGTATTAACCTGTGTATTCAAAAGATAAAAGTCAGTTCAATTGATTGCAATAACTAACCATATTATTGTCCATCATAATTTGATGTCAATGAAATAATATTTCATATTTTATTTGTGTAAGAATATTATTAAATTTGTGTCGCCCAAAATGCAGTGGCAAACTGGCATTGGTTCTTAAATAGGGTCATACTAGCCCAGTCCAGGGTGGGGACTGTTAACAATCAATTCCACCAATGTGGTGACAATGTCCACAACTAACAGCTTAATATGCCCTCAGATCCACAGAGCAAGTGATCCAATTTGGCTTCAAACCTATTTAGTCAATTTATCTTTGATTAGAGCTTCAATATGATACTTTCTGATTTGCTTTTTTTTCGTCTTCAGATTTGATCTGAAAGCAAAGCTTTAAGGACACAAACACCGCTGCATGCTTATGAATGTACATAAACTTTTCAAACTTTCTATTATTGGTTGGTGAATACCATTAATGTAAATCTTGCCGCACACTTTATCAATGTAAAACTGCTTTCTGCAGAACATTAGCAGAGGCAGAGATGACCGAATTGGTTGACGAGGTCGAGAAGAAAGGTCAAAAATTTATTGTGCACTTTTTGAGATGCTCATATTTAATGGACACTGTTTACGTCAGCGCCGCGCTGTCCCCTTGTGATAATACACCCGCACTAGTTATGGGTTGTGCCAATGGAATTATACATGCGGCTTGTCGTATTCCACAGGTTTTTTTTTTCGTTTTTCTAATATGATGTTTCAATATTACTCATGAATTTCTTGTCAGTCCATAGATAAAGACTATAATTACATTATTCTGTATAATTTTATTTGAATTTTTTTATACATATTTATTGTAGGGTCGTGATTATTGCCATATTTTTTATTCCATTAACTGACAGTGGTAACTGAGAGCACATCAACGATTATTCGAATATATATTATTTTCAATTTCAGTCCTATATAAATGAAAATTTCAATGCCGTGAAATGGATATCTTGTATATTGCCCATTTTCAAGTCTGAGTTAGCCCCAAGCAAGCAAGATCAATCGTCTCTGCTCTTCGCTGCCATGATTGGTACAAAGGTAAAGAAAAAATTGAGATTCGACATCATGTTTCTAATAATTTGAACATCATATGTCTAATTACTCCTAAACGGTTAAAGTTAGAAATGGCACTAGACATGTTTATGTTAACATTCCAAAATTAACTGTCCAGTCTTCCAAGCTACCAGTTAAATGTCAAATGCCAGTCCATTCTTGCCATAATAGAATTAATTAATTTATAACCATGAAACATTGTTAATAAGAATATATTTGGTTTGTATTTTGCAAACTCAGGAAAATTAAAGTAATTAGTTTAAGGAAAAATCCATTACATTAAATTGGTTAGTGGTTTTCAACATTTCGAGAGTTTGAACTTTAACCATAAATTAAATAGTAATCTCGTGCATAGATAGAACTCGTTTATAAGTGAACAAAAATTTAATGATTATTTATCTAGAGCATCTGTTTCCGCGCGGTTAATCTCTTTCGCTTTCAAACGAAATTATGTATAAGTCGTAAATCATATTAATTTTTTTTCTTATATTAGATTGAAATTTAAAATTATTTGGTTTTTATAAAAATAAAAAAAGTTGAGTGTCAGTTGTTTCATTTTCTTAATGCATTTTATTAAGTTTACTCACTGAAACGCATTTTATATAGAGATTTGAATTTCACTTTAAACAATTTTTTATACCCTTAAGATAAAAAAAAAAGATTTTATAACAATATACTTATTATATTTTTTTTTTCGCGATTTCTATACTTCTTTATTGCAAACATAGTTTAAAATAACAATAGCACTTTCCATGAAAATTTATAAATACGAACAATATAATGACATTGGATGTCTGATCCAATCTGATTGTTGTATTAGTATATTGTGAAATGTTTATTTGCTAAAATTGCTTTATGTTACAGGTAAGTCTAATAACCTGCGAACAACTCGTCCAAGATGCGATGTTTGCGGCCACTAAGTATGCAGATACGCATATTGTAAATACTGTTCGTGATCCTCAACATAAATATAGAGACAGTTCTAATGAAGACTCTAGTCAAGGTAGAAGGCAAAATTAAAACAATCATATGAAACAAATTTATCTGTGTTTGGTGTATTTTATGTAGATAAGTTTATAGTTTATTAATATTTTAAGGATCTAAATATTTTGTATCCCTGTTACTTTATGTACAACGTCGCATAAGGATAATGGAGGAAATAAAAATGCAATAAACTTGTGATGTTCTACTGTTAACAATGCGAAAATTAAATAAAATATGAATAAGTATAACACAATATTTAATAACATTCAAGGTATATAAGAAATTCAGGGCTTATGGGTTTCTGACCTCTAATTTACTATATCACATGCTTGTTTAAAATATAATAATCAATTCATAATCACTGTAATGGAGATCACACAACAACAAGTAAGAAAGGAAAGGTATGAGGTTATCAAATTTTCACAGTTTTCAAATTGAACTGTATAATTCTCAAAGTTTTTGAGTTATCCACAATGAAATGAACACTTCACTTTTATCAATATGTTACAACTTCATTGCATAGAAAGTTGTCAAAAAAAGAAACAATTTTGTACAAAAGATAAAGTTTTAGGCAAGTCTATACTTCTACACGAACACTTCACTGTATTCTTGGAAAATTCTGTAATACTCATAGTATTAAATATGATGCTGTGATAAAACCTCGTCATTAAGCAGGGCAAGTAGATATTATGTCTTTTAGCAAATGTTGCCAAAAACTGATAAAAAAGTACAGTGCTACATATAATTTACATATATCCAAGTATTATTGTACTCTCCTTGCATAGAAAAGGCTCTAGATTCATAAACCAGACACATCTCCAATTTGATATGATTCTGATAAGAAATGGCAATTTTCTAAAACATTTTTCTAAACAAAATTTCATATTTTACCTGTTGAATGTGAGATCCTTCAAAGAAATCAATATTTAATAGTAGTTGGTTCACCACAGTATATAAATACTGTGGTGAACAACCATAAAAATAATTTTATTATTAGAAAAAAAATTCAGTTTCTAACAACCGTCTCCAATCAATATATATAGTGTATGTATGTATATTATATAATTTTATAAATCAAAGAATTTTAAATATAAAATTAAATAAAATAAAAACTCAATTGAAGAACAATGATAGAACACAAATAAATGAAATGATATGTTCAAGAATAGAACAAAATATATAAATGAAAGTATTGCACAAGCTGCGGGTGTGACACAGTACATGGTATTGCGCATGTGCTGTTACTATCGTGGCATCTTATTATATCATTGTTTATCGAGCATCTTAGTTCATCAGCTTTAATTATTATGGGCATTGCAAGAATATACAGTGCAACTGTAAGAGAAACTCAACAGTTCTAAATGAGTTATGGAATACAGGCGATTATGTATTTTTTTTTCAAATAGGCCACAGTTACCTTCTTTTTCAGATTACCTAAAGCTGAATAGTATTATTATTGGAATATAAAATCAAAGAAAAAAAGTATATAATACTGTTGTACTGATAATCCGGTTTTCGATTTTAGCAACTATATATCTTGACACTGATGTAACAATGCATATCACAAGATACCTAAGGTCCTGTAATTTCTAATTTAAATGTTGTGTGTAATTTATTTTTAATCTCATTTTCTACATGTCATCTGTTCACCTATGGAGTAACCTGCCAACGGCGGTATTCCCAGTGGACTATAAGATGGAGGTCTTTAAGAGTTTTCTGAAAAGCCAGCAACGCACTGATGACTGGTGGTTGCGGTTATCCATGGGCGGCGGTGACCATGTACCGACGGCCCGCATGCTTGTTTGCCCCTTAAAAATCCCATTAAATAAAAAAAAAACTCTGTATACTTTGACGTGATAATGCATGTTTAGCACACAAGCATGCATTATCATGCAAGTGCTAGCTGGTTGTTGGCTTTTGAAGTGTTTGACTGTAAAGTCTTAGAGAGACAAATGATTTATAATCACAGAATACTACGAGTTCTTCATAATAACGTAGTTGAGGCACATTGTTTACAAAACTAAAAAAAAAAACTCATAAAAATAAAATAATAAAACACACCCTTCAATGCTTCTTACCAGTTGTGTTACATGTTTCTTGCATTTTCATTTGATTGACTACCCTTAAGTGACGTTGTAATCTTGCTCTAACAAGTTGCTTCTTAAATATTTTCAAATTTCACTTTTATTTCAATATTAATATATTTCCAATCCCACTAAGCTTTATGTAAAGTTTAATTAAACTTGCATTGTTGAGATTTTCAATATAATTCATTGTTTTCAATGTAAATACTAAAAAAAAATTAATACAATTAAATGTTAAACTATTTTGGTTATTTTGACTGGTTTAAAAATAAGTATTGTTTTACATTGTAATAAAATAATTTTATTTTTGTAAAATGATTTTCATTGCTTGTTTTAAATAAACAACACATGTATTGATAATTGCACCGGTATAAACTACACCTACATTTTACAACGCGCAAATAAACATGGTTGACCATGAGACACACTGTCTGATTAAGCAGGTCTACCTATAGGTCAACTGAAATATTTAACTCAGTTGAGCAAAACGGCTGTCGAGTCCAATGTACTTCTATCTAATACCTTTGAACGAGTAATTCGAACGAGTGTGCAGGGGGTTTCGGGAGCGATAAATCGATCTCGCTGTTTAATTTTTAACATGCTTTTATTAGCTTCACCTGTATGTATGTATGTAAACGACTCCTTTACACTTGATTTTATCCCACTTTACACAAACAGATTTAATTTAAACTTTGTACACATATCAAGAACCGGTGACAATACAATATTTTGATAAGTTTATCTCATTATCCTGATCAGGATCGAATAAAATTTCGTCACGTATAGTCTGCGTGAGAACAATTGGCTTGTTACCGCTACTAAATTCTATTACTGTTTTGTAATAGAATTTAGTAACAGTAATAAGCATTATTGTTAATTAAACTATTGTTATATTGTTAAAAATTTGTAATTTGTAATCAATCCAACTAAAAAGTGAAAAATAAATATAGTTTAAAAAAACTAAACAACACGTTTTTAAAGCACATCAAACTAAAAAGTGAAAAATAATTCTGAATATAAGCCGAAAATAATAATAAACAATGACGAAAAATACTAGTATTATTGTGGAAAAAGCGTGGGGCGCTTTGTGCCACATTTTTCATATAAAGAGCAACCCACGCTTTTTCCACAATAATACTAGTATTTCTCGTCATTGTTTATTATTTTTTTCAGCTCGTATTCAGAATTATTTTTCAATTTTTAGTTTGATGTGCTTTAAAAGCATGTTTTTTAGTTTTTTTTAAACTATATTAAAAAATCTCATTTTATTCCAGTTTTTAGGTAATGAATTAGAATACAAAGGTAAATTTAGCCACTATTGACAAGATTATAATAGCACAGTTGGGAAATCGGGCGGTCCTAAATCTAGAAAATCCCGGTTCGATTCCACACAATTTTTTCAAGGTTTTTAGTTCTTTTTTAATTTTCTTTTTATATGAGAAAATGTCAAGTTTCTTCTTTGTGAGAAGAACTATTATTGGGAGCAACTAACTGCTTTACCGACACAGCAACACTAAAGCTACTTGACAATAGATGGCGTTGTTGGGCAACACTAAGCCAAACTGTGATGATAAAAATATGTTGGTAAGATCGGAAAATACTATTAATTTTCGAACAGTTGCGTTACCAATGATAATGCGTGGATGCAAAAGTGATCTTTTAGGTGGAGCGCCCATCTATGGGACGGTATATGTGGTGTGGCAATGATTAAACAGGTTAATTTGCTATTCTACTCAAAAAAGCTTCTATATGCACGATGGTCCCACTAGGAAACATAGAAGACGGAAGTAACGCGCGACATTTTGCATTGAACTACATGATATAAAAGATTAAAAACTTCGTATGAAATTTAAATTATGCAAATTGCAAAATTCAATTCATATACCAGATCAGATTATTCAGAGATGTTCAAGACATTGCTTGGGAGGGAATTTCGAAAATATTGAAGGGATTGGGGAAGTTGTCACATTATCTTTGGTTCGTCTTTAGCTGCACACGGGATTTGGTATATAGGCATCTCATTCACCCTTTAATGTCATGGTTTAACTAAATAAGGATCCAAACTTTATGCGTGGTTTGCTGCTTCAATCTCTGTCAAGAATCAGGTAGTTGTCATGTCAAACAAGAGTGGCGCGTGTTTCCACTGTTTTAAATCACATGCCTTGTCACTGCCGTACTATTTTTTTCCTTATCAAGGAATTCAAAGTCATTCAAACACGATAGAAAGGAGTTAATTACTGCCATTTCAAAGTTTACAAAATCAGCAAGTCAAAACGGTAGTGGACAAGTCGCTACTTGTAAAATAGATATCCAATGTAGAAGAAACATTCTCAAATAATGAGACAGGCATTGCAGCTTTGGACGATCCACCATCAGTTAGAATTGAAAGTCCAAGAAGGGTCACAACAGGCGTACATTCGTTATTGACGGCCCAGGACTTTTTGTTTGTGAAAATCTATGAGACATCTATGCCTAAAGGGTCATTAAATATTATATAAGCAGAGAATTTTTGTCGTTTTTAACTTACACTCCAAATACAATGATATTAGACCAAACAAATTCAGATGAATGAATAGCGCTCGCGTATTTTTTTTTCTCAACCATAATTAACACCGCATAAAACTGAGTTAGTAATAATTCATTTTGGAAAATTATTTAATATCCTCTCCAATTTATATCATAAACGAGTATGATGGCTATACATTATGTCAAAACCAGAATCTATTAAATTTTTCAGAAAACAAATATCGCTGGCTTGATCGCCATTCAGAACCCTTGCCCCCCCATGTCATAAATGAGCAAAGCCCCTCATTCCCCTTTGGTACTTAACATAATACTTGAACAACCACTAAGAGCGAGCATTCAATAATGGCTGAAAACTAAAAGAAAAATCACACAGGGTAGCACTGTGCAATAAAATTAAAGACAAATGTTTTCAGTCACTTTATTGATTTTTTTCTCATTAAAATGTGTCACATTTAACTCAAAACTTTTTATCACAGTATCATGTACATTTTTAAAAGATCTCTAATGCTACAGTTTAAAAACAGTCTTCATCAGAATATTTAAAATAAAACTAATGATTATCCATGTATTGTAGTTCTGATAGAAGTAGCACTGTGTTTGGTAATGGCCTGGGCTGAGGTGATAAAATTGTCAGGGTCTGCCGATCCATGTCCACGGCCGTCCTGTAAGTTTAAAACTGTTATTACATCGAGGAATTCAACCAAAGACAAAAACTGTTTACAGAATTGACTAAAAGTTTAATATTATTAACGTAACATTAAATTTACAATAGATCACCATTTATGAAAGCTGTAATAGTAAAAGCGTCTCACGACAAATGCTCTTGGCTATTCATAATGCTATTTTGATCCCTACGCTTATGTATGGTAGTGAGTTGGATATAGCAAAAGAAAAATGAAAATAGGATCAATGCAGTGGAGATGCAATCGTTGAGTAGTATGTGTAGTATCTCGGAAAGATAGATGTAGAAACAGTGATGTTAGAGAGAGGTGTGGTTTGAAGGAAGACGTGGTGACTAGAGTAGAGAAAGGTATGTAGCTGTGGTTTGGCCGTCTGGAAAGGATGAATGAAAGTAGACTGACAAAACAAATGTATAGAGCGAATGTGTGTGATGGAAAGGTCGGCAAGGGTCACCCTTGAAAATCCTACGCAGACCGTGTTGGTGGCATATTAAAAAAGGACCAAATTTTAAGCACCCATAACCGATGGACTTGCATGAAAAGATTGATGGATGTCAGTGAGGCATGAGAGATACGCAAAGATGTGGAGATCTATAGTCTTTTCCTATCTTTCTTGGAAATAGGCATGAATTTATATTATTATAATACTCAACTAGAACAAAAATCATTTCACTATAGTTGATTAGTAGTGATTCATTATTTTCAGGTCTAATTAATTAGTATCTGATTTTACACTAAATTGGAATTTAATTCATTTATATTAAATTATTATATATGTTATTATGTTACAATGGAATCTCAACTAGAACCTCGTTAAGTCGAAATCCTCAGTAAGTGGAAAAAAATTGCCATTCCCTTCCGATGAACCTCTAAATACGCGATATCTCGAATTATTTAGACTTTGTAACTCGAACAAAATGTTATTTCCCTACGAAGTATTGATAATACATATTTATACTCTATAACTCGAATTTCAAAAAGGAGACTCCGTAAGTCGTTGGTAAAATATAATAACATCTTACTTGGAATTCCCCAAAATAATAGCAATAAATTCCAAAATGAATGTTCGGGTTTGGGGCTTCTAATCTATTGTTTTTGTCTTGCAATGAATGTATACATTCATGAAACTTTCTAAGTTACACAGCTGTGAACGTTATGTTTGTTCCTTGTCGACACAGTCATATATATCTCGAAATTCTTGTTAAGGGGAAAACTTGTTAATTTATTTTTTTTTTGCATTTCCCTTGACATTCGAGTTATTGCGATTCCACTGTATAAATATTTTGACAATATTGACAAAATATGTTTTTTACAAGGTTTTAAAAAATTACTATTGTATAAAAATAAATCGATCTTGCAACTTTACATGTATAATTTCTATAATTATGTCAACAATTCCGTCAGAATAATCAAAATTATAATGGGCTGGTACATACACGCATACAAAACCGGCAACATTAGAGTGTAGCACGTCATCTTCAGGACCAGCCGCGAAAGACACCGCCAACAAGCGATGCGCTAGAGCTGGAGATGGCCACACCTGCACCAATTTAGTGAGCGCATCCTCCGCGCGCATGCCTAGCGGCATACACGAATCCGGGAGAGAAGGTGCCCCCACCTATAATTTATTTTTGTGTTCTTTGAAATTATTTACTGTATGTGCGATCTTGTTTATGAATGATATAATTAATTGATAATGGAGTATGCGATGAAGTTCGATGGATATTATATAGAGGCAGCATCAGAGATATTTAAGATCTTCCTCTTTATTTAGCCTACTTAGTACGACTGGCATTAGTGCACTGCTAGTGACAGGGGCATATTATATAATAGCCACATGTATATTACAATCCTTGTTCATGTGCCATCCTGTGTAAAAATTACACAAATAAATGCCAAAAATTAATAGCATTACTTTCCATAAGTAAGTGTTTTTTGAATCCAGAATACTATAATGGCTACCCATATTTTAAAGACATTTAGTTATTTATAAAGTTAGTGGACTATTGTTCAGAAAAATAAATAAATTACAGCTTGATGGCATTTCTTGATCAAAAATTCCAAGGTATATTGTGTTCTTTCTTTGAAGAGCAAAGGATCACAATATATCTCTGAACAAGACATCCGAAGGAAATCGTTTATAAGAACCATGGGCCTAGCGGCAGTGGCATACAAGACAAATTTGCTTAAATTTTGTAACAAAGTAACTTATTCATATACAATCTATTGTTTAATAAACATGATTTCAATGTGTTTATCTGTAGTAAATTTACTATAGCATAGCATATAACACAAACCTTGTAAATCTTGAGATCCGTGAATTTTACATCAAAAGAATGCGGATAGTACGGTGTACGTTTTCCGTAGAAGTACTCCCTGATACGCGCGTCGCGGCCTTCTGCGCGTTGAGATACCGTACGCTCTACAACCTGTTGATCATAAAAAAGATATATTTTTTTCTATATCTTTTGTTATGGATTCCATGATGAAAGGACACTCGTGATAACCCACCCCGCCACTTTTAGGTAGATAAACGACTTTCACAAATTTAGGCATATCCCTCTTGAGTTCATTATAGAGCCTCTCGTTGTCCAACACAAGAATAACATCTACCTGCAATAAAAGATACAAATTTATGTATTTACCACTTTTTTTTATTAAGTTACCGCAGATTAAATTTATCTGTATATATATTGTAATAAAAACATATTAAAAAATATTATCTTCATGAAAAGCTTATGATAAGAAAAAACAATATTTCTTAGAAAGGTGAATATTTAATTTGTTGATGATATATAATTGGCTAAATGTGATAACGAAACAAAAACAAAATTGAAACTACTGATTAAAAAAATACTGAATTACAAGCCATTGAAAATTCTTCACAAAATGAGTAGAACATGAGTTTTATATGGTACTGTTAATTATTGAAGTCAAAGCTCACAAGGATTTTCTCTACCCAATTGGTAAATTTTTGTAAACAAAATAAAAAACTGGTAAACAAAAACTTAGTTGCATTTAATGTTTTCTGTTGCATTACAATTGCAATTATCATTGATGATTAGAATACATGCATATATAATTATTCATTTACCTCAAATGCTTGCGCCGCATGTGTTAAAACTTTGTAACCAGGCCCTTTGACCCACCCACAAGTGTTTATAATCACTCCTGACGTTGATGCTGAAAGAAAGAACCGCTATAAGATATACCGGAGTCAAATTACTCTTTTGAGAGTTCTTTTCATTTTTTCACTAAAAACTATATAAATTTTAAGATGATAAAATAATGTTTTGTTTTAAAGGTGAATAGTTACATACTTTTAGTTTTCAACATTCCTTAATGTGAAACATAAAGAGGATGGGAATGATGGCACTTCTACAGTCCCTTGGAGTATTTTGTATTAAAATCGAGACATTTCCGACAGAGATGGTTTTGACAGAAAAACAGACATACAGCAAAATGATCCTCTAAGGCAGGTATGGGCAACCTATGACATGTGGGCCAAACTTTGGTGTGCAAATACATTAGCAGGCCGCGTTCAAAAAATAATGAATTTTAAAGTAATGTTTTAAACTAGTGTCATAATTTTTAGTGATAGATTTTTGGACATGAAATTTTCAAAATATCTTGTGAACGGGATCAAATCTTACAGTGGGTCGGTTTTTGCCCACATATGCTCTAAGGGTTCGCATTGAAGTAAACCTATAAAGCCCTATAAAATGAGTAAATGTTTGGTTAGTTGTCACTTTTTGGTGGAATTAGTTAGTTTACTTAGTGTTTTTTCAACTGTTATTATTATTATTACAGCTTTATTTATCCTTACAACTTAAATTTACATGTTTTAGTAGTATTATATAGAACGTTAACGTTATTGTATGGCCCCTGTTCGGGTAAAAGCCTCCTCCATCTTCTTCCAGTTGTGCCTGTTTTGAGCAGTAGTTGTCCAGTTTTTCCCCGCGATTTTCACAATATCGTCGGCCCATCTTTTCTTTTGCCGTCCCCTATGTCTTTTTCCAGAGGGACCAGGCCAATTAGTTGTTTGTGTAGTCCATCTTTTATCTTGGTACCTAGCAATGTGACCTGCCCACTTCCATTTCAGTGTCATTGTATGTTGTAGGGCGTCCACTAATTTAGTTTTATTTCGTATGTCTGTGTTTCGTTTTTTATCAATTCTTCTTAGTTTCAGGATGCTCCTCTCCATTGCATGTTGGCATGACCGAATTTTATTCTTGATTATGTTGGTGAAAATCCATGTCTGACTTGAGTATGTCAAGGTGGGCAGGATACACGAATCCATTATAATCTTCTTCATCTTCAGACTATAGTCTCCTTTGAGGATCTTTTCAACTGTTACTAACATTTAATTTTAAATTCCAATTTAAAATTTTATGTAAATCAAATAATAATTAAAATAACTAAACGTAGTCTTACCTTTCTTATTTTTTTCACATCTCTCTGCGATTACTTCTGCAAGTCGGGACACAATTGTATTATAGAGTTCTAAATTGTCACTAGGTGATTTGTGTCCAAAATGATAAACAAGGGGTGCTTGCTGACTGAAGCCTTCCTCGATGGAAGCTGGCCTCTCCACTAACAATGCTCCTAAAATATTTGAATTGAAAGAAGAAAAAAGATTACCAAAATTTGTTTAAAGACAGGATTTATTAGCAATTTTTGTTTTGTTCATTGTTAATATAACTTTGAAAATAATTAAAACATTTATTCACAAAACTACAGACAAAAATTTTGTCAATAATTTAATGTTAAAGCTCGAATTACTCATAAATTAGCACAATCTTTTTAAATGGAATAGAATTTAATCTCATAGAGTTAAGGTTCAATTTCGTGTTACAAAATAACTTGGTATAGGTAAATATGGCATACGATATAGTCTGAACAGCAATTTTTGTGCAGATGGTGCAATTTCCATTGTAAATAATGCTGTATGTTGCGAGTTCAAATATTACTAATCTCAAATAACCCTAGAGAAGTTATCATATAACTCTTATTATTTTCATTAAAATTTAAAAGTTTTAATGCTACAGCATATATTCTATGGTATAAGTCATTAATTTGTAAAAATTCATAATTAGACGCTTGCCTGCATCATGTACTAACATGCAGAATGCAATCTTCGAGGGTGAGCAGTGAGTTGCATGCTGCATTTTAGTGTATGTTGTAGGCAAGCCTTAAAACAGCATATAATTTGATTAATATGCTTTGTGAAAATACATATAAAAATTGAAGGCTTTTTCGTAATTGATACAAAAATACAAATGACATATTAAGAAAATTTGAGACATATATCATACAAATAATACATATCTGTAAGATATTTTACAGTAATATGAAATTACAAAATAGATATACCATAAATATAACTATTCAACATAATATAATATGTAAAGAGTAATTAAAACTACACTTTGGAAGGGAAAAAGAGATATTTGTATATCAGAAGAGATTAAAAAAAAAATTGGGTGCGTGTACATAAGTACGCGCTTGAGAAGTTATACTTCTTTGGCATCATTAAAAACGAGCCCAAACTCGATGGGGTTGCGTCGTTTAATTACGGAGTTCCTATGGCCACCTTCCAGCTCCATCATCAGACGCTGATTACCATAGAGTAGCAAAGTACTCGTCAAGATGAATCAAACGAGCCCAAACTCGATGGGGTTGCGTTGTTTAATTACGGAGTTCCTATGGCCACCTTCTAGCTCCATCATCAGACGCTGATTACCATATAGTATCAAAGTACTCGTCAAGACGAATCAAACGAGCCCAAACTGATAGGGTTGCGTCGTTTAATTACGGAGTTCCTATGTCCATCTTCCAGCTCCATCATCTGACGCTGATTACCATATAGTATCAAAGTACTCGTCAAGACGAATCAAACGAGCCCAAACTCGATGGGGTTGCGTCGTTTAATTACGGAGTTCCTATGGCCATCTTCCAGCTCTATCATCAGACGCTGATTACCATATGTATCAAAGTACTCGTCAAGACGAATCAAACGAGCCCAAACTCGATGGGGTTGCGTCGTTTAATTACGGAGTTTCTATGGCCACCTTCCAGCTCCATCATCAGACCCTGGTTACCATATAGTATCAAAATACTCGTCAAGACGAATCAAACGAGCCCAAACTCGATGGGGTTGCGTCGTTTAATTACGAAGTTCCTATGGCCACCTTCTGGCTCCATCATCAGACGCTGATTACCATATAGTATCAAAGTACTCGTCAAGAGGAATCAAACGAGCCCAAACTCGATGGGGTTGCGTCGTTTAATTACGGAGTTCCTATGGCCAGCTCCATCATCAGGCGCTGATTACCATAGAGTATCAAAGTACTCGCCAACACAGTCAATAAAGTTCAGTTTAAATTTTAAAAATTAAGTAAATAATTTTTTATTTTCTTATATTAAATGTACATAAATTCTCTCATTATTTGAAATTCGAGTTAATTTTGAGTCACACAATCTTAAAATTTCACTCTCATCATTTTTTCATAACGCGCCTAAAGAAGTATAACTTCAAAAAAATTTCTTATATACACTCATTTTATTTGAAATTTAATCCGTTCAGAATATAAAAGAAAATAACACTTGTGAAATCTTCAAACTATTTGTGATATCAGAAGTGGTAGAGAATATATATAACAAGGGCTCAGAAAATAATAAGAAGCCTAATATAATTCTACATCTACAATAATAATACTACAAGTGTGATGTCATATGCAGTCAGATTTTTCCAACATCGGCCTTAGCAATAAGGACGAATTGCAGCTAATATAATTATATGGGTTAAATATGTTGCAATCTCTTCGTAACTTTTTAGATATCTTTTGCAATATTGATATTCGATAAGAATCCATAATAATTTTTCAGGATATTCACTTTAATATTGCAATTCAATTTTATAGTTCACTTAATTTTAAAAAATTCTACAATATGATAAGTATAAATAAAAGCAAACGATGCAGAGCATAGAGATTCACATCACTGGTGAACATGAAATTATTCTAACATATTTGATTATCATAAATTTTGTTAAAAAAAAGGTCTCTCAATAAAATATTCATACATTAATTATAGGATGTTCCTTGATAATTTTAAGATAAATAAAAGCTTATAATACAAACCTATCGTGCCAGGTACACTGATATGACCCTGCCCGATGTCCAAGTCCACGAATATAGGCCTTCTTCCCATTCTGACTGCATAATTTAGTAGTATTCTCACTAGAGTTGATTTGCCCACATCTCCAGGACCTACTACCATTGTTACTGGCCCTCGAGCACCCTCTTGTTCTGCTGCCACTCGTTGTTGTTCCAATGCAGCGTGAACGTTTAGGTATATTGTCTAAAACCATAAACTCTAGTAGTTCTACACGAAATTAAAATATCTTACATTTATATTTTATGTTTTAATAAACTTACACTAAAATTGAATTGCCTTCAATCAAATAGTTTATATTGTGCTAGCTATAAATCTAAAATGTAATCAATGTGCTAATAATGAGTTGGTGTGTTATAATTATTAAATGCTTTGAATTAATATTTCATCATAAATGAAGGTTTTGAATGAATTTTTGAACAGGATGATTCAAGAGTTATCATCTTTCCATCTTCAAATGATAGCCACAAAATATTTTCCACTAATGGAGTGAAGGGGTGACCTAAGCGTGTCCTTCAGTGAAACCAATGAGTATCGGTTGTCATATAAGTTGTGCATAACTAAGTGATTTATACAATTTCTTTCAATTATTTATTTGAAAAAAAAAACATAAATCTATTTGCTTTCAAAAAAAGTTAATATTGCTTATTCTGCAAGTTAATTTTCAAGGTAAATACTGTAGAGTACAATGCACGAAATTTTGCTGCTCTGACTTGGCTGCGAATAATATATTGCACAGGCACCCATATTTCTATTCTGCCATCTTCATATTTTATGCCATTTCGACATTGTTGTGATGACCTTCACAGTGGCAAAGTTTTGTGCATTGTACTCTACATTAAATGAACTCAATTATGTATTGAATCTCATTAATCTTTTTTTGGTATTGAGTTTATTTTTTTTCTATTCTTCTGTTTATTATTATTAAATATGGTGATCTTCGTTCTCTTTTAAAAAATTTTAAATTTTTATTCATAAAATAAAAAATTAGCACTTAAAGAATTTTTATGTACTTACTCTACCTCAAAGTCCTTAATGGTGAATATGTTTCAATTCTTTGAGTCTATTACCAAAGTAGGAAATTCATAACAAAATGACACATTTTAAGTTTTATATACTTAAATGTAAATAAAGTAATTTATATTTAATAACATCTTTACAATCGTAATTGTAAAATAATAATAAAATTTGAGATTACTTAAAAACTGTTACTGCAATTAATAAATATTAAAACATTTTTTAGTAATTAATACAAATAAAACATACAATAACTAATTAAGTTGTAAGTTACCTAAGCATTCACCATAATAAATATATTAGGTGTTTGGGTGACACTTGCAGTAAAATTTAGGTCACTGCTAAATTAATTTCTTTAACAAAACACATTGATTTTTACCATTGGCGTTTCCTTTGCTATGTAACTAACTTCAGTACGACCTCTTAGTTCTACTGTGCAACCATGCCATGTAAATACAGCTACTTTTGCACCTGTGTGGAACTCATATGGTTTACCTTTCACAAGTTCTGTGCCAAACAATTCAGCATAACCACTTTTCACCTAAAATAAAATTTCACCATCAATTTGTATTATATGAAAAATATTACAAATACTAAGCGTAAAAGTTAAATACAAATTAACTACATACTGTCTAAAGCTAAAAAAAATCAAACATTATCAATGAGAGTACCTCTAATACAACTTTCTCATTTTTAGATTCGACTTCAAAACGTAATTCCGAATCCGGATCAAGTTTAAATTCTTGCAGTTGTACTTCAGTCATATTTATCTAGTAAAAGGCTTTGTACAACTCTTCAAATTAAATAAGCAAAACTGAATATATGTACAAACAAAAGTATTAGCAAACCCAATTAACTACTACTCTACAAAACCTCAAAGCACAGACTAGAAATGCCACCACAGCATGTTCACTCAAGATTCAAGTGTCATACTTCATACATCAGTGCTTGTTCATACGTTCGTAAATGCAGTGGTTTTTTTTTTAATAAAAATGCAGTAATTTTAAATAAAATGTGTGGTAACTTTATGCGAAAAGTGACAAAGTGTATGAAATAAAATAAATCACTACTAAGTTAGTAATTAAAATAACTCTTTTCAAAATAAAATTACTAAACCATATCAAATAAAGTAACTATTTCATCTGCACTTTCATTACAGATTCATTACAGTTATAAACATTTTTTGTGAGAATTGAAGGTTGACACGTCGTGGCAAATAGGAGTAGACTTCGAAGCTTCTGTTGAAATTTACGCAGGAGTCTATTAAGGCTTCCCTTCACCCTCAGTTGGACGCTATAAACCACACAATATATTCCTAATGTCATTTAACGTAAACGAGTTAAATAAAAACATTTCAGAATTAAAGAATGTTTGTAGGAGTACGGAATAGACGTACTATTAGTTCAAGGAACCTTTTTAAAGCAACACAGGATTAGGGCTTGTAAAATTGAAGGGTATGTACAATTACAAACGGACAGAACGTACGCAAGAAAAAGGGGTATCGCACTGTATTAAAAGCGCACCTTTATACTGTTGCCCGATCAACATTTCACTTTTGATTAATATGGAAGCTACAGGTTGTAGACTCGCTATGACAGGCCATAGTACATTTGTCGTCGTGTCCGTCTAACTCTCGGCCACCAAACAGTTGCTTCGGAGCGGCCTCGAAGCCCTCTTCGCCTTAAGGCATGCCGTCATCCGTTTCCGTAGTTTCAAGTGTAAAAGGTAGGGTCGTCCCGTTAATATAGTGGAAACGAATTTGAACGACTCGAGGGCAAATAAGATTTCGAAATTATCGCGTCCCCTACGTTGACTTACTACCAGATACGATCCGCGTGGGTGTCCAGTGACATATGCCGAGATGATCCCTTAAGGAATCGCCGTAGGGGCATGTCATCGCAACCACCTCACCGTGTGCTGTCCGCCGCGCTCACGACTCACGCCATTTCTTCAAGGGGACTTTTTTAATTGGGTTTAGCCCCCACTACCCGTGTGCACGAGCGCGGGCTATGCGTTATCTTTTTTACCTTCTCCTCGTCGCAAATTATATAAATACATTTATGGATGATAATGAACGTATATCGTTGATGTGGGTTTGTTGTTGGGTCTGTTGTTTATGGCACTCAATTGCGAAATATAATTCCGAAATTTTGTAATTTCAAATTAAGGCAATTAGACTTTATGTCCTTCACGCTGGCCACCAGGCCAGCCGTATCAATGGCTAAGGGGCTGTTAAAAATTCTTGACTAGCACGGTTATAGCGTCCGGAATCCAGAGCTTAATTTGTTTTTCTAAGTATAAATCGAGTGGCACAATTCAATTTAAGCCAAAAATTCAGTGGTGAATTCTAACGATCGTAAGTCACTGTTTTCATTAAAAATGCCATCTGATAGATCGTAAAATGTAAGTCAATGTTTTCTTTCAAAAAACCATCTGTTAGATCGTAAAACGTTAATGTTGTCTTCAAAAGTGCCATCTAACGATCGCAAAACGTAAGTCAGTGTTTTCCTTAAAAGCACCACCTAACAATAGTAAAATGTAAGTGAGTGTTTTCTTCAAAAGCGCCATCTAACGATCGTGTAATGCAAGTCAGTGTTTTTTCCGAAAGCTCCATCTGTTAGATCGTAAAATGTAAGTCAGTGTTGTCTTCAAAAGTACCATCTAACGATCGTAAAACGTAAGTCAGTGTTTTCTTTAAAAGCACCACCTAACGATCGTAAAATGTGAGTGTTTTCTTCAAAAGTGCTATCTGTTAAATCGTAAAATCAAGTCATTGTTTTATTTAAAAGCACCAGCGGTTAGCTGTTATCTTGCCGAATTTTGTTCAGACAGCGAAATAACTTGAAATGTTACTAACTAAAGACCTATTTCAAATATTACTATTTTTTTCTTTTAAGTTGAAAACTAGAATGTTTTCTGACACTTGACAGCTAGCGGTATATGTGTTTTAGTTACCACAAATCAATTGTCTCAGTATTCAATGATTTCGATATTGTTCCAGGAATAAATACTACGCAAGATGACGTAAATGGTGCATAAAATCAATCTTGTTTACAACTTTATTAAAAAATTGTCAGATTATTTTTTTTCCAAGTAGTCGTATACCAACATGCGTACATCTAGTTTCATCAAAGGACTACCAAAATCAGCAGAAGCAATAATTACTCTTTATAATTTTCATTCTTCTTCTTGACTTAGTTTTTAAAGGACTTTCTTAAAATGACAATTCTTTAATCTGTTTACAATCTTCCATCTAGGGATACCAAATTGTTTTTCAACGTCCCTTGCTGTAATTTTATGATTTGTCACTGATTCCACGGCTAGATCTAACATCTTAACAAAGTAGTTTTGTATGACCGAGCTCCTAATTTTCTCCGGTTTGTTGTTTTTGTCCTGGGCTTAGGTTTTGCCATTCTGTAATATAGCAATAAATGTATCATAATATAATATATCCACCTGCAGTATCTGTGTTTTTTTTTACGATACTTGTCCTAAAATATAAACAATCTTTCTGTCTTTTTGCTATTTTTTATTGGTATGTATGACAATAATATATTTTACTACATATAAGCAGATACTTATATAATTAATTGCTTTTATTGTAGAATGTATAGGTTTACAGTAATACTTTATTTTTTATTAACAAAATAAATTAATAATAAAGCCATCAAGTTTACATTTTGAGACAAGTAGACAAAAAGTGTGTGTGTGTGTCAGTTCTGACGCATGATATTTATATTAATTATACAATGAATTCATTAAAATACATAACAAAACCACGAAAACATAAACAATGATAATTTTATATAATAAAGTTGTAAGCAAGATTGATTTTATTCACTATTTACGTCATTTTGCGTTGTATTTTTTCCAGGAACAATAACGACATCATTGAACACTGAGACAATTGGTTTGTGGTAACTAAAATATGATACATATACTGCTAAGGGACGCGCAAGATAAGTTGCGCATGAATATGGAAACTATACACGTGTATAGTCTCCATACACACGTGACTGACCTGAACGTCCCAGTGAACACAATTATGTCATATTGAGGTCAGAATGACGTCAGCTACATCATGATTTACGTAAGATAAAAGTCATATATGAGTCATATATGAATCATAATTTCCCACTTTCTGACGTAAGATTTTTACGTAAGATAAATGACGTTGATATGACCTCCAATTGACATCACTATGACTTAATTGACGTCAGATTGACATAACTCTGATGTCATAGAGAAGTAAAGTTGCTACCAAATGCTTATGAAAATATGACGTCCAGCTGACGTATTTGTTACTTAGCTGACATCAAGGTGACATAAATTTGCCATAAAATAGTGATGTAAAATGTCGTTTGAATGCTTACAGAATTTTGACGTACTGCAGATGTAATTATAATTTATTACCTGACATCTTGATGACATAACTTTGCTGTCATATTGTTGATAAGTGCTTTTAAATAATTAAAATAATGCGACTTTCACCTGACAAAGAATTATTCACATCATTAGGAAATTTACTTGCAACAAGAAGTTTATAAATATGAGTTAAAAATCAAACCTCATTTTGATTCAAAATAAAATTTATTTATTCTTATTTTAGTCACAAATGCGCTTTTGATAATTAGGTTGAAAAAAAATAATATTTATTCTTTGAGTTTAAATAAACATACGAAACTTGAATTAAAGAATAATATTGCAATCTCAGTAATTTTATGACCTCTAGATAAAATTCCAAAACTGAAAATGACAATTACAGATTTTACTGCTATTATTATCAACTTCAAACATGAAAAATTGTATCAAAATTTTTGATAGCACTTAAAATAGTTATAAATAAATTTTATCACTGAAAATGACAATTACAGATTTTGTGCTCTTAGTATCAATATCCACTATTAATTATTAAACATTTATATTGCTTTCAAAATTTTGTAATTGTCCATTTTCACTTTTTTAATACTTATAATACTTTTATAAATAATTAGGTATTAGTCTTTTGTTTACAAATTATACTATATAAATCCAAAAGTAAAAATGACAATTACAGTTTCTAGTGCATTGAATGCACTTTAGTAATAAAACTCTTAATAAAGTTGGCCATTGCTCTTTTTACTTTTGAATTGAGAATAGCACACATATCTCTAATTATTAATTAAGAGATTGTGCAAAGTCCAACTTAAAAATTATAATTATATCTTTTAATGTTTAATTTTTGTTTCAAAATAGTAATAAAAAATCCAAAAGTGAAAATGGCAATTACAGATTCTAGTGCAGTCAATGCACTTAAACATTCACCATTATAACGATGTCTGTAATTGCCCATTCTCACTTTTAGATATTAAGTCAGCACACATTTGACAAATAATAAAATTTAATTCCCAGCTGGTGGGCTATTTCGTTCAGTAGCATCAGCATTAGTTTGCAGATGCCATTTTTTCAACATTTGCTTCGGTTGGCTTCCCGCTCTTTGATTTCCAAGTCTGAACCAATTGGTACCAGCTTTACTAAATTCATTCTTATCAAATGATGGATATTTGTCAAAAACAATTTCTAAAAAAATATTGTGTTAGTAATAGTAAATATTGAAAAGCAATAATTAATGCTTTGTAATTTAAATTTATCAAAAAATCATTCCTTACTTTCACAAATCGCCACTACTTTTAGATTATTTACTTTGTACTTGGTAATTTTTCCTTCCCAAGTATTATCCTTAGCAAAATTGTCAGTAAAAGTAAAGCTAACGCTCTTTCAGTAAAATCTTTCCATTGGATCCTCCAACTTGCTTGACTTTCCGAGTCTAGATGAAAATTTAATAGATGGTAATGTCATTAAAATGAAGTGATAGATAAATGAAAAAGGAGTTAATATATCAACAGAAATATGTCAATTTCCTGTACTTAGTTGAACATCACTTGAAAAAATATTTCAGAAATCTTTTGCTAAATGAACTGATCAAAATATTTTGATCAATTTTGTAAATCGAACTTTTCTAATTATTTTTCTATTAATACAAACAACTTTCTAGTATCTGGTAATTTTAGTACCATGAGATTTTGAAATATTACAAAGTATATTGCACAAAACACTTATTAATGATCACGATATAAATTAATACTAACAGAGTTAGAATTGCAGAAATATCTATTTTGACTATAAAATAAATACTTAAAATTTTGTTGATCAATTCTTTCAATTCCTCGCTTAATCTTTCAATTAAAAGATGTATTTTTTTCTTAAAATTCATACAATTAGATTATTGTCTTGCAGCAGTCAGTACTTTTATTGATTTAAGTAATTTAATAATGTAATAAAAACAATAAATATTTTAAATGAGTTTTTCTCAAATGCTTGACTTCAAATAAATTTAATTTTGTTCAAGTTTAAAAATAAGTGCACATGTGCTGCAAAACAATGTGAAATATAAATAGTGCTGCAAATGTATGAAAATATTCTAAACGTCAAGATTACAATTTTTTACTTCATCAAATAAAATTATCACTTACAAATTCATTTTCAAATGCAGTTGATGTCGCCAACTTTTCTTCAAAAGCAATCACTGCATCTCTGGTATTAAGTTTCAAATATGTATCCACTTCTTCAGAAATAGCAGAATTTACTCTTGAATTACCATTATTAGAAACGCTTCTTTGCTTTAAATCCGTAACATCTACCACTAACTTTCTCAACAAACGAAGACAGCAATCTAATTTTTCTGAAATCATAAAATAATTATACCGTTAACATTTCATATAATAAAACAGTTTCACTAATTTAATTATTATTCATTCACTTTCAATAATATCATAAATATTTAAGCAATCATATTACTTTCAACAGTATTCCAATTGCGATTGTTCTCTGTAATACTGTCATCATTCTGACTTCCTGCAGCTGTTTCCCCTGATGTGTCTTTATTAAAGTTATTATCATTAAGAAGAGCTCTGGCTCGAGCTAAAGTTTCGTTAACAGAATCATCCGAGCTATCAGCTTCACTGAGACCTTCTCTTGACTCCACCGAATCAGAGCCTTGACATTTATTTTTTTTATGTGTGTCGTGTCTTGTTGAATTGCGAGGAAAACTTGGCAGTGCAGGAACTAAAAAATACAACTGAAATTTCGTTTATAACAAATTTTCGTGCAAGTTATTATGTACAACATTTTTAGTTGAAAAATATCTTGCTATTGTAATATTGATTGCCAATAATTTTACAAATGTCATCTCATTTTATCAATTTGTTAAATTAAAAGTAAAAATATCATTTTAAGTAAAAATACTACGTATTGAATAGATTAATTTATACCTTGATCACCTTCAACGAGTCATCATCAGATCTCGAGATGATATTTGGTTTCTTCTTGAGATTCAAAGCACGGCGAACAGGAGAGCTTATTTTTCTACTTCTATATCCTCGCCCAACCATTTCTGCTGTCGATGAGTATTGAGAATCGTCTGCTGCTTTTCTTGCTGATTCTAGGGTCTCTACAATTATTATAAATAATATATAGATATATTTGTTTCAAGCTTATTTCAAATTTGATTAATTAATGATTAATAATCTATAGACATCTTTAAAATAAGCTAATTAAAAGAATATGATTTTAAAAACTAGAGTATTTTTCAAGCAAAGCATTTTCGAGATTATAAGAAATTTTAAGAAATCAATTTAATTTAAATATGTTATTTTTAATATTAATAAATAGATTACAAGGTTTAATAATTAACAGGAAGGTTAGTAGAAATCTGACGTGTTTTGTCAGTGGAAAATAAAAACAAATATGCATGTAAATATCTGATAATTCGAGTATCATTAAAATATTTATAATTACCACAAAATCTTATCACGTTAACTGCGCGAATAGGCCAATCTTTAGAGGGTCAACTCGATTTTTATTTTCTGGGTGAAATTCTTTTCTTTCCGCCCTGGCCACCGACATGAAGTTTTATCTTTGACAGCAAAGCTGTCATACAACAGCCAGTTTGAAGGGATTTCAGAGTATAGTTCAGATTCTATAAATTGAACTACAGCATAATCTTTCACTGTTTTTTACCCCTAAAAAATAAAATGAATTAATATTTTTTAAACATCAAAATTTTAGGTTAGTTTTTTTATTATTGTAATTGTTATTGATAATCGTTATGTATCAGTATAAATATACTTACGTTTTACTCATCTTTCAAGTATTTTCTTTTAAAATTAATTAGTTTTCGATTCCAAATATTTTTCATATAACGGTTTGCAAATAAATAATAAGCCACGAGGTATACCGCCACTTGAATTGTTTATAAACGTGAGACCCACGCCGTGTGGATATATTAAATTTGAATTGGCATATCTTTATTGTAGGTGGAATTTATTTAATTATTAGCAAAATTCTTAAAATTTTATGTCTGTTGGTTAAGATAATTGACACATTGAAAAATAATAAAAGAAAACTTATTAGTATTGCAAGTATAATAAGCAGAAATTTAATATAAGATTTAGGTTATATATATATATATATGTTAATAAAATAAAATAATTTTTTGAGTTCCTTATAATATATATTATAAGGAACTCAAAAATCAACATTTAAAACAGTTACAACAGATCTTGTAAAATCAAAATGTTTATATTTTCATCTGTAAATAGTGATCATTTTGTTACTGTACCATTATTACAATACAATAATTAATTTTGAATTAGTTTGTACCTTTTTATAATAACCCTGATCTTTTAAAGCTAAAAACATGTTCCATGTGTGAATTAAAGATGATTTGCGGTAAAGTAAAATTCAGACATCAAAGTCGAAAACCGTTTATTTTCATACTGTCATGACATTAATATTGTGTCAGTCGTACGTAAGAAAATGACCCAAATCTGATGCTGAAGTATGACGGTATGATTATATCACATTTATGTCAGAGTATGACTTGTAATTTACGTCATTGTATGGTTTATTTCTTACGTAAATAATATATAAATTCATGACTTTGATGTGACATCACAGTATGATAGGAATAGGACGTAATATTTATGTCACAATTTTGACGTCACATAAAAGTCAAATTTTAAGTCAGTTCTATGTCATAATGATGTCATACTCTATGACGTCAAATGAAAGTCATCAATAAAGTCATTATTATGTCATATCTACATAAAAACTTTATGACCTCTATATGACCTATCTGTGACGTCATATGGATGTCATGTGTTCACTGGGGTAACGCCAAGTTCGATTTCACTCCCCATGATTTTACATCCTCCGGGCTTATATATGAAAAATTGATTCTTAAGGAGGAAACTCTAAAAAACGAATTGGAAACTACCATACATTACTTTCATCAAGATACTAGTTACATGAAAATAGGTAGGTACGAAGCAAACGCAAATACCTAGCAAACAAATTAAAGGCAATCAGAAAATGTAATATCTATAAAATTTTGAAATTTAGACGACCTACAGTCGGAAAATTGATGGACAATGTTGTTACTTTAGATTCTATGTCTCATGCCTAACATTGCCCAACGCCATAACTTCACTACACTTAAGTAGATTTCTGTTTTGTAATCATGAAACATTCTCAAAATATGATTACATTTCTTTGAGCCATATCAATTACTAACCTCTTGACTGTTTCTATCCGATCACTATAAAGTTTCTTGGAGAAAAATTGGCACCAACGAATTCAACGTTTTTTTGATAGCAAATGACAAGCAACTGATCAACATTAAGTACCGTTAGAAAGGCTCATGCCGTCAGAAAACAGTCTAGTTTTCTACTTATAAGAGCAAACAGTAATATTTGAGACAATTTTTTAGTTAGTCAGTTTCAAAATAATTTCGCTGTTTGCTCAAAATTCGGCAAGATTAATAAAATGTAGAATTTGACGGTAACAGATCGCGCTTTTAAAGAAAACACTGACTTGCATTTCACGATCTAACAGACGGTGCTTTTAAAGAAAACACTGATTTACATTTGCCGATCGTTAGATGGCGCTTTTGAAGAAAACATTGACTTACATTTTACGATCGTTAGATGGCACTTTTGAAGACAACGCTGACTTACGTTTTACGATCTAACAGATGGCGCTTTTAAAGAAACCATTGACTTGCATTTCACGAATTATCAGATGGAGCTTTTAAAGAAAACACTGACTTACATATCACAACCTAAGAGATGGCGCTTTCGAAGAAATTACTGACTTCCATTTTACAATCGTTAGATGCCGCTTTTGAAGAAAACACTGATTAACAGTTCATGATCTAACAGATGGCGCTTTCGAAGAAATTACTGATTTCCATTTTACAATAGTTAGATGCCGCTTGTGAAGAAAACACTGACTTACATATCACAACCTAACAGACGGAGCTTTCGAAGAAATTACCGACTTCCATTTTACAATCGTTAGATGCCGCTTGTGAAGAAAACACTGACTCACATTATACTATCTAACAGATGGCGCTTTTGAAGAAAACACTGACTTTCATATCACAAATTAACAGATGGTGCTTTCGAAGAAATTACTGTTTTCCATTTTACAATCGTTAGATGCCGCTTGTGAAGAAAACACTGACTCACATTATACTATCTAACAGATGGCGCTTTTGAAGAAAACGCTGACTTACATATCCCGATCTAATGGGTGGCGTTTTCGAAGAAATTACTGACTTCCATTTTACAATTATTAGATGGCGCTTTCGAAGAAATTACTGATTTCCATTTTACAATCGTTAGATGCCGCTTGTGAAGAAAACACTGACTCACATTATACTATCTAACAGATGGCGCTTTTGAAGAAAACGCTGACGTACATATCACAACCTAACAGATGGTGCTTTCGAAGAAATTACTGACTTCCATTTTACAATCGTTAGATGGCACTTTTGAAGAAATTACTGACTTACATTTTAAGATCGTTAGATGGCGCTTTTGAAGAAAACAGTGACTTACATTTCATAATCTAACAGGTGGCGCTTTCGAAGAAATTACTGACTTCCATTTTACAATTATTAGATGGCGCTTTCGAAGAAATTACTGATTTCCATTTTACAATTGTTAGATGGCGCTTTTGAAGAAAACAGTGGCTTACTTTCCACAATTTATCAGATGATAGACATGATTTTCATTCTATCTACGCGGACAGAACTTAATATCTAATAAACTCGTTTAGTTCATAGAACGTAGTTAATTTACAGAAGAAAGAAAACTGCAAATAATCTGTTCCTTAACAGAAAAGAAAATAACATTTGTGAAATTTTCACTTTTGTATGTAAAACACACCCTCGCGCCCGTACGTGTGGGTAGTGTGGGGCTGAAACCCACTAAAAAAGTCCCCCTGAAGGTGAAGTCGGTCGTTCGGCTATGCTATGTAGCCAAACGACTGGTCGGACAACCGGTCGGACAACTATGATAGCTTCGCCGTGCGCGGCTGGACGGCACGTGTGAGTGCCGACGGCGCGTGACATGCCCTATGAACAACTCCTAAAGGTCGTCGTCTCGGCATAGGATGTCACCGGAAACCGTCACGGCTCGGTTCCCGTTCCTCCTGCCCGGCCGGGAGCGGTCAGCAGCGGCCGGGTGGAGTAAGGGATATAGGTCGATGACCTAACTAACGGATAGACCTACTCTAAGTCAGTCATGCGTGTCGTTGACGTCACTGAGGCTGTCAACTGCCGCTGTAAGAGCGTCAGGTGGATCAATTAGTACGTTCCGTGGCCTACGGATAAAGTGGTTGGGAGGCGGCGGTTAATAATCGACCGCCGCGCGAAGGAGCGCATTGGAGTGTGATCCCGCGATATCGAAGAATCGCTTCGATGCGTCCTTCATATATTTAGCAAGGGTGGGGAGTTCCAAATCTCTATGGAGAATGGAATTACGTACGCACTAATGTGCGTCCGTTGCTGCTCTACAGAATTTGTTCTGTATTACTTGTAGCCCATATAGTGCTTTAGGAGCGGCGTGAGCGAATACTGGACACGCGTACGTCATCACCGTCCTAATGCACATTTTGTATAGTGTGCACTTATTGCGCCTAGATAATTTGCTTTTCCTACCGAGCATGGCTCCGAGCCTTGCTGTTTAGAAAAGCGCATTCTTCCTAACACGCTCGATGTGCTCTCGAAAGTGGAGATTTTTATCGAGCGTGACACCTAAGTATTTATATGACCGTTGTCACGGAATTCTCGCGTTCAATATTTTTAGATTGGGAGTGTTGCAGTTAACAACAAGTTTACTCCTATTCTTGCTATACTTGAATTGTATAGCTGCCGACTTATCAGGATTTACCTCGATCCGCCACTTCCGGAACCATTGACCTAGCTCATCAATGGCCCTCGGGAGGTGATGGAAGATGGAGCGCTTAGTCCTACTCCTAAAAAAGAGCGCGGTATCATCGGCAAAGAGCGCGAGCTGGACGCCGGCCGTCGGACGCGGTATGTCGTTGGTGTACGTGGAGTACAGGAGGGGAGAGAGGGCGGAGCATTGCGGATTCCTGCTCTGATTAATCGTCTAGTCGAGTGAGTACGCTCATGCCTAAATGTGAAATGTCTGTTTGAGAGGACATTTTGAATAATGAGTATGAGACGATCTGGCACTTGGATGGAATATAATTTATACACCAGACCTGCGTGCCATACTCTGTCGAAGGCCTTAGCTACGTCAAAGAAGACAGCTACGGTTTTGTTTGGTTTTAAAGCATTCCAAGACATATTCTACTAAGCGGAGGACTTGTTGCGGACACGAATGAGCTGGGCGAAAACCGAACTGTTCGTCAATGATAAGGCCTTTTCCGAAAAGGTGATTACTGAGACGAGTTTTAAGAATTCTCTTGAATAGTTTGGCCAGACCGCTCAGGAGGCTGATCGGTCTGTAACTGGCAGGGAGGTCGCGAGATTTCCCTGGCTTGTGAATGCCGATTACGTCCGCCTCCTTCCAGGCGGAGGGAAAATCGCGAGGGAATCGCGTTTGAGTGGGCAGTCTCTGGTCCAGTGAGGGACCAGACATTTAACGCAACGCGGGTTGGCGTTGCAGTTGGCCGCCGCGTGGCCATAAAGTTGGCACTGGTGACATTGACCGGGGCCGCCTTTTTTGTGTGGGGCCTCCACTCGGATACCCGAGATGCCGCACACTTTATTTAAACTTCGGGACAGATTTTTGGCCTCCTTGGTCCTAGGAAGGACCGCGAGAACCAACCAAAGTGGTGTGCCGTCGCGGCGGCAGAGCCTGTGCACTGAAAGCACAGGGAAGCCTTTGTCGCAGAGATCGGCTTTGGTCTCCTCGACCGGGAAATCGGCTGGAATGCCGCAGATGACTACTTTGATTTTACGCTCCTCTTCGAGGGCATATGTGTGAAATTGGACTTTGAAGTCCACGAGATATTTGTTGAGACTGCGGAAAGTTTCAACGTCGGGGCATGTGATTTTAATGCCGTCGTCGGCGGTGCGGACGGCTTTAGTATAGTTTATCCGCAGACGTGTGCAGTCCGCGGATATTTGGATGAAATTTGCGCCTTTACGCAAGAATACGGGTGGGGGCATTTTACAGAGGCGTGGGTTTACTGCCCGTTTGGTGGTGGGTTTTGTCGGTCGTCACCTGCGAGGAGGTGGTGACCGGCCCTTGGGCCGACGAAAGTGCGGGCAGCGGGGTTTGGGTAGGGGCTGACTCAGCCTGGGCTGTGTCAGTCTCCATCTCGTTGTCATCGGAGAGCTTTTTCTTTTTAAGTGCCTTTTTGATGGCCCTTTTGGTTTTTCCCTCAACGATGGTGAATGAGCCGGACCGGGATCTAGCCGACCTCTCGGTGGCGGAGGTCGCGGAACAGGCGGAGTCGGACTCGCCGTCCAAGCCGACGACGGTACTGTCCGAGCATGTCTCGTCTTCCTCGGACGACGAGGAGCGGGCTTTTCTTTTGTTTTTCCCTTTAGAGGGAGACTGCGATCTGCTCGAGTTTTGGCTCGAAACAGAGGAAGCGGTGTTGCTCGAGGCGCGGCTCGAGACCGGGGTGGCGATGCGAAAGAATTTGTTGAGTTCGCCTTCTGGGCATTCATATCCCTTTTCAGCGAGGGATTTGGCTAATACTTCCTTTATCAAGGCGCGGGTGAGAGGGCCTTTCGAGATCCCTCCTGCCCCCGGAAGGCAGGGGGTGGCGTTATTCATATTCCGTGATTTCGTAAATGTTTTATTGTTATTTTACGGTTAATTTATTTTATTTGGGCGAAATGAATTAAGAAATAGTAATTATTTATCGTATAAGGAAGGACGCACTTGACCGTTCGGCTGACGGCAGCGCACGTGTTTAATGACCGTCTATTGTTCGCCGGCGCAAACAATAGGCGACGCGGCCCGGCCGGCTCGGTTCCCGGGGCTCGGCGGGCAGGTATACGGTAATACAATGGGTGTACTAGTGCGGTGTGTCGTCTTGTATGTCTTTTAAATATTTGTGTTTTTAAAATCGAAATAGGGGGTGTGCGGGTTTAGACCTAGCGGCCCTAGCAGTTCCGATTCCGAGCTAAGTCTGCAATAGACCTAGCAAACGGGGTACAGAGGATGGATGAGGTGAGTAGGAGGGTGGGCGGGCGACACCTGGTATCGACTAGGAGCACCCTCCAAGGCCGGTGGTCCCAGGTCCGTTCGGGTTTGCCGTTCCCTGAAGAAGAAAGGCCAGCACCTGGGGCTCGCTGCAAATCGCGTCGTTGACACCGTTAAGTTTCTCGCGATTTGATTTTAAGGGATTTTATGTAAACTGCGCTTCGCCTGTGAAAGCTTAATTATAAGCTTTCAAAAACTCAGTGAGTTAGAAAACCTGAAATAATATATTGTATTAGTATCTGTGGAGCGTGGCGGCCGGCGGCGCAGCGGACTCTCGAACGGCAGGGCCGGGAGGGTCGCGGGGCGCAGCGGGGCGGCGATCTGCACAAAAAACGTATTGTTAAGTTGGAGCGCTGGGAGCGGTCGCGCGGTGGCGTCCGTTCCGGGCGGGCGATCGAACTGAACTGAGGAGTTAAGTATGTGAATATTTAATGCGGTACCATTAAACGTACAAAATTCACCCTTGCATAAATTAAAGGTTATTTTTAAGCAAACTTTTTATAAAAAACGGCCTTATAAAATTTTCATATAAATTGTATTTATGTTACCCTCAAGTTTTTTGATCATTCTTCTTGATGGATAACTGTTTTCTACGAGAGGTTAATTCTAAAAAGCATGTTGTGATGTATTCCAAATGTTATATTGTAACCTAACAAATAAGGACAGTTTAAATTTTGAATTTGTTTTTAAATATATGTCTCAATAAAATCTATGCTGTACTATCTAAAATACGTGTTATTCACCTTATGATAACCTTATCACTTAATGAATAATACT
The DNA here is from genome assembly GCA_005406025.1 of Eumeta japonica. Classification (NCBI taxonomy): domain Eukaryota; kingdom Metazoa; phylum Arthropoda; class Insecta; order Lepidoptera; family Psychidae; genus Eumeta; species Eumeta japonica. The sequence goes on from BGZK01000161.1 coordinate 442,380, forward strand.
TGTAGTTCAATTTTTCTTCAATTAAATTGAAAAGCCGTCATCCATAATAGTTTAGGTGCGCCGGCCGTCATTCGGCCATCATAAACAATGTGCGGCGCAGAGTGTATTATTGTACATACATACGTGTGTAAAGAAGAGTGAACAATACGTCTGCTGGGCATGAAAAATAAAAATAAAATGATGTTTACGACTAATTACGAGGCTACCCGACGAAACTCGAAGGTCGAGATTTTGTAACAGTGATGTATGACAATAAAATATCTTTGTTTTACTTAATCGTAGCACCGTACAAAAATATTTTTCGATTGCCATATTTTTACATGCAACTAAATTAAATATAACAGCAGCATGCACTGTAAATACTACAACATAAATTTTGTAATGTAGCAGCATACTAAAAAAGGTCCCGATGTCCACTTGACGTTTTAAGTGTGTACTCTGATTTTCGAGGTAAGAACAAACTACATTTGTTTCTTTTTGTTAAATCGATCGTGTAGTGCTAATAAAAAATACATGTGTGGATAACCGTTTTGAAAATTTTAGATTGCCTTTGTGCTATTTTCTTCACTTTAAAGCTCCGTTCAGCTACACTATATGCTATCTTTATTCTGAGATTTATCATTGGATTATTTTTTAATTTTACACACTAAAGGTAGTCAAAATCTCCACACATCTTTTTTTGGATTATTATTATTATTTAGCTTGTACAACATATTTTTGTAGCCTCGGAGGATTCGTGAGATACAATTGGCTTATTTTGTAATCTTCTCAAGGCATTTGATTATGTTTATCATGAAACTCTTATCGAGAAACTACGTCGCTATGGAGTAATTTTATATGGAGAAAGTTTGTAGATCATACTTCTTTGTTATCCAAAGTTAAAAGACAACAGTCCACTACTTATGTTGACTTAAACAATGGTATCTCTAAGGCAGAGAAATGGTTTGCTGCAAATAACATACTTCTTAATAAAATAAAAACAAAATGTATAAAATTCTTACTTTCAAATGTAAGACGAGAATTCGGAACTATTTCAGTATGTAACGAAGAATTGGACTTTCTTAGCACTTTCATGTTCCTGGGAATCACTTTAGATAACAGGCTTCAATGGGGTCTTCATATCAGTAAGTTGGTGAAATGTCTCAGCTCTGCCTTTATTTTGGCTGTTTTCATATCCTGATAAGGTATGGCATTTTGTTCTGGGGACATGCCGTGGATATTTATAAAATTTTCGTGCTGCAGAAGCGGGTTGTCTGCGAGATTTATAAGTTTGGATCTCGTGTATCTCTCAGAAATAAATTCAAGGAAATTGGAATATTAACTCTGGCATCCCAATTCATTTATGAAAATTTATATTAAAAAAAAAATCGAAACATTTTAAAGAAACAGTGATCGACATAAATTCAATATCTGAAATAAAAATAAGCTAAGCTTGCATGTTAGTCGACTGTGCAAAGTCATAAATTCACTTAGAGAGCTCTGTGTGCGCGTGTTCCATAGGGTTACTGTGGATATATAAGATATACCCTTATATAAATTTTAAAATATTACTAAACAATCACTCAATAGAAAAGGGTGTTACACAATTTCTGAATAATTAAAAAACAAATACCCACGGGTATAAGCGGCTTGACTTCTTACTAGACGGTTTCGTTCATTAATCATTTTGTGTTTGTTTTATATATGCATGATAAAATTAAAAAAAAAAAAGCTACTCATAAGTTTCTTGCCCGTTCTTTTTAAAGAAAAATTGCCTTCCGAACGTATGGTAAACTAAAAATTCGCAAAAATTATGACGTATTTCAAGTGTTAATAAATAAGCTTTGAAATAAAGATATTTTTAATTGGAATTTGCATTTGAATTCCGCTTTTAGAAAATAAGATAAGAATGTGTGAGTAAATAGTGCTCCTATAACATATAAACTATTTGTATATACTTTTTATTTTGGACAAATTATTAAATCTACTGTATATCATTTGTTGCCACAATGAATAATTACATTTTTAGATTGTTACTCTTATTGTCTTGCGTATGTAAATTTGTCAATTCTTGTCAAATGTCAATGTCAATAGTATTCTTGACCTAGTCGATTAAGGCAAAGTAATCGGGTATCTGAGTTCTAACTCGATTCTTTCATGTTAAATTGCAAGATAATAAATAATTTGTTGCTATAATTATCAAAAGACAATTTATTGAATATTAAAACGTTATTAACCTAACATCTCATATGAGTAATTGCAAAAAATATCTATTGTACGATTTCTCTCACAAAGTACACGTAAGTGTTTCGATAGTGTATCCTTACCGGTGTATAAAATTTCGTTATTGCTAAATTTGTTTAAAGAAATGGGCTATCTGAAAGTGTGGATGGTAGCTTTCTGCATTATTGTATGTTCAGCTGAACTATTAGGCCCAGACACAAAATCTACAGAAAACAAGGAGAGCGATAAACAAGATGATAGTGATTCTGAAGTTAATGATAATGATCAAATAGACGCAGAATATTTCAAGGATATAAAGAAAGTTGTTAATCTACAAATTCAATTACAAGAATTAAAAGATTATATGTCAGCAGTCAGAGAAGCTAAAAAGGCTACATTGAAGGCTCAAAAAGAACTTTCTGGTATGAAAGGTAAGTTATGATACTGATTTATAATGAGCATTTGTGTTATCATTTCCTTGATCTCTCGGTTAATATTTAAACTCATTATTCAGATGATAGTGAATCAGAAGATACAGCTACAGACTTTCTAGAAGAATTGAAAGGTATGAAGAAAATAATAGAAGAAATCAAACCAGGATGGTTGGAGAATATAATTGAAATGCCGAAAAATAAAATAGAGGTATTTCATTTACTTTGAGACAATATTTAAAATAATCACAATAAATGAAATGTACAGTAAATTATCCTCAGGCACTTCATTTAGAATTGGACTATTTTAATGTTTTGTAGTTGGTTAATAAAATATGAGTATAAAATAATACATGGTGTGAGTACCGGATTAATATGGGCACTACAACCCCTGACAGGGGCTCGAGTGCTTGCATGAGAATAAATGGGGAATATGCTGATTCATTTGATATCTGCAGGGGTATTAGATAGGGATTTGTAGTTTCACCGTGACTATTCAACTTATTCACAGATAGCTGTCTGTATGATTTGAAAGAGTATAAGTGTGGACTACGGTTGAATGAGCTGTCTGTCAAATACCTTCTGTGTGCTGAAGACTATGTAATCTTTATGTTATCAGCATGCAAGCTGCTGGAGATGGTAACTAAAATTAGTTATTATGAATAGTAAGTGTGTGACGATAAGCTTGTTTGACTATTCATAATATGGTCTTGATCCTTATGCTTATGTATGGTACTGAAAGCTGGATATGGCAGAAGAAAAATTAAATTGGGATCACTGCGGTGGAGTTGAGATCTCTGTGTGGAGTGTCTCAGAAGAATAAATGTAGGAACAGTGATGTCAAAAAGCAATGTGATTTGATGGAAGATGTAATGATTAGAGTAAAAAGAGGTATGTTGCGGTGTTTTGGCCATCTAGAAAGGATGAATGAAAGTCGACTGACAAAACAAATCTATAGAGCAAATGTGTGTGATGGAAAGGTCGGCAAGGGTCACCCTTGAAAATCCTATGCAAACCACATTGGTGGCATACTAAAAAAAGGGCCAAATTTTAAGCACCCGTAACCAACGAGCTTGCATGAAAAGATTGATGAATGTCAGTGAAGTAAAAGAGATATGCGTAAATAGTACCATGTAGAAATCTCTAGTCTCTGTCTATCCTGGGAAATAGGCATGACTTTATATTATTATATTATTTATAAAATCAATGATGAAGTATATAAATACATTAATAAATAAGATTACCTCAAAATACATATTGCATGCTCTTATTTAGTTTTTAATATAAGCTTGATATTTTTGAATATTATTGTCGATCTTAAGGTGTAGGAGGCAATGCACGAAATTCTGACACTTTGAATTGCCTGTAAATGAAACGATCGGGTACAACTTTCTCCAATTATTCCTTCTCCCTTTTTTTTTCTATTTTATGTCATTGCAACACTTTCTAACTTCACAGCGGCAGAGTTTTATGCGTTATATTGTAACACTGATTTTATTTACTTTAAAAATTAAAAAATAACTCGTGTAAAAGAATAATTCTTTCCATCACATAGAATAGACATTCATCTATTCAAATATAATTAAATTTGGTTATTATCAATACTTTTCCTTTATCCATATTACCAAGAAATACTTTTATAAATTTAATTTGGAATGCACAGCCTCATTCCCATATGGAATATGATTGGATCGATGCCGGCACTGCAAAGTCCATCTAGTTATTTTCGTTGCTTTACATCCAAATATTTATTTTAAAGTTAATTAAGAAATATTTTTGTATGTGAATATACACAGAAGTAATATAATATTAGTATGTGGAATAATAATATACAAGAATAACAATGAATTGAGTGATAACAAAAAATAAATTCATGTCATGCATTTATTACTTATTGTACAAAATGAAGGCTTTATTTTTGTACATATTCATGAAAAATATAGATAATTAGCCTTCCGACCGCAACTTTACTTATATGGATTCGGTTTGTCACGTACTGTGTTTATTTCAACTCAACCCCTTTTTTCATTCGCCAGCCCACTGCCCTCTTCCAAGCTCTTGTATTTTTTTTAATAAGACGAGCATTTTTTAATAAGAGGAGCGCACTGACTTCAGAAGATTGAGTGTAGGTTTTTTCCTTTTAAACATTGTTGTCCTTTTGTTTTGTGACATCGTCAGCATCCATAAACACTAGCAATTAAGTATTTGCCTTGTAACTTCTCAGAGAAAACTTTTTTTTTCCATACATCTGATTTAAATGAAACAAAATTTATATGACGTTCCAAGCCAAGCTCTATCTACCTGTAAAAACAGCATTAAAATCTGTTCAGTAATTTCAGAGATAAAACAAACAGGATACAAAATTTAAAATAACATTTTCTTTTGTATTAACTTTCTTCTATTGTCTCCTCTTCATTTATCGTATACACCCGCTTCTGCTGTTTCATTAATTATAATGAACCGTGTTTTTCTTATTAAAGAAAAACACAGTTTGGAAAAAATTGTGTTTTATAAAAACTATTGTCATTTTTGTATTTTACTACTTATTTCTCTTTAATACCTTGATTTTATTTAAATCACTTTTTTTTATGTCTTCCATAATCATTTCATCATTTTTCTGTTTGTGTGTCTTATTATTTTTGATTTTTTATTTGATTTATCACATACTGTAGTGTGTGATAAATCAAATAAAAGGGCTTGTTGTGAGGGTTTTAAATGTTAATTTCTTTTTTATTTTTTTAAAAATGAAGAAATGCACTGATTTAGGGATAAATCGGAAATTACTTATTTCCTCTTATCTCTAAAAGTACTAAACTTAAAATTTTGAAAAAAAAGAGATGGTTTTTTACTTATAGATTACAGAAATACTCTTAATAAGTCTATGGTCTCAAAATAACTTTGTAAATCATTCAATATTGTGCAACTAACTTATGTTTGAAGTTGTTTTAGTTACTGCAAATGAGAGTTAGATAAAAAAAAATGTAGATTACGTATTCATCACAGGGAACCCTCTCCATGTCTGCTCAACTTGCATTTATCCAGCTTTTTTTTATTTACCACCTTCATCTTGTACTTGCATAACAGAATATAAATATATACATATATGATATGCTCAAATTAGTCGGATAAAAAAAAATATTGGGTACTTTGTTTTTGACTTGAACAGTCATGGAATATGCGAATGCAAACAGAATGGAAATCGGTACAGATCTGACATTTATTAGTCAAAGGTAAACAAAAGCAGAGATCTGTATTGTGGGTGCCAATGCCGACTTGTATGTATGTAAGGTAAAAAAGGAGCATGCTATATTTGTCAAGCCTATTTAATTTTGCAATATGGAAACTGATTATCATCAGTTTCCTCAATATATTACACAGTACCCTGTGTAATATATTGCGGAGGCACTTGTAGTAATTACCAGCTAATGACTATCATAATAGTAATTAGCTGGGAATTATTGAAAGAAATGACAGCATTATGGCATTTCTTTCACTGTGTTTTTCAATCCATTGAAGTTACATGTATCAATATTTTTATTTTAGGTCATCGAAGAAAATCCACAAGAAATATTGGATACTTTACCACCACTACCTGAAGAAACTGAACCGGCACTTACCCCCGATGAGGAAGAGGGTTAGAAATCAGGATTTGCTATTATATATCTACATATATATATATTTCATTATTCTATATTAATTGAATTTTTATTTTAGCAAAGGTGATGTATGATACAGCAATGACAGAACTGAGTCGTAGACCACCTGATTTGGATGATGCAATATTATTAATAAAAGAAGCGGCCGAAAAGGGTTATGCATCAGCTAGAGTGAAATTGGCGTGGTCCTATTTATTCGGCGAAGGTGTAGAAATGGATTTCGATAAAGCTAAAACTATTCTGAAAGAATTAGCAGAAGTGGGAAATGCAGATGCTCATGCGGTACTGATGTTTGCTAAGTAATATTTTTGGCTGACTATCCCCTTGTCATTTCTTATATTCTTTTTCATATTATTTTTCTCAGTCTCCGAGTTTCTAATGCTTACTATAACAATGAATAGTAGCTGTTGTCTGTCTAATTATACTTATTAGATTGTTTATGGTTAGATCGCCAAGTGCTATAGATATTTTAGTTGGAGTCATGTAATTAGATTTAAGAGTGTAACTCAACATATCTATTGGGGAGCGTTCAAGTATTACGTAACGCAATTTATGAAGATTTCGGACCCCCACCCCGCCTTGTAACGCACCGTAACATTTTTCTGTACCCTCTCTACAAACGTTACGTAACACTCAAGTGACTATTTTACCTGAAATTCGCAAAGTTGTTTTATATATCCTCAAGGCATAGTTTTATTGCCTATGCGGTAATAATCTCTACTTATAAATAAAATTGGAGTGTCTGTTTGTAATATTGAAATAACCGCCTTTTACTACATACATATGAATATATGCAGTACACACCTAAATTTTTATTTTAATTTTTTTTTCTGTCTGTCTGTTTGTCTTTGAAATGGCTGGACGATTTTGACTGGACTTTTATTGGCAGATAGCTGATGTAATGAGGAGTCACTTAAGTCTACTTTTATTTTAGAAAAATATTCAAAATCCTGTAGTCTACGCTGGGAACAGTTCTTTAGTACTAAATAAAATATCACATCCTTTTTAGCTTTTTTACTGATAAACTCTTAAAATAAAACAACATATTCATTTTAACCTTTGGCATTGCAATTATGAACAGATATCTAACTGAAATTAAACTTTTTATTTTTACTCGAAATAAAATTGTATTCTTCAGAAAATTAAAAAATAAACAACTATTAACCTAGTATCTAAAGTAGGTCTATTAATAAAAACAAGCCGATTTAAATTATTGCTCCTCTGTCCACGGGTTTGCTAGCCACTCTGATTCTCTCATCACTGGCATCTGAAGTGCAGAAGAAGTGGCGAAAACTTCGATGTTCCTTTGTCTAGTAAACTGGGTACAAGCTTGCTTGGGGTTTGAAGTATTGGACAAGGTGGTGGCATAAAAGTATCCGCAAACACAGATTTCAATGCACTTCTTGTTGGTGGACAGCAGGATTCATCCGCGCATTTTACAACTTGCAAGAAATATTGCGATTCGCGGACGTGAATGCTATACCACGCCTGATTTGGTTCTGCTGGATCCTGCTTGCTGTCTTCGGGCTGTCTATACTCCGCCGAAACGTCATAATTGTCAATTTTCATGTCTCTCCACACTTCTGCAAGTGTTTCTCCTGCGTGCTGAAAATTGCGTTTTTCCAAATCATCATCCGTAGTCATTCCTTTGTCGTCGAGATGAGAACCAAAATGTTCATGAGGCAGAATGACGCCTGCCAGTCGTTTGCTGAGGGGAGCCATGCGACGCTCAACTCGGTTGTATGCGCTCCGCCCAGGAGCATTAGTCGCTATAAACAGTGCGTCCAGGTTATATTTTTTAAAGTGTTCAATCGCAAAGTTCTTGACTTTGCGATAACGCGGGTTTTCGTCAGGCCCACCATCTACAAAGATGATGATCACTGGCTTCACGGTGTTCGATTCTGTCATCATTAAGGGTTTGAATGACGGTATTGATAAAGGGATTCGAAATCATAAGCATGGGTGTTCGCTGTAGAGGATGTGTGTTTCCCACTCTAATGGATATGTGTGTTGGCCCGCTGTACCCAACAGCTTCTTCCTTACCGAAATTGTTAGGTTCTACCTTGACACCGGCGTATACAGAAGGAATGAGTTTGTGCCGCTCTGCCACAACCCAATCGTGATCTGGTAAAAGTATCCTGTACTCCATGTGCATTAAAAGAGGGCTCTGACTTTTCACTGCCGGTAAACCTATTGGTACACGTGCCTTATCGTCTTGAGAGAGAACGAATACCTGCTGCGGTCCCAGAAGCGAAGCGAGAGATTCCAAAGATCTGATTGTTGCAGTGCAAAATTCCCCGTCTTCGTGCGTTTTGTGCATCTCGTTCTGAGGTCTTGCTAATTTTACGGGTACGGTATGTACGTGCCTTCTTCCCTCTTTAGTGTTAGAACCGCGTGGGAGCAAGTGAAGATATGTGCCGCTTCGAGAAATTTGGAACCCCATTAACATTAGCCTCTCATGCAGGTCGGACAGAGTGAGACAACTCCTAATCATCTCTGTTCGGCGGCGCTCATCAGCAGCGCTGCCATGAATGGCAATATTAATTATAGTCTCTAGGAGAGCAGGTTGCGAATCAACTAGAGAGGGCTGTCCAGGGCCAGTTCGAGGCAGTGCTGCAGCAGGATTGTTTCTATGACGTTCATTTTTCTCCAGTTTTTCTTTGGCTCGAAATTTTTTTGCACGCTTAGCAGAGTCTCTTTTTTTCTTTAAACTTTTCTCGTCTTCTTTCAACTCTTTGCGTAGCTTTTTTATTTCGTTGTGAACATCATCTTTGGCTATACCGGTATCTCTTGCTTCAGTAAGAATATTTATTCTCTGTTGCAATAGGCCAATTTTCTTCATAAGAGTTTCTTGAGCCGGTTTGCTTGGAACATTTCTAGCGATTCCTGAATCAATTAAAGTCGTGTGTGGTTCCGTAGACGGCGTCTCAACAGTTTCCTCATCAGTATTCTGACTTTGCTCATCGTGGGTATCGCTCAGCTTTCGTTTGACGGCAGTACTTTGCAGTGATGAGCACGTAGATGAAGCTACAATATCCGAATCCTATAGACCAAAAGAAATTAAATTAAGAATAGATATTATTGAAACATGCGATAAAAGAACATAATATACAACATATACAAGCAGATGCACCTGTTTTGTTGAATAGCACGCGAAGTCGAAGGAGCATTGGGCCTTGAGGTTGCTGGCGTACTTGATGTTTTCATTGGTAGCTAGAAATACATAATACTTATAATATAATTTAGAACGAAAGAAGTGAGTTCTTAATAAGGGACCCTTTGTTATGGAACGTAACATATTATACTACATAAGTCATAACTCATTATTACATTTTAGCAGTAAACTTACCTGTGTAAAATAATTAAGCATTGTTGCTTTCTTCTTCGTGGTTTTCACTTTCAACTCTCGTATAACATCATTTATATGTTCTATAAACTTTTCTTTATTTTTAGTTTTTCTTTAGCCATTTTCCAAATTTCGTTGGCATTTTTGACACAGCTGCGCTGGCAACTCAGCATGAGAGCCTTTATAAGCCAAGAACAGCTGATGATATAAATCTCCTCTTTTGAGGACATTATAGTACTGTGAACTCACTTTATTATTAATATATATCACCGACTACAGTAATGTGCTTCTGCATAAAACACTTAACGAATACTGACAACGAAAACAGATGTACAATACAATCTAAGGATTCCCGTGATATATAAAGGAAAAGGTTTGCCAACTTTAAATTACGAGGAGCCTAATACAATCGAGGGATTCCCGTAAAACGTAAACGAAAAGGTTGCCAATTTAGGAATTTCAATTCCTATTTTTTATTTAAAATATGAAACATGTTACGTAACGTGTTTTAGGAAAGACCCCCTGCCCTGTAACGCATAGTAACGTTTTACGAGACCCCCCCCCCCCCCGCCCCAAATTGCGTTACGTAATACTTGAACGCTCCCTTGGTTACAAATGTTTTTGTATGAACGGTTAATAATAAATCATTATCTAGAGTGTAACGTTTTAAAATTATACAATTAGTTGGTATGGGATATTTAGTTTATTTTATCAATTTTCATTTGATGTAAATGTATTCAATATATTGCATTTTTTCTGATGTTTTAAGCATACTAGCTGGGCGACCGAGCTTTGCTCGGATTATTTTTTGGATACACTAAGTGTATAAAACACTGTTAACATACCAAGTTGTAAAACTAATGTCACTTCATTTCGCTGATTAAAAAACAGTCCATTATCACCAGTAAAATATCAAGTGTCGTAATATTAAAATTATAAAATATGATTGTCTGAGGCGATTTTAATGTTTCCAAAATATTTTTTTAATGATTTCTGTGCAATTTGTAATATTCGACATATTTTACTACTTACTTAATGCTACTAATGAGATCGTATTGAGATCTAATTGAGATCGTAGTTTTATCTTTTAACACAAGATGGCACTCATTTCCCATTGAATGGACCACAACTGACGACTGACACATTTTCAAATTAATATTCCAAAAATAACCATGAAAATAAAAAAGAACTAATATTGAGTTTATTTTTGATAAAATTAACTTTAAAAAAAGCAACCGGGAAGTGGATCAAATTTAACTTGCAAGATAAAAATGTTTGTCATAATAATAAAAATTAAAAAAGCGTAATAAAAAAAAGAAATTAAAAAAAAATCAAGATGCACCCTAAGCTCGAACTCGGGATCTTCTGCACAGAAAGCATACGTGATAGCCTTTGCTCCACGGCAACTCTGAAGCCCACAGAGAAATATCTGTATATTTAGTAAGTAAGCATTCATATATCAGTTTTTAATTTTTTTCTTGGAAAATCACATTTTCCCGGGAAAAGCACCTATGTTCATAAACTTGAAACACTATACTTTATCCAAATAAAATTTTTCATGAAAATCGTTAGAGCCGTTTCCGAGATAGCTGGTATATATAAACAAACAAATATACAAGAATTGCGCGTTTAAAGGTATTAGATAGATTATAATACTTGAAATCCATGTTTAAGGCTTGAAAAGTGTAAAAAATGCTGTTGATACTTAGGATTGTTGCCTATGCCTAATGGCTTACCATTTATTTTTTATTAGAGAATTATTTAGGAGTAATGTCAACGGTTCAATTTTGAAATAAAATTCTTAATATTTTTGTAATTTCTAAGTATTATTGAATTAGTTCATAAGTTTATAAATTAAAATTACAATCGCATTACATTTTTTTTTTATTAACAAAAAATGTTTTAGGGTCTAGGTTTCATGTATGCCACAGGCTTTGGTTTGCCCGTGTCTCAAGCTAAAGCGCTCGTGCATTATACAATGGGTGCACTGGGAGATAGTACATTTGCTCAGATGGCTCTCGCTTATCGCTATTGGTCTGGTGCCACAGTACCGAGTTCTTGCCCAAAAGCACTTGATTTGTATATGAAGGCGGCAGCTAAAGGTGATATTATTAACTATATATCATTCTCTAGTGACATGTGAAATTTATGTTTATTAAAATTTTAATTTGGTACATTCAAACTAAAAGTTTGATAAATGTGCTTTAAGGATGGTATTTTGATAAGTATACAGATTTCATTTTTGTTACAAGATAATGTTACTTCCTTGCAGTTGTCAATTCTGTAAGTCTGAGCGGTGGCCCGGCCATACAGCGAGTCCGATTACTGGACGAGGCGGAGGGCGCTGGCACGGGAGGCGCCCTCGACACTGATCTTATTGAATACTATCAACTGTTGGCTGAAAAGGGGGATGTGCAAGCACAGGTATTTTTCCATATTTTTAGTATTTCTCATGATATATTTTATATAAATATATTTATTTCAAATCATATTTAAAGTTAAATATCAAATTTATTTCATAACAATACAAATATATCAAAACATTTATATTTTAATTCAATGTATTGAATTTCTCAAATAATTTGCCTATCTCCAAAGATTGAGGTGATATACAAATCGAAAGTAAAGTGACTCATGTTCTTGTGCGGTATAATAATAAGGAATGTATGGGGAATTGTGTTCTAAATTAAAGTGTACTACTATCTATAATATTTACAGTTATTTAGAATGATTAATAGTCCACATGAGTTAATGATAATCATGGTGTTTTATTAATTTTTTTTTAGTTAATACATACAGTTATTTGTTGAAACAGATGGATGTCTTAATCAATGTGAATTATATCATTTTTAGAATTACTCTCTATTTTTGCACTGAAAGCTACTGATGTAACTTTACTGTTTTTATTATATGTACAAAGTTCAATTTATAGTAATACAATTACATATAGTTTTTATTTAAATGCAGTCATTATATCTTTAAAGTCATACCGGTCAGATTTAAAATTGAAAAATGAGTTGTTATAAAAATTAAAGTTAGTGTTTAGTACTGAGGTTGGAATCAACAATAGAATTGACATCAGATTAAAAATAAAAGTACAAGATTAAACTGTACTATGCTTCTGCATGCAGGGTCATGGAAAAATATTAGTATTTGAACAAAATAAAAGTTGGGTTTACATTAACAATCTTAAATTGGAAAATGCGCAGATTTATATAATTATTTATATTATAAATAATATATCATTCTAAAAAAATTTGTACTGTTATTATAGGTGGGCTTGGGGCAATTGCATTTCCAAGGCGGGCGTGGAGTGACACTTGATATCAATAAGGCGCTGCATTATTTTCAACAGGCAGCTAAGGCTGGCAACGCTGTTGCTAATGCATTTTTAGGAAAGGTAACCAAAATCTGCTAAGTGAATGATGGTATTTTATACTAATAGTAACAGTTATTTGTGACAATTTTATATGGTTTGATGAATAGTAAATTTATTGACATGTATGATTATCACATATGTACAGCAATATAAATCTGTTTTGTTTTTAGATATATCTTGAAGGTGGTGATGGTATCAAACCTGATAATGAAACAGCACTACGGTATTTTAGGAAGGCTGCCGAACTTAACAATCCAGTAGGTCAAGCCGGTCTAGGTCTTATGTATTTGCAGGTAATTCAAATATTTGATAAATGCACAAAAAATTTAAACTAGTTTTTTTTTATTTGTAAGGGTTGGAGCTGGGGCAATGTCACAAATAAAATCTATATAGCCCCAAATGTAATATGTCTATGGAAGATGTATTTATATTGTTTAACTATATTATTGACTATCTGAACAATGTTGAAAAATGCATGTGTATAGTCTTCAATATGCAAAAAACCTTGGACGTGGTCTTCCTTCCAATATTTGGAACAAAGCTATGAGACATAAGTGTCTAGGTTATCCCATTGTTCTAGTGTTCTGACTACTTCAAAGAATTACAATAAATTCTCAGAATTAATGACTATCATTTCATTAATATGGCATTCTAGAGGGCAATATAGTTCTACTTTATTTTTAACACATTTTCCACCTATGGCTTTGCAGGTGTAAAATTTATTTACCTTCCCTCATTCACTGGTCCAAGCCCACTTTAAACCCCTCTCTGTATATTCCTTAATAAGTCGAGTGCTTTGTGATCAGGAAGTCGAGTATGGATTTTTAACAATTATTATTTGTCTTGTAATTTCTCAGGCTATATCTTTGAATAAGGAAAAAATTTGACATCAAATTTAAATGAAATAAAGCCTATATTCTGTTCTGAGCCAAGCTCTATCAACCCATGAAAATCTATTCAGTAATTTCAGAAATGTGTAAGAACAGACAGCCAGACAAAAAATTAAAAAAATATTGTTTTCTCATATTACCTTTCTCTCGTTGTCCCATTGCCATTTTTAATACATACTTTCAATATACAGACACATTGGGGTCTACTGTTTTATTTATATATATATAGATGAACTATGCTGTATAAATTTTCCTGGGATTTGTATATTTGGATGACACTATTCTTGTTTCATGGTTAAACTTGGGAAGAAGCAAATGAAAAATGACAAAAAGAGAAATATATCAGACTGTATCGACACGGCTCGATATAAACCTGTTAACCTTAAATATAAATTATGAATTTTCACTTCAACTGATTGTAGTGTCATCGTATATAAATGCAATTAGTGTCTACTTTGGCTCTATTTAGACAATAGTGTATACTGTACCATAAGGGCTTTTTATAGTTTATCATTGTAGCTTTTTTCAATAATTTGTAATTAAAATTTGTATACAGAAACAAATTATTTGAATTTATTATTATTTATTTATTTTCGTAATTACATCAAATTTTGTACTACATAGAATTTATTTCCTTATAAAGAAAAGTTTTACTCTCTACAAAGACACTATTATTGTAAAAAGTATAAGTCGACTGAAGTCTAAGTAAATATTTTTGAAGGTAAAATTTAGCTTGTTTATTGTGTGTAATATTTCAGGGTCGTGTTGTGCCTAAAGATGTAAGCACTGCATTCAAGTACTTCACGCTGGCAGCCAACCAGGGCTGGGTTGAGGGACAATTGCATTTGGGTTTTATGTATTTTGGTAAGGTCATGATTTATAAGTAAAAATATGAAAGAAATATTACTTTTAACTTAGAAATTACTAAATCAAATGTGGCAAAATTTTCTTCTCATAATATTTTCAATTCTCTTGGGTTAGTTTTTAGCTATTACTGTTTGTCTGTCTTAAGAAGTATCTCTCAAAGTAGCTCTTTGTCTGTTTCTTAAAGACAATATGTTCTTTGTAATTTGTAAATATTATATATATAAACATATTTTCTTAACCATAATATCAATTAATTACAGTTTTGCAGTGTGAAAAATATTTACTATAAGTGATAATAATATATAATTAACACTGATGTGATGATTAAAGCAATCACTTTATTAGTGATGGTTCATATTATATTTAAAAAGAAAGAAATTTATCGATTGCTTGATATTATCACTATTTTACTGATAATAATTGTTGATAGTTCTAAATCTGCAGGCGAAAATGAAGGGTTTTTTGTTTAAGCCTTGCAGTGTATGATAAAATTATGGTTTACTTATTCATTGAAGTGACAAAGAACATGGTGTCAGTGAAGTCTTTCCAAAAATAAGCATCATCTGCATCAGTGTGGTGTTTGAAGTATTAAATTCTAATTATGATTAAATCAGTCAATGTAATTGTGAAATATATGAGAGTTTGTTTTTTATTACAGATAACAATTAGATCTCATAAAATTAGAATAAAGAAGATATTCGATGGCCTGCATCCCATATACTTTTGAATAATTTTTTGATATTACTTTTGAATTCGGCAGATGTCGAGAATAGTTTACATTTTGTGGACTTAAAACGAGTACAAACTTACCCATAATTTTTCCATCTCATTATTTTCATATCTAGCAATCAGTCGTTTCTTTCCAGTTTCACTGTGTATATTTTGTAATCAGATTTTTAGGTGAAGATTCTGGGCTTGCTCTCTATTCCAATGCAAGCCCCAATGCTAATCTTGACTCTTCCTTGGACCATGCAATTTTTTTTCCTAGTATTTGTACATGTTTTTTAGAGCACATGTTTTGTTTTTACAGGCGGCATTGGCGTAAGGCGTGATTTTAAACAAGCGAATAAATACTTCTCCCTAGCATCGCAGTCAGGACATGTTTTGGCTTTATATCATCTCGGTCAGATGCACGCACAGGGTCTTGGAGTACTACGATCTTGTACATCTGCAGTAGAGGTAAACTTTAACGTTTTTTACTTGGAAATTTTTTCTCTTTAATATATAAATAAATTGAGCAATCATTTCTTACATAAATATTATTTGTGTTAATTTCACGTTTCCCAATTTTAAATAAATAAAAGTAAATTATAAAAGTCACAGATATTATAAAAGTAAATTAAATTTTATTTAAAATCAAATAGGATTTGATGAAGATTTCATTGCAAAATATTTCAGTTCTTTAAAAATGTGTGCGAGCGCGGCAAGTGGGGCGAAAGGCTGATGCTGGCACACAGCGCTTGGCGGGCGCGCCGGGCGCTCAACGCTTTTGTGCAGTACACCAGCATGGCCGAGGCGGGCTACGAGGTCGCGCAGAGCAATGCCGCCTATCTACTCGACTCTGGTACAATACATAGCAGTTTTAATTTGACGATTGTAAACAATGAAAAATCTGTTTGTGATATTGACAGAATGTCATAAATTGTATTGTGTTTATTTGAGTTGTTTGATTAGTTTACATTGCAACAACCATTTTTTTTTTATTCATAACGTTTTACATAAACGGCTGGACGGCCACAGACGGCCTCCAGCGCCGCCACCTGTCGTCGACGTGGACTCCATATACAAGTCTAGCTAATCATCGTTAGTTTCTCCCTGCGACGCACCCTTTGAGATGTATTTAGGCGGGGAAGTACAGAGCGCATTTAAATTAAGAAGAATAATCGCTGCAATATATTTTTTTTAAGTATAAGCATTTTTTGACATGGGTACGTCTATGTTCTCGTTTGTAATAGGGGTCATTCCGTGAACAGGAGCTTATCTACGACGCCATCTGTTGTTACATATTCAGAAGTTACATGTTACAGAAGTATAAGTCTGTTTCTTTTTTATGCACAAGCACTAAATGCTAGTACTAAAGTGAACAGATTCAATAAGGATAAGTTTGTTTTCTTCGTTTGTAACTATCGCCGTCTGTTGGTGTATGCTAAGAGAATGAAGTCAGTAATTATGAAATCTACTTTACAGACAATTTGCTAATGCATGGACTTGAGTAGACATAATATATGCAATACATTTCATGTGATGATGAATGAAAGTAAACAAAAGTTTTAACAAAAAAAAACCGACTTCAAAAAAAAATCTATTTATCTATTTACTTTTTCTACTCATCAATATGTAGGTAAGATCTATATGTTTACCACACACGAAGATAGATACCTACCCACTTCAAATTTAATTCAACACATACCTATGAATAACCAACAATAATCAAAATATTTTTTTAGAGTTCTTCTAAGTAAAATGAAATAAAAAATAATAGACTACTTAAAAGTTAATCAAATTATTACGATAATATAATGTAGTTACGATTATTGTTATTTTTGGAGTTAGTGTCAGCCAAGGAAACTAGCAATTATTTTTTTATTTTTAGTGCATATTAATTTGTTTTGAAATAGATTTTTTTGTCATTTTTTTGTTAAAATTTTTTGATTGCTTTTTATTTTTTTGTGAATCTGAAGTACACTATCCAATTTGTCTAGGATAGACCTACTAAACGTGTTGCTCTTAGATCGCACCCTTACTGTAAGCCATTAAGAAGTTCCATTGATCATCATATTCGACTACGACAATTATTTAACCATAACGACATTACGATAGGTGACTCAAATATCCAGCCTATAAAAGGTTCGGCCGAGTATTGTCAATTTGCTCCTAACAAATGAAGAGTTCCGTTACTTTGTCACGGATTCCATAATCTTGAACCTAACCAAACTCTCATCAAACTACCCTTAAAATACATCCTTTCCAATAAAAAAAGAATCATCGAAATCGGTTAGCGTGATATTGAGTTATTCGTACATTTGTCGCGCACATA
Source organism: Eumeta japonica (assembly GCA_005406025.1). Classification (NCBI taxonomy): domain Eukaryota; kingdom Metazoa; phylum Arthropoda; class Insecta; order Lepidoptera; family Psychidae; genus Eumeta; species Eumeta japonica. The sequence goes on from BGZK01000161.1 coordinate 460,188, forward strand.
CTTAATGTAAATTTATGATTTACAAGATTTTCTCATGGATGCCATTGTCAGTACTGAAACAAATTGAAATGCAACCATATGGGAAGCACCAGTTTTCAAATAAAAAAAGAATTATCAAAATTGGATCTCGCAGTCAAAAGCTCTGAGGTAACAAACATAAAAAAAATAAGTTGAATTGAAAACCTCCTCCTTCTTAATTGTGAAGTCGGTTAAAATCACAACAGATGTTTCTGTAAGTTACGAAAGTGTGTTTGAATAATATATATATATATATATATATATATTATGCTTCATATATGCAATTATGCTTCAACATTGCATAATTTCTCATTGGTTTTTAGGGTTCTGTAGTCGAAATTGCAAAAACTGAATGCTTATAGTTTTGTCATGTGTGTCCATATTTACAGTCTGAATTTTACTTCAAAACTACTAGATGTATAATGATGAAATTTGTAGTATACATGTCTTATATAAGCCACTATTTAGTTTAGTTGTTAAATAACAAAAATAAATATTTGGCATGGAGGGGGGGCTCCGTAAATTTAATAGGAGTTGAAAAAATTTTTTTCAACATTGTGTGGCACATATTTCGGCAGTTTTAAAATCCAATTTTAGGTTTCCAAGTAATTTTTTTGCTTAAATGAATATAATTTGGAAATAATGGCTCCAAAATAACATGTATGCCAAAAAATATGAAAATATTAGAAAGCTTACGCTTAGTAATTTCAACATGATCGGATATACCGATATTTATTATTGTCGAAAATCTGTGCTTTTCTACAAGTGGATTGTAAGTGCCATGAAGATATGCTCTTTTGCTGGTACATTTTTTCACATCGTACTAGTACATTTTAAGACTGTAGTTAGTGTTTTAATTGTGTTTTTATGCACTAAAAATTTAATACTTAATTATGTATTTAGGGATATCATTAAAAAAATTTATTTTCCCTGCTTTTTTCTCGTTTCTCGTCCATCCTTTACACTTAGTGTGGGGTATTGTTGGATAGGCTTTTAAAAATTTTGCAGAGTTGTAGAGACTATTTTTCTATGCAGCCCTTTGTTTGCAAAATATTCAATTTTCTAAGTGGTAATTTTTAAAGGTGAATGTCCCCCTTCTATATCTTAACAAAACTGAAAAAAAAATTATCATAGTATATATAACGGATTTAAAAGTAAAACCATCGCAACTAAGTCAGCACTGTTAGTTTAGGAGTGATAGTCGATATACAAACTTGTTTATCTAGTTATAGACAACCAAAATGCTTACACCTATTCTGTATGGGAAACAGGAAGAAAAAATGTAGCAACATAGTGATTTCTTTTGTAGTGCATTTCTTTGTAGTAATTGGTTATGGAAGCTACACCGAGAATGACCCGACATGGTCTCGGCCTGTTTTTTGTCTCCGCAAGCTGTGCTTAATAAACTCAGTTTGAAACATTAATTCGTATTGTTCTCCCAAAAACTCAAAATCCTTTTCTACATAGATGTGTCTACATAAAACTTACAGTTGTATCAAGGATGTCAATCGACCAGGGATTTTTCATTATGTTTTTCTTTAGGTTTAAAATTAGAGTATATATCATTCGTTTGTGTTAGATAGATATTATTTGCGACGTACAGCAAGCAAGAAGGAAATTTAAATGGAAAAAAATGCAGGAAAAATAAAGTTAACGAGGTCTTCCTTATAAAAGTATTTCCCGGTAATCGAGTTCAGTTTTTAGAATCGAATTTTGGTTTTTAGACTTTTCCTGTCTATTTAAAAGCTAACGACTGTATGAATGTTAGGTGCATACCTCCTTTGTTTTATTTTAAATAAATATATTGAAGTGCAGGGAAAATAATAAATGTATATAGAGTGTACAATTCATGTAATAACTCAAATATGTTACAAAGACGAAATTGTTGGGACACTTGGTTTAAAATAACAGTGCTGCCTTGTTCCCTTACACCTTATTCCTCAGATGCAGTCTGCAGGTATCGATATAGAAATTCTCATACAGACCAATTTGACAGTGTAAAGAAGAGAAACTATTTAAAGATTGTACCAAGTGGTTAATGCCTACCCTTTTGCAAAATAAGCATGGGCTTGTTTCGTTAATGATTTTTTTATAGTGTTTTTGTCATAATAAATATGCATTATATGCCTCGAACATCTACAGCCAATCCATACATTTGTTGATACGTATATTGAATATGCTTTTTAAAGAGAGAAATTAAAATTTGTGATTGACTTGTCATCTAAATGGTCACTTTACTGATTTGATGAAAATTGTCACTAATGTACTGAGAAATTCATAGGACATTGGAAATTTCATAGGCCATAGAAATTGATAGACAAATCTGATGTGTTTAGCCTAAAATATTTTATTTCGTCCTTGTGGGAAGGTGTGTAAAAAATGCCAAAACACAACCACACAAGGGGTATATGGGACTGATGTCCACTAAAGGTATCCCTCGACAACTTAACATTGTTGCTGTTAGACCTAAAGTTTTGTTCATCATGAAATCACATGGCTTAAATGTAGATAAAATATTCAGCCAATATTATCTATGCAAATTATTGAACTTTTTACATCAAAGAGATTAAATTTTTTTCAGTCAGTATTATTTCTCAACAAATAATAACAATTTTTATTTAATTTTATTTACTCGCGTGATGTGAATATAAAATCTACTTGCTGTCCCGCCCGCTTCCCTGGGTAATTTTTATTATAAATAAAATGGCGAAGGATTTACGGAATTCGAAAAATGAGTAGCCTAGAACCATCTACAAATCATTCCGCATCGAATGGTCCCAGTCCCATGTCTATACGTTTAGTAGTTTTTACGTGATTGGCGAACAAATACAACCTATTTTCATTATATATGTATAGATTTCTGATGACTGACATTTTGTGTGTTGGCAGGTGAAGTGACTTTGTTCAATGAATCGGAACGCTGGTCGCGCGCTCTGCAGCTGTGGGGGCGCGCCGCGTCACAGGGCTATTCGCCGGCGCGCGTCAAGCTCGGCGACTACCACTACTATGGCTTAGGAACGCCCGTCGATTACGAGACCTCGGCGTACCATTACAGGTAGAGAAATCTTGATATTATTGTTAATGATGTGAATTTACTTCACGTCTATCTAATGTCGACTACCCCGCCATTATATGTAACATTTATCAACAAACTATGTACTGTGTATGATAATAAATCTGATATTATAATATTAAAATGTGATAATGTTTTTGTGTATTCCTTGTTATTATTATTACTCAGCTGATTCGTTTTGTTATTTGATAATTATAGTGTTCCTAGGTATTCTATTACTTCGAGGAAAAAGGTTTTTCATATTATTAAGTAGATTTGCAATAAAATCTCTATGCTGTTTGTATCTGATTAGTTTTGACACCAATAAGTAGATGACATTTTTAAAAAAGAAAAATTATAAGTATAAATGCTATTCTGCCATTTTTCTATTGTGTTTTGTCCATCAAAATAAGTGAATCTAATATGTATAAAAATTGGATTCATTTTGAAGTTTTATTAAAAAAAAAAGGAAAAATACGACAATCCGCAAAAAAAATTTGTGACGTGGACTTAATGCAGTGTCAGTAAGAATAGCACAAAACTGTTTTCAGTGTTTTCATATCGAAGATGAACCTTGTTTTGGTCCACCTGTTACTAATAAAATCAATGCCATTTTGGAAAGAGTAGAGCAACCACAAATTAACCACAAAACCATTTAGGCCATTTGAAAAAAGCTAGATATACAAAAAAGCTCGATATTTGGGTCCCACACGAGCTCACTCAAAGAAAATAATTGTGTATGCATTTACAATTCTCTATTGAATTGCAATGAAACCGAACTGTATAGAAAATATTCATCACTGATGATGAAAATTGGATTATCTATGACAATGTGCTAAAAAGATTATGGTAAAAGGCAAGCAAGCTCCACAGACTATAGCGAAATCCGAATTAACTAGTAATAAGTTGAAGTTATGTGTATGGTGGAGTTGGAAGGGTATTATTCATTACGAGCTTTTACCGCCGGGCAAAACCATCTATTCGGATCTCTATTGCCAACGGCCGATGACACTCAAGCAAGAACTAAAGAAAAAATGGCCGAAATTGATCAACAGAAAGGGTGTGGTTTTCCACGATGATAATGCCAGACCACGCACATCTCTAGCTACTCAGCAAATATTAAGAGTTTGCTTGGGAAGTATTAATACATCCACTATGTATAGCCCTGCCCCCTCAGATTTTCATCTGTTTCGTATTTTTAAAATTCTTTACGTAACATCAAGATTTTGCAGTTTTATCATGCAGTTTTTTGATCAGAAGTCCCAAAATTTCTACAACAATGGGATTATGTCACTACTTACAAAATGGCAACAAGTTGTTGAACAAAATGGCATGTAATAATAATTAAATATAAATGAACTATGATGAAATATTATCTTAAATTTGTACATGGAACACGAAATAACTTTTTCCCCAACCTAATATATCATATTAAGTTCATTATTTCAAAATAATTTAGTTTGATTTAAAAGTATTAAATATGAATCACTATTGTCTTAGCAAAATATATGGTAGCATTTAAACATGTTATAAAAAGATAATAAATAACCTATTTCATAAGTATACAAATAAATTAGAAATTTACATACATTTTGATTAAACTACAATTTTTATAATCTAATTATTCTTTTATAGTACCTAATTTGAAATTTAAAGAAATCAGGAAACAAGTAGTTCAAAAAGTTCAGTTTTTTTGCATTATAATTGTCATTTATTTTTTGTTCCTAAGTTTTATTATTTTGCTGAACTTGTATTTGACATATGATTAGACCTATGATAGGATCTTGTAAATTATGTCTGTTAGTCCATTTATAGATAGGATATCATAAGAGAGTGTATTCATATATTATGTTTATTTCTACTAAAAGTGTTTAAAAAGTAAATGGAAATTTGCACCAAATAAATGGACTAACCAATACATTGAAAATATTACTATTTACAAGATTACAGTTTAAAAATTTTATTTTGACACGTTTAAAAAGATGATAAATTATTTATGATTTGTATTACAGCATATTAATTGTTTACTTATAGAATAGCATCTGAACAGCAGTTAAACGCGCAAGCGACTTTCAACTTGGGCTACATGCACGAATTGGGCCTCGGCTTGGCGAAGGACTGGCATTTGGCTAAACGCTGCTACGACCTCGCCATCAGCATGTCGCCTGACGCGCGGTTGCCGGTCGCCCTCGCGCTCGCGAAACTCAATGTGATGATCACTCTATCTAAATTTAGAGATGTGAGTTTTTTTAAAATATATTTTGAAATTTTCTTACATAATTATACTGTATTAGCGGTGTCTTATGGCTTCACTTGTTTTAACATAGTATTAACTCTCACTTCCCTTCCAAAACTCATGTTTGCCTCAAATCAGGACATAGATTTTCATTCGGATAAATAATCAGAATATCTGTCTAAGTCAATGAGTATGTCAAAAATATATCTTTACAATGTTTTAATAATTGGTGATATTGATTGGCATATGTCGATTGAGAGTTGATTAATTTGAATATTATGCACATACAAGTCATGACAAAAAGCATAGAACATGAATCTTATGCATTTCCTACATAAATGAATAGATGAAATTTCATTATGATTTATAAATAAGATACTGCAATAAGAATGAGATGTTTCTGTGTGGTTTCTAAAAATGAGAAAAAAAATTACAAAGAGATTACATAATGTTTACATGCTGCTAATGTCACAACAAAGGGGTGATTAAGGCCGTTTTTAAAACAAAACTAAAATGTAAAATAATTCCTCTTCAGCTCATATATATTGTCCTGAAAATTTGGAAATTGTTTAATTGCCATGAAAATACAAGTGACATTTAAAATGAGAAATTTGGAACATGCGTAATAATCAATATACAAATGGTTTTTCTAAGTCACTAAAAATGATATGAATTGTACAAATTTTTATTAGTTACTCCATACTTTACTATTATCTGTTGTGTGTCCTATGTTTTTGTGTCAAATTTTAGAATTGTCTTGATATATTTATTCAATACATGTATGCATAATAGCATTTGAATAGGTATCAGAAAAGTATTTGCCATTTCAACATTCTTGCTGAGAAATCATAGTACTTTACCTTTGTTTTAGTAGGAAACATCAAAAGAAAACGAACAATAAAATAGTGATCTCATGAGTCGTTTTTATATGCAGTATATATATTACAGAGTCCAATGGCAATGATATTCCTGGGCGGCGAGTCGTTGCTGCTGTCCAACTGGGATCTGTACGTCATGAGCTTCCTGCTCGGCGCGTTGGGGATCGTCATTTACTTTCGGCGACCGAGGCCAGACCTCGACGACTGATCAGTGTGAGATTGCTTTAGGATAAACCTATTTAATGAGAAGATCTAACCAAAATGGCTTTTAACGGTGCGAGTACGTTTGCAAATTTTAATATGATTCAGTATCCGACATGACTTATCAGCTATGTCATCAGTGTCAAGATATATAATATGCCTTTGTACATTATTTTGTATGACAATCTGGTAATTAAATTTCAATATATAGATAGTAAAATATTCATAGTGCTAACATAGTTTTTACTAATCATACCATTTGTGTTAAGTTGATTTACTGTTGTTGTATTTTTTTTTTTTTTTTTCATAAGCTGTGTGTATATATTTTTCAATATTTTGTGAGTATACTCAGTTGCTAATAATTTTTTCTATAGTTGTATTGAAATGTCTTTAATATTAAATAGTCCATGTAAATATGAATAAAATTAATGTATTTTATGCCAAGATAAATATGTTTTTCACATAATTACTCCCTTAAAAAATATATTTTTGTGTATAAGTCTGTAAATACATACATAGCATAAACTTTCATAAATTCTGATGTTTCAATTTGTATAAATAAAAGATGTAAATGATCATTTGTTTAAAATCTTACATCTTTGAAAATTGTTCATTGATTGCTTTGAAATTTGGACATAACATTGCAGAATATGTGCCTGTTTTAATGCACCTACTAGCATTCTTCCTTGACTTAGTCCCCATATTTGTTCTATTGAACAAAACTACTGTACTGATTCTAAAAATTCTATCACTCATAGGAAGCTAAACTAAATCAGAGTAATACATATTATATTTTGTTAGTAGGTGTACTCCGGTTTAGTGCAAGTTAGACCTGAGAACGGGTCGAAATCCGAGTATGGAATTGGGATTATAATCAAGAGCATTATCAAAATCAGCAGTAATCAAAATTGAATAAAGAAGGAAATACATTTTATGTCCATGCGGGCAAATAGCTCGTATTTGAATAAAATTAAATTACTGAATGGATTTTAGGTACATGTTATTATTCATTTAATGTTTTTTCACATATGTATGGGACTCTAGTTATAAATTGATCGAGTATGGAGATTATTAGCATTGATGATACTCATTATAATTTTTCTTTTCTGGAAAACAAAGTTAATGTATATTATGCTGAGTTAATGAACAAAGTTGCATTTGATAGTAGAAAAACAAATTTCTTCATGGTGTGAATAATTTTATATGAAGATATAATAATTAATGAATTGACACTACGTGTAGCAACCGTCCATGTAATTTTTTTTAATTTTTGTGTATATTCTTTGAAACAGCTCTATAGTTGTTTGCAAATTTTCATTTATTATATATTTTGAGGCATTTGTTTATTACATCATAAGTTTATATGTATATGTGCAAAATGTTTTATATTTCTACATTCTATAGAAATATGCTGACCAAAATGTTTCTAAAGCAATGTCTAATGCTCAGTCGCGGGAGTTAGTAGTAAACATTAAACTGTACTATGAAACTGTTATGGTAGTTTCATCTGTAGTCCAGCGATTCAACTGAATTGAATCCCATTGTTTTATTTATAATTTCCATAAAACTTACAAAATAAAAACATAATTGTCAAATATATACTATCACATGCCATTTGTGAAGTTATCAAATTCAAGTTTGTTATCACACATACCTAAAATTGTTGTCATGATGGCGCTGCACTGTGAATCGAATTTTAGTCTTCAAACCCGATATTCCATTAATAAAACAATTCCGTTAATTAAGTATGAGGATTTCAGACAACCACTATCATATTGTACAGATCGATTGGATGAAACTAAACATTGTTAAAACCTCTCATTGATTGAATTTAATTTGCTTTATTTACGAAGAAAATTAAATTAAATCTTTAGCTTTTTTAAGTTACTATTTTTTATCTAACTACAAATTTAAAAATAAATCTCACATAAATCAAAAGGAAATATCTCTTTCACTGACATCATCAAAAAGGTTGAAGACGCTTGTTCTAGATTATATTTTATGATTTACATCCTTTTAACACCTATCTTTATACAGATATATGTATTTAAAATATTAAATAGTGTTTTTTATATTTTTGTTCAAAATTACGCCTCATACGCAGATGACATATGTTTTTCTTTTTAAATATTTGAACAATTACTATAAATAATTATTTTTCCCCAACCATATAATAATTATGAATAGATAAAGAATTCATAGGAATATTGAACAAATAACACAATCACACATTAATTTTAATCAATGAGATAAAAATGCAGCATTCCTATCCTAATCATAAAAAATTATAGTAGTCTTAAAGACTCTGAACTAAGAAAATAAGATTATCATAAACCTTAATATAAAATTCTGCTATTATTTTACGTGCAGAATACTTGACAGCTTTAATAATCAATTCATGAAGCAACATAACATATATACATACATCATTTGAAAACATTATAGAGGTTGTCATTATAAAAAAAGGTCAAGCTGATGTAGTCTGTCAACATTAACAACTTAAATGGTATGAAATTTTACATTGTTTTTGGTAAAAAAATATAAAATTAGTTAAATATATAGTTTTTTCTGTAAATGTTTTTAATTTATTCTTAAAACAGTTCTGTAATAATGTAAATTTAAGAATAGAAACAAAATAAATAATTCTAATTTATATTGGTTTATTTTCTTTTTTATAATTGTTTCCTAAAGAGTGAAAAAAAAAGATGTGTAATCTTTTATTTACAATTTAATTACATTTTTTAATTCAACCTTATTTAAATAAATAGGTTTATATAATAAAAGTGAGTTGTACTTAAATAAAAGTACATTAGTTGACAATATAATTTATCAAATAAAGTTCTTTCTAACTGAAATAAAAACACAGCAGAATTTTATTTAATTCATTTGTAGAAACCAACTAACAATAATCAAACTTTATGCCTGTCAATTGGATTTACTTTGTTTTCAAATCATTAACCACTACCAAAGTTAAACTTAGCTTAACTAAAATAAATAAAATCCTTTACTAAGCTCTTAATAATTCATAAATCATCTCCATTTCTTTCTAACTGTTCTATTTTTCTGCTTAAATCATCAGCAGTATATAAAAAGTCCATGTCATTTTCTCTTTTTATGTTGTCTTCCAAATCATGGCGATTCTGTTGAAAATGGAATAAAATAATGTATAAATATAGTTTCACATTTATTCAGATTTTTATTAAACAAGTTAATATTAAATATACTGGAAGATCTATGCCATAACTGTATAAATACATGTAAATATGTATACATGTTTATTAAAAGGCAATAATAAAACAAATAATAATACATTCAGAATTATGAACAAATCAAATAAAATATTATTGGTCAAAAATTTAATTGAATTCATAGTCAGCAAATTCATCTAAACGTCTGCCTTCGTTGTCTCTTCTACTTAAATGACGCTTTTAACATCAAAACTAGAAAAAGTTAGCTAAACTTTTGTGACGTATGTATAATAGTGCAATATAGAGGCTCCAGTGCCTGCGTCAGAATAAATGGGACATACACTCACTGGTTTGATATCTGCAGGGTTGTCAGACAGGGATATGTCGCTTCAATGCGACTGTTCAACCTATTCATGAACAGTTGTTTGCATGATTCGAAAGAGTATGAGTGTGGATCAAAGACAGATGAGACGTCTGTCAAATGCTTTCGTGCACGCCGACGATCTTTAAGCCGTCGACATGCGTGTTGCAGGCAATGGTAATTAAAATAAATGATTCCGTTATGAAAAGAGGTACAAAAAAGAAGTGAAGCATGTTTCAATGCAAGAGAGTCAAACGCATGAAAGACTTTGTATACTTGGGTAGTCTGTATACAAACTACCTAACTGTGATAGTAAACATGATGGAAATATCGAAAGGAGAGTGAATGCTGGAGATAGTGAATGGGGCCTTGCTTGCTATTATGAATAGTGTCTCACGACAAGCGCGTTTGGCTATTCATAATAGGGTACTGATTCCTACTCTTATTTATGGTAGTGAAAATTGGGTATGGCAGAAAAAAAATGAAATTAGAATCAATGGAGTGGAGATGCGATATCTGCGTAATATGTGTAGTGTTTTTAAAATATAGATGCAGGAACACCGATGTCAGAGAGCAGGGTGGTTTGAAAAAGACAGTGACTAGAGTAGAAAAAGGTATGTTGCGGTGGTTTGGCCGTCTGGAAAGGATGAATGAAAGTAGACTGACAAAACAAATCTATAGAGCAGAGTGTGATGGAAAGGTCGGCAAGGGTCGCTCGAAAAAAATCCTATGCAAACTATATTGGTGGCATACCTAATAGAAAAAGGGCCAACTTTTAAACACCCAAAACCGACAGTTTTCATGTAAAGATTGATGGATGTCAATAAAGCATGTAACATGTACCATAAATGTACCATGTGGAATTGTATAGTCTCTGCCTACAGTTCTGAGAAATAGGTGTGAGTTTATATTATTTATTATTACATAATAATATATTGTAATTTGCAGATACATTAAAATATGTTTATAAAGAAATAGTCAGTCAGCAATACAAAAAAACTTTTTTTTTTCGGTTTTACCTCTAGACATTAATTACAAATTTTAATGATGATGAGATTTATAGGTATCAAATGATTATGAAATTTTGGGATGACTATGAAATATGTTGATAAAATGGGGGAAGTTTGTTTACTGTTTCTAAAAAATTGTAAAGTAGCGTCATCGTTCAATAAAGAAATCAAAGAAATATATTTTTTTACCACCATTCCTATTTTTCAAACATTTACATAATAAAACTTTTTTAAGGGTTATTTTTATACAGTACAATATAATAACAGCGCACCTCGTAAGAGACAAGAATATTATTTTATAATAATTTGTAAAACTTTTAAAACAATAATTGAAATTCACTAATCCATATTTAAAAATAAACGATCAACACTCATTTATTTTGGAACAAATTTGGATGCTTTGATGGAGCTGCTGTCACAATTACAAGGATATGGCCGAGTTGAGTTGCTGCTTTAGCTATCTATTTAGCCTGCTGTAGTGTAGTTTTGTTAATGTCTCCTTAAAGCTGAAAATGTCTCTTGCAATCAAATGGCAATTATTATTTGGCAAAAGTTGCAAAAATTCGAAAATTATAAAGGTGACACAAAAGTTACCCTTATAATTTCTTAGCTCATCTAAAAAAAAAAAAACATTTCTGAAAAATAAGAACCGCCATTCAATATCGTATTCATAAACAATACAGACCCAAAACTGTGAATATTCCGGCGAGATGGACTGCAAATAAGCGATTCTGTCCTCCATATTTTTTAATCTCTGGTAAATATCCGGCTCTACGGGCGCGATATTAAGGAACTTTTCTATGTTCATCACACGCTCGGCGATCGCCAGCGGCAAACCGGTGCTGGCCCGAGACTCGCTTTTCACCATTGGATGTGATGTTTGGGGGCCCCACTCGTTGATAACTTTACGTACTGCAAATTAAAGAAATGATCATATGCAACCACCGTAGTACCGGGTAGGTACGAGACATCTTATCCGACAGATTTATTACATTTTTCATATGGAAAATATATTAAAATCGTTTCGACATTCGCCATATCGAACACCAAGGTGTTTTAAATTTGAAACGAAAAAAAAAAGATGGAAACAGGGCAAGTATCCCTAGCGCATTTGTAATTGAAGATTTTTTCATAACATAAACACACTTATCTGAATTTCAATGTGGATTTATTTGAAAAATTCATAGGCCAACACGAAATTCTAATATTTACCTTTAAGGTGTCCTTTGGAGTCTTTCCGTCTCACGAACGACGTCCTGACCCTCGCGCAAGTTTCGCTTTCATCGACCTGCTGCATGTTTTTGCTGGGGATGAAATCGTGTATGTTATTGACGTTCACTTGCTCTCTCTTCCTCTCTATGAAGTTATTTATTCTCTGCTGCAGTTGCTCACGCGACACATTGATCTGAACTAAATTTTTTTCCAGAGTTAGCTCTGGATACTCCGGTTCAGTCTTACCTGATGAAAAGATGTTTCGTTCGGATAAGAATTTCTTGAAACCTGATTGACAATCACCAATATAATACCAAATATATAATTTAGTTAATTAGCACTGTGGATGTTTTTGGTTATGTAATAAGTGTAATGACTAAATGAGTTTTTTTTTTAAACTTCTCTTTTAAACTATGATATCCATCTGTTTATATACATATAAAACTCATAGACTACATAGAAAGTTACAGTTATTTTATAAAGAAAAATGAGTATATTCAAAATATAGAATAAGGTCATTATTTTTATTACTCTCAATAGTAACCGAAAGATATTTCTATTGATACATGATTTACATTTACTAACACACGATTTACCGAAAATAAAATTATGATAATTTCTCAAGTATGTATTTTACGATGTTTTATGGGAATAGTATAAGAGCGGCGGTGGCACAGTGGTTAAGGGCGTTGCCTTCAAATTAGGGGGTATACTTGGCTCGATCCAGACCACGGGCGATTTTGTCAATCGCGTCAATGGGCTCTTAAGTCAAATCAAAGCACTCGCTGTGCCTCGGAGAGCACAAGTCGGTGCCGGACGTTGTCAACGTGCTCGTGCCAAAAATCGTTAGCAGTCCCCGACTCGCGTGGAGGGCTTAAGGTCTAAACCCTCGATATGAAATAGAAAGATTCTGAGAGGGTATGGCTTGGCAGTGGGACCATCAAAACCTGATACAAGATATGGGTGTATGTATACTTCACATGGACATTCTACCACATCCAAATCGAAATTATCAATATAATTCTTTTGCATTTTACTAGCTTTAATGTAGAAATATATGTCATTACAATAAGGTGTTCATAGTACACAATGTGAAAGCAAAATATTAATACACTACATATAATATACTGATTGAGTAAAATAATGATAAATATTTAGGGTTGTGCATTAATGTAAAGTTACATTTACACACTGAAATTATTCCCAGTGATATGGAATGACCATGGGAAGTAGCTGGTAAGTTATTTTGAAAAAGTGTAGTAAGCAATTGCATAAAAATATTTATATTTTAAAATGCTTCAAATTGGTTTATATGTATTAAAACAAATAATTAAAACCACAGCATGAAAATAAAACAGTTTTATTAAGGCTGCTCACTTCATGAGTGCAATTCATAACAACAAGATGCATTTGTAAAGATATCAAATAGCACCTCTATAAAACAAATAAATCAATAAGTTCATAAAACAACAAATATGTATTTGTGGCAAGTTCAAGTTTAAAATCTCGTATTTTGTTCAAACTATAACTACTAAACTAAAAATACAATTATATTTTAAATCATAATACAACCCTAAAACTTCAATAAAATATTGCTCAAGAGATGAGATAAAAAGACTAAATTAGACATTGTTATTAAATTATTTCATAAATAAACACAAATACAGAAAAAAATAGATCTCAATAACATATCATGTAACAATAATATAGCAAATTTATCAAAATTTCAAGTACAAATACATCTATAATTCCACTATTTTACTTTGCAAGGCTAAAAAAAAAAAATATTTCAATAAATAAAATAAATTTATATATAAAACATTATATTGTAAATAGCAGAATCTACTATTTTACCTATACAAAAGAAATTCCAACTATCTGTACTTAATAGTTTAATACAACCAAACACAGTAGGAAACCCAGAAATATTTATTGCTTGAACCATAAAAGTTTTCTTGAATAAATTCATATTTGAAATGTTTTAAAGATCTTCGTCATTTTGAATTGTCCTTTAGCTAGGTATATTGTATTCGTATTTTGTTTACTTCGCGGGCGATAACGTCAGACGACTGTGACATAATAAAATACCTAATCATTCTTATCTGCATTCACACATTGATAAAATATCATTGTTAATGGCAACAACAGATTTTGCTTGCTTCACGCCTTGGACAGCGGTTGCTTTTGGATTGTCATTGCTTCCAAGTACAACTGTTAACAGAAGTTTCTAGTGCTTACTATACCAGCACAGATCTCTCAAAGTCTCTCGACCTCATGGACCCCATTTATCACTTTACTGGTGGTGAATGGAAACCATGAGCAATTTTAAATCATAAAATGAAACAATCACTGGAATGAGTGGCATAATTTGACTTACGTTATAAACTCACTGGTCAATTCGCTCATGGTCAGGATTAAATAATTTGACACGAAGTTAACCATTAAGCCATTACTGCCTTATTTTAATGTGTGAATTCATATTCATTTTGTTGAAATTCACATCAAGAACGTAAACTTTAAGAATGTACAATATATGATAATAGTATCTAACCCTAATATGAATAAATAAATATCGCTATAATGTAATGATAGTAGATAGCAGAGCCGAGATAGTGATTTATAAATAGTGTCTAAAGCAGTAAATATTTCAAGGTTTACATTTCATGCTTTAAGCATGTCCATTAATTTTTTTGTAATTACTTGACCACGCACATTCTGGATTCTCCTTCCAAGCTGGCGGATCGGATTCGTATATTTCTTTTTTCCATATGGGCACTGTACTCTTGAGTCTATCTATACAAAACGCAACAGCTTCCAGTGAGTCAGTTCGGTGAGGGCTGCTGATGGCTATGACTACACTCGCCTCCCGTACCGGGACCACGCCGAGCCTGAAATACAATTTTCCGATTAATAATTCAAAAGCATTCAGTGCTGGTGGATTTTTTATTACAGTACTAGTTCTTTTATGCTGCTCTGGCCGCTTAGACAAAAACACCGATCCCATTACTGATCCTGATCTTATTCCTGACTTCAACAATGCTCCCTTTTCATTTCGGTCCCTCTTTCAAGCTCTCTCATTCCCCTTTTGAGATTTAGTCTGTCGTTCTATCCTTCGCACCGCAAAGCAAGCAAACAAACATTCTATTTTTAGTTATGTACATATACATTAATGATACTACATACATGGTGTATTATGTAGTATACGTACGAAGTTATGCAGTTCTTTGACTTTTTTTTTAAACATTTTCTGAATATTTTTTTTAATGTATAAACTTTTGAAAATCTTAAATTTTATTTCAGACCGGGCAGTTGAAATAAGTTCAACCATACATCACTCTAAATTACAGTTTAAACTGAAGATGACAGTTTGTAATGGCGAAATAAATATTTTTCAAATGATGAAATAATTTTCAGATTTCTCATTTTACTTGTGCTGAGACCTTGATTTGGAAATTTCATGATCTTAAGTTTATGGGATGTACCCTATAGATTTTGATTTACTTGGAAGTGTCAAAACATAAAGCATAAAAGTCCACATTTTTTGATTAGGTTGATTTAGAAGTTTGATTGTTTTTATTACTTCAAGGGACCACAGATCTAAACATTTGATATTGATTTCATCATGACACCTCTACATGTTCCTTAGAAAAAGGGCCTTGACAGACAGTTATAGAAATGATCCTATAAGGGTTCCTTTGTTCCTTTTGAGGTATGGAACCCTAAAAAGTATAATATGCTCCAATTAAGAAGAAATGAAAACATACAGTGCTATCTATATTACGTATTGCTTGCTATCTTTTATGTGGTTTATATTTTTCAGAGATAAAAGTCCTATAATTATATTGTGTTGTTAATTCAGATAATTGTATTTATACCTATCATGCAACAGATAATTATCAAGCAAACACATTCAGTTTTTATGGTTAAAATCTTTGTAAAATACAATGGAAATTTATTTTATACAGGATAAAAGAAGTATTATATGTTTTAATAAGATCTTTCTTAAAATATTTCTTTATTGTTTTTATTTCATTTATTCATCACAACCTCCTCAGTGGTTTAGTATTCAATGGCAACAGACACGCATCTTCATATGTCTACTTTCACATTTATAATGTTAATGTAATGTAAATAATGCATTACGAGTGCAACATTAAACAATAATTACATTAAATATGGATAAAACTGTGTGATGTAAAATCAATATAATAAATATCTAAATTGAAAGCAGACCAGGAGCAGAATCGAGA
The DNA here is from genome assembly GCA_005406025.1 of Eumeta japonica. NCBI lineage: Eukaryota > Metazoa > Arthropoda > Insecta > Lepidoptera > Psychidae > Eumeta > Eumeta japonica. The sequence goes on from BGZK01000161.1 coordinate 476,594, forward strand.
TGACTGGGATTGAAATTGAAGATAGGATCAACGACAATATTAGAAATTTAAGAGAGATTGCTTGATTGAAAAAACGACGGAATTTATTACGCGTTTAGGAGAAGCCACACACTATGGCTAGTGGACATCTAAAACAAATAATTTGATATAAATTATATTTTCAATTTTTGTCTGTAGGTGTGTAATGAATGTTTAAAAAAAGATAGCGACTAGCTGGTGCATGGAGGTCGTCAATCAAATGGTTTAGACACGCGCAATTCCGGACGTCGGTAATTTCGTTATACAGTGAAGTGATGTAACCAATGTGGTCACGCAATCGCATGATTGCTAGAATACGGCAAGGTTCAATATGAAATTTATTGCATTAAAATTGTGTGCTTATGCATTTTTTTTGTAAGGACATATATATTTTAAAGATTTTGTTTTCATCTAATTATCTAGACCATATATAGGTTTCATTTAAATACCGGACTGGAATACCAGTGAAGATTAGGTCGTTTTGTCTAGCTTTCCAGTTTTAGTAAGATCTTTTCCTTCAATGGCTAAGGCAAATAACATTTGGTATATTGAATATGCAAACTAAATTGAAAATACTCAGTGGTGATAGACTAAGAATTACATTCTAAATATAAGCTATTACTTATTCATGCCAACTGTTCTTTTTAATTTCACTTATTTCAGAGCTCGGATACATCACATTAGGTTAAGTGGAACCATTATTCCATTAAATACAACAAAAAGTGATGGTCAGATTTCATGAGCACTTCCTCAAGTTACATTTTACCAAATCTACAGGAAGAGATGATCAATTATAAATGTCTAAGAATTTCAACAAAGACCACAATATTCTAAAGCAAATAAGTTATTCTGCTAAATAAAGTTATTCTGTAAAGGCGCACGCGGTTATGCGTGTGATGTCGTGCGTATGACGGAACGGTCACGGAAGGCCTATCGAATGGTGCGGTAAGTGAAACAAGAAATCGTTGGACTGTCTCGGACAAGAAATCCATATATATCACATGTTTAAATATGTGGAGAGGTCTTTACTTCAACTTTTTATATGATCGTGGCAATAATAAAAAAACTTAATAAGTGAAAAAAACTTATGGAACACATATCGATTAAATAAATCTTAAAGCAAATACAAAATAAATCAATTGGAGAAGCAATTTAAAAAAGCCGATTAGAATTATAGTCTATCCGTCTCGCTTTTGATTTATCTTGTTACCGGAATAGCTTATTTTCTTTCGTCATTTATCAACGCTCTTGCATACACGCTCAGGGCCAAGGTCGCCGGCGCGCGAACACTCATGTAAATAAAGTGTCTCTGATATGTGTTGTATGCGGTGAAGAGCACTCATATTTATGTTATATAATTCTGCAGTTTTCATGAAATATTTTGCATTAGAAATTATAACTGTAAAATTTAACATTAGTAAATATAAAAAACAATTTAGAATGCGTTTTTATTCAACTGCAAAGAAAGGGTTATGTTTTTCACATATATAGTGTACTTTGTAATAATATTTATTACCTAGTTTCACACAAATGTCTAGGTGAATTTTTACAATTAATGTATTGTTAGTTTCCTATTTGTAATCCAACTGTCCTAGGATAAGGGACTTGAAATAAAAATTGATATTGGCGGACTTTGAACATCAAAACACGCAGATCTAAATCGTTTTTTCCTCTGTTGCTATTAAGTGTATTATTAAAACAAAGGGTTTTTAAATGTAATAATTTGAAATGACATGTTATATAAAATATTGACATTGTAAATCTGGTTCTATTGAAATATTAAATGTGAAGGGTTTTGCAAAATTATTTCAGAATTAGATTTTAATGAATTAATGTTTTTTGACATAAAATATATTTTAAGCAATATGGCAACATGCAGATATGATAGAAAGGACAGCAGACTTCATCAGTGCCATGTGGGTAACAAATTGAATAAATTGGTCTATTTGTAATGAATTGGTTTAACTACTCGTAATGAACCGGTCTATTTGTCTCATGGATATAAATATAGTGCCAAGTTTTAAACAAACGAGGCTAGGAGTGTTAAGATTTTTATATTTTTATTTAATTTCCGCTTCTAGTGCAGTGCAATTAATTCTGGAACTTTTATATTCGGGCCTTTGGCCTTTTTATTGTTAGTCTTTTTTATTTAATATTATCTCATAAGCACTAGCATGGTAGCCATCAATCAAGTGTTTTATAATAATTTTATCTGAAATTGGGGGGAAAAAAAAGTATGATTTCTAACAATTTTCCATCTGAAAAACTTTTTAATGAGTAGGTTTATCAAAAACTGATAAGGGACATTTTTTGTAGAGTATTCAATTCCCTACAAGAATATATTTTGATCATTCAAATTCATCTATCTTAAGCTATAATAAAAATCAGCTTAGAGCATGTCGGACCATGCTCAATGTAGAATTCCGAAGCCATTACTACAAAAAAATGCACTAAATATAAAAAGCATGTCGTTACACTTTTTTCCATGTTTCCCGCACATAACAGGTATAAGCACTTTAATCGCCTATAACTAGAGAAACAAGTGGGTATATCAACCTATTACTCTTAAACTAGTGTAAACTAAGGTGCACCAGCAAAAGAGCATATCTTCATGGCCTTTTGTTGAGAAGCGTAGTTTTTTCGGCAATAGGTATCTCAAAAGTGGTATAGCCGGTCATGTTCAAAATAATTTTCGTTGAAAGTATTTATTAAGCATTATCTTCACAATTTTCTTCATATTTTTTTGCACATACAAATTGTGAAAATTTATTTAAATTTGCAAAGTAAATAAGTTTTATACATTTTCTCCCCACCTACAATATTTTTTAAAGTTTAAGATATATTTATTATAAGGTATAATGTTTTATTATTTGATTAAAAAGGTACAGAAAAAAAATCTTTAATGCCATATCCTATATTTTCAGAGCATTTTGTTGATTGTACAACTCATCTTTCTCTTTACAGTTAACTAGTTTTATGCAGTCGGTTTTTTATTTTACAATAATTCCATTTTAATATTTTTGAGTCAATTCATTTTGTTTTCCATACTAAAAATAATAAATGAGTGCATTACTATGTAAATCTCAAAATACTTATTATTAGGTAAAATTTCACTCGTAAAGTTTTTTATGCAGCTAGATAAACAGCCAGTTGGTTAAATATATTGGAATGTTTTTGAATTTTTAATTTAGTCTTATAAGATACAATACCGACCGAAAACAAGATAAGATGCCATTTGAAATGCGTACTTAGAATTACATTGATCACACAAAAAAATTAACCTTCAGACATTAAAGCAATGATAAAAATGAATAAGGAGTCACAACCTATCATCAGTTACACGCAAGAGATATAAATATTTCACAACAAAACAATTATGTTGTGTTTATTTCGTCAAGTGTTTTTCACAAATAAACACTACAATGATTTTTTTTATTACTTTTCATCTCCATTTTTCAAATTAGACTATTCCTGTTACTATTTCTCCTCTTAAAATGATAATGAGAAAGAAATTATAATACTCATTTACAGAAAAACATGCTCTATGGGCAAATTGTCATTCACAAATTTTATTCTTACACAACATTCTAATTACGTGCAAAAATATGATGATATAAATGGGGATATAAAGTAAAATAAATCCCATATTTTTTAAATGTAATGGGATGAAGTGCAATGAAAGCACTCTCTCTTTTCTGACAAGAAAAGTTACAAGTACCCTCTCATCCAGTAGTGGTCTACTGCCGGCCGTAGCGAGTCTGTTTACATTATTAACCTATTCAAATGATATATTTTAAGATTATCCATATTAATAACTTCCTCACCTGTGATGTAAAACTATACCGTGTACGGGAGGCCATTTTTCTCTAATTTCATTGCAAATATTCTTCATAGCCTTGAGAGCCATTTGTTCATACGCTTCATATTCAAGTTTAATTACCTGTGGAAGCGAAGTGTGTCGATTTACATGTTATCCTGTTTGATTATAATAGTTAACTAGGTGACTTAGAAGGTTCTAGTTAAATAAGTTTAAGTAATGTGGATGATTTTAGAAATGACTACCCTCGTGGCATTTAAAATCCTCAGTAATAAAAGGCATTAGATTGATTCATAATAAACATACTTTAAGAAAAAAAAAATTAACTATATGTGTTATGTATTCATGTAACTATATATATTGTCCCCAAGGCCATACTGTTTCTTTTTATACTGTATATACTAAAGGTTATTCCATTAATAGTATAAACTTTCTATAAGTAATCTTAAAAACCAAATAATACTTCAATATAAAAAGTTTTCACTATATCGAGCAGACAAAAAAAAATACAATGAAATTGCACAGGTACAGATATATTATTTATAAATACTAACTTTTGTTCGTGGCTCTACCCACATGGAAATAATAATGGATTCTCATTTTCTATATCAAGTTGCTATTATTTACACCGATTGGAACCCATTTTCGATTTAAGTTCCGATTTCAGTTAGTTCTGATTTGGTTTTATTCTCTATTATAATCCTGCGGCCGCCCTTTTTTCTAATTGCACTATCATTTTTGATTACGATATCAATCCCGATTTTGATATTTATTTCGGTTTTTCTACAATTATTCGATAAAAACATATTAGTGTTAGGTAGAAAACCTTCCACTAAATATTATGCATATAATTCCCTAAACATCATTCCCTCTCTAAGCATCATGGGTATAATCCAGAAAAAATTCTATTTGTGTAATAAATTTCATTTAACACACACAAAGTATCACATTTGTAATATTTTAATAATATAATATAATACTGAAAAAAAGGCAGTGTAAAAACCCTATAGGTCATTTTTATTTAATATGGCTTTCTTATTATTAAACAATTATTATTAATTACATAGTTACAATTAGACAGTTGACCATCTCTCTTGGGTTCGCCCTACTTCTCCCTCTCACACCATATCTTACTTTGCTGCGTCCCTCGCAATACTTATTGCCTATTCTAACATCGCTCCTTCTCTAAATAATGCAAACAATAAGCATGGCCAATAAAATAAAATAAAAGTAATCATTTTTAAATGTTTCTAGTTATGAGGAGTCATACAGATAAAGATGCAAGGAAGCAAACAGTAAACTAAATGTAACATTGTTATGTAACAATGAATTTTATCAGTTTTCAAAATTTCATCAAAATTAGTTGTTATTGTGAAGTTGTAAGTAGACATACAGTCATAAAGATAAAATAACAGTGACTTATATTTGAAAAAATGGTATGCTCTATTAGTACATTGAATTCATTAAGATTAGTTAATTTATTGTTGAGCTGTGAATAAACATACAAACGAACAGACTTTAGATTCTATACTAATAAAGCACACCGCAATTAATCTGCACACCAATCCACACTGGACTGGCACGGTTTTAAGTTGAAGTCCTAAATTTTGAAATAAGAACATTGGAGGGTGTACTTCTTCAGTAGTTTTACAGCCTGAAGATGAAGTTGAACTTATATGGACTCCGGAATTAGTAAAATATGAGAATCTTAATTTTATTCATTTTTACTAAAGTCTTAATATTATTATTAAAGGTAGAAAATAACAAATACGAAAAATAATACAATATTGTAATGTTACATTAACATACTCAATATTTGGAAAAAATGTTGTGATGGATTAGAACTAGCAATTAAGTGGATGAGAGCTGATTTGAATATTAAAAAAAAATATTATTTAGATTGTAAAGAAAGATTGAAAAATAGAGATTTAGAGCTAAAATCATAAGGAAAATAAAGCCTTCAGGTTTACGAGGGAGTATTATTTGTGGCAATGCTTCAAAAGTCAGAGTTCGAGATAGCTGCAATACAAAGTTATTGTATCAGTAGTGTGTACAATTATAATGAAAATAAAAGTGTCATCAATTTAAAATAAGCTAGTATTATTAATAGCAGTCTTCACAACATTCTCCCAATAGCTATTTTTAATGTATCCCATAATAAAGCTTAACTATAGAATGCTATCCGACTAATACATAAAAAGTACAAGAATGTAAGTACAAACTCAATATTTTTGTGAATCACTGCAGCCTTTTACCTAAATGTGTTATCATTTCAAATCGGAAGGTTACTTAAAGATAATTATTTCTTGACTTTATAAACTTAAATCCATCATTTTATGTAAGTACATATAAATAAAGCTTACCTTTTTGCCCTCAAAATTATCTCTAGTCGTTCCAACAAATAATGAGACAGCTCCACAACTGTTGTGTACCACTAATTCTGTAATTTCATCAACAGATAATTTATCCGATGTGAGTTTTAAGTGATCCATCTTTATTTCAGTTCCTGTGGCTAACCACCACTCAGTGGAGGAATAACAGCAATGTTATCCTTGTCCTGAATCTCTATATCAATACTTTCATCACACACTTCCTCATTCTTTGCTAATAAGATGTTATTTTTTATTGGCTCAAGGTTAAACCGCTGTGTGATATATAAGAGAAGTTTAGTATAGCTTATCTTTTTTGGTAAATGTACAGTAACTTCTTTCAAGCCAGCTAGTTCTTTTGATTGAGCAAAAAACAAAATGTTCACACAAACTCTTTGATTAACATCCATATTTTAATCTAAAAAAAAATACAAACATATTTCATGAAAGGTCAAGGTCATAATATAAAACGCACCATTCACTTATATTTACCAATACATATATTTACGCTTATCTTATATGCAAAAACTGTACTGCAATGCATTCTTGTGATTATGATGAAATAATTTGTAATGATAATTATTAAGCAGAAAACAAAATATGGAAAGCATCTTGAATTTAGCCTATATATTATTAGAAAGTATTAAGTGGATATGAAAAAAATAATTTCACAATAGATCAAAAATTGAAATATATATATAATTTTTACGGCTGTATACATTGTCTAAAATAACAAGGAACTGTAAAAGAAAAATTACACGAGGTTATGTTTACCTGATCATGGTGAATCTACAAACAATATTAGACATGCTTAATAGAAAACGAGCGTAATACACTTTCAGACAAATATTTTATGTGTGAAATACAATAGTAAATTTACATTTGAAATTTTACGAAGTGATTTTATTTATAAATTTAATTAACCACAAATCTCAAAATACTCCAAAAAACGAAGTTATAAATGCCATGTACACAAGTGAATATCGACGTACAACCACAGTGTACGTCACAAACTATACTATATATTTAAGTGTACGTATAAAAATGCATTTGCCACAGACAATACGCTAAGTGCTTGGAGGGGGGGCAAGGCCATGTGGGGCAAATAGGCCTTTTCATCTCAAAATTTTTTTGTGCGCATGGGTTAGCATCAACCATCTTTTTCGTATAGTTTTTGATAAGCAACCACGATAAAGTGCCCGTACATAAAAAATAAAAATAAAACAATTTTTGTTGAAGCATTTTCACTTTAAAAAATTAAGAGAAAAGAAAGTAATAAATCATATAATTGAAAAAAAAATTTTTACATTTCATTTTAATGTTGACTGTACGTAAAGGAACAACAAAACGGTATTATTATGGAGTATGTAAAAGTAATACACGGCTAAAATCATTCAAAGACAATACGTATTATTTTATAATTTTTTTATATATTCTCTCGTCATTAAGATTTTATTTATAATAAAGAATACAAAAAATATTCAATATCTTATTTACATTTTTCTTATCAATAATGCCATATGTAATCTCAAAATATTAATGACTGATTTTAATAACCATATTTTTATGAATCACATTCATGTTAAAAAAAAACTGCTTTTTTCAGTACGTACTACAAATGACTTAATATTATTGATAAAGATAAAATTGTTAATATTACTTTTTTTTTATATATAAATAGTAAGTAAATATTGATACCTAACCTCTCTATCGGCTCATTTTTTTTTCCCTTTTTGTGGACGTCCATGACATTTTAGCCATCTTTTTAATTGCTCACAATTATGAGCTTCAATTGAATCATAAATAAGAGAAGAGCCGTCGATAGTTTCTTCCAATAGTTTATTTGATTGTGGTGATAGTATTCCTTTTCCAGCCATTGTTCATTAAAAATGTACGAATCTTTTGAATTCCCACCATTTCAGCATGGCGGCTACGCATGCGCTCGTCTTCTGATGAAAAGGCCTATAGATCACTAATCGATGGGATCATGGTCATAGAGTAATATGAACATTGGGGTATCATGGTCGTAGAATGTTTGTGAATATATCTTAATATATATCGCCACAGTATAGAGTTTTTATTGGCATAGAATATAAAAAAATATCCAAAAACAGGAACTTGGATGCTAGTTTTGCTGTTCAATTAAGAGCCTTGAGAGAATAACTACAATATAAGTATATACAAAAACATAAAACATAACAGTTTTATCCAGTTTTGGTATGGACTAGTTCATTAAATACGTCACTCTAAATTTCGTCTTTTGTCACACTTGATGATGTCACACTTTCTGTGACGCTTTAAAAGAACTACGTCACATAAGGTAGATCTCTTTCACCCCGTACATGATAAGTTGCATTTGATAATACTCAAATTTTAATATATTAAAATATTTATTGTGCTCAAAAAAAATTTTTGAAAATTAATGAATTTCTAGAACAAAGAACAAATAAATTATTTTATTATTCATCAGAAGTCTAAGAATTCTTCAACGTTTAGAAATATCTATTGCTGTATCTTCTTATCCTTTATCTTCAAAACTATGAATTACTTCATTTATATCTATCCATTCTCTGTGCCGTAAATAGCCTTTGCTACTCCCTGTGCGAGCTTCTATAACTGCGCCCTTGTTTTTTTTTTAGATATTATAGGTACCCTAGCTAGAGTAATGCTATGTTTCGACTTATTTTATTACATTCAGGGTGATAAAATAAAGAACAAGGGCCTTGGTGTTGGTGGACCAATTATCTAATATTTTGAAAGATAAATCTATTTTTTTAAAGAACTAGAATTAATGTGGGCTAATAACCAGACGAGCTATTTAAGTAGACCCTTCGCTTATTATACCACCCAATGTGTCTCACTAAAACTCAAGCGCAAGTTCACTAGTGCAAATGCGTTGCCCACCTGATGCTTAAGATTTAATTTTTGGGTCACTTTGGTCTTCATACTTCTATAATAGAATAACACCCTGCAAAGTTTCAGTAAACTGTAAATTAATTTAATTTTAAGTACTTAGTATGGTAGAGTCTTGAATAAGGAAGGTAGCGTAATATAAATTGCGTTTAAGTATAGATTGGTGAAAAAATGTTTGGATTCTAACTATTAGGGGCGGAGCGGGAATTTATCAGGAGCAAACCAAAAAAATAATACTGCCTGGTCTGGCCATTCTTGCGCCCCCCAGAGTCTGCGCCCTGTCTGGGCACCGGTGGCACCGCCCTATTTACGGCACTGTCCATTCTATATTTTCTGTACCAACGCCTTTATTCCCTAACATGAAATGTAGCTGTTAAGCTTAATGAACAGTGAGAAAATAGTGTTTGCCTTGATATTGGACAAGCGAATGAATTTTGACAGACAGCAATGCTAGCGCCGATGTCGAAAAACGTAATGTGAGTAAATATAAAAGTTATAAGCTATTGCGAAGGAAATATGTATGTAAAAATATATATTTATAAATATGAAATGAATGATTTTCTATAATAACAGAAAAATAATGTATAAAAAGTCGAAAATAAAATTAAAGTAAAATTGTTTAATGAACTGCGAAATTCTCTTTTCCTTAAACCCTTGTTACCCTTTGTTATTTCTTGTCACACAAATGAGACTGCTCTCCTCCCTTATATACGAATGTATTATGTGAACGACCCGTAAGAGAAAATAACACAAAATAACTTCCGAATAAAATGATAATAATATTACACTCTGTTCAATAAAAGGGAAAATTAAAATAGACTATGATGCTATTAAAATATTACAATACTCATAGCAAACCTTACGTTACACTCACAGATAGACGTATCTACTCATTTAAATTTGATTTATATTTGTCGTCATAGGTAAAAACTAACGTTGTTATAAACTTCAAACTTGCAAGATGTCACGAAACATAAATGTACTGGGTCGTAATACTTTTTGTAATGACTAACACTTGAAGTTTTTGTACTTTTTACTGTTCAAATATTATAATCACAATCTTTTAAAAATATGAATTCAGAATTATATTTTTTTTTTGGATTACTGCATATATAAATTTTTCAAACCAAACAAAACCCATCCCTAAAGTGTATTTGTTTAATAATTCTAAAATTTGATAAAGATCCCTTTTTGTGTCTATTTTAATTATTTTATACATTTTTTAAAAATAATTATTATTAAAAATAGAATGCAATCAATCAATAAATCAATATTAAATGGTAGCCCCGAGTTGACTTTCAATATAAGCATTGACAGTTAGAAATTAAAAAGTTACCGGATTTCAAACGGTTTTGACGATCGGGTGTTGTGTTGAGATTTTTGGCAAGATTCCCTCTCCTCTCCCGTTACATAAAATGAACGACGCAGTATGTGCACCACAAACCGGCTATAAATAGATTTACAGTGAGTTGTCTGTTCTCTGCCTTGACGTTTTTGTTTTGAAGTGACATACAGCGAGCATTTAATACAATATTAGAACTCAAGTGAAATTCGGATATAGTTTTAATTTTAAATTTATTTAAAAAATGGACTGATCTGTTGTAAATAATAGTTTTAAATTTGTAAATACTGCAATTAAATTGGTGAGCATTAGTGTTGTTTTCATCATACGTGTTATAGACATACTTATTCATTAATAAAATTTGCATCATGACAAGCAGGGTCGAACCAATGGATATAGATGATGTCGATAGCGAATTTGACAATAAAGAAAATGCTTACCAAAGCAATGTATTCTCTACAAAAGCAAATATTGAAAAAGGATATGAAGAACTTGAAGTTTCGGAAATGAATATGAGATTAAGATATTCCATTACCCCGTCATCATCGCCGATGTCTAAAAGCTTCACTACTGTCTGTAATGAGACTAAAAATTATGATAGATTTGACAAAACTTTAAATTCCACTAGTGCGAATGACCCAAATAATTTAACACAACCCTGGGGTCCTGTAAGTTGTCCAACTGAGACCAATTCTTTAGTACTAAAAAATATTTCGATTAGTGCACCAATTCCAACTGAAAATGTAAACTTGACATCTACTAAATCTAAATCATCAATGACACTTAATGATAATTTGGTAAATAATAATGAAACCATATTACTCAGTGGTAGAGATGAAGAGTGTGAAAGTGCTTATCCTAGTTCCTCTTCTTCACCATTACCAAATATTCTAGTACCGAATGTCTCAGCCAAAGAAATACCAAAGTCCTTAGATTCACCAATTATGAGAGGTTTAAAAAGTGTTTTGAATATATTTAGGTCCTCCCAAAGCCCTATACTGCCGTCTACTACTGATAAGACTCCAGAAACTGTAGAAAAAGCACATGAAGTTACAATTTTATCTCCTGATGGAATGGAAAGAGATATAAAAACTAATCCTGTTTTGTCATCTACACCAATTTGTAACAGCAAAACTAAAGAAGAAACTGGATCAAAAAGAAACAGCCCTTATAAAGACAGTATAGTATTTAATGAAGATTTAGTTAGTGAATTGCAATGGAATAATGAGACTACAATATTATTTGGCGATGAAAAGATTCCCATTCATAAATTATTATTACAACGAGCGCACTCACCTATGCCTGAATCAAATAATACCATTGTTAAAACTATTAAAAATGATGACATTTTAAATCAAAATATAGTGTTAGCTGAAGATGGAACTAACAGTGTACTAACAAATATTTCGTCAAATGAGCAAGAACGGCTAAGTACTGTAACACAAGATAATTTTGTTGTACCTTGTTACAGTAATAAAGCATCTTGTGACAGCCTTGTAGAGCATCAAGATGATTCAGAATTTTTGGATTGTGAAAATACTTACATAAATAATGATTTATACTTGCCATCAATAGATACAACTATTACTTTTAATAAGTATCCTGAACAAAATGAAACTGAGGATTCAGATGCGACAACCAAAAGTAAGATTATATCAGAAGTTTTTGAAAAAGTGGTAGTTCCAAATATAATTAAATCAAGTGTAACAATCGAAAAACAACAGAATGTTAATGAACAGTCTGATAAAAATGAAATTCTTAATCAAAATAATGTTATAAAAGATGCAACATTTTATGGTACTGTGGAGTCGCAAGATGAGTTTAAAATAAATAATGATGTATTATTGCCGAATATTGATAGAAATGATGTGAATAATTTAACTTATAACTGTGAAGAGGTTTCCTCAAGCGGCTCTAAAATGTTGGATAAAAAGACTATTGATTGTAATTCCCCTAACATCCAATTGTGTTCTGAGTATGTTTCTCAAAATGACATACAAACTTTGAAACAAATGGCGTTAGAAATTGTACATGCTGAATATGGAATGATTGAAATTGAAGATGTTTTTAATAAAGATTTGCTTCAAAACAATGTTTCTAATAAAAATACTAGTGATGATTCTGTATTGAAATTGAAGATTAGTAAAGGTGGTACATCAGAAGAAATAAGTGAAGTTAATAATTCAGAAATCATTCAATGTGCACATGTGACAGAGGACCCTGAAATGAAAAGAGAAAATCACTTAACACAAACTACAGTTAGCGGTGACAAATCAAACCTATTGGTGTCACAAGAAAAACTGGACGCCACATTTTTAGCTAATGACACAGGTTGCTCCGATATAAATGTCAACACAAACTCAATCCAAAATGAGTTTTTAGAAGTACAAAGCCTTGAGGAAGTCTTATTGCTCTCCGAAAATCATAGTCCGTATATTTCATTTAAGGCAGAAGAAGGTCATAATATTGAGGATGTAGTTACAAATAACCTAGAATATAGATCAATTGTTCCAATTATTGGTGAAAGTTTACTATGCCAAAATTCTTTCATTCAAAATTACAATCAGGATCAGTTGAATGATAAAACAAATGAGGCTATGTCTGTAGAAAATACATGTTCTATGTTTGATCAAAATCAACTACTCGATTGTACTATAGCTTCTGTCGTAAATACTGCAACAGAAGTAGTTGAAAATACTATTAATGTATCGATGCAAGTTATAGAAAACATTGATGGAAATAATGAGAAAACTTGTAATGACAACATTGAAGCAAATATGACTTACGTCAAAGACGTCTCACAGTCAAACACAGGTGAGGAAAAAGGTGTTAAAATTCAGAGTGAAGTTTCAAACTCCGAAAGTAATGTGAATCTTGTGTCAGCAAAATTAAACTGTACTGGTGAAGAAATAAAAGTAGACTTTGACAGTGTAGTATTTAATGATGGAAATGTTGAAAATAAGGATGATGTAATGGTTGGTGCTTTAGATTCTCTTGTAAGTGCTGCTACCGAAATAGTAGCAAATGTTATCAGTATTTCTACGCATTATGTAGAAACTATTAATGAGACAGAAAAATCTCTAAGACCAAATTGTGTACTTGAGACTGTTTTAGATAGTGAAGTCAGTAATGGTAACATTTCGAACTATGAAATTAATGTAGAAGTCGCTAAAACTATTTCCATGACTGATATGTCAGTTTATTCAGAAAATGAAATAAAGGCTGATGGTGTGGATACAGAAAGTAAAGACACTGTTTTAAAGAGTGACATTGGTGAAGCGAATACTATTTTGTCAACTTCTACAGTGGTAACAGATTTGACACCAATGCATGATAATCCATCAAACACAAAAACACATGATATCAAAGAGGATTTACTTATTGAAAATTTTAATAATAATGCATGTGCTAGCAGTTATAAACAAATGTTTGATAGTAAAGAAGGTGATGTCAATTACCCAACGATGCCAATAACTCAAGAAGCAACAACTGACAAAAATGAAAATCTATCCATTTGCTTCGACGATGATGCAAAAAATAAAAGTGAAGTACCTATTGGCGCTTTAGCTACTTTAATAAGTACTGCTACAGATGTGGTTGTGAATGTAATCACCTCGCCAACATCATCTTTTAAAGAAATAACTCGAGACACAGAACTGCAAAATCATGATATTGAAAATAAAAATGTTGTAGACAATAAAATTAATTTTAATGAAACTGAAATTACTAAATTTCCTTATAAAGAGAACCACTATAACTGTAAACAACAAAAAGTGAACATCATTTCTGCTGCTGTAAGTAACGAAATTCTAGAAAGTAAAAATGATGCTGCAAATAGTGCACTTAGACAAAGAAATGAAAATGATAAAATTGATTTGAAACAAAATACTTTATCTCAAGAAAATTTGTTGTTCATGGAAGGTGATAAAAATTCATACATGGAGCAATCAGTTCATATATTACCTACTATATGTAATGAAGAAAGGTCGAATGCAATATCCATTGATTTTGATAATCATAACTTTAATCCTTTCATGACAAGAACTAAAATACGACAATCCCCTCCAATTCTTGATACAACAAATGTGACTGAACATAATTTTAATCAATCACCAAGTAAGACCAACGATTTGCATCAACCAGATGTGCAAGAAATACAACCATCAAAAAAACCTGTTATTGAACTCATTAAAAAAAATGATACTGAAATTCATGATTCAATTGAAGAAGAACAATTTAATTTCAATATTGACTCCGATAATTCTAAAGAATCAGAATCTAAAAATGCTACCATAAGAGAACTGTTAACTGAAGAGGAAGATACAGTTGAAGGTCCATTTTTTGACACAAGCAATTCCATGCATCCTGTAGAACCAAATTCGTTATTAGAAAGAGAAATAAAAGACACATCAAATGCATTTTCTTCTCGAGTATTTGACTTAAAACAAATACACAATTTAAATAGGGAAGATGATTTAAATCATGAATCAGGTGAAGTTTTTATTGATGCTGATGCTTTTGATTTTTTCATGAATCAGAATGGAAACAATGTAAATGAAACAGGCAAAGAAAGTTTGTTTCTTAAATTTGATCCATTATGTGCAAATAAAGTGGATGCTAGTGGCGTCGTCGCAATTCTCAGCAAGATTCAGGATTCAGTAAGCACGTCAAAATCTGAAACATTAAACGATCAATTACAAGGCTCTTCTACTGTTAATTTTGTATGTAACTCATTGGGAGATGTTAGTGAAGACTTACTAAATATTTCAATGTCTCGAAAACCTATGATGGCAGTTCCACCTGCTGTTAATAATGACGTATCATTGACACATAGTAATAGGTTAGTCACACCTACAAGATTATCGAGACAAACCAACTTATCATCTCCAGCAATTGCCATAATAGATAGACTCATTTCCATTAGTGCGAACAATTCTCCAGTTCAAGGATTAAACTTTTCACAAGATACTCGACAATTGAACGAATCTGAAACTATTCTAGCACAATTAAAAGAAGCGCTCAATACAAAAGAACAAGACCTTCAGCAATTACGTATTGAAAGTGGAGAATTGAAAGATAGGTTATGCACTTTAGAATCTCACATGAATAAATTGGAAAAGGACAACGAAGAAAAACTGCGAAAAATAAATGATTTGAATGAAACACTTTTAGCTAAGACTAAAATGAATAAAAACATGGCAGCAGTAGTAGAGGAATATGAGAGGACTATTGCTGGATTGATAGCGGAGAGTGAACAAGAGAAAAAATTGCATGAAGCAGAAAGAGTCTCATTGATGAGAGAGAGAGATGAACAAACAGCACATTTAGGAAGCATGGAGGTTTCATTCAGCGATCTTCATAGCAAATATGAAAAAAGCAAACAAATCATTCTAAGTTATAAAACTAATGAGGATAAACTTAGAAAGTCTATAGCAGATTTCGAGGATACATTTAAAAAAATGCAGAATAATTATGATCTTCTTAAGCAACATGCAACATCAAAGTTGAATGCTGCAAATCAAGAATTTCATAAATTGAATAAAGCTCATGAAGCAGAATTGTTGAAATTGAATGCTATGATCAAAAGGAAAGAATTACATATAACATCATTAGAAGAAACTTTATCTCATAAAATTAAGGCTAACGAAGAATTAACTGCGATATGCGATGAGCTAATCAACAAAGTCAGTTAAGCGTGTAAATGTAAGAACACTGTTGTCTTATTATATTTATAACATATGTAAATCACAGTCAAATAATTTGTTTCTATTGATCGGTTGTATTGGATTTGTGCCAAATGTTGTGGATGATTGCAAAATTGCCTTATTATTTCTGGTAGATGTCTTAAGACTGTATCAAATTGTGATAAGTTTAATGTTGGCTGCTGCCATTATGATGAATTTTGCACTTTTTCTTTATCTTAACTATCAGTTACTAACACTTGTAAAATATGAATTTAAATAATACTGCATATTAAACTTTTAAATAATTGCCTTAAAAGGAGTTAAAAATGATAAAACCTTAATTTTTATAATGTTTTAAATTAGATTTATTTAAAAGTATGTCATATTTTTTATAGACATGTAGGGAAAACAATGAGAACACATATTTTTTACAAGATTTTTGCATGAGTATTTTTAGATCCTTGTACTTATAATGATATTATTTTTGTAGTAGAATCATAGATCACAATGTTTAGAAAATGTACCACAATCTAAATTTATGATAATATTTTTTTACAATTTTATAAAATTCTTGCCTTGTAGAATTAAAATTCATTTGGGGCACAAAGACATCTAGTGCCATATTCTGTAAACATGGTTTCCTTTGTTGGTTAATCCTAATTTTAAGTTTGTGAGATAAGACTTTAAAATGATATTCTAACACATTGTCATACTTTATATCTAAAAATTGGATCTCCTTTTGTACTTTATGATGATAAAACTATATCTATCACCTTTTAGTGGCAATATATTGTGATCTGTATATGTTAAACTCGAATTTTCCTTGTTTTGTTTCCTTGTTTTAATGTAATAAATATCTAAAAACTTATTGGAATTCTATCTGAAGAAGTTTTCCATGCTAACAGGTTATTGAAATGGATGTTTACAATATATTTTAGTTGAATAAAGGTATGTAAACCAACTATTTCTTTATTTCCTGCGAAACATCTTGCAATATTATTTAAAACATTTTTTCTATAGAATTTTTTAGGCGCAAATAAACATGCAGGCCACTAGAGTGTAGATAGTCACCATCACCCATGAATATCTGCGATCTCGGGGAAGTCACCAGTGCATTGCTGGTTTTTTAGAAAGGAGTACACTCTTTTCTTGAAGACTATCTTTTCGAAGCTCATTGGGAATACTGCTGATGTAGACCATTTCTTATGGGTACCTAGTTGATTTTCACTTCATAGCAGTGTCTTAAAAAATTATTTTTTATATTTTGAATTGATTTTTTTTCACAATATTGTGGCCCAAAAATGACAGAAGCTCTTATCGCAGTTTTAATAAATGCAAAATTCCCCTCATTTTATAATTTAAAATGAAAGTGAGTATGTGC
Organism: Eumeta japonica; assembly: GCA_005406025.1. Taxonomy (NCBI): domain Eukaryota; kingdom Metazoa; phylum Arthropoda; class Insecta; order Lepidoptera; family Psychidae; genus Eumeta; species Eumeta japonica. Next base: position 494,118 of record BGZK01000161.1, read on the forward strand.
ACATTTTAGTGTATAGTAGATAACGTTCTCACTAAAGGTAGAATGTTCTGCTAAAAAAAAGTTTTGCTTTTAAGAAAATAAAGGAATATGAAACTTTTTAGACTTAAGATAATCATAATACGTAAAACAAAAAAAAAAACATAAAGAAAAATTAAGATGGTAAGAGAATTTTAGTAGTTTTGCTGAATGTTCTGTATGAAATGGCTATGGAATTATATATAATTACTTGTAGATTTTTGACTCCTATAGCTATAGATGTGATACTGATTTTTTGATAAAATTATAAAATGTAAATTATTCCATGAAAATTTGCTGTAATTGTTCTCGCTTACGTCAATGAGTATTAGTTTTGTTGTAATTATAATTTTCATTGTGATAGTTTTAAAATTGATAAGATTGACTTTCATTTTGTTTTCTAAAAATGAAGCTTTTTTTTTTTAATATAGAACTAATCTACTAAAACTCGAGTACCTAATTAACGCTGACTACTATTCTAAACAATGCTTGTATTGAAAAAAATAAATATGACGAAAAATAATAATTGATAACTTTAAGAAGTTTGAAATAAAAATAACCAAATATTTTCACAGAATTTAACATCAGAGTTTATGAGGGGGCTGGAATTTCCAATAAAGTAGCTGAGAAATGTTTGATAGTGCGACATCTGTATATTTTTTGATAACGCACGTCTTCAAATTCTATCAGGTGTGAGTTTATACATATTATTATTATCATTTTTTCGAATGCTGGTAATGATTTTTAATGACTATTAACTTTAATTACTTTAATAGATATCGCTTCACTTGGGGAAAAAAAAAAATATCCACTATTTATATTCATTGGTCAAAACATTTTATTATCGAAGCACAAAGGAATGCCCTTTGTACTGCTTTTATGCCTTCACTGAGGACCAAGACTCAAGCTTAGAAATCGACATTGAAAATGTACAGTGAAATATGTAAGTAAATTATTGGAAATCTATTTCATAATGTTAGATATTATTTATTTATTTATTTATATGCCTAATAGCTGTACATGTAAAGTGACTTACATTAAAATGTTTATTAAATTATCCATCTGTCCGTATGTTCACATCGTATCTGTCAAGTCTATATTTAAATATCTTTCGTCATAGAAATAGAGTCAAAGGCGCCACTTGGAATCGGTGCGGTCACAGAGGGAGCGGCTATAGCCGAAAAGATACAACAAGACTAGGAGTTGATGTGGTGTTTTTCTCGATCCGAAGAGCGTTGGTGGTTCAGTGCTTAAAAGGGTCGCGTTAAAAACAAAAAAGGTCGGGTGAAATTTACCAATCTTTTTTTAACTCAAACGTAAGCATTCCACTCCACACCTCGAAGGGTACGCTTAGCCGGCAGTGTTGGACGCTAACCCGCACAAGTCTAGCGTGAAGGGCATAAGATCCTGGGCCCTCAATTGGAAATAAATACAAAAAGATTGTGGGAGGGTACATCTCAGTGAAGGGGTATTTTTGTTGTATTCACTATAGCTACGACAATCAAATGATTCGCGCTTTTATCTCATTTTCCCATTTCGGACAAGAATAAAATTATCTGCCCTAAATCTATGGGAATCAAATGATCAATTAATTTGGATTTTACAGTCAATCGGATGTTATTATTTCTTCTATCAGACATATCAACTGGAAAGAAAGTAAACTTGAATAATAATGGCGACAATGTATACTGTGGATCTCTTTTCGGAGTCGAATCAACAAATAATACAATGATCTCTATTGTCGCTGAAACAATTATAATAAATAACAATTATGCATGTCATATTAAATTGATTATCTTTGAGCTGAATGAAACACTTAATCTCAATAGCCTATCTCAATATAGTATAACCTATCGCAGCTTCTTAGTGTGATTTACGAACATATTTTTTTAAATGTCTATTTAACGGTTAATTTTTTAAACTTCTTAAACAAATTAATCTAATCGTAATATTTCAACAAAACATATTCAATTTTACACCTAAATGTTCCTTGTGAATTTTTAATTTGAAGTATTTCAAATTAAAAATTCACTTAATAATCTTAAAATTTTTGATTTGAAGAATTTCAAATTAAAAATTCACTAAGTACTTACTAAATAGATTTGGACAAATGGTATAATGTTACATTTTTTGACAGTGAAAATATCGCAGATAAAAAATGTGTCCAATTATCCATAAATTTCTTGTTTTTTTTAAATCAATAAAATTATTGAAAAGGAAGAAATCTCGTTATAAACATTGTGGATTTAAGGGAAATATGACATGACGTCAATATTTTTTATGGGTAATGAAAGATACAACGAAGAAATGAAGGATAGCTTTCATACCTCTTTAAAAGGTTCTCGTGTTTCATAACCGCCACGCGATCAAAGTCACGAGCAACAACTAGTTTAGTTAATAAAAGGAGAAACTGTCGGTTGACTGATCAACACATAGCCAAAGCAAGTAGTTTTAGGAGCTTGAAATTTTGCTCTAAGTAAAACAAATAATAGATTTTATTTTATTTAATGTAGATAAATACCTACTAAGAAAAGGGATTCTTAAAAAAGCGTCGCTATAGGGGTGTAATGTAAATGTATGAGTAATGGGAAATGTACCATTAGTTTAGAAGTTGGAGTAATGGAAATTGGTGTTTGGATTCTTTTTTTGAAATAAAGGAACAGATGTTCAAGGATTTTTTAAAAAGATAAAATAGAACTGATAATTTTTATTCAAGTATTTTAGTTCTTTAGTTAGGTCATAAAAAAAATTGTTTATAGGTTCTTTGCTATATATATAGAAAAAGAAATACCATTTCAGTATTTAAGGGGGTTCTAAACTTAGGGATGAAATGGTTAGTGAAAGTTTTTAGGAGAGTTCCGTTAGCTTTGAATCCAGTAACATATTCGATATTACGAATCGAGATTTGAATCGTAATCGATAGCAGGATCGAAATCGGAATGGAAAATGGGACCGAAACTGAAAGCGGAAACGGAATAAAGTTCATTGTCGGTTCCAATTCCGATGTCGTTCTTGAAATCGTGCACCGGAATGGTATCGTGAATGTGATTGGCAGAAAGATTGATATAAAGATGGAGGAATTTCTCCTATTGGCTACGAGGGGTACACGGCGTTACCATGATAAACGATACACAGGCGTAACTATGGCAAGAAGCGACAAACACTGTCAAACCTCGAACACGAGAATAGATAAAATCAACAGCTACGCGTCACTTCCTAATGAATATTCAAAATCAATTTTAATGTATGACGAAACTGTGAACGTTGTGAACGCTAAGGAAATCGATAGCCCGGATTCTGACGAGCGGAACACACCCGTGTTAGCGGCCATGTCGAAGTTCAACCCGCCGGTGAGGCACACGGCTAAACGCGACTTCGACACAGACAGCGAAACAACTGATTCAGAAGCTGATAAATTCTTGAACAACAACACTTCTGGAGAGGATCAGGTGATAGAAAGATACAGTTTAAAAATTTGAATAGTTTAATCGGTTTCCATGGTAGTGATGCTCCATGGTGATGATTGGGTATTTGAGACTGTATTCGTAGGCTTTTATAATATTTTATTAACACGGTCTGTAATAGATTAGGTACTGTAAAATGTTGATAAAGAGTATGGAACTTTATGCTTACATAGAATATTTGATAATCACATATTTATTTACTTTGACATTCGTCACTGCAGTCTCCCGACAGAAGATCATTAGATAAAGCGGACAGGCTGAAAGATGCGCCGAAAGTCTCAGAAACGAAGCAAGCAAAAACGAAACCCTCCGAATCATCTGAAAATTCTGGTAAGATTCCATTTTGGAATACCGCATTCTTCCATGTAGCTACTTATACTCGGTAAAATGGATTGCCAAATTCTCTGCTAAATGGTAAAAATATTTTTTTATATGGATTACAAAAAATAAAAAAAAATGAACGAGGAATATAAATGCGTTCTTAGAAACCTGTTAAAAGAAAGGTTCTTCGAGTCTTCGGTAAACCGACAAATAAATAATTACGACATAAGTGCTATAACTGCGTGAGTTTTATGTCACAGTAAGCTTATAAAATTGATTTTTTTTATATGAAAATTATGTTTGGTAGGTATTATCTTTTCCGAAACACTGGCGAACAATATGACCAATCGTTATTTGAAAAAATGTGTTGAAATAAAATATTAAAAGAATTATAAAGAAAAGAAATAAAATATATTCTAATGAAAAATATATTGTCCAACATATTACATATATCAATATATAAGTATATATACAGTGATGGACCATTCTTTTAGAATATAAAAAATAATAAAACTTCTGAATTCAATTGACACCTATGAAAAATAACTCCACCAATTTTGTATTATTTGTGCATTTATTTGATGCAATAGGCTGCATTACAATAAATTTGGAGAATTTTATTGTTACTATATATGAATTGTGATTTCTTAGTAATGTCAGACCTATCAATTAGTCTAATTAAAATGGGATCATCCAAAATGTTTTGAATTATTCTAACATTAATCAAGGAATTAAATAATTTTGTTCTTGTAAGAAAAATTGTCAATTAATCAAAAAATATTGACCACGATAAGACATTCGAGCCGCTAAAAAAATCGTAATTCTCATTTTCATTTGTAAAAAAAATTATATTACTCGTTCTCTCATCACATCATTGAAGCTTGTGTCACGAACCTAACTGAATTAGTTGTCACTCTTTATACTGAAGGGTTCTATCCAAGAAAATCATTACGACTTAATATTTTATTTTTAAAAATTATTAGGCGAGCGAAAGACTAAAGTATAAAATAAAACACTCACCTATTTTGTGGTATAACTGGTCATATATTTTTTTTGTATGCACATGGCTCATAATAAATAAAAAAATACGGTATACACTAGTACGTGCTATTTTTTAAAGTTAAACTTCTTTAGGAGCGTTATGAAGAAATGACGAGAATGAATTTTTACGATACATGCGCATATTGTAACAAAAAGTTTTAGCTTGAAGTTAATTGTTGAAACTTCTTGTTGAGTGTCGAGAGAACGCGTTACATTCAATAACGCTTCTGTAGTTGTATTTTTATTGTTCATATACATGTTTCTGAATGTAGAATGTGTGTTTTAAAATTATCGGAATTAATAAAATGTGATTTAGTATTCTATATATTTTAATAAATTATATGAATATATAATAATGAAATTTAACAAATTAAATTTATCCGATTATTGACGCCAAAAAGGTATATCTTTATACTATTGTACTATTTGTATGTGCGTATCTATGTACAGACAAGTTTTTTTTTTATAAATAAATAGAATCGGATAGCAGTGACATTGAAGCGGACGGAGTCGAATTTCCTGCAAGCGGCCGCCGCAAGCAGCGCAGCGGCGCCGGCGGCCCGGTCATACCTACGGAAGGCGCATACGACCCCAAAAAGTATCAAAACCTAGACGTACCCCCAGAAATGGAGAATATATTTCAATATATTATAAAGTATGTTTTGGTTATTTTTTAAAATTCCATTTTAATAGAGATAGGAACATATTTATTTTTGCTCCAAGTTTCTTACATTTGTATGCATTGAAATTGATATTACTTACACTTATATTAACAGATACGTAGGACACACTGAAAAATTCTGGAATGAATGAGAAAAAAATACTATGAATGGTCAAAAATGAATTTATAATTTCTCAGAATATTTTCCTTTATTAATAAATGCACTTCTTCACATGAATAAAGCTATTTTGAAAACAATTATACCACTTCTCCCTGGTGACCTCGGAAATATGTTTTTCATATTCTTCAACAGTCTCTTCTGGTGATGAAAATTGTTGACCGCGTAATTGGTCCAAAATTTTTGCGAACAAAAAAAAGTCACAAGGTGTTAGGTCGGGACTGTATGCTAGATTGCTCATAAGTTCTATATTTAAAAGAAATATTTATCTGTTTTGGTCGCGTGATTGGTGTTGTCGTGGTCCAAGATGATACGATGTTTACAGTTATTTTTACGGACTTCGTCAATAACTTTCAGCATACAAATAGTTTTTATCAATCACTATTCACGGTAAGACAATTCTCCAAAGCAGTCATGCGTCAAGTTTTATTAAAAAAAAGAAGCAATCGTCTGCTTAAAAGCATTTCGCTCGCACTTCACTAATTGGTTTTGGCTCATTTCGATAGACCCTACGGTCCATTGCTGCTTTATTTTGGTGTCGCAACAATAAATCCATGTTTCATCACCTGTTACTATATCCCACACCAAATTTTACGCCCCTTCCTTGAATTTGGTAAACATGGCATTGCACCAAGTGACGCGGTCTGTATTTTGAGCAAATCTCATGGTAGGTCACATGTCTGTCTGTTGTGATCATACGGCACACAGCATCGATGTTTTTGTTGTTCAGAGCGGTGGACGAGCGACCATCACGAAATTCGTCGCAGAGATTGACACGATCGCGCTTGAATTCTGCAAAACAGTTATAAATAATCGTCTTGCATAATACTTCGTTGCCAAAAACAGTTCGAAGCCGAGCGAAGCTCTACTGAGCTGTCAAATTACATTCAAAGTCTAGAAAACCGTACTAGGAACTTTTTCATACTTAATCCATAGTGATAAGGACACGTAATTTTTAAAATGACGCTACAATGTAAAAACGATTGGCAGTTAAATAAAACAAACTGTATTCTACAACCAAAGAGTTACATTTTCAAATGTATTAATTATTTTTTAAACATTGTTTATGTAAATGGCCAGTTCTAGAAACTAATAGTGCGCCCCACATATTATTGGCTTCCAACTATCACATACTAAATTTTTAATTGAAATCGTCTTAACTATAATGGCATTTGGTAATTTGTAGGATCCAAAAAAGAATCAAACCCTTGATAGTTTTTATTATAGTAAATAGACTATACTTTTAAAATATTGTTTATATAAAATGGCTAGTTCCAGAAATTTATAGTGCACCCCTACGTATAAGCAAATTTTCAGACACTATAACTAAAAAAATTGTTCATTTAAAGAAAAATAGAGTTTCCGTTATTTACAAATACTACAAAGACTTTTATAGATGCTTAAAACTAGTTTTCCGCCTACGGATTCGCCCTCTTCTACATAGAATGTGTTTCTTCATCTTTTAAATGGAAAGACCTAGCTGTCAATATAAATCTCTCGCTTTTAATTATGATTCCGGTACTGTTTTTTATCGATTCCGATCACGCTCTTGATTTTAATCCCGATCCGACACTCGGTTTCGACCCCAGTTCCGTTGAGTTGCGGTGCCAATCCTGGTTCTCTATTCTACTCTCCGTCCCGCTTTCAATTTCGCTGTCGTTCATGGTTCCAATTCGTCAGAAAGTCAACAAAGCCAGGACAAATATTAGTGTCAAAATAAAATATGTGCTATATTACTCTGAGATAGTATAGCCTTCTATGTTTGACAGTTTTTATATCTTATGCAATTCCACTACCCATCAACAAGGATAACTTAATATTTTGATACCTAATTTAAATGAAATAAAACCTTTATTTTGATTCAAGCCAAGCTCTATCTAACCGTAAAAATATCATTAAATTCCGTTCAGTAATTTCAGATATGTGTGGGAACAGGCAGACAAGCAGAACGACAAAAACACAAGAAATGTAAAAACGTTGTTTTCTTTTACTTACTTTCTTCTTATCGTCCTCTCCCAATATTTTGTTCATACCTTCAATGTAAAGACACACCGGGTTCTACCGTTTTATGACTACTAGGTATAAATAATACATGTTTTATGGCTTTAATCATAAATATGCAAGTAGTCCAATGATAACTGTGAAATTATTCATGCAGTTTCGCGATTATCCACCGTCTTTGTTGTATATGATATCCTGTGATATACATAACATTAACTGGCCCGGCAGATGTTCTGCTGCCCTTTCTTGTGGGTGGCTTGCCCACGTTGTTGATGCCAGCAGGTCCGCCAGTATGGACATAGAATAAATTCCTACATCTTTTGCATAGATCGATGGCAATCCCAATGTCTCGCTTTCGATTCAGATCCCAGTCACGCTTTTGTTTCTGATCCCGACCCCGCACTCGTTTCCGACCCCGTTTCCGTTCTCAATTTCGGTGCCGGTCCCGTTTACGATTCCAATCCTGTGTCCCGTTCTCGATTCAGTTTCCCGTCCCGTTTTGAATTCTGATTTCGCTACCAGTCACAGTCCCTATTTGGACGAAACCGGGGGCAAATAATTTCTTCATCTTTCTGAATAAGATAGTCATTTTCCGATCATTTCAAAATGTGTTAAAATGTCAAACTATGTCACTTTTCATAGAAATGCTTTATGATCGTTTACCATACAGATACGGGCTTGAAGTGCCTTTTAAGCAGGTGCTTGGTTTGAACCTTATTGGGTAGTTCGTATATGCACATTTTTTTTTAATTTCAACTCTCAGTCGAGTTTTTAATTTCAGATTTTAGTGTTTTCAAGTACCTATATGCTATTGCATAGATATTCTATGTATGCATATATTTCAACAGAAGAGAAAACCTTAATTCAGAGATCAATTGTATTAAATTACCAGACCTAACGCAATAATGAAAAACTTCTTAGTCAGAATTCATAAATGACACTAAGTACAGAATTAGATCATAAGTTTTTAACAAAACATTGCAAAGAGTTTTTGATTCCTCCAACAAATTTAATTTAGGAATAAAGTAAGTTTATCAATAATAAAATTTCAGGTACACACCGCAAAAGATCGAAATAGCGCCGCGGCTGCAACCTTTTGTCCCCGAGTACGTGCCGGCAGTTGGCGACACGGACGCTTTCATCAAAGTGACGACTCCAGCTTGCGACTTAAATAACAAGACTTTAGAAGACAGTCTACTGGAGCATATCGACAATCTAGGTTAGTACAGTACACTACAGTTTATTTTTAAATTGACTGTTTTAATCCACCTCTGAATAAACAACTACAATAACAGGAAATTAGTAAAAGCGTATAATAAAGTTTGAGGTAAATCAACACAATCCAATAGGATTTAATACTTTGCAGCTAATAGTTGATTAATTTTTTTTTGCGCAGTTAAGACTATTTTTTTAAAGGTTTCAAAAGAAAAGACGGTCTCAATTTATGTGCTTGTTTTGATGTGTATCTACGTATACGTTACTTGCTCATGAATTGATTTCAGTAAATTGTCGCGAGGTAAAAAATCCCTGGTTGGCTGTATTTTTTATACAGCCGTGGCTTTTACACGGATACGTCTATGTATAAAAAGATATTCGGGCGATTGCAAGAACAATACGGATCAATGTTTTTAACTGAAATTATTAAGCACAGTTCGATGATACGAAAAGTATGATATATAACGAAATAGCTCGACATTTAAATTACGTGTGATGGTTAAACTAGATTATAGTACAACGCACGAAACTTTGCCGCTATGAAGTTGGTCACGAAGCGTCGTAACGGCGTAAAATAGGAAAGCGGGGGAGAAGAAGGAAGGGTCGGGGAGCTTTGAACTTGCGCACTACATCATCCGCAGGCAATTCAGAGCGACAAAGTTTCGTGCGTTGTGCTGTACGTGTTGCTGTACGTGTTGCTTAGATTTGTGGAGTGAGTTTGACAACATTCTAAATTAAAATCTTATTTTATAAAGCTGAGAATATAGTAAATATCTAAATATATATGTATTTATATTTTATTAGATATATATTTATATTTGTCATTGTGCTTCAAGCTATTATTGATTTACTAATAAGTATACAAAATTTCATACATCAAGGTATGCGGCTTGAGGCTTGATATACTTATCTTTCGTACTTACCAGGCTTGACGGTATTGGATGAGCCATCGGCGGAACAGAGCGAATCGGCGTTACTACATTTGCAATTACGCGCCATATCTAAGACCAACTATCCAAAATCAACTGTGGTAAGTATAGGTAAAGTAGTCGAAAAGTTTTGATTTCGTCACATATACAGATAGATGACTGTAAACTGGCCAATTTTTGTTCTGTCAACACAACAGGTAACAAAGAAGATAGACAACGCCGAGAAAAATCCGAAAGCTATCGAGAGGTGGATCAAAGACGTTAGCGAATTGCACCTGACTAAGCCGCCTCCCAATTTTGCGTATTCTGCGTAAGTTAGAGATTACAAAAAGAAAACGTTCATCTCCTACCCTCATCCTGTCTAAGACGGTTGAAATTTATTTCTAGAAAAATGCCCGATGTCGACGCCTTGATGGAGGAGTGGCCCGACGCCATGGAACGGATCCTGAACGAGGTCGGCGTCCCGCCAGCCACCCTGGACTGTTCTCTAGTAGAATACGTAGACTTAATATGCGGCCTGTTCGACATACCGATAGCTGCGGACACGTTGAATGACAGAATTCAAGCGCTCCACATGCTTTTCACCCTATACATAGCCGTGAAGAACTCGCAGTTGTATGCGGACAGACAGAAGGACGAGAGAAACGAGATCTAATAGAGTTTGATGTGGTAATTTGTATGTAGCTAAGGAACCACATACCTATTTACACAAAGACATGTTTCACTCTACAATTTATATACTTTAACATATAGTCTAAGCTCTATCACTTTTGAGGTTCGCTCGGATTGATATAATAAATAATGAGATAGGTATCAAGTATGTGAAGAACAACGTAGACATAAAAAAATCACTTGTATATGTATGATTTTGTAGAAAATAATTTAGTAAAAAAAGTATTCTGGAGTTTTCATATATGATTGATAAAATTTATTTTAAAAGTAAATTTATTACTTTTACAAATTTTGTCAAAAAGTATCAACTTTAACGTCATACATTTATTTTTATTAAAAATTAGCTTTCCGTTCGCGTCTTCAACTGCTTGATATCTTCAGTTTTTTAAATTAGGGCCATAAAAGTTGGTATTTGTTTAAATACACAAAAATTTGTGTTTTTGGAAATCCAACTGTTAAAAGGGTGAAATAGGGGGGTTATAATTTATGTGGAGTTTCATAACTTTAAAATTAAATTAATTTTACATTTAAAGGCTTATAAATATAAAGACAAATGAAGCGGTGTAGAAAGCTGTACTTAGAACAGGAGACGAGATTGAAATTTCTAATAAGAATGGAATAAGAACCGACAATGGAATTGGAATTGAAATGGAGAACAAGACCGGGATCGCAATCATAATTGTCAAAGAGATTGCTTAATATAAAATGTCCAAATGAAAGATTGTACATTTATATAGATATACGTATATAAAGCTAGACTGCAAATTCGGAGGTCATATTTTTACATACCAACTATATAATTTATCCAATAAAATGAAAATAAAATTTAAAATTAGAAATTAAACGTATGGCGATACGAATAATGTTTACAAAATTAAAACTATAGAAAGTCGTTCAAAGTATTCAACAAAAGTACAAAAAAATCTGATATCACTCGCAAACTTCGATGGATTGCGTATACATTAGTTTTAATTATATGTATTCGTTCATTATACTGAGTGCGTTGGCTCGTGATCATCTGGATCTGTAGTCCTCATCGGTGTACCACATGGATCAATTCTTGGACCATTTCTCTTTTTAGTCTATGGAAATGAGTTACCCAGCCTTGTTAAGGATATTCATGAGATAGTACTATTTGCAAATGACATTTCCTTGATATTCAAAGTTAAAAGAGAACACAGCCCGTTATGACGATGTGAACAATGCTATCTTTAAGGTAGAGAGAAAGAGTTTACTACAAATAACCTACTTCTTTAATGAAATGAAAATAAAATGTATGAAATTGTCACTTCCAAATGTAAGTATGGACCTGGAACTATATCAATAGTTTATTTTAACCGTTTTCATAGCCTGATGTCGTAAGAAATCTTGCTGTGGAGGCATGCCGTGAATATTCATAGAATTTTCGTACTGCAGAAGCGGACCGTTCGCGCAATTTACAAGCTCGGATCCATTGCTTTCGGACTCAAAGCGTCAAGTTTCTTGCTCGTTCTTCTATAGAGAAAACTGCCTTCCGAACACGAGTAGTAAAGTATAAATTCGCAAAAAAAAATCACATATTTCAAGTATCATTTTATAACTATGAAATAGATATTTTAAATCTGAATTTGAATTAGATCGTGGCGGCGCCTAACACCGCGCCCCCTAATTTGTACGCATTGCGGCAGAGTTTGGCAACAATTGCTTTGGTTGACAATTAACGTTTAGTTGGCTGTTCGCGACTTTATATCCTCTACACAGCAAATGATAAATTTCCTGACGTAAACTTTTTGCCGACTACTGAAACAAGCCGAAGTTTGTCGCGCTGTATGCATAGATGTATAAAAAAGAGAAGATGCACAGTCGCATAATATTTGGAAGGTGGAAAATGGTTTAAATGTACATTTTATCTCTGTCTCACATTTTATGATCCCATTTTGCAGTGCTAAAGAAAAAGAGGCAAAGAACATTATTTATCATCTGACATTTCAACCGAAATATCATAAGGTTAATTTGTAAATGTAAAGAGAACAAGTAACAATCATTTTGTTATTTGGAAAACAATGAGTGATATTTTTTACAATTTACATGTGCTGTTCTAAAACAAGACAGTTTAGACAGTGGAGTGGTTTAATATTATTTTAAATTTTTATTTTCTTTTTTGGTAAAATGTATAAAAACAATCATAGTATATTTTTCTTCATAATAAAGCTTAATGTAATATTCGCCAAAAATTAAAATGAATATGAACTTTAATTTCATCATTTTGGTGAAAATATACATGAAAGAACTTGATAATATCTAAAGTGTATAGATTATAGTAATATAAAACTTTCTTATTAATTATATAATAAAATAAGATGACATTTCATTAAACATTAACATATTTTCGATGAACATAATACTTATATATAATTTGATAAAAAAAAAATTGAAATATAATAAACATATTTAGAATACTCATTATAATACCCGATTGAGCACCTATTGTAAATAAATCAAATAGAAAATACCATTTTATCATGGCTTAAGAGTTATTTTTGCATTTTTTAATAGAACACTTCAACGTCATAACAGAAGGCGTGACGACACTATACTGAATGCAATGAGTGCTAAACTGTTATTTAGCACTCAATTTACTACGTCCGTTTTTGAGCGCGGGACTGTGCATCTTCTCTTTTTCATAGATTAATGGCTGTATGCCTCTTAAGTATGTATATGTGTATACTTACATTTAGGGTACAACCTTTAAATTTTGTTACTGATAGATTATTTTGTGTGGTGATAGAATTTCACGGCAGTGAATCCTAAAATTCTCCCGCAAATAGTAGAATGTCCTACATGTCAAGGAAAAAGAAAAATGAAATACATAATCATGTCTTATATTCTTATATTAAGTTTGTCACAACAATATAATCTACACAAAAATATACAATTCTGAAAGTTTTCTATTGCTTAAGTTTAATTAACATACTATTAGCCTCGTTTAAAGTTTCAAATATTTTACATGACTTTTATGGGGTTACTCAAGTCCTCATAGTTGGGATGGATTATGGGATGCATTCCCTTCTTACATTTTACCATTGCATAATTTTCTATTTTTGAATCTTCCAAACATTCCAAAGAAAAAAAAAATTAATATATATCGACATTATCCAGTTGGTCTGGACGGAAACTACTCCAACTGGACATTATGTAGTAGGTGAGATCTATAACTTAACTCTATGATCCTATTTTGGAAGACTACTCGGCAGTAACGCATACATTACACAACTTAAAAAATAAGACAATAATTTGTTAAGGTTTTTTTACACAATTATACAAGGTTCTTCTAACAATGTAAATAGTATTAATTAATCGTGGTTTTTAAAAATAACGGGTCCTCATTCATTTGATCAATATGTGTACTACTAGAAAATCACAACAATCAGGCAAAAACCAATAGTAAAACATAATTGCTGTTATGGAAATAAGAGATATACTTTTGATGACCTGTATATAATTTTAGCTGTTTTCCACACAACAAATTGACTGACACTAGATTGGTAAAAACTTCAATATGCCATGCAGTATTTGAACAAAATAATTACGTAATAAACTAACTACACACCACACATTTATGTATAATTGAGGATCGGCCATGGTTAGTTTGAACAAATAATAGGTCTTTTCTCATATAAGGAAATTAAGTTAAACTATAGCTATCCCAAGTGAAATGAATTCTTTTTTAAATAATTGTCTTAAGTAAGAGCTGAATGCATAATTTTCTATGTGAAAGTTTTGTACTAGGTATAACGTGTTTTAGTGATTTATAATAGTAATTTTATTTTATATGAACAATTAAGAATTAAATTAAAATAATAGTATTTATGCGGATCTCAAAAAATAAATAGAAGTGACATAAATAAAATATGGATATTGCATGTTCATACATAAAAAAATAATAAACAAAGTTTTCCCAGTATCACAGAACAGTTTTCAAAAATTTGCACCCAATTATATATTTGATAAGCTTATGATATAATAATTTCTATGAATACTCATAGCTTAATAATCAGTGTGACATACTAAGTTAACAAACAAACATTCTTTCATAATAAAATAAATACAATTCTTGTTTTATACAGTATAGTAAAATTTATTGGACAAAGAAAAGTTAAAATTAAAACGAGTACATCTAAAAATAAAGGTGACAGTAGAGATGATCCAGTTTTGATGCAAATTTAAAGGAAATACACACATTAACTGTCAAGTTTCAAAAGACATATGTGGAAATGAACTATGATAACAATGTAATAAAGCACACTGAATATGCATCTGTTTCACAAAACCGCAAAATAGGGGTCAACATTGATGATATAATTTAATATTCACACTTCACTTCAAGCATGTTTTTTAAAAGATTCTTAACACTCTCTGTATATTTTGTTTTTGTGATTCATGATTGATAATTTGATAAATGTATTTAATTTAAATTTTGTGCTTTGTGTACCAACAGGATTTTTGTGTTTTCATACAGTTTAACAATAATAAAAAAACCTTTGCTTATTTGTTTATGCAGGAAATAAAATATAAGTTTAAGTAAATTACTGTACATAGACAATTGACGAGTTCCATCAAAGTTGTATAATAAAATGAACTTAGTTGATCATGATGCGAAGACTTTTTCTAAAAAGTATTTTAAGAGTCCAGACGAAAGTACCGTATTATGCTTCACTAAATTCTGTCTGCACTCCAACCCCGTGTGAAAATAGAATATAAAATATCTAATTTTTTTAACATATTTTTGCATTTTGAACCTGAAGTCAATTTTTGTTCCGCTTCTAATTTTACTCCCATACCCAATGTTGGCCTGCAATAAGAATTCAACCCACGCCATATGTCGAAAATGAGTTAAAACATGTATATCAGAATAATCCTATCAGTAAAAAACTAAACAAATTTTTAGTAAGACAGGATATCATCCCATTTTTTTTTTGTAGCTTTTCCTTATAACTACTGCGATTCTTTTTATAGCTTTAGTAAAACAATTCAACGTAACTGGATCATTGTAAAAAATGCATAATTATATCTGGCTATACCCATGGTAATCAAAAACTACCTATCTTATTTTTTACAAGAACAATGAAAAATGTAAAAGCATTATCCAAGTTATGCAAGAGCAGATCCAGGGAGGTGAATAGTGTCATAATCCCTTCTGTGCCGTCTTTATCTTACTATTGTAATCAAATGAGAGTCAGTCCTGACAACCTTGTATGTGTACTCCCCCTGACTCGAAGGCTGGATCCGCCCTTGAAGTTATGAATATTAATATCTCTATGTGGAATTGGTTCCTTATTGCTAAACTACATCCATGTGTTATGTACATTAAAAAAAATGTTTACAATGAAATTGAAGTTCAGATATCAAATGGATCAGAAATTAGTGAACATTATGCACATTTTATTACATAATTTAAAATGCAAAAATGATTATTATAATTTATTTAAACATAGACATGTTCCGACAACAGTTCTTTGCAATGATTTAATTGTACACAATTATTTCCTATGTGATTTCATTGTTGGTAACATATAAGGCAGCACGTTCCATAGGAACACATTGGCATCAGTTTTCTGCCATCTAATTAATTAACACTGTTAATATTCATCTTCTAGAAATGACATGGACTTTTCAATTCACACAAACCTTCTTATTGGAAAAAAACCGCATTCAAATTCGTTAAGTTATACACCAAAAACAGACAGATGCGCACCGCAGAAATTTATATTATACATAGATACCATAGTCACACAACATAGATGAACTTGTTTGTTTCTTCAGGTACCGATTGTGTGGAGTTTGCGCGCTAACAATTTGACACATCTTGGATGGTTATCAATATAACACTAATGACATATTCCAGTCATCCCAAGTGAAGCCGAACAATATTAAACGTCGCCGATACGTTAATCGGCTTAAATTAATGAATACAAAAAAAAAAAAACATGGAAAATTACGCTATGGGATGGTGACAGAACCAATAGGTTGTGTTGTCGCAATATACAGAATGAGCGGAAACTGCGTCGGGGCAAGGTGACGCCGTTCTGACGGCAGTTACTATAAATTTTCCTGTGACAAAATAAAACTAGTGACCAATTAAATAAGTATTTCCTATCAGAATTATTACTTTGCCTACAGATCATGCAGGATATTTTATACAAGATGCAGTTCAGTTTAGGTCATTGATTACATGAAAATGCCGTGTTAATTGAAAGTAATTTTTTAAGCACATCATTATTCAGGAAAAAAGACCTTGAAGGAATATTCCATCATTTCATCAATATAACAGATCAATTATTGTGTAATGCTCCTGTAGTTTAGTTATTTTTATACTTTAGTAAGAATAAATAAATTATAAAAGTAATATTTTAATGATTTACCTTGTCGAGTAATATAACATTTAGGCTTCAGAAACTGATCATTTTGCTATCATTATATAATATTCGAAACGTATTTTGTCAACCTACTCTCGAATGAGTGACACAGAATATGAAGAAATAATCATTAATTGCCATAAATTAAATAAATATTTTCTTGCTTGAATGGTGTTTAGCATTACATTCCATAAATGAGCTTATCAAATTTAGAAGCTTTCAATTTAAAGTTGACTCTCTTGGATTTGAATATTTTATGGTTTTGTAAGTATCTGTAACAAAATAGAAAGAATGGAACATTTATATCATCCTGCCTGTACATCACAGCCTTTTTTTTATTAGAGATCGTTGGCATTGTAGACTGAATATTGGTTTAGTTCAGGATTGTCCCAAAACAGATTTTTGAAAAGTTTAGAGGCTTACTTAGAAACATTCCTAAGTTATCTAATAGAATGTCAAATAAAAGGAGAAAGAACAAAAAATTCCAAAGTAGTTCATATTTTTTGTACAATATATATATTGTACAAGCAATATATACAAATAACACTATTCTCTTAAAAATTGCCGAAAATCGAAGCTTTCCTCTATCTCGAGAATTATCAATGCTATAATTGTATAAAAAAAATATTAATGACCTTTTAATTTCAATACCACTAATAATTTCTTTAAAAACAATAAATAAAAACATTGTAATGTAAGAATTACCACTATTCAACTCCGTTTCATAAACAATACTATGTATATTTAATTTTTTTTTTAATCTCATCGAACACTGATAGTCTCTCAAATCGATCTCTTGAAATGAAACCTATCAATTCGTTTTTTTTTTTCTAAAAAAGAACTATATTACAATATACACTTGGCCGATTTGTTTTTTACCGCTTCACTACCGACGAAATAACTATGACACTTATATAATACAATTAATGAGCCATATTAGGGTAAATCTGTTTAGTTGTAGTATGTTCGCTGCATACATTTTTACAATATCCTAGTGCCGCTGGTGGTTAATGATAGTGGAAAAGATTGAAGAGACGCTGGTTCAGCTGGTTCTGTGGCTTGTACTCGGATAGCGGCTCCTCCTCGTTGCGGATACTGAAGTAACTGTGGATTATGCATCGGCATATCGGACACTTGTCGAGTTTCGCTGTAAATAAAATGTGCACAGGTCAAATTTCTGCTTTAATATATAACCTAGATTATAAGTAAAATAATATATGTTTGAATTGAAGGGTTGAATGATTTAGCATAAAACGTTCCGGCTGATGTAGTGCATTGTTGTATGAAACATCAAATTTTTATGTAGCATCAAAAAAATGATTATCAAATCTTGTTTTAATGTAACATATAAATCTAGAAGTTTGATATATTTTATAAGATTTTTTTAATAAAACCATCTTCAATTAGTATAAAATAAGGAATTTTCAAAATGAAGATCATAGCGAACAGTACTTATAACTAAAAAAAAAAATTATCTGTAACTCTGCAACTACTAGTTTATAGTGCAGTCGCGTCAAGATGCGATCGTCATGAAAACGCAATACGAATTCCAAATCAGATAAAGGTGAATCAAACGACCGGCATTGACACTCTAGATGGATGACCGACCGTTCAACACTACGCATACAGATTAGAGACTTATCTTCTGCTATAAATGCTCAAATTGTTTGTTAGTAGAGAGGTTAAACCAATAATCGTATTTATCAATGCAATTGTTAAATAAAATGACTACCAGCATCATATGTTATAAAATTTGATGGTTGGTGTATGGGGTAATAAAATAGGATCGATAAATTCGTTTAGACATCACATCTTAGAACTAATAGTTAGCAGGGTAATGTCATTTTAAGCTGTCATTGCATCCAACAACTATTACTTTTGAATTACACTAAAAATATTTACCACATCACGAAATTCGATTGATATTCTGGTTGTTTTTATCATTTTTAGTTCATAATCATATCAAATATTTCAGTTCATTATTACGTTTGAAAATACACTATTTGACTAGAATTTGTATTAATAATCCATTTTTACACATATTTTCTACTTTTACAACAAGATAATCATTATTCTCTTAAGTCTCATATGAGATCATATGATATGACTCAAGTATAGCCTGGATATAATTTCGAATAATTAATCAGTAACAAAGCACACTAGATGTAGGTTTTATTGTCATTTTTACTTTTCAAAACATTTATCATATACTTCTACATACACATGGAGAGTTACAAAATTTAAAATTGATAATGTGCAGTGAAAATTTTCTATACAAAAGGTTTCCTTACTATTAGAGGTAATGAAGAAATTGGAAGTTCTTTTGGAGACAGTGTGTTAATTTTTATCAAAATAAAATTTTTGAATGCATATCCTAACTTTATTTACAATTAAGGAAATTCGGTACAAGCCTATGTCGGGATTGGATTGGATTCAATTTTGCCAAGAAGACAGTAGATTCAAAAGAAACTTGTTCAAATTTTAAAATCAAGGTGCAGTTCTAGTGATTTCATTTTCGTATTAAACGCAATAAATGCTGGCCAAAAGTATGTCGGACCATACTCAGGTATAAGGTTCCATAGTGATTACTACAAAGAAATGTAATGCAGATGAAAAAAACTATATCATTACACTTTTTTTCTTGCACAAAGTAGATATAGTATAGTGCTAGTTATACATAACTAGAGAAACAAGTATGTCAACCATTACTCTAAAATTTGTATAAACTAAAGTGCACCAACAAAAGCTTATTTTTATGGCAGTTATGTCTTTTTGTTGAAAAGCGCTATTTTTCGGCAAATAACTGATAAACGATACATCCGATCATGTTCAAAATAATTATCTTTGAAAGTATTTATTTAGAATTATGCTTTCAATATTTTTGAACATATGCTTAATTACTTTAGAGCGATTCAGTTAATCAAAAAAATTGCTTAGAAACCTTAAAGCGTTTTTAAAAGATCTGTCCAATTATGTATTATATGTTGATGTTTGCTAAAAAATTTTTTTTTCAGCTTCCGTTACATATATGGAGTATCCCTCCACAGAATACTTCTTTTTGTTATGTAACTTACAAACCAAATAGCGGCTTATATAAGACACCTATACTCCAAATTTCATCAAAGTGCATCTAGATTTTGAGAAAAATGCAAGCGACATATGGATGGATGGACATGACGAAATTAGAAGGGTTTTATTTTTGCAATTTTGACTAAGAGCCCTAAAAATGTCTACAACACCAGTTGCAGAAGTGGCAAAACGTTTTTTATTTGAAATAATTTTAAGCAGTTTCAGCAAGTTTTCTTTCTATTTTAATGAATCATTATGAAATAGAATAGAAAAAATAGGAGTATATAATATGCATAAAAAACACTTAAGTGAAAATAATTACATGAATTAAAATTAATGTTTTTTCTTATATAAAATCATCACACAGCAAAAAAGGGAGTTTGCAATTGAATACATAGTTGTTTTAGACTAAATGTGTAAATAACAAAAAAAAGTGAAAAAGCTGTACCTTAGTATTCAATTTTAAAAAATTGCTTTCTATTATATAGTCGATAAGACAGATACTGCCTACTGGCAAATGATATCTAACTTTTTTAAGTCATAAATAATATAAACATGAAATGCTCAAAAATGCACCTTGACATTGCAGTTTTTGAAGTATTTTAAAGACTTCTGGAAATGTTGAATTCCCGATCTCAATTTCAGGTAATAATTTTATGCAATTTGTACAGTTAGAGACTGGAAACAATTTAAAAACTTAATGATTTATTTCCGTTTTATTTTGTATTAAAATCTTTGTTGCACTTTATATTTCCAAAGCCAGCCTATTGGTCAACCTAACACAACAAGATTGTTCAATAGTCTTTACCCTGGCGAATCGATGCTTCCATCCTCAATCCTGATAACCCTCAATAGTATTGCTACTTTATTGATAGAATGAGCAGTTATAGTTAATTACATGTAATCCAATTCAATGTAATTTATACAACATTTATCAAGTATTATCTTTACCTTGGAGATTAAACAAACACAGAAAATTAATAGCCAAGTCTTTCAGCGACATGACACTTAAATGAAGCCAGCCTATTGGTCAACCTAACACAACAAGATTGTTCAATAGTCTTTACCCTGGCGAATCGATGCTTCCATCCTCAATCCTGATAACCCTCAATAGTATTGCTACTTTATTGATAGAATGAGCAGTTATAGTTAATTACATGTAATCCAATTCAATGTAATTTATACAACATTTATCAAGTATTATCTTTACCTTGGAGATTAAACAAACACAGAAAATTAATAGCCAAGTCTTTCAGCGACATGACACTTAAATGAAGCCAGCCTATTGGTCAACCTAACACAACAAGATTGTTCAATAGTCTTTACCCTGGCGAATCGATGCTTCCATCCTCAATCCTGATAACCCTCAATAGTATTGCTACTTTATTGATAGAATGAGCAGTTATAGTTAATTACATGTAATCCAATTCAATGTAATTTATACAACATTTATCAAGTATTATCTTTACCTTGGAGATTAAACAAACACAGAAAATTAATAGCCAAGTCTTTCAGCGACATGACACTTAAATGAAGCCAGCCTATTGGTCAACCTAACACAACAAGATTGTTCAATAGTCTTTACCCTGGCGAATCGATGCTTCCATCCTCAATCCTGATAACCCTCAATAGTATTGCTACTTTATTGATAGAATGAGCAGTTATAGTTAATTACATGTAATCCAATTCAATGTAATTTATACAACATTTATCAAGTATTATCTTTACCTTGGAGATTAAACAAACACAGAAAATTAATAGCCAAGTCTTTCAGCGACATGACACTTAAATGAAGCCAGCCTATTGGTCAACCTAACACAACAAGATTGTTCAATAGTCTTTACCCTGGCGAATCGATGCTTCCATCCTCAATCCTGATAACCCTCAATAGTATAGCTACTTTATTGATAGAGTGAGCAGTTATAGTTAATTACATGTAATCCAATTCAATGTAATTTATACAACATTTATCAAGTATTATCTTTACCTTGAGATTAAACAAACACAGAAAATTAATAGCCAAGTCTTTCAGCGACATGACACTTAAATGAAGCCAGCCTATTGGTCAACCTAACACAACAAGATTGTTCAATAGTCTTTACCCTGGCGAATCGATGCTTCCATCCTCAATCCTGATAACCCTCAATAGTATTGCTACTTTATTGATAGAATGAGCAGTTATAGTTAATTACATGTAATCCAATTCAATGTAATTTATACAACATTTATCAAGTATTATCTTTACCTTGGAGATTAAACAAACACAGAAAATTAATAGCCAAGTCTTTCAGCGACATGACACTTAAATGAAGCCAGCCTATTGGTCAACCTAACACAACAAGATTGTTCAATAGTCTTTACCCTGGCGAATCGATGCTTCCATCCTCAATCCTGATAACCCTCAATAGTATAGCTACTTTATTGATAGAGTGAGCAGTTATAGTTAATTACATGTAATCCAATTCAATGTAATTTATATAACATTTATCAAGTATTATCTTTACCTTGGAGATTAAACAAACACAGAAAATTAATAGCCAAGTCTTTCAGCGACATGACACTTAAATGAAGCCAGCCTATTGGTCAACCTAACACAACAAGATTGTTCAATAGTCTTTACCCTGGCGAATCGATGCTTCCATCCTCAATCCTGATAACCCTCAATAGTATTGCTACTTTATTGATAGAATGAGCAGTTATAGTTAATTACATGTAATCCAATTCAATGTAATTTATACAACATTTATCAAGTATTATCTTTACCTTGGAGATTAAACAAACACAGAAAATTAATAGCCAAGTCTTTCAGCGACATGACACTTAAATGAAGCCAGCCTATTGGTCAACCTAACACAACAAGATTGTTCAATAGTCTTTACCCTGGCGAATCGATGCTTCCATCCTCAATCCTGATAACTCTCAATAGTATAGCTACTTTATTGATAGTGAGCAGTTATAGTTAATTACATGTAATCCAATTCAATGTAATTTATACAACATTTATCAAGTATTATCTTTACCTTGGAGATTAAACAAACACAGAAAATTAATAGCCAAGTCTTTCAGCGACATGACACTTAAATGAAGCCAGCCTATTGGTCAACCTAACACAACAAGATTGTTCAATAGTCTTTACCCTGGCGAATCGATGCTTCCATACTCAATCCTGATAACCCTCAATAGTATTGCTACTTTATTGATAGAATGAGCAGTTATAGTTAATTACATGTAATCCAATTCAATGTAATTTATACAACATTTATCAAGTATTATCTTTACCTTGGAGATTAAACAAACACAGAAAATTAATAGCCAAGTCTTTCAGCGACATGACACTTAAATGAAGCCAGCCTATTGGTCAACCTAACACAACAAGATTGTTCAATAGTCTTTACCCTGGCGAATCGATGCTTCCATCCTCAATCCTGATAACTCTCAATAGTATAGCTACTTTATTGATAGAGTGAGCAGTTATAGTTAATTACATGTAATCCAATTCAATGTAATTTATACAACATTTATCAAGTATTATCTTTACCTTGGAGATTAAACAAACACAGAAAATTAATAGCCAAGTCTTTCAGCGACATGACACTTAAATGAAGCCAGCCTATTGGTCAACCTAACACAACAAGATTGTTCAATAGTCTTTACCCTGGCGAATCGATGCTTCCATCCTCAATCCTGATAACCCTCAATAGTATTGCTACTTTATTGATAGAATGAGCAGTTATAGTTAATTACATGTAATCCAATTCAATGTAATTTATACAACATTTATCAAGTATTATCTTTACCTTGGAGATTAAACAAACACAGAAAATTAATAGCCAAGTCTTTCAGCGACATGACACTTAAATGAAGCCAGCCTATTGGTCAACCTAACACAACAAGATTGTTCAATAGTCTTTACCCTGGCGAATCGATGCTTCCATCCTCAATCCTGATAACCCTCAATAGTATTGCTACTTTATTGATAGAATGAGCAGTTATAGTTAATTACATGTAATCCAATTCAATGTAATTTATACAACATTTATCAAGTATTATCTTTACCTTGGAGATTAAACAAACACAGAAAATTAATAGCCAAGTCTTTCAGCGACATGACACTTAAATGAAGCCAGCCTATTGGTCAACCTAACACAACAAGATTGTTCAATAGTCTTTACCCTGGCGAATCGATGCTTCCATCCTCAATCCTGATAACCCTCAATAGTATTGCTACTTTATTGATAGAATGAGCAGTTATAGTTAATTACATGTAATCCAATTCAATGTAATTTATACAACATTTATCAAGTATTATCTTTACCTTGGAGATTAAACAAACACAGAAAATTAATAGCCAAGTCTTTCAGCGACATGACACTTAAATGAAGCCAGCCTATTGGTCAACCTAACACAACAAGATTGTTCAATAGTCTTTACCCTGGCGAATCGATGCTTCCATCCTCAATCCTGATAACCCTCAATAGTATTGCTACTTTATTGATAGAATGAGCAGTTATAGTTAATTACATGTAATCCAATTCAATGTAATTTATACAACATTTATCAAGTATTATCTTTACCTTGGAGATTAAACAAACACAGAAAATTAATAGCCAAGTCTTTCAGCGACATGACACTTAAATGAAGCCAGCCTATTGGTCAACCTAACACAACAAGATTGTTCAATAGTCTTTACCCTGGCGAATCGATGCTTCCATCCTCAATCCTGATAACCCTCAATAGTATTGCTACTTTATTGATAGAATGAGCAGTTATAGTTAATTACATGTAATCCAATTCAATGTAATTTATACAACATTTATCAAGTATTATCTTTACCTTGGAGATTAAACAAACACAGAAAATTAATAGCCAAGTCTTTCAGCGACATGACACTTAAATGAAGCCAGCCTATTGGTCAACCTAACACAACAAGATTGTTCAATAGTCTTTACCCTGGCGAATCGATGCTTCCATCCTCAATCCTGATAACCCTCAATAGTATTGCTACTTTATTGATAGAATGAGCAGTTATAGTTAATTACATGTAATCCAATTCAATGTAATTTATACAACATTTATCAAGTATTATCTTTACCTTGGAGATTAAACAAACACAGAAAATTAATAGCCAAGTCTTTCAGCGACATGACACTTAAATGAAGCCAGCCTATTGGTCAACCTAACACAACAAGATTGTTCAATAGTCTTTACCCTGGCGAATCGATGCTTCCATCCTCAATCCTGATAACCCTCAATAGTATAGCTACTTTATTGATAGAATGAGCAGTTATAGTTAATTACATGTAATCCAATTCAATGTAATTTATACAACATTTATCAAGTATTATCTTTACCTTGGAGATTAAACAAACACAGAAAATTAATAGCCAAGTCTTTCAGCGACATGACACTTAAATGAAGCCAGCCTATTGGTCAACCTAACACAACAAGATTGTTCAATAGTCTTTACCCTGGCGAATCGATGCTTCCATCCTCAATCCTGATAACCCTCAATAGTATTGCTACTTTATTGATAGAATGAGCAGTTATAGTTAATTACATGTAATCCAATTCAATGTAATTTATACAACATTTATCAAGTATTATCTTTACCTTGGAGATTAAACAAACACAGAAAATTAATAGCCAAGTCTTTCAGCGACATGACACTTAAATGAAGCCAGCCTATTGGTCAACCTAACACAACAAGATTGTTCAATAGTCTTTACCCTGGCGAATCGATGCTTCCATCCTCAATCCTGATAACTCTCAATAGTATAGCTACTTTATTGACAGAATGACCAGTTATAGTTAATTACATGTAATCCAATTCAATGTAATTTATACAACATTTATCAAGTATTATCTTTACCTTGGAGATTAAACAAACACAGAAAATTAATAGCCAAGTCTTTCAGCGACATGACACTTAAATGAAGCCAGCCTATTGGTCAACCTAACACAACAAGATTGTTCAATAGTCTTTACCCTGGCGAATCGATGCTTCCATCCTCAATCCTGATAACCCTCAATAGTATAGCTACTTTATTGATAGAATGAGCAGTTATAGTTAATTACATGTAATCCAATTCAATGTAATTTATACAACATTTATCAAGTATTATCTTTACCTTGGAGATTAAACAAACACAGAAAATTAATAGCCAAGTCTTTCAGCGACATGACACTTAAATGAAGCCAGCCTATTGGTCAACCTAACACAACAAGATTGTTCAATAGTCTTTACCCTGGCGAATCGATGCTTCCATCCTCAATCCTGATAACCCTCAATAGTATTGCTACTTTATTGATAGAATGAGCAGTTATAGTTAATTACATGTAATCCAATTCAATGTAATTTATACAACATTTATCAAGTATTATCTTTACCTTGGAGATTAAACAAACACAGAAAATTAATAGCCAAGTCTTTCAGCGACATGACACTTAAATGAAGCCAGCCTATTGGTCAACCTAACACAACAAGATTGTTCAATAGTCTTTACCCTGGCGAATCGATGCTTCCATCCTCAATCCTGATAACCCTCAATAGTATAGCTACTTTATTGATAGAATGAGCAGTTATAGTTAATTACATGTAATCCAATTCAATGTAATTTATACAACATTTATCAAGTATTATCTTTACCTTGGAGATTAAACAAACACAGAAAATTAATAGCCAAGTCTTTCAGCGACATGACACTTAAATGAAGCCAGCCTATTGGTCAACCTAACACAACAAGATTGTTCAATAGTCTTTACCCTGGCGAATCGATGCTTCCATCCTCAATCCTGATAACCCTCAATAGTATTGCTACTTTATTGATAGAATGAGCAGTTATAGTTAATTACATGTAATCCAATTCAATGTAATTTATACAACATTTATCAAGTATTATCTTTACCTTGGAGATTAAACAAACACAGAAAATTAATAGCCAAGTCTTTCAGCGACATGACACTTAAATGAAGCCAGCCTATTGGTCAACCTAACACAACAAGATTGTTCAATAGTCTTTACCCTGGCGAATCGATGCTTCCATCCTCAATCCTGATAACTCTCAATAGTATAGCTACTGATAGAATGAGCAGTTATAGTTAATTACATGTAATCCAATTCAATGTAATTTATACAACATTTATCAAGTATTATCTTTACCTTGGAGATTAAACAAACACAGAAAATTAATAGCCAAGTCTTTCAGCGACATGACACTTAAATGAAGCCAGCCTATTGGTCAACCTAACACAACAAGATTGTTCAATAGTCTTTACCCTGGCGAATCGATGCTTCCATCCTCAATCCTGATAACCCTCAATAGTATTGCTACTTTATTGATAGAATGAGCAGTTATAGTTAATTACATGTAATCCAATTCAATGTAATTTATACAACATTTATCAAGTATTATCTTTACCTTGGAGATTAAACAAACACAGAAAATTAATAGCCAAGTCTTTCAGCGACATGACACTTAAATGAAGCCAGCCTATTGGTCAACCTAACACAACAAGATTGTTCAATAGTCTTTACCCTGGCGAATCGATGCTTCCATCCTCAATCCTGATAACTCTCAATAGTATAGCTACTTTATTGATAGAGTGAGCAGTTATAGTTAATTACATGTAATCCAATTCAATGTAATTTATACAACATTTATCAAGTATTATCTTTACCTTGGAGATTAAACAAACACAGAAAATTAATAGCCAAGTCTTTCAGCGACATGACACTTAAATGAAGCCAGCCTATTGGTCAACCTAACACAACAAGATTGTTCAATAGTCTTTACCCTGGCGAATCGATGCTTCCATCCTCAATCCTGATAACCCTCAATAGTATTGCTACTTTATTGATAGAATGAGCAGTTATAGTTAATTACATGTAATCCAATTCAATGTAATTTATACAACATTTATCAAGTATTATCTTTACCTTGGAGATTAAACAAACACAGAAAATTAATAGCCAAGTCTTTCAGCGACATGACACTTAAATGAAGCCAGCCTATTGGTCAACCTAACACAACAAGATTGTTCAATAGTCTTTACCCTGGCGAATCGATGCTTCCATCCTCAATCCTGATAACCCTCAATAGTATTGCTACTTTATTGATAGAATGAGCAGTTATAGTTAATTACATGTAATCCAATTCAATGTAATTTATACAACATTTATCAAGTATTATCTTTACCTTGGAGATTAAACAAACACAGAAAATTAATAGCCAAGTCTTTCAGCGACATGACACTTAAATGAAGCCAGCCTATTGGTCAACCTAACACAACAAGATTGTTCAATAGTCTTTACCCTGGCGAATCGATGCTTCCATCCTCAATCCTGATAACCCTCAATAGTATTGCTACTTTATTGATAGAATGAGCAGTTATAGTTAATTACATGTAATCCAATTCAATGTAATTTATACAACATTTATCAAGTATTATCTTTACCTTGGAGATTAAACAAACACAGAAAATTAATAGCCAAGTCTTTCAGCGACATGACACTTAAATGAAGCCAGCCTATTGGTCAACCTAACACAACAAGATTGTTCAATAGTCTTTACCCTGGCGAATCGATGCTTCCATCCTCAATCCTGATAACCCTCAATAGTATTGCTACTTTATTGATAGAATGAGCAGTTATAGTTAATTACATGTAATCCAATTCAATGTAATTTATACAACATTTATCAAGTATTATCTTTACCTTGGAGATTAAACAAACACAGAAAATTAATAGCCAAGTCTTTCAGCGACATGACACTTAAATGAAGCCAGCCTATTGGTCAACCTAACACAACAAGATTGTTCAATAGTCTTTACCCTGGCGAATCGATGCTTCCATCCTCAATCCTGATAACCCTCAATAGTATTGCTACTTTATTGATAGAATGAGCAGTTATAGTTAATTACATGTAATCCAATTCAATGTAATTTATACAACATTTATCAAGTATTATCTTTACCTTGGAGATTAAACAAACACAGAAAATTAATAGCCAAGTCTTTCAGCGACATGACACTTAAATGAAGCCAGCCTATTGGTCAACCTAACACAACAAGATTGTTCAATAGTCTTTACCCTGGCGAATCGATGCTTCCATCCTCAATCCTGATAACCCTCAATAGTATTGCTACTTTATTGATAGAATGAGCAGTTATAGTTAATTACATGTAATCCAATTCAATGTAATTTATACAACATTTATCAAGTATTATCTTTACCTTGGAGATTAAACAAACACAGAAAATTAATAGCCAAGTCTTTCAGCGACATGACACTTAAATGATAAAATTATAAACTATACTAATGTATATTTTTTGTAAAAAGTTCTAACAATAAAGACATTGAATATAAAAAAAATGTACTAATCATGTTTCAGATATTATATTTTCTTACTACTTTCAAAAGTAGTCTATCAGTATTAACTGTTTTGAAATAAGTTTTAAAAATAAAAAAAACTTAGCAGTTCTTAACAAAACCCATCCTTCTACTGGATTTCACCAGAGACACAAATCTAATCAATATTCTTTCGGTTACGACAGCATAACAATTTAATTATTAATGTATACATATAATATACCGTTATGCATTAGCCATAATCTTGTAATGACAATTATTATCAACAACGAGGTTAAGCATTCCAATGTTAACTACCAAGAGCAGTCCTGTTGCAATTAGTATTCCAATCATACAGCACCCTTATTCAAGGCTAAATGTGTATGGAATATTTGTCTATGGTTTAAAGCTTCACACCAATATTTAGTATGCAAAACATGAAATTCAATAAACATGAAATGTCAATGACATTTTTAAAGACCTGTATGGTAGAATTGAGGTACAGTTATTAGAGATAACAAGTATTAAGTACACATTATATAGTCTGAGATATTCATGAGCTTGCATTATTTTTTTTTCTGTACTTTAGTAGCTAACCTATCTTGTTTAGTGTACATATAAAAAGTACAGTTACTTAATTAAATTACTTTGTGATGCACAAAATAATATGAAATTTAAAATAGAACTGAACATTATTTCAGTCATTTGAGCTGTAGCACTAGATCTAAGCCTTCCTCTAGTATTTGGACTATTAATAATCTTTGTGTATGTATAATCAACAGTGCCTGTGAAAGTAGATGATCATTCCGCATTAGGATGTCTAGTTTGTGATACCACTGAAAAATCCTTCTTGGCCTATCTATGATTTTTGTTCTATAAGAGATATGGCCTGTATACTGATTGTTGACTTTTTTTGTTGGTTTAAATTTTCTGATTTTATGAGTTATATCGATTATTGATTTTTAGGATTTTTTGTTTAAAAATTTATTGTGCTAAAAACCTTTGAGTTTAGCAATTGAACAACTGTGAATGAGTGAGATTCACATTGAATGAGAATGAGTGAGATCAACATTAACTTTTAGACTACCAAAATCTATAATTTTCTTTTTTATTTGGAGTAATAAAAAAGACTATTTTTCATATGATATTAGTTGGAAATTAAGTAAAAGGATAAAAGAACTATCTTGTCCACAATCGAAATTTTGATTATATGGTAATGCAGGTAATTATGATAATATGCAGATATTTGTATCCGCGTTCAGTTAATTATTGAACCAGTGGCAATTTCGGCCTTCATAGACGAAAACGACCATGGACACTGCGAGGGGTGTATTTGCATTTATCCTGATACATCCATAGCAGGAAAATGTATTACTTTATATGGAAAACTTACGCAGGCAAGCTGAACAGAGGCACGCGTGCCGGCACGGCAGCAGCGCGCGCGACAGCGGCCTGGCCGTGCACACGCAGCACAGAGCCGCCGGCTCGCCGTACTCGTCGGTGCCGGCCGCTTCGTCGTTCTCTTCATCTTCGGGGCATTCACCGCTCACGTACAATTGCTGTATAGAATATTAGTTTATTTAATTGTTGTACTCCAATCATGTAACTATTTATATTTTGAATAATTAAACGAATTGAAGTTTTAATTCGTTCATTGAGCTTTCATTTCTTGCGTGATTTGCAATAGAGAGAAAATGATTTTGATTAATTAATAAATTGATTCATATATACTGAGCTGGATGTTGATGCAAATCATAGTCAAGTTTAACATTCCAGGGTAGGATTTGTGAGATCAACTGTCGTGTGTCAGCTGTCTAATTGAATGACAATCTATCCATATAAATAAAACTTATTGTCTATTTGCCTAAAGTAATTTCTGAAGGGATAGAATAATTGTCATTAAATTTTACATGAATCATTTTCTGGAATATAAGATAGGACACTTCTTAAATGAATGTACAAAATTTTTATATAAGTGTACAGAAGAAATAAGCAGCAATGTCCAAGAAAGAACCAAGATTGGCATTGTAATCGTCACTGGAATAGAAAGCAGGACTAGGGTCTAATTTGAGGATTAAATAGAGTATGGAAATAATCTCTATTAAATTTTAGTTTGTGCACAGTGAAGCGATTGATCATTATTCATAATTTTTTTCATGCGCAGTAATCAGTTTGAAGTAAAAGCCCTATATGTGGATCATACTAAGATATTTGTAGTCTTCGCCTATCCTGCTGAGAAATAATCACACTGTGTTGCAACAATAGGTATAACTCCACACTACGATAGTGTCATACACTTTGCAATCTTTTTTCAGAGATCTAGTGTAAGTAAAATATAGTCTGGATAATTACTTTAAAATCTCAGGTCCTATATTGAAAATAAAAATATGTATAAAACCGTTTTAAAATAATGCAGATTAATGTTGCACAGTGCAAATTTAATAACATTTTAACACCTTCAATATTATGGTTATTGTATGTTAAGCAGATATAAGCTAATATAATATGAAATTTGAGTGCTAGTTTAGGAGCTAAGTAAATTCAAAGACAGAACAGCCAACAAGTCTAAATTAGTGTTCTGTATGGTTGCTTTTGGTATGAACCTCTAAAGTTGTTTAAAATATCTTGACAATACCTAAAAATTAATGGAGTTGTTTCGATTTTTAATTCATCTATATTTATTAATTTAAGTACAAACTATTTTAAGTTTTATAAAATTATATAAAAGGATAAATCCCAAATAAATAGGGTCGGATATTCTATTGTGTGGGGCGTTAATTCACAGAAATCCATAATTTAATGATTGCCTGCAACATGTGTTAACATGCAGCATGCAACCCACCCTCATGTATGCATGCATGAGGGTGCATGTTGACTATCGTTGACCCTCGAATCTGTTCTTCCACTACGAATCTCTATCCAAATAATTTAATATAGATTCGAGAGGATTGACAGATATCGAAGAAATTGCTAATATTTTTTTTTAATCTATTAATACTAATATAAATACAATATTAACAAAAGAAATTAAAATTTTTTTTTAAATAATTAAAAAAATATATTAACACTTGTCTAGGTATTTAATCCTCTCGAATCAATATTCAATTAATTCGAAGAACAGATTCAAGGGTCAGCGGTGACTTGCATACCGTATGTTAACACATGTTGCAGGCAAGCATCTAAATAGGGTTAAATTTTGGTCTCTTTGTTTGAATATGCACACAAAGTAAAAGAGGTGTATCTAGAATTTTCCCGGGCTTCATAACATAGAAAACAGAATGATATTATTTAACAGTGTAATGATATTAGTACAATAAATGGCATACCTTTAAACAGGAGAGCTGGCCATTTGCCTGTTTCAAGTACTGTGCCAGAATGCCAGTAGGTAGAGGGCATTGCTCATCCCGTATATGCACTACAGTTACTAATGCCACCTGTCAAACAAAAATGTAATTAATTTGAGATGCCATGCATAATGAGAATGTAAAAACAATGTTTTTTTAATAAGTGAATTATCAAATGGAGTTTAAGACATTCGGCATTAGAAAAAGGAGACAGGCAACAAGTATCAAACACAAAACAACAGAGAAAACTGTATAGATATATATGTTGATATAGGAAATAAAATCAATCTTTACATTGCCTATTATAACATTCGCCTAATTTTAAAAGATAAACCTGTTTACTACTAGATTTGCCTGATTTCAAGTTGTTACACACATATTTTGGGTTGTGAGGAAAATTTTTTTAGAATAATCTAAAATAAAAATTTAAATCCTAGAATTTATACAAATTAGTATTGATCAGTTTAAAGTCTTTAGAATTCATACTAAAAAGTTGAATGTACCGACTAAAAAATTAAAATTAAATTGCTGTGTAGTTTGTTTTGTTTCGATTTGTCCCAAAATAAAAAAAAAATTGTTTATTAATACAATTGTATACTTGTTAGATATACAAAAAAAATGTCCAATTATGATACTCATTTCGAAAGAGAAAACCATTTCAAAAATGATAAATCATTTTGAAAATTAAAAAAGGTTCTTAAAGCTTGCTTAAATCTATCCATCTAGTGATATGATTTTTTTGTTATTCTTATTTCACTCTCCAAAAATCTGTTTCATTGTTTTTTGTTTGGGTATAATGATATAATGTGAATGAATTAAATCCTAAATCAGTGTAAAATAAAATATTAATTAATTATACCTCAGTATTTGAAAACTTGCCAAAAGAATCAGAACCACCGACTGATGTGAACTGATTCTAGTCAAGTTTATCGATTCTATAATGGACAATCTTGTTTTAACATATTTTTTTGCTTCTAAGCGTGAACAGTCTTTATGGGTAACTTTGTTTCTACACAATCATGTTAAAATTAAATGTCAAATGGGATGTCATGCTGTTACTAGAGATGTGATTGTGATTAGATTTTACAAAAAAAATTTGTCACAAAATTAAAACTGTGTGTGAGAACATGGGACTCTGGTAAGGGTTTTGAGCCTGACACGAGTAAGTAAGCTGAAAGTATCCAAGCAACTTCGGCCACTCCTCATCTCTTTGAGTTTGATGATGGAAAAGTAATGTGACTATCTGACTTTGGCGGGATTGCATTTAATTATAAGGTTCGAACTGTGTATTTATATTAAATATGATTAAATGAGGAAATGAATATAGG
Source organism: Eumeta japonica (assembly GCA_005406025.1). Classification (NCBI taxonomy): domain Eukaryota; kingdom Metazoa; phylum Arthropoda; class Insecta; order Lepidoptera; family Psychidae; genus Eumeta; species Eumeta japonica. The sequence goes on from BGZK01000161.1 coordinate 528,097, forward strand.
AACCTTTTATTAAGTAATCATATTCAGCTCAAGCCCGCATATATAAAATAAATTATTTTCGAACTCAAGTAAAATAACAATCTTAATCAAGATTTAGATCTTGACATGACTCAGTATCTATTCCTATCGCAGCCAAAACATATCTTCATCTATAGCAGTGTACAATAATGACAAAAATATGGAAATTTGTCTAGGTTTTTTGCAATTTATTTCTTAGTAGTAATCAGTAATATTGGTCCCTATACATGACAAATGTTGGTTAAGATTGTGTAATTTATAAATGTAAAATTTAATAAAACTTTTTTGAATATATTATAATTAAATCAAAAATTATAAAGTCATATTGTTAAATGAATAAGGTGAATATTATCAAATATTTTACTGTGTCATCAGGCCGCAAGTCGTCAGTCTGCTTCAAATCTCGCGCTAGCACCACGACCAGAGGGTAGCAGGTCCGCGGCGGCGCACCCAGCGGTGGTGGTTGATCAATGCCCAAGTGAATGATGCGCTCCTCATGGGGACCACTTCTGCACGTTTGAAAAAAAAAATTATAATATTGACATAAAAACAAACTATTTACTAAGTCTTATAAAATACATAATATAAAAAATCTTGGCTAGTTCTATAAGACAACACAATTTTGTTTAAAAACAGAAATACATAGGAGTATCAAATATATATGGTGGACATTCAATAGTTTAAAATGCAGGTTATAATTCAAAACTAATATCTTCTTTTTGATTAAGTCTACTGATATATATGAATAAAATTAATGAGATAAATCCAATTTGTGTTGTAATGCATATCCGAAATAAAAAAAAAAAAACCCAACAAATGCAACAAAGACATACATAAGATTTTAATCTCACATATAAAATATTGTTTTTTTTTTCAGAAAAAAATCCAATTGAAGGAGACTATCTAAATACCAATTTTCTTAAGGATACTTTCATTTGGTGCCTGCCATTAAAATCATCCTTAATTGCCGGTAGATATATGTAAACGATTCTACAGATACACCACAAATGATCATTTTGCCTGAGATAATCACTATAGTAGAGAGATGGATTTTTTTGATCTAAAAAATAACAATTGCAATGATCAAATTATGTCTACATGGATTGAAAAGGTGGTTCATCAGAATAAGTAAATTAAGCATACAGTGTAATTTTGATGGAATAATTGAAAATAATTCTTTGAACTGGTCTCCATAAGCTAGAGTTGTTAGTAAGAAACTAAATTTGATGGAATGTGTGTACCACTAATAAACAAAACATGTATTTTGTTGTTCCACAAAACAATACTAAATAATTGTGAACTGGAAGAATATATTGCTTCAAATATGAAAATAAATTAAAAATATACTTGATCTAACAAAAAGCAACCAATTTTCTCAATGAAACATAGTATTTACAGGTAATCAGTATTAGTTAAAAAATACTTGGGATGATGATGAGATTTGAAGACAGGTAACCAACAATTTTTTTAATAAAAAAAAAATAGTATAATATTGTAAAACATGTATGTATAAATAGAAAAAGATATATGAAATCAATAAATTCCAACACCATCTGACTGATTATTGCCACTTTTGGCACGTAGAATTTTTTTGTTGGATCACCTATAATTTAATGATTTTTTAGGTTTTATAGACAAAATAGCAATTAGTATTTAGTTTTTCTGTGTGAAGTGTTCTGAAAAAAATAATTAAATATTCTTATCCCTGAATTTTTGTGGTTTGCTATGAAATTTTACTAAACATATTGAATGAATTTGAAAATTCTTTTTAAGAAGGTTTTAAATTTTGTTAAACTAAACCAGATTGCCATAGAAAATATAAATAAGACCATGTGATATAAAAATTGTAATGGTCAACAATATTTTATCACAGCTCGACATTGTATATCTAGGTAATTTGATGTGAGATTAAGAGAATTTATGGGAAAAATTATAAGACAATGCAAATTCAAAACGAGTGGACTTTTTTTGTTTTGTAGTGATTGTATTTTAATTAAGCAGGATTGCAAAACAATAACAAAATGAGTAAGCAAAACAAAAATAGACACAACAAGAGAAATGAAGAACTATGGTCAGTTATAAAAGAAAACATAGTTTACAAAAAAAGCAAAATTCTGAACATCAGAAAAGTAAATGCCAAATGGTTGTTAAAATCCACTCTGAAAATTAACTCAATGACAAGTATTGCCAGTATTTTATACATACATATTTTTCAATATCTATGAGTAAACTAAGTCTATAACAGAATTTAATTGTGAATCAATATAACATATTCCTATTACAATGTATTTAATAAATATTATAAGGCTTTCAAATTAAGAAATATTTCATGATAATTTTATTCCGAACATATACATTATTAAGATAACTACGGTTGTTTCATGCAGTTTCACTATGAAAATTGCATTACAGAAATATTAAATTACTTAATACTGACAAGTTCTAAAATACAATATTTTTATTTATTATTTGTTGAATGGCAGTTAGCATGTACCACTATAAATATATTAGATTGGGAAAAAAATATTTCATAATTTTTAAGTAAAAAGTTGTGGTAAAATCTCTTTGGTAGGGCTGTTTGTATTTGGCTAATTTTGATACTAATTAAATAGGCAACATTTTTAAAAATGAAAAATAAAAAATAAAAACGGTGCTCTGGCATTTTCATTTTTTTTCTGTCAACCAAAATGAGTGAATCTAACATAGAAAAACAATATACTGTAGTTTTATTACAAAGAAGGGAAAAATGTGATATAAACCATGAAAAAAAAATGTGTCATTAATGGACCCAATGCAATGTCAGTATGAGTAGCATAAAACTGGTTCAAGCATTTTCAGTTCAGTCATTTTGATGTCAAAGATGAGCTTCACTCTGGTCGACCTGTTATGGATAAAGTATAAAGTTTGGGAAGTGTAGATAGAGATCGGCATAATAGTTCTTATGACATAGCTGGAAAACTGGGGATTGACCACAAAACAGTTTTCATCTATTAGAAAAAAATTGGATATACAAAAAAAGCTTGACACTTGGGGTCCACATGAGCTCATTGAAAGAAATCTAATGAATCGTGTACTCATTTGCGATTCTCTATTGAAACATAATGAAACCAAACCATTGTTGAAGATTAATTATGCAATGAAAAATGAATTACATATGACAAGAAAGTGTGAAACACAACATGGTCTAAAGGCAAGCAAGCTCCATAGACTGTAGCAAAACCTGGATTAACTTGCAATAATTTGATGCTAGGTATATGGTGGGATTGGAAGGGCATTATTCATTGAGCCTTTAGTGCCGGGCAAAACCATCAATTTAGATCTCTACTGCCAACAGCTGATGAGACTCAAGCAAATAGAGAAAAAATGGCCAGAATTGACCAACAGAAAAGGTGTTGGTTTTTCACCATGATAATGCCAGACCACACATATCTTTAGCCACTCAACAAATATTGAGAGAGTGTGGTTGAACAATGATAATGAATCCACTATATAGCCCAGACCTTGCACCCTTAGATTTTCACCTGTTTTGGTCTCTTCCAAATTATTTAGGATAATATTAAGAGAGGTTAGGTTAATATTAAGAGAAGACTGTAAAACTATTTGTTGCAGTTTTTTGATCATGAATCCCAAAATTTATACAGTAATGGGATTATATCACTACCTACAAAATGGCATATATATATTTATATGTAAATAAAATATGATGAAAAATTATCTTGAATTTATATATAAAACAAAAAAAAAATTTCCCAATCCCAATAGTTGTATTTGTACTGACATTCAATGTTGTTACAGCTCTTTATATAGATGTCTGTCAAGTTTGTTTTACATAAAAATCCATGATCACTTTTACCTGTAACATGGTCTTGCCGTTAACAAGTCCTGCAATGACCCCCACAGTGCGTGGTGAAGGTCTCGCACTGGTGCACCCCACCAGCTACCACAAAAGTAATTAACCTTTGCTGATACTATGCATTCCACATCTAAGGAAAGAAAGGAAGAGATTTTTAATGAAAAAACTTTTATATATATTATGATTTAAGTTATTTGTAGGTTATTGTATGTTACAATGATTTAAATCCCAAATATCTTTGTATCACTTAAAAAATGTCACATTTTATGAATTACCCATTCACTGGGAAGGGAAAACATTTATCAAATGAAAGTAGAAGTTAAGAATAATTATTATGAGTATATTTTAAGATTAAATAAACAATGTTTCACTATTTTGTTTTTGGATATTCCAATTATATTTAATTATGTAGTCCACAAGTAGAAAATGGCCCTAATGAGGGTCCATCTGACAAGCTTCTATATTACAAACGAAAATTGATAGTAGATTGAAATTGTTGTAGATTTAATGTTACAAATCAAAACTCAATAAAAACAAAGATAACCCTATAATGTTTGTGAGCAATACAATGTAGTTTGATGCCATTTATGTTAGGTAGCACTGGTATATAGCCTGACTTAAATTATTGATAATAATTTAAAAACATCTTAATCTGCTTAATTGATGATGATCAATAATATGAACACTTGACTACATCTACTATTTAACATATCCACTCATGGCTCAAGAGTGGACTCCAGTTTATACCAATTGTAAATTATTAACTCATACACAGACTGAATATATCAATCATAAATTGCTTTAAGAAATTTTTTTTTATGAAACCCTTGTTACAGGTAAAGTTCATTAGAATCACCAAAGATGTGTGCAACTCTCAACACACATTGTACTAGCATGAGGACAATGGCCCAATATCAATAGAAGACATTATGGTGAGAAGTATTAATTTATATGGGATTTTAAGTCATATCTCACACAAAACATTTGTTATATATTTATAATTTAAACTTATATCTACAACCATAATAAAGAAACCTCAACATATAATCATTAAAAAATTAATCTATAGAGTGTTCTGGTTCATTCAGCGGTGCATGTTCGTTCTATTGATGGAACAATGACACTCAAGCAGTTAATCTCCATATTAATTTGAGTACCCTATTCCTATAATGGTGTATCATTTAGATAACCAGGTATTTTGTAGTGTATATTTATAAGAGTATTTATATTTAGTTTGTATTATGAATGTCCCGATTACTGCTTTAGGTTATATTTCCTGAAAAATGTATCATTTCTTTTAATACAAAGATACACATTTTTTCTGTCTGAATTAAAAGTCCCGATTTTTATAAAAAGTCCATGTAATATTTATTCCAAAATCAAATTGTAAATAGAAATAAACAGATAAATACATATCGAATGTATTAATATTCATCACTTACCACTGTAACTTATAGGTCGAGTGTCAGAGAGTTTGAAAGTGAAAGGTATATGGACCCTTTGCATCAAGAGTCGGGGAGGTGAACCACGCCATGGCATACCGGCTGCACCTTCTCCTACTATGCCTATAATTTCCATATTCCTGTAGAAAATAACAGGTCATTAAAAGTTAGCATCATATTTAAAACAAAAGTGATTTCTGGACATGTCTCTTAAAATTCTATAAAAATATTTAACATTGTAATAACTTATCTAGTAACATTTCTTTACCTTATTTAATAAGCATAGTTGATCACACAAAGTAAAAAATGAGCACAATCATATTATTAATTAGATTGTGTCAACTTTATTTTTAATGACAAAAAAAGATTTTTACTGTACACTTTTTACTAAGAGCTACAAATGGCATTGAGTTCATGTTCTGATTATTATAACAGTTATTTGCACAGCAAATTAAGGATATAGTGTAAATACAAAATTAAAGAGATTGATTTTCCATCATAGAATTTATTCTATAGTCAATTACTGCAAAAGAAATGTTGAAGCTACTACTAGATATAAAACTGGAACTTGATCTAATTCTTGAATTTTTGTAATTCAGTTAGTGCAGAAAATGAAATAAAATCTAAACAATATAGATATTTGACTATGATGTCTTATTAAGATCCTATAAGTTTAATAATTAGAAATTATGAATATACAATTTTTATCCCAGTTTTCTTCTTTATTTACGAAAAGATTATTTCACAAGTAATTAGTTTAATTTTAGGGAAAGAATTTTTTTTTAAACACTATCAATGCATTGTTACAACCTTTGATTTTAAGAGATTATTATTATGGGATTCATTGGATTTTCACCTTTTTCCTGATATTGCCAAATTAAAATATAAATTGGATATTTGTCATTAAAAGATTTTCAAGCTGTTGACACAATAAATGACAAAAATATGCATTCCAGATAAAAAATAGTCTTAAATAAATTAGTTCAAGTTGTAGGTATTATAAATGTGGTTTTACAGTGTGCTTAAAAATTATATCCAAGTTATTTTATTGGAAGATTTAGTATAAAATGTTTTTAAGTAGAAGATAAGGACTACCAAGAAAATATCTCTTTCATCAGAAATAGCTTAATGCAATTTATATAGCTATTTTCCAAATTATGTGATATATTTGTTTATTAATTTTTAAATTTATAAATACTGAAAAAAATGAATATATAAGGTAGATAATTTAAAAATATTCTTAGAGACATGTGTTTAATAACTTAGACACAAAAATGAAATAATCACAAAGATAAAATCACAAAACAGTGATTTTATCTTACTCTTCACATTATTATTTTATCACAACTTTCTAATTGAAAACATGAGTGGATGGACGTGTTCTCAATGTACTGAATTCCAATATAAATAACACCTTGATCTAATGGCTATTAGGTGTTATTTATATTGGGATACAATACATTGATAACAACTTCATCCACTCATGTTTTCAATTATAACATGCTTTATCATTGGTAATTAATTTTGAAAATTATAAAAAAAAGCATGAAAAAAAATTTATTTAAGCACTTAGAGCCTTTTTCACCACCTCCTTTAAAGTGACATCTAACAAAAAAGGACTGTTACAATAAAACTTGAGTTCCATGTCGGCTTTTTAATGGGTTTTAGGCCGAACGAGTGTAAAAAGGAGGATGTAGAAGGCAAATTTTATTATAAAAGTGACTTGTAAGCTAAATGTTAGTTTAAAAGATGGTGGAAGCGGCTCTTAATGTATGTTTTGTTTCTTTACATAATTGTGTGAAGTATGCAAGAGTATTTTCAATGACCACATAAAGCTTTCAATTCTTTTGAAACAATATTTCACTAAGTGATAAGAATGATTAGTTCATTAAAGCAGAGTGGCACCATTTTATAAGATATTCCTGACTTTTAATGATAAAATATTTTGAAACAAAGGATAAATTGTAAGTCAAACAACATTCATAGCAATACAATAAATTATCAAACCCATAATGCATTTGATCTTCTAGGAGTTAAAATAATAAAATATAATTCATAGAAAGTCATATGCAAATAGAAATCTCAAAAAAAATGAATATTTCTTTATTTTGAAATGGTTTGTATCTACTCACAATTCTAGATAATACTAGAAAAACAGTTTTATTGATAACCATTATGATTTATCTGTTGTAGGAGTCGTGGTTATTACCATAAACTGATTTTAATAAACATATTAAAATAATGAATTATATATGACATTGTCTATTATAATAACGTTGAAAAAATGGTTTAATTTAAAATATTGTAATTATTTATTATTAAATCCTGGTATATGTTGATTAAAAATGTTACACAAATTAAATGACTATCATATTAGATTTTTTTTTATTGTTGAAAAATACTTGTTCCATTTAGTTAAATACATTATATCTTTGGGTTTACCTAATTGTATTTAAAAAATAACATAATTAGCCCTTTTATTACTTCAAATTATTTGTAAAAAATCACATATTTATTGAAATGTCATATCAGTACTTAAAATTTCCATCTTACTACATCCACTACTAGCAATGACTATCCTATGCATTAAAAATTACTTGAATAGATATTTATTAAGAAATATATTTCAAACATATAAATAAAATACATTGGACAAATCAGGTGTGCATCCATTAAATTATCACTCACCTTAATAAAATGACTAGCATTATGAACAGTGCCACTAGAGCACCTATCATAATAAAAATATTTGGCAAATCTGCCAAAGTGATTCCAGTGGATCCCATTTTAAGTTATTTTATAGCACTATAATTTAAAGTTAACACATGTCACTGACGACAGTCTAGAAATTGTGAAATTTGCCGGTAGCTGTGTCCATTCACACACTTCATATTACCATTATCTCGACCTTGTGAGTGATCTATTTTGCAAAACCAGAAAATGTATTTCATCATAACACAACAAAGAATGTCTTGACCAACAACATTATAGTATTAGTTCCACGTTATTCCTTTTAAATAAAACATTTTTCTATAATTAAACTACCTTGTTTAGCCTTTACACAATTTTACGAAAAATATCATCGATTTAATTTTCAAGACGTAAAAATTTAAACAGTCAAAGAAGACGAAGCAGCTACTAATCTAACATAAAATAAGCACGACGTCGTAGAAATTACTGTCCTTGAAAACTGTTTTGATGACATTTAGAATGAGTGCGACAGACTATATATTTTGCTTATGAGCGAAAGAGATAATGAAATGACAGTTTAAAAGTGTTGCCTAAATAAAGACATTATTTAAGGGTTGCTAGTAAATTATTGATAGTTATTTAGCCATTAGTGATATTTTCTATCATTTGGAAAATCACACAGAATTATAACAAATAATATTATAAAAACTGTTTCTAAGTAATGAAACATTTGATTTTATACCAAATAATACATTGGAATGAAAAAAATTAAAAGATTGCTATATTCTATTTGGAGGGCAAAAATTATAACGTACATTGACCCTTTAGCATGTTACTGTGTCGTCAACTTTTTACATGTATACGAATTAATATTTTCTATGAGGACTTCACAATCAAAAGTTTAAAAATAAAAATGTAACAAAAACCAAAAGCAATTAGAAAATATCCGATGCCCGTATCGTTCCCGTTAATAAAATTTTAAACAAAACTGATTGTTGAACCTAGCACTTCCCCCATCTGCATCGGTATAGGTATAATATGACACGGTGGTTGAGCAAAAACATGGGAATCTAAATCATGAGAATCTTGGATAGTTGCTATACCATATCAAGTTATTTCTGTTTTTTTTTTTGTTTCAACCATTTTGTTTACCTACAACGTAATAAAATATATTTTATAACCACATTAATCTATTATAATAGTGGTTGTGAAATGCATGAGAACTTTTTATCGTTCGAGAAAGTGTTTTACAGTATATTAAAATTGATTTTAGATCAAAATATACAGGCCCACATTTAATTATTATTAGCACAAAAATTGGAAATCGTAAGTAATCCAGAGCCTTAACTTAGTTTCATAAGTTAAGATCTTGTTAATATATTCTCTATCAGAAATACGTTAAAGAAGTTACTCTTGGAGCTATTGTGAATAATAATGATATCAAACAGCTTTCATTGTATTTATCGTTAATATCGATTAGAATCTGGACAAGATGAAATGCATGACTATATTCAAGGTAACGATCGAATTCGAAGTCGTAGTGGAGTCGGTTCGCAGCCATAGTTATGCCGGGTCAGGAACAAGACAAAAAAAAAGTAAACAAAAAAAATCTGGGCATGAGGGCTGAGAAGTTCGAGTATATCGCGCATCACCTCACAATATTTACAGGCATTTGCTTCAGCTATATAAGCTTAGGTGATGACGTACGCGTAATTATCGAGAAAACAATTGTGACAACCCTGTACATAACTTTTCAAGTCCGGCGTTTAGTCGCTCGGCTGATATTCCTTAAATTGCATCTTTTTCTCCATGGCCCCGACTTTGTAGGCCAATCCCAAGATACGTATCTTTCTGAGAAATAATGTTTTCGACCTCGAACTCATATTTTCGTGTTCAAAATTATCAGTGCTCTCTTTGATAATTACGAAAGTTATAAAATGAACGAATTCACATTTTTAAAATACTATTTTAAAATATCTTTTGATTGAAGCAACCAATTTGGACTAAAGTAAGGCATTGCGCGAGATTTTTTGAGTTTAAAAATGATGTAGACTTCAGAAATCAATAGGTCAAGAAATGTAAAAGATATTTAAGAAATATTTTTGAAAATTTTTGACACCAATATTTTTTTTTCAATGTAATTAATTTTAATGAGGGTTGCAACATTCGACGCCTCTTTTTAAGCGCAAAAGTGGTTTTATTTTCAAAAGTGATTTATTAGAACCTATACAATTCATTATGAAAAAAAATTAAAACACTATTCAAAGCAGTTTCATTAGAAATTTAGTTGATTACATTTTGGAATTTAGCTGTTCAATGATTAAGAAATTGTGCAAAAAAATATTCCTTATGATTTCTCAAAATCTACCACACACCTGATATTAAATATGCAGAAAATCTAAGCTCAGTCAAATCCTTTGGAATGCCGTAAGCTTAATTCTAATTGGAGAAGCATATAAAGATATCTACCTAAAAATCATTAGAAAACATTTTTTGGTCATTTAAACGGCGAATGAAATTTATATTTTTGAAATTTCGGACTAACAAAAGAACTGCCTTAATTTACGACAATTTTCAATTTTCTTTGCGGGCAGTTAATAACGCTAATATGGCATTTAATTATTCCAAATTAGATTACCTATTTAGTATATATATATAATACTCTTTGTATTTAGACAAAAAGTAGGTGATAGAGCAGAAAGCAAGAAAATAAATAAATAGTAAAAATTGCATCCATAAAATAGACTATTTCTTTATAAGAAGAGTTATCGACCTCATTATAACGTTTTACAGAAAAGACAACGACGCAATTATACTATTTCACAACTAAATAATAAAGCAGGTTTCAGCTGTGGAAGGTCATTTCTTTGCTATAGTCAGGGAGATGTTATTTTCATGATAACAAAATTTCACCTTACAAAAATGTAAAAATAAGTAAAATAATACTACTCTTGTGTCATTCGAAATTCACTTTTTATTTCAAATGACAATAGAAAAGCTTATTCTTCTTTCAAATATTTTGAAACGAAAAAGGAACTTATTCATTTTATCAGGAAACATTGACGTATGCTCTCGGTCTAAAAGCCACCCCACAATTACGGTTGTCATGTATACAGGCTAACGAAAAGTGTAAACAGAAAGACGATCGATATATGTATATAAAACTAGAAAGCTGCCATTGCTCCCACGTACCTCATTATAGCGAAACATATTTCATTTTCCCGTTGTACAAAAAAAAAAGAAAGCGAACGTACACAACAGAATCATATATTTCCGAATGGTGATCACGCGAAACGAATGAAGTGTCGTCGCGAAGATTCGGATAGGTCGAAGGTCAAGTTGTGGAACAACGTGGCGTCCTGTATGGAGAAATGGTTCGGTGATAAACGGCTATGGTTATTTGGTAACAACCTGCCGCTGTTGCCGAGGAGGTAAAATGATAAATTATAGTATGAAAAAAATCTTTGCACTTGCTCATGGCCAATATTTTCATCTTTAATGATTGTCTTCTATGCCGTAAAATGCACTGATTTGCTTTCAAATTGCACATTATTGGCTAAATACTGTATTCGTTATGATTAAATTACCAACTTGCTGATCCGGCGGACATTCTTTTGCTCTTTCCTGTTACTGACTTGCCCATATAGTAAATGCTTGCGGCTTTGCTAGCGAGCATAGACATATAATGAATTCGGTCCCGGTCCGGCTTTCGATTTTAATTCTAGTCCCGTTCTCGATTCTACTTTCCGTTCCGCTTTTAATTCCGAATCTGTTACCAGTCATAGTTTCATTTTTCATGAAGCCGGGGGCAATCAATCAATCATTTGTAAGTGTATAAAATTTTTATACGTATTCGAGATCATAAAGAACAAAACAAAACAAAAAAACTGGGCATATCCATCGTTCAAATTATGATTTATGATCAAGAGTTCATACAAAAAACCCCATAAAAAAAGTACTTTCAATTTTTCCTAAGTTTTCTGGACAACTCTTCAATTTTTTTCCCTAACAACCTCATTCTGCCTATTACTGTTAAAAGAAAAAAAATTACCCAAATCTGTCCAACCGATTTCAAGTGATCCTCTTACTAATGAACAGCATTTAATTTTTATTTATATGGATTCTCTTTGCCACAACTATGGGATTTATGTTTTGTGGATTATTTATTTTCGTTTACTGCGTCCCAATTTAATAGATATTTTTGTAGCTTTCATAAAAGTAGCATGTTTATTTAAATTTACAGATATTCTAATATTATAAAAATTTAACGTAGCCACTTGTCGCGGCCTCACAGGTATAGGATCACAGAATAAGTATTTGTAAAAGATATATACGCCTATAGGCGTATATATCTTTAAAAATCGTAAATCTCAATTTATTCTATAGAATAAATTGAGATTTACGATTTTGGTCAAGCCATGGTTCTGGTTTATTTTACATTTCAGGTCCTGTTACGAACTTTAACCCCCCTGGGTTCGATGTTATTCCGCTGGGTTCCATCCATCTCCATCCATTCATTTCCCGCTTTTAACCGTTAAGACCTGGTGCTATGAACAATCTATGAATAGTAGTGGATTGTTTTGTCTATTAACCAGTATTATCGTTTCGGAGTTGCGCCCGCAAGGACATAAAACCGTTTTACGCATCCCATTTGTTAAAAGCTAAACAATTGCTAATAAATAGATAACAGACAATTATTTTTTTACTTTTCTTCAATATATATCATGAATGAAATATTTAATTCCCTTAAAATTAATTCCCTTTAATGAATCATTTAATTCCCTTAAAAGAAATTTTTAATACAATACTCGAAAACTAATAATGTTCATTTTTTTTTGTATCAAATGGTTTTAAGAGAAAACATTCTTAATCTTGGGCTTAATAAACTTAAAAATATCATGAATTTTTTTGGTGAAGGCCTTTGAAAAGTGAGCAATAGTAAGGTTCTAAGATCGGAGAACTCAAAAACAAGAAATTTTGGGGTTGATTTGTAAGGCCAACCCTTCCTTTTAGATTTTTTAATCAAGTAGTCACTAAGAAGTGACGATAGATATCCTGTATTCAGCTCATATTGACGATTTTGATCAATAATCAGTATTTATTCATACCGGGACTAAGGTAATTCTTTCGGTTATTTAAAAACAAAGACTAATAAATTGTACATATACCATCACTTCTCTTTTAAATATCAGTATTAGTATAATTTGTTTTATTTTATTTTGTTAACGGAACTAAGCAACGTACAATGAACAATGTACAAATATTTATGGATTAATATTGATTTTTTAAATATGTTTATAAGATGGATACATCATTAGTTATTAATGAATGTTATATTCAAACATTGAGCTATTTATATACCTACGCCGTAAAATATTCATTCAACACATTTCTTTACGAGTGGTAAAATGTGGGTATGTCGCAAGATTATGATACGAGATATTGTCACGGTCGGCCAACTATTAGAGCAAGGGCGGATTCAAGTTACGTATTCATTATAAAGGTTGATGACATCAAACCAATTTGTGCTCATTATAGCATTTAATATAAGTATTACCACAAATGCGTGCATAGCTTCCAAAGTATATGCACTATATTATTTATAAATTGAGACAAAATGCTTAGAAATAATATTACTTTATTGAAATAGGTATACAGTAAAAAAATTAAATAAATTGAATTCCAGATTTCTATACACAGCGAATGATTTTTGTAACATACCGTTACTGGTTTTATCAACATCTGTATCGAAACCAGAAATTTACGAATATTACGAACGTGGTCTTTCTAGAACGAGGTAGAGCATTGAGTAGTTTTATATTTTTTTCAAATAGATCTATTCGTCTAAATAAAAGCAAGATATTTTTCTCGTTTATAAGGTATGTGTATCACATTTGTGGGAAAATTTGCTTATTAAATAAATTTAGATAAAAAATTATCATATTGCTATGAATCCGAGTTCTGAAATAAGTAGGATATCAAAAAGCGACGCTAACTCTCTCCAAAGTTTAAGTTCGTGGTTGCAAAATAAAAATAAATAAAAATCTACTGTAACCGATTGAATTAAAAAAAAATATGTCCAGTTAAGATTTTAGAATCAAATTCACAACTGAAATATTAGAGGCAATATAAAATTTTAATAACGCATAAAACACTATATAAAATATTCTTAAAAGACATGCCATTAAAAAACGACACAAATTAATGTATTATCGCTATCTAACATTTTGACTCAGAGGTGTCAAACAAGTAACCTACCTACCGATGTCGCGTTAATTTTTATTATATCAATAATGCAGTATATTATTAAAATATAACAGAACGTATTTTGCCTTTTAGTTCGGTTTTAACATCTTTTATAACGAATAACAAAGTCTTACTGCAAGGGTGCGTAAAGTTTACACGCTCTCATTTATCTTTTTTTGAACGTGATGAGATCAACGGAAAGGTGCATTTCTTAATCGAGTGAATAGATAAGGATGAACGTTTAGAAAAAAAAAGAAGATATTAGCCATATAACTATGAAACAATGTCTGTTTATTTGTTCGAGTATCACGCAAAAACTAATAATTGATTTCGATGATGCTTTTTAAATTTAATAACTTATAACTGAACTTAAAAAACTAGTGTATTTTTTATCTCGCTACGATTGGGATGTCGGACTTATAACAATATAACCAAGTTTCAGATGTAGCCAAGCGAATTAAACTCTCTCGTTTCATGTGTATTTATAATGATTGACATAATGAATGATCAGCCTCGGGATCGTCATTAAAAGCGTGACGAAGATCTGAATCGAAAATAGGGTCAGGACTAGAATCAAAACCGGGACTGGGATATAAATTGAAGACGAGATCAGGATTGGAACAGATGTCAAACATTGAAATTGATAACGGAATATGGAACGCGACCATTAATAAAGATTAAAGAAAGATGTCTCGCTATAAAAGATGAAGAAGTTCGTTTTATGTCGACGCGGGCAGAGACGCGGCCGAAAGTTAATTATGACGTAATTTTTAGTATCTATTAGTTTATGTAGTTTCAATGCTGAAGTAGATTATTTCATTTTTTCGAAAATAAATAACGGCAGATAGATAGCCTTTGTTAACGTAAGAATCTACGACATTTAAATTAAAAAAGAAATAAACTGTATACATACTATACAATCCATTTTATTATTGTTTGATGCATTTTACAATGTTTGGTTATCAGTGGTTTTGTTTTCTATGCGTTTAATTATACATTTTTAGGAATCTATTTGTACATAATATCTATTTACAAGTTATTTAAATAAAACATCAAAATAAAATGGTCGACGATTTAAATATTTGTAGAGCTCTTATAGCGGATGTCGTGGTTACTGCCAAGTAAATAATTACTTATATTTGGTTACTTTATCACATATTTAAAGAGACAGTGTTATAGTGATCTATTACGAAATTTCAACTTTATGCATTTGCGCATCATATTCATTATTTATATTACTGATAAGTTAAATGATACTATTGTAAAATGTAGTGATTAGCGTAGAAAAAGGTATGTTCCTGTGGTTTGGCCATCTGGAAAGGGTGAATGAAGGTACACTGATAAAACAATACTGTAGAGCGAACCGGTGTCAATCAGAAAAGTCGGCAACGGTGACCCTAGAAAATCCTGTGCAGACCATATCGGTGGCATAATAAAAAAGGGGCCATATTTTAAACACCCAAAAGTGACGAGGTTGCATGGAAAGATTGAACGTCAGTGAAGCAAGAGCAGGGATCGAAATCTATAGTCTCTGCCCACCTTACTGCAGGACATAGGCGAGAGTTTATAACAATGAATAGTAATATTTGTATCAGGTCGCGGGCGAGTAGCCGAGCGATGGAGAGATACGAGAAGTTGGCCAAACTGGGCGAAGGCTCGTACGGTCTGGTGTACAAGTGCCGGGACCGCGACACCGGCGAGATAGTCGCCGTCAAGAAGTTCGTCGAGAACGAGGACGATCCGCTGATCAGGAAGATCGCTCTGAGGGAGATACGAATGCTCAAGGTAAATGTGGAAGGTCCTATAATATCGGCTTTCGTGGGTGGATATTGTATTTTGTCGGGATTTTCTTGGTCACGGCGAGCCGTTGAGAAACGTCGAAATAGTGATTCGAGATTCGTTGGTTATTTTATGAATTTTACTCGTGTAAGCACCTATTTGAAGTTCGAGGTTGATGGCGAATTGAAGTCATCAAGCAAGTAACGCTCCGATAAGAATTTAAACATATTTATAAAATACCAATAAAAACAAATTTAGAAAGTAGTGTATGTACGCATATATATATATAGGTATATTATTGTACAAATTGCAAGACAGAGCATAAATCTTTTTTTGGGTTCTTTTTATAGAACTTTCCAGGAGTAAACGAGTTTGCGAACCGCCAGATAGTAGATAGTCAATGTCGTCCACGGACACTCGCGAACCCAGAACAGTCACCAGTGCGTCGCCGGATTCTTGGGTGGGAATAGGATATATGAAGGAGGGCGAGTAGGATGATGGCAAGGGGAGTGAGCCACCGAACTCTCGCTCACTGGACGAAAGGCGGCAGCGGACGATGTTACTTCATGTCCGTATTCTGTGAGAGTGTGGTATCTAAATGATCGAGCGGGTCCAGCTTCGCGCTGCAACCAAATCGATCACAGCATGGATCTACCAGTCTATAGTATGGTTCAAGTATTACGTAAGCGAATCGATGATTTTAGATTCCCCTGTAGTGAGCGATCATATTAAGAAAATCGTGAGAAGTTAATAAGATGTAAGAATTTTCTTAAAACTTTTGTTAAATATCGAAATTATATCTGCGGTTTCGCGAATTGATTTTAAAAAGACTACCACAGTTAGCAGTGTAGGTTCACGTCAATTTTCTAAACACGTTTCATTTCTGATAGGAAATATGATAAGAAATTATACACATCAAGATCGTGTATTATTTTAATTTTTAAATATTGTTTGAAAACAATATTCACAATTTATAATTGTACAATATAAAATTTTATTTTGTACTATTTCACGAATGACCCCACCAAGTCTGTTTTAAAACGATCGTTAGTCCGTTACATATATTTTGCACATGGATCGTTCGCTATAAATTTGGCCATAGAGTTAAGAATATCCTGAACGTCTTCATGTTTTCCGTGCTCAAGTCACTGAAGAGCTTCTAGCGCTATGATTCAGGGCCATCTTTACTCGTCAAATAAATAATTTTATGTATCACAATTTCAAGATTAATATTTAAAAAAAAATCGTTAAATTGTTTTTGTGTTTCGCTACGCTGAAATCAAAAATTAATATCTCCAGATAGGGATATTTGATACATCACGTAACGCCGTGTTTAATGGCGTCACGGGGAGTTTTAACTTTTATTGTAACTAAACATTTCTGTTCCTTTAAGATTTAAATAAAAAAATACATGAAAAATATTTTAATTCCGGAAATATCTTTTATTGCATTAATACAGTTAGCTAAAATTTTAATTTCCATGAATCAAAGGAAATGCAATATTCATTGGATTTTAAGTTTCACAATAATGTCCGTATATTCATAATGGAATTTTCGGGTGACGAAAAAGCTTTAATATAAAGGCAATAAAAATATCTACTAGCAAACTATATCAATATCGATATTTATGTAATGTTATGCCTTCCATGATGTACCAAGAAAATTACATGTATATCTCAAATAACTTGATCAAACAGTTCTTCGTTAGGGATACAGAGTTGTTATGAACAATTTGCGTCATGTATTTGCATAGGAGTTCTTATTTCAGAATCTCAAGCACCCAAACCTTGTCAATCTGCTGGAGGTGTTCCGAAGGAAGAGAAAACTTCACCTGGTCTTTGAATACTGCGATCACACTGTGCTGCACGAACTAGAAAAACATCCATCGGTAAGTGTTCTAAAAACTCAAATGTAAGGAAAAAAAAACTTAGCTAATACTTCTTTTTTTTGGCTAATTTTGTTGGTATGCTTTATCTCGCTTAATAATTTATCAAACTCAGTGATTGCCAAATTGTTTTAAATATTAATTTCACCACTAATAACGAAAAAAAAAATAGGCATTTAGTTGATCCATGTAAATGATTAATTAGCACGGGTCGACTAGTTCGATGTATTTCTGAATTAGTTATAATTAAATAAAGTTATAAAATTACGTTACAAACCTTCAAATGATTATTGTTTCTATTTAAAATTACGATACTTAAAGTGTATAATCTCGTCAAGGATATATAATGGCCATTAGGATCCTTTTTACTTGATAGCTCTCAGACATATTGTATTTGTTTTGCAATACAGTCATAAAACAGATAGGAATAAGTCGATAGGTGTCTGTCTGTGAAGTTGAAATAGATTAATGTTGTCCTGTTTCTTTCACCTCACTGCAAAATTACACTATTGCTCGATTCTATTTAAATTAAGGGACTCGGTAAAGGGCTGTACTGATGATCACGATCGCTGGTTCAGTGGTAATAAGCGTCGCCTTCGAGTCATTAAGTACCGAGTTCTATGCTGACTGCGGGCCGATTGACCAATGAGTTTTTTAGTCAAAGTAAACCACAAGCTCAGCGCCTCGACGTGGCCATTGATCCGTCGGTCGCGGACGTCGTCATCGCATTGGTGACGACGGTCGTTACCCCCCCACACGCATCAGGCCAGCATGGAGGGCGACATGAGGGTCCCAGTCCCTCAATCTGAAAGCAACAGACTATAGGGGGATATGCCGCAGCAGAGGATTAGTTACAATTTGACACATAACGACTGTTTACATTAGTGCAGAATGTTAGTTAGAACCTGACACATAACGACCGTTTTCATTAGTACGATGAGGAAGTCCGGGGCCGACGGCTTAACGTGCTCTACGAAACACGCGGAAAGTGATTTTAATCTTAATTTGAAAGCTTATTGAACGATCGTCCTGTGTTCAGTATAAGTTATATTATCCATTAAATGCTAATTTTATTTGAAAGCAATGCGCCGATCATTCTGCCACCGACGATATTATATAAATATATCAAGTTACTATCTTTTAGTTGTTAAGTTAACATCGATATGATACGGCAACATCCATTATGTTACGATATTTTTCATCACTGTCCGCCCTTTTTCCCAACACAAGCCGAAGGCCTACTCCCTTATACAACTTAATGTATTTGCGTTTTTTATTTTAAACTATCGCGTGTCTAGTAAATAAACCCGACAAAACATATATTGAAACACAAAAACAAAGCTGTGTTACGAAATTTATGTAAAGCAGTATAGTTAGTGTCATATCAGTTGTTGACCCTTAGTCAGATGTATCGGGCCTTGAAATATCCGATAGTGAAGTTAGCCAGAGAGCAGTGATGGCTTCGTTTAGGACACTCATTTTTCAATTAGAAGGTCGTGAATTCTATTCCGAGCGTATATCGATGAATTTCCTAAACTAAAGTACGTTTGTTTATTCAACAATACCAATCGTTAACGTGGAAGAAAAACATCCTGAGAAAATCCACACTTCAAGGGTATATGAAAACTGACACCTGTTCTGTGTGATATTTGCGTAAAGCGATGGACCGCGATCTGTCATGTTGTGTTGAAGTTGCGAAACGTGCGTTCCTATCGAGTGTGCTATATCTGGCAATATTATAATAGAATATTCGAGACCCCTCGCAATAAGCACCTTCGTTTGATATGTCACATGGTACAGTTTGCAAAACTTTATTTTTTAATTTTCATCCTCTAAAGTGACCCTCACGTTTAAAATCCCTTTATTTCCGTCACACGTTTTTGGGTCACAGTCATACGTACAAAATGTAAATCCAGTCCAGTAGATTTACAGCGAATTGGATATGACAGACGAACAGACAGACAGAGGGACAGGCACATGAGTGTTCCTATAAGGGTTCCGTATTTTCATTTGGAGGTACGGAAACCTGAAAAATAAAGCAAGTCTACTATTATTAAAAAGGTATTTCCACAATACGAACTAGATCCGCAACATAGAAAGTGGATTACATGATCACTTTTTCTTTACTAGCATTCTTAGTCTGGGGTTGATATTATTTGTAATGTGGCGCCATGTTCCTTTGTTCCGAGTTGACTTAATATATCAATGGGACTATAAATTTCGTCCAAGAGTAAGTCACTTGGATACAAAATGAATTCCTTTATTTTTTACACTGAGTAATCAATCCGTCAATCGTTATTGCTATCCCGGTTTTGTTTTCGATTTCAATTACGGTTCCACTGTCGGTTTTAATTTCGGTCTTGTTCTATATTACAACCACGGTTCTAATTTACATTTCGTTTCGGGTACATTCCCTAGATTTCCATTTGATATCTGACAGTTCAGTCATATATTTACTCTTTGTCAATTAAATTTATGTGGAAATTGTAATATGTAAAAATACCGAAGAAACAATATAAATAATTTTATTTCGTATTACGTTCATATAAACTTAATATCTAGCATCGTTTGTTACCGCATTGCGACTCGTGCCTTGTATCGATTTTTTTATATATATACTTATACGAGTAAGTTATAATTATACTTATCCGTTCGCCCAAGTTTAAATCGGGCTTAACTAGCACTCAACTGAGATTCGTCGACTTTGTTGTTCGACGATATTAGCATAACAATGGAGACGTTTTTGAGGCCAGCGTATATTTTTTAGGTACATAATGCCAATGTTTTAAGCTTGTTTAGCAATACACGTGAAAAATATTGAAACTCCCACACACATGTCCAGTTTTTTAATGTCATTATTTTTAAGCATAAATTTCTCACATATGTAGATGATATTCATGTGAGACTAAATTCGATTCTCAAAATACTTTTGGGGTATTTCCATTTACGTAATGTGTCGAGTCCAAATTTTAAAATGGCTGTGGTTTCATCATGCTAATTTAAAACTTGACCTATCCTCCATGAAAATTAAAAAAAAAAACTAATAAGGAAACTATTATAAAAAACTATTCTCTATGATTATTATGTTCGATTCTGAACTTTCTGTATAATATTACTCGGACGTAGTATATAGGTCTTTTCATCAGAAGACGAGCGCATGCGTAGCCGCCATGCTGAAATGGTGGGAATTCAAAAGATTCGTACAGTTTTAATGAACAATGGCTGGAAAAGGAACACTATCACCACAATCAAATAAATTATTGGAAGAAACCATCGATGGTGCTTCACTTATTTATTATTCAATCGAAGCTTATAATTGTGAGCAATTAAAAAGATGGCTAAAATGTCATGGACGTCCACAAAAGGGGAAAAAAATGAGCTGATAGAGACGTTAGGTATCAATATTTGCTTACTATTTTTATATAAAAAAAGTAATATTAACAATTTTATCTTTATCAATAATATTAAGTCATTTGTAGTACTAAAAAAAAGCAGTTTTTTTTAACATGAATGTGACTCATAAAAATATAATTATTAAAATAAGTCATTAATATTTTGAGATTACATATGGCATTATTGATAAAAAAATGTAAATAAGATATTGAATATTTTTGTATTTTTAATATTAATAAAATTTTAATGATGAGAGAATATATAAAATATTTATAAAATAATATGTATTGTCTTTGAATGATTTTAGCCGTGTATCACTTTTACATACTTCATAACAACACTGTTTTGTTGTTCCTTTTCGTACAGTCAACTTAATTAAAATGAAATGTAAATTTTTTTTTTTCAATTATATGATTTATTACTTTCTTTTCTTTCAATTTTTTTGCTTTTGCTTCAACAAAAATTGTTTTATTTTTAATTTTTATGTACGGGCACTTTATCGTGGTTGCTTATCAAAAACTGTACGAAAAAGATGGCTGATGCTAACGCATGCGTACAAAAAAATTTTGAGATGAAAAGGCCTATTGAAATCGAGAGGGCATTGAAATGAAAACCCGATGAAGCGACGTCATTTAAAATTCTGCCATAAATGTAGAAACTTTAAAAATAAACGAAATTTATACAGAATGTCTAATGATGATCGGGATGATAATAAAATGTTTTGATGAAATGTATGATTGAATTTAATTTAGATAACAAAAGAACCTCGGTATGTATATATTATAAAAATATATTTAAGTATGTGTACGTATATAATGAATTATATAGTAAGATCTTAATATTTAGTCATCGCTTTTTGATGATAACTTAACGATAATGCGAATGAATTTTTGTTTGAATGAGGCAATAAAAAACAGGGAAAACGAAGTACTTCATATGCACACAAAGGTAGCGTGACACTTAATCTAATTTCCATATTACTTGACAGGGAAATTCCGGGCTTGTGAATCGACAATATAAATTGACGGTTTAGGGTTAAGCATTTCTGTAGCGTATAAATATCGTTGAAAATATTTCAAGCAGGGTTATTGTTGAAAATCTACCCTAAAACAGCCTCTTTGCTGTCATATTCAAATCGCTTAAAACATTTATCAATAAATAAGATTTATAGAAAAGTTAAATTTTCTAAGAAACCGACAGCGGTTATTCAAGCTGATGGTTTTTGAGAAATTGTCAATTAACTAGATACTAGTTAACTTCCTTATTTTTGCTGTTGTTTTAATGTTTTTCTTTTGACTAATCACGTATTGTTTTTTTAATAACATGTGTATTTAATTTTGTATGTTCAATAATATTGTATAATACACTTCCATACAAAATAATAAAATAGAAAAAGAAAATTTATTCTTATTAGATATATAACCGGTTCTACTCTGTTATCTGTTTAATAAATAATAGAATAGAGCGCCGGTTGTTTATTTCAAAATACGGTTTTCTTTTGTTTCAGCGCAAGTTTAGTGCGATCAGTTATAAGTGTTCTAGTGGCTCTACAGTGCGTTTTTATATAACAATATTGTTAAATAAACACCTTCCGTTTTTCTTAATACTTTTTAAACCTTCAAACCCCATTAACGATATATCGTAATAATAGGTACAGTATGTGAAATATTTACAAGAGTACCTATTAAAAAAAAGGGTTATTTAAATGTAATAAACTTGCTAGTATTCTCAGAAATATAGATTATTTACGCAGTAGTGCCAAAGATCACACAATAATAAACTATAAAACTATACCAATAGGTATTCCGTTTTAAATCATGAATGAAAAATACGACCGTTGTCCGTGTGTCTACCTAGTAGGTTTTACAGGCTAATGAGTTGAATCGCATTAAGATGAAAAATAGAGAAGGGGGCTACAGTACAACGTACGAAACTCTGCCGTTGTGAAGTTATTCACGGAAGCGTCGCAAGCGAATGGCGCAAAATGCAGGGAACGTGGGGCAGAAGACGGCAGAGTCGGGGAACGTTAATCCTGCGCATTGCATCGTTCCCAGACAATTCATAGGGCCGGAGTTTCATGCGTTATACTGCACTTTTGAGAATGATCAAGGGATAGTGTTCAACCTTTATAACAAAGTATTTTAGAAGGGCATTCAACGGTGATCGTCAATATTAATCACTTTTTAGCTGCCGTTGTCGGGTTAAATGGTAATAATAAAACTTATTTTACTACACCGACGTAATAACAAATAAGTTATTAACAGGAGACATGTTTGGTTAAAAAAAACCAAGAGCAGGATCGGGTTGAGAGTAGATCAAATATAATAATTTATTTTAAATACAAATAGTCAAAGCTGCAGACGTAAAATTAGTAAAGAATATGTATGAATCATACATAGTGGGTTTAAA
Source organism: Eumeta japonica (assembly GCA_005406025.1). NCBI lineage: Eukaryota > Metazoa > Arthropoda > Insecta > Lepidoptera > Psychidae > Eumeta > Eumeta japonica. The sequence goes on from BGZK01000161.1 coordinate 551,813, forward strand.
TTATCATAGACTATTAAAAAAAAATTTTGAGGAACCGTCCCTGGAGGAAATCACTTAACTATTGAATTTAGTACCTTAAATTAAAATTGAATATCAATAATTTTGTGCGGAACAGTGCTAGCTAGAGGGAATCTCTTTGCTGTTGACAATTTTTTTTAAAGCGTTTTTGCGTTTACCGACCAAATAACTGAGTATGTGTATAAATTATCTGTACGGGGTATTTCCTGTTTTTTTAAGAGGCTTATCCTATTTATAATGACGACAACGTGTGTAAATCTATGTGTTTTATGAGTATAACATAAATCATGTATTCGTCTTGTAATATCATTTAAAACATGCTTGGTTGATAATTATTACACTTTTTAACTTTCATTCAAAATTCACATATAATAATTTAATGTCTTTAACTTTTCGCAATGAAAATAAAAAAAAGTTCACGAAATTTGAAAGTTGTCGCTTTCATCCCGATTTCCGAAAATCGAGTTTTCATCAGATCTTGAAGTTTAAGGGTCCTAGAAATCTGTATAAACCATATTCCGAGTGATGTCTAGATGTGTGTGTTATTTGTGTGTGTGTTGTGTGTGTAAACGTCTCATAACTTTTGAGCGGATTAACCGATCGCATCTTAGATAACGACATTCGAAAGGAGTTCAATCAACTTAACATTCTGATATTTCGAGCTAGTTTCGCCTGGTAGATTTTGAGGACTCCCAAAAACAACGTTTTTAGAAAAAATTGTTCTCTTATATACAAATTTTAGACTACTCCACCAATCGATACCAAAATCTAATCAGCTTTTTTCCTCATACAGTTCCATGAATTGCTGCAAACTGCATAAAAATCGGTTGTATTGTTCAAGAGAAATTCTTGAATAAAATGTTTTTAAAAAGTTTTTACGATATTTTGTAAACTGATCTACCGATACATTTCAAAATCTATCCAGTTGTTCTCATTAGCAAACAACGTTGATTTTCGGCAAAAGCATCAAAACTAGTGGATTACTTAGTTCAAAAGATTTTGTTTTTTTTTCAAAATACGTGGTAGATATTTCATGGATTGATGTTTGGTATTCGGTTATCTTTTTCTGTTTATAAAACTGAAACGGATGCCAGAAATCAAAAAAAAAAAAATATTCAAAAAGCGTTTTAGTAAAATATTTATTAACTTATTGTACCTACCGATAAATTCCAAAATTTAACTACTTACAGCATTTCTGTTTTAAAAACAAGAACGATCGTAGCAAACTAGATGGATTTTATTCGAGAAACGTCGTTAATGGCGAATTCCAAAAAAGGGTTTTTTCAAAATAGAGTGAAATTCCCGGTGGGTTTCTTGACGTTTGATATTCGGTAATCTCTTTCTGTTCATAAAACTGCGTCAGATGCCGTAAAGCAGATCAAAATCAAACAACGTGCTTCAGAGATATTGCGGTCGAAAGATAAAAAAAAATACGGTTTTTTAATACAAATAGAGTTTTCAATTATAAGTGCTCAAAACGCAATAAAACTACATGTTTGAGACCTTGAAAAAGTAATGAAATCGATCTTTCGAGCATGATGAGCTCAATAATTTACTACTCTTTCATTTATAATACTTTGAGCTCGAGAATATTAAAAAGTTTCAGGGATGACCTGCAGGTACAAACATTTTTCAAATTTTTAAGCTCAAAACTCATAGACAATATTTCTAATTCAAGGAGCTCAAAGACGCATCCATAAATATCATAGCGGAAAGTTTTAGGGATGGCCTGTAGGGTCAAACGTTTTAAATATATATCTTTACTAGATACTTCAGATTTGACATGTCAAAGTATAAAGCCGAGTTCGCAAAAGAAAAAGGTAGCTAACATATTATGTCACAATATTATACTTGTTCGTTCCGTCTATAATGAAGCAGTAAAAAAAAATTAAAGGTCAGCCCACGCAGACTGGCTAACGTGAAATGCAACCGACGACGCCATTTCATTGGCTAATCGCCCTTTTTTACGATTCGTTTACTGGTGAACACAATACTTGTCGAAATATATACTCGACGGGATCGATATCACAATTTTTTATCAACTGTACAACTCAAAAATGATATATCGAGTGAATGATAGAATGAGATTGTGAACACTTTTAAAGTCGAGTTACCTCATTTTCTGATATCGCATTAATGTCCTTATAATAGTATGAAATACCCATTAAATTCTATAAATGAACGTCTTATAATTTATAACTTTTCGTTACTTTTCGTTCACTCATTAAAACCTTTGGATAATTAAAAAGTATTTAAAAACTTGAACTTTTATATAGAGAATCGGCAAGCAGCGATTGACGGGCTTACTTACATCAAATAATTTGAACAAATTCGTACTAATTTAATAATACAATAATTTTCTTATTTTACTATCATTATTTACTAGCTTTATTAAGACATCATCAAATTACGAAGATACAATATTTTAGTCTAAATTGTACAAATAAACATATACAAACGTTTTTAAGATTTACCTATATAATCGATATCAAATCTATGTAGCCCGATTTCATTGCTGATGTGGTTACTTGTAATTTTTATTTACTAATTATGAATAAAACTGATTATATTTACAATTTTGTGTTAGCATAATGCGTTGTTGACAGGTTAATAGAGAGTCTACAACCGTAAATAGCAAGACTTGTTGTTTGTATATCGTTAATGCTACTTTTAATATCGAACACTTGATAACTGAATTGGCAATTAATATACAAATGCAAAATTTGTTTCATATTTAAAACGACATTTTTTTTAAGTAAAGAAAATCCTTTGTGATAATAAGATGACAAATGATTACATGTCAATCAAAATATCCACTATTAAAGCGATATTTAATGTAAAACGACAATAGACAAGTACGACAGAAGATTTTCACATTTTCCATTTTCTCCTATGTCAGTATATTATTTTTGTAATGTTTTTTCTATCTTGAAAAGTCATGTAGTTGTTTATTTACTTTTTCAAAATGCTTAATTATAATTTGAATAATTAATTGTTCAAAGATGCCAATCTTGTAGTTATTGTATTTATTTACCGAAAAATATTATTTCTCGTTGGGTACAATTTTCTCTCGTCACAGCTTCAACGGGTGTCAAATATTTAGAAGGTTCTTCTACTAAAGCTACATCATGTAAAGCGAAAAATTGTTACTAATCTTCCTCCAAAATACTATGTAATTCGGATACGTTTCCGCAGGCACGCCGGTCGCACACTTGACTATTAAAATACCATAAATCTTTTATTGTGTTTAATATATTATATGTTTAATATAATAATTAATTCGTAACAAGTATTTAGTATTGGTAATAAATATTTACTATATATTTGCCGCTAGAGAGGTTGTATTCGACGCCATTGTCGGGGCCGGCGACGGATCGCGAAGGCGTGGACGAGCGCGCCGTGAGCGGAGACGGCCATAAACATCGCTATCGCGGTGAATGAACATAACTGTTCCACGTTCCCGTCCGCGGCTATGTAAATATTGCGGTATCCAATTACGCAAAATGGCGAATACATTTTAAAACTATCGCCCTGGGGCGGCGGTTCGTTTCGTCACGACCGTGACACGGGGTCAGCGCAACCAGTTGTGACACTGGGTTGGGCAACGGACGACTCCGCTCTATGAACACATACAATCCAACACATATGAACGTTTCGAAGTGCTTGATTTTGCTCGCTTCTCAAAGGCGTTTGGAACGTTTGGAAAACATTTTTTTTTCAGTGTCTATTTTTTAAATAGTGTTTTAAGCGTGATTATTATTATAATGAATAATAAGAATGGCTCATTTTTTTAAATACTCATAAACAAAATGCGTCTGTACTTAAGTTATATGGTATTAGACTACTACTTAACCCTACTATATAGTCTACTCTATGACTATTAGAACAGTAATTTTGTTCACATAACCATCATTAATTTTTAGCACTTATCGGCTAAGCAACAGAGGAAATTTATTTCCACAATTATGAATAGTCCTTATCGAGATTATTCTGATGTCTTCACGACAGAAGAATTATTGCTTGGAATTAGGAATACAATATACTAGTTGACCCGGCAGACGTTGTTTTACACTTTCTTGTGGATGGCTTGTACGTATTATAGTTAATGTCCGCGACTCCACCAGAATAGACAAAAAATAAAATTCTTCGTATTTTATATCGGTCGATGTCAATCTCAATTCCGGTCTCGTTTCGATTCCTGACCCAGTCACATTTTTGACTCTGATTCCGTATCCATACACGTTTCCGACATTATTGCCGTTCTTAATTTCGGTCCCGGTTCTAATTTCGATTCTGATTGTAGTCCCTTTTTCGATTTCGTTCCCAATCCAGCTTTCATTTTCCATTCCGCTACAAGTCACAGTTCCGATTTAAACGAAGCTGAGAGCAAATGCTAATATCAAAATAAAAAAATCAGCTATAGCTCTATTCGGGAATAGAGTAGCTTTCTATGAGTTAAGGCATTATTAAAATCGTGTTAGGTATATAATTTCATGGATGAAGCTGGGGATAAGTAAAAGAATTTTTACAATCACTTCATTAGTTCGGTTTAGTAGTACAAATACGCGGATGAAAATGATGAAAATGAAATGCTAGTTTTTGCAGTAATATAAGTCTCTGTACTTATATTACTGCAAAAAAAAACTAGAACAAAAGAAAAACATACAAACATTGATTTATATACATATTTAATAAAATGGTAAAAATGTTCAGTATACCACTTAAGGTTGCAATTAGGATCAAAATTGGTTTCAAAATGCAGATCGGAATCGAGTCCGAGAAATTGAGATTGAAATCAGGAACGGAATGAATTATTTAAGTTTAAAATCTAAAAAAAACTGGTAACAAATCAAATGCATGATCTAATATATGCATTAAAGAAACTACATTGAACTAGGTTTTCTTTTATCAAAGTAAAAGAAATGCGCTAATGGTTGAAAGACTTAAACTAACGGTTAAACTTTTATAAACAATTTGAGTTAAATACTTTTCAAAGGACTGGCTAGGAAATTATAAGCACAGTAAAGGCCCATGTTTATGAATTTCTTACTTCAAAGACAAGTAGCTATATCCTGCCACACACACACACACACACACACACACAAACATATGCAATTATATATGTATGATGTACTTTCAATATGTCAATACAAAATGAATAAAGTTACTGAAGTCAAATGAAAAAATAATTACCCAGCAAACGCAAGTTTTACATTCTTGCCATATATATGTGCAAACATTAAACGTATTAGAATACAAAAACAAACATGCGGAACCGCAAGCTATACATTAACGGTTGAATATGCACGCCGGCCTATACCGTATAGTATTATCGAGTCATCGGCCTCGTACGTTGGCGATGCACGTGTTCTTGTTTGGTTAAAATATACTTTTAACTGCTGTTAAAGAAGGTCATCTTATTTCGATGTCATTGAGCGGTTAGACGAATTTCTATCGATACGGTCAGAATATTTAAGTCGAGTCTCTAATTCGACGAAAAGTCGAAAACAAAAATAGTTTTAGTTTTGTATATTCATGATGTTTGACTAAAACGAAACATTAATATCTGTTTTCAATGTTATCAGAAACATGTTGACCTCAAATCTATAAATACAGTTCGCTCTGTTTACCTATTATTTAAATCTGCCGATTCTGCGTTCGAGCGTAAGATTTCCAGTATTTTTTTTAAGTTTATTTCTAAGACCGAAGCTGTTTTATCTCGTCTCTAATGATGATACCTACCGCGCTTGTAGGGTGGCCATGTATTTTTATAATTATCGATTTTGATACCTGCCATTTTGTTTCGCAGGTTATATTTTATAAAAAAAGTGTGTATTTCAGGGTTGTCCTGAGCTTCTGTCGAAGCAGATAATTTGGCAGACGCTACAGGGTGTTGCCTACTGCCATCGGCACAACTGCATCCATAGAGACGTCAAACCTGAGAACATACTGTTGACCAGCGACGGCGTCGTCAAACTGTGCGATTTCGGATTCGCTAGAATGATCAGTGAGTATATAACTTGTGCCCGCTAAGTACACTATAACATTTTACAACGTATTAAAATTTCTCAGTATCATTCCGACTCACTCTTTACTTTGTGGTACGCAAAAACCTCTGCAAATATTGGCACCATAACATTGCTTGAAGGATTTTAAAAATACATTATATTGTCATGTAATAAAAAAGAAGAATAAAATTCGAGATTGGAAGAATACAAAAAAATTGTTATCCATCAAGGATTTTCTGCTATCTCTTTCTTGAAGAAAATGTGGAAAACTCAATTTTGTTCTAAGTATATAGTAAAATTATGATATCATAATTTATAATATACAGTATACAGGATGGATTTTATCATGCATCTTTTCGTAAACATTCGCAATCTCCTTCTTTTTTAGAACAATTTGCTAAGGTAAACTATAAAAAAAATATATCATGGAACATATATTTATACATAATATAAAATAATATAAATACAACCTTAATAAATGCTTGGTCAGATAGTAAGCGCGGGCGCGATCGGGTGGCCGGCCGCACTGCGCACTGCTGCACAGCACCTACGCGTCAGCTGGTCTAAGGCTGTCAGTACGATATTTCTAGGTAGATGTTCTAAGTTAGTTTTTTCAGAAACGGCTCTTTCAATGATTATGGTTTCTATGACAAAATTGTTTTAAAAGTGTGGAGATTATTAATATTTGCGAAAATATGAATGATAAAATTCATCCTATTAAGTCACCATCACCATAAGTCACCAATGAAGTTTGACATTAGTGTTTGTAATACGTTCTGTACTTAGACAATTATTTTTTTTTCGTATTTCTTTTACAAAATATATCTCTTATTTCTTTCTCTAGTGAAAGAACTCTAATTGAAGAAAAAGTAATATATTATCATATTCCAAATTTAACTATGCTTAAATATTAGTTCATATACACTTTTATTATTAATGTAAATAAGTATTCCATGGATTTTTCTTATAAAATTGTCTTTACTAGCCATTGATCTATGTTATTAGTATTAAAATAATTTAAGAAAGAACATAAAATATAATCAAAAAAGTTTAACAGTAATTATATTATGAAATACCTACCTACTAGTCTCGATATATCATCAATAATTAAATATTAGACATTCTATTGGATGCTTAAAAAGGATAACATTAAATTATAATGAGAGTAATTAAGGTTAAATCATGATTTAACGATTAATAATTGCCATATACTTAAATTTTTAACAGCTCCTCAAGTGTATTTTTATGTATTAAATGACGGCAGATAAATTGGAATATCAACTATTTGACAGATTTTAGTTTATAATTGATTCTTCAGGATATTCTCTGGGCACTTTTGGTTTATTTATTACAGAACTATTAAAGCACCATCTACAATGTATTTTCCATATATTAATTAATCATTAAATCTATTGCTACAGCATTATATACCAATATTTTTTGAAGTAAAACTTCTTTAAGTGGCTTAAAATCGAATAACACATTTTCTCAGACAGAAGTGGCATTGAATGAACAATTAATATCGATTTTATTAGTGAATCTGATTATGCAGTTTCCGTATTTTGAATTTGAATTTCGAATTCGTCATCGAACCGAAAATATTAAAGTTCAAAGACGCTAGTATTCTAAAACAACAGAAAAATAATTATATAATTAGTAAACGTATTATAAAATATATATATATAATAATCCGTAATACGTTTACTAATTATATAATTATTGTATTAACAACTAGCTGTGGCAGCGGCTCCGCCCGGGTGGACTTTATTTTTTTATAGCGAGCGATCTCTCTACGTTGTATGTAAGTGAGCTATAATCAGTAAAATATATTATTTTATTAGTGATCCGTAACTAATGACTATAGCTATGCTCGCGGTTTCACCCCGGCGGACACGGAATGAAGTTCGATTTCTCACTTTATATACATCATTCAATTTCTCCTTCAGTCATGATCCCGTTCCGGTCTATATCATTGAATTGTGACATGACTCGCTATTTTTTTCAGTTTAGCCTTAATATCTGCCACCGCGCCAAAGAAAGGAGTTTTACGTCAAACGCGCGTAACGTTTGCACGCACCCGTATACTTATTCTTTGATATTAAAATGCCTTAGCTGTTTAAGTTACGATCGGCGAGTAGGAAACCTTCGATTTAACGAACCGACACGTATTACAGTGCACGCAACCGCAACACACCAATCTATTTTTAGAGCTTCCGGCTGAAAACGTTGGTGTACGTTACGATAACGATTCGACTTCCGCTCAGGTCGCAACTCTTCCGGTTACTCGCTGCACGCGATGATGCTTTTGAGAAGGCATTCCAGTAATTAAAAGCCTTATTTTTTGTTTATTGTTATTAGAAAAAAAAATAGAATCACTTAAATAGTATTTTGTAACAGGTTCGATTATGTCATTTTGCGCACTTCAGTTATCATAAACTAGTATAATTTGACATGTTAATAAAATCTCATCTTTCGTAGATGTATTTTATAGTTGCGTTAAATGTAAAAGTTCTTATAATTTAGATAGAATTAGCATTGACTGCTTCTAAATAGCGTATTTATATCAATAGCGGATGTACCTTGACTTACGTAATTTGCTTTAGGGTTACCATGTGTAAATTTTGAAAACGAGGACTCGAGATATAGTTTTTTTTTTATTATTTTATTTAATAATAACATATAAATTGTAATAAACACATGCATGGCATAAATTAGAAACATTTTGAAAAGCAGTAGGTACTCTATTATTTTATAGGGTGTTCTGTTTGCACGAAGTTTAACACTGAGGGTGTCTCATAAGTAATGTCATTTTTATAATTGAAATTCATACGCCTCTTTTTATAAATGTTACAACTTATCACTACAAGTCTCTAATTCTATATACAGTATATCTGTTTTACTTTCTTTTAATGATATTGTCTGTGTTAATTGAAGGGGCAAGACGGATTGATAATAAAAGGTATGTAGTGCGATAAATATGAAATTCGCTTATGGCTAAGACATTATTGGAAACAAAAGTTCAAGGCAGCCGCAGCAAAAACAAAAATATATGAAATCGAAGGAGAATATAGCCAATGGACGAACAGTACAGCGTTAGTTTAATCGTTATAGTAATGAAGAATTGACGCTGGTATATCAGCGTCAAATCTCCATTACTATGACTGTCTATTTATTTATAATGTAATAAACATTTGACAATTTTGTAAGCAATTCTAAAAGTAAATACATCGATACTAATTCTGTAGTTTTCTAACAAATAGGGTCAGTAACAGCGTGGAAGATAAAAACTCACACAACGATGTATACCTTATTAGTTCTGTATTATCCTACAGATGGCGTTAGTAATATAATAATATTGCAAGTATTACACATCATTATATTTTTTTCGACAGTTTTTTTTTAATGTACAGGTTGTGGGACAGTGTTGTAATACAAAATTATTTGATACCCATGTAGTACATTATGTAACTAGGATTGAAATAAAATAACTGTATGAACAAGCACTTAAACGCGTCATCGACCAGTGATGGCGCTTAGGGCAATGTTGGAGCTGTCGCGGCTCTAGATCACATGACAGAGATGCCGTCCACATTAGCATCCGCATATCCTAAGCACCATAGAAGCGACACACACCCGAGTGTATTTTGAAAGTATTTTTGTACCTACTAGAAATGCGTATAAAAAAATCTTGCGAGCCCTCACAAATCTTCTTTATGCTAGTAATATTCTAGGCGATAAGTATTACACATTGACGCTTCGTATTTTTAAAATATTTATTCATGAAATGTTATAAAAGTATTTAAATTGTTATGTTAAATTCCATATCTAGAGGTGGGATAGTTTTTACATAAATTGTACTCGTACCACAAAAATGTACGAGTTGTGGGATAGAAATAATAAATAAATATGTATATAATAAACAGGTAATAAAAATATATTATACGCAAGAATCTTCCAGAACAAACCCTTTAAAGGAACGCATGAAATATTATACGATGCTTAAAAGATTTAAACATATAAACGGACAGCCAGAAATAGCGACTTCGTTTTGTACTATTTCGAGATATAAATACAATAAATTGAATGTAATAAAATATTGCAAGCTGGGAAAACTTATAACCAAAATATGTTTTTATTTTTATAGATTTATTATAAAGTACAAATTCAAAACTCAAAGTACAAATTAAGTATAACTACCTGTTTTGTGCTCAAAGCCAGCACACAAAGTTACTTATTTGTGGTCAGCACGCGTGTGCGTTGAAACCATAACAAATCTATCATTATTTTAATCATTACAGTAAATGTACTTTGCTTTTTTCTTTGTCACCGTTTCTACAACGTACTAATGTGAACCACAAAGTCACAATTCAATATCCATCACATCTCTACGAAATATCTAGTTTATTTTCTAGTTTTTGCATTATCGTTTTCATAGTCTGTTTTCATTTTTTTTAATGATATCTTTTTTTTTCATTCAGACTAAGTTTGCCCATAAATGCTCAGGTTAGGTTATGTAAGAATTAGTAAAATATCAAAAATAAGAAAAATTAAGATTTCGATTCATCGATCCACACGCTTGTAGATGTACAGATCGATGAATCGACCGAAGAAAATGAAGTCCATTCCCCCATAAATCATTCTCGGTTCGCGCCTACCCGACAAAAGCGCGGAAACCCCCATCAGGCCTCTAAAGATGTTATCATATTTCAACCCTTAGGGTATTGCATATTTTTTGCATACATCGAGCACCATATGCCGCTCTTGTATAAATCTTGGCAAAAGACTTTGAGGAGTGTTTGCTTCACTTCAACGGCACAACGAGCATAACCATGAGCAGGCGTGTAACCCCACACAGATCCGTGATCACGTTCAATATCCAAGTCGTCTTTTGGGTCTTCGGTAACAATATGACTAACTATTTGAATCATGTTAGACGCCTCAGCGGCAACCCATTCTATATAAAAGATGGTATCTTACTAGGTTGCCTATGTGGATTCTAAAACACTAGGAACGCCATTTTTTCATAACACATATTCTCACATATTGCCATTAGTTTTATCGAACCGCTGATCGATGGGTTCGGCGGAACCGTGTCATCTGCATAACTGATGTGACTGACATTAGCATTGTGGATTCGACATCCGATGTACAAGCGATGAGCTCATCCAGCAGGTCGTTAATATACAAATCGAATAGGTTCGGCGATGTCAAACCACCTTGTTTTACACCACAAGTTAGGCTGTATTCATGTGAATAGGTATTATCTCCATTTCCAGTATATTCTTTTGACTTCTATACAAATACGACATCAAATCAATGACTCAATAGCAAATACCCGGTATATTTAAGTTTCTTCCACGATAAGTCGTAGGACACTCAATCAAATGCCTGAGTAATATCTAAAAAAAAAGTACATAAACAGGCTAACTTGTTTTAGTATACTTAAGTCAACTGTACACTTAAGCGATAAAATAGGATTTTTCGTTGGCAGACCTTCACGAAAGTCAAATTGATGCTCACACACTTTTGCTAAGATGGCCAAATAAAATCTTATCTAAAATCTTTGTGAATGCTAATAATTGTTAGTACAATTGATATATAATTAGTTTTATCCGCTATATCGCCTGTAGTGTTTTACTTATAGCAATAACAATTCTCGTCGTGAGATATGGTGGCAAGACTATTGCTTCAAACAGAAGTGTTTTTAGTCAACATATTAATAAAATATCAATCTGTCGACATATATAATTCGAACATAAAATATTTTATTTCAAATCGATAAAGTACTTGTCTATTTAAATATTTAAATCGAATTTACATAGTACGACTCAATGACTTCCCGAATGCACGTCTGTTTGATGACTAAACCGATGACTTCATTGTACAAAATCGACTTTAAACTAAGAGTGTTCACAAAGTGCTTAATTGTGTGTCAATCAAATACAGTTCAAGGAAAAGAAGCAAGTCAAAAACTTGGTTTATCCTAAGCGAAATGAGAAGAAATGGGATAATTTTAATTTTTTTAAAATCATGTTTTTCCCGCACTCCGACTAAAGTTCGCTTTTCGTCCCCGATATCGAGAACTTTCATGGTGGCGCAAAAAAAGTAGGGCAACTCCACCCGAAACTATTACTTACGTCATTCAAAATCCTAACCATCATCATCATTTTTGTCACCCGACTCGTACGCTTCGGTGACGAAAATCCGTGTACGGGAATGCGGTACTTTTCTGCCTAGGTGTGTAAGGAACTGTTTCTAAAATGATTTCTGAAAAATCTCTATTCATTGGATTATCGAATGTGTTTTCAGCGACATTGATTCTTTGAAGAAATATTATCGCTCAAAATAGTCAGCCATATTTAGCACATGGCTGATTTAGACATTTCTCTTTTATTGGACGGGGAACCGTGGAGACGGGCCCGTGCAAAATGGTTGACTGTATCCTTAATTCAGCCCATAGATTTATGATTGGTCACCAATGATAAATCTATGATTCAGCCGTATGTTTTGCGTGGACACGTTGCGTTTTGTTTCTCGAAAACAACATTGAGGCATAATTGCATTGTATAAATAATCCAAATACTTTTGCACACTTTCAGAACACGTAGAAATGTCTGGTGTGTTTATTTCACTCATCAACACATGAAACATATGGCATAAGTTGTGTCAAATCTAGCGAATTGTCGATATAGTAGATCTCATACTTGCCCACTTCGTTCGCTTATCCATCAAGAAATGGTTGACAGTTGAGAGTTGATACGCGCTTGGCCGATTTTTAACAACATTTGACCGTTACGTGAGGTGAATACGAGTACTGTATAATATTTTGTTATGTGATATTTTAGAGATTTAAATATTTATAGTACCAACCTGCAGTATTTTAATATAAAATATCACCTTGCATATTGCTACGTTCAATTGCACGGTATAGTTTACCATAATTGTATTTGGTTTTGTTATGGTTGTTATGGTTATTGTAATTGTACTGTAGTATTTCATCGTAGAATTGATGAACAAATTGGCAAATATGTATATGCCATTTTGCCAACTAAATGTATATAAAATTGTGATGAGAAATTGTATTGAATTTGTAGATAGAATACAAAAAAAAAAATCCCCCGACCTTATGTATATACATTAATTATAAATATAAAGCACCATAAATAGCTATTAAATGACTGCATTTTTTCACAATAATTATTTCTAAGAACATTTCCTTTCGAATTTTCAAACTCATTTCAAAATATGTTTATAAAAATCTTCATAATTATCATAATTATGCAGAGATTGTAAATCACTTGCCTGACTTTTAAATCAACATTCGTACCATGTATTCATATGACGACTAAATATAAATGTATTTATATAGAATGTACAAAAGCACATTTTTAATTATTTAAAACTGATTTTTCGGCCATGGCTTCGCCCGCCTAGAATATGGTACGTTACAAAGTTTTTATCGCAATTCAATACCCTTCCTCATTCACCGGTCACCCCCCTCCAACCTCTCGCCTACTCTTGAATAGTTTTCAATAAGTCTACCCTGTTGAAAACATTCAATACAGTCCCATACAAAACAATAGAATCTGTAATGGCTCATATGTAATCTATATGGAAGAAAAAAATTTCCAGATAGAGTTAAATTTGGAATCTACATGTAAGTCCATCATAGCAAGGTTTCTTTATTGAAATTAATGGGATTGTAATGTTATTTGTATGTGTATGGATCCTAACTGCACCTTACCTGTAGGTTTGTATCCGTTTTTATCGTAAGTCCATGTGGACATAAAAACCAATGTGGATATCCGAATACGAAATAGAAAATGTTTTTAATGCTTTTTAATGACAATTCCACAATCGGAAAAAATGATGGATTTACATTCTATATGTAAATCCAGATAAGAAGTCTGCAGACATATAAGTTCCATTAAACTTTCCGTTTCGTCCCTTCGAAAGTTTTTATGGGTATGGATATGGATTTGCAGCGACAAAAGCACATTAGATTCCAAAACAATCATTTCTTATTGGAATCTATTGGATGTTTTCAACAGGGTATCACGACGTGATCAGAGAAGGTCAAGTGAAGGTTTTTGTATTTTTTCTCCTTTGAACGTTGTTATTTGTTCGTATTGTGACGGTTAGCAATTTATCATTTGTCTTGCAATTCTTCAGACTAGATCTTTGAATAACAATAATTTTTTTCCTAACATCTGATTTTAATGAGATAGTCTATGTTCTGTTTCAATCCAAGTTCTATCTCACCGCGAAAATCACATTAAAACCAAAACAAAACAGACAGACAGACAAACAGACAAAACTTAAAAAAAAAACACTGTTTTCTTTTATATTACTTTTCTTTTATCGTCCCCTCCACACACGTACACACCTTCAATATGCGGACACGCCGGGTTCCAATGTTTTATATACATGTATAAATTTGCAAATCAACTTTATTATTTCGATTTTTATATATATCATAAATATATTAATTTATGTTTACGAACAGTAATGTGCCTGTATTTGCGCACCCACGTACGAAGTGAAAGTTCTGTGCGACACATAATTTTGGTTTTATTTTATATTTAAGATAATGAGGTTAAACGAGATCATTATTACGTACTACAGCAATCAATTGTATAAGGTAGCTAAAATAAGAAACATAATATAAGTTTCACACTCAACGGAATTTCCTAGCCTTGTCAAAACCGCTTCAATTATTGTGCCTGATCTTGTTGAAGTTTGTGGACTGTTTTGCATAGATAAATTTAAATGATGATTGAGGAAGTTTCACCTGCTGACTGAATATTGGATTTTTTTCGAGCTTTTCTGCTATCTTTGGAAGTTTTCGACGGACTGGAGAAACATCACTCCTGCCCGAGTTTAATTCTTTTCGGGTTCCGCACTACCGCGACCGCACTGTTGCTGTTTATGGATGTTTTCGATGGATTGGAAAAATATAATTTGCAGCCTGACTTTCATTTTTTTCCGGACTCTGTTTTGAGTTTTTCGTCAATCTTTTTTTAGTACAGTATTAAAAAAAAATGTTGTAACGTTTTGTTACAACGTTTCCTTTCCATGTTTTATTTTCACACTTTTCACACTGTTTACGTTTTTTGTAATTCATTAGGTTCGATTAAAACCTTGTACAGGTATCGAGGATCGATGACAATATAATCTATACATATATAATGAAAATAGGTTGTATTTGTTCGCCAATCACGTAAAAACTGCTAATCGTATAGACATGGGACTGGGACCATTCGATGCGGAATGATTTGTGGATGGTTCTAGGCTACTCATTTTTAGAATTCCGTAAATCCTTCGCCATTTTATTTATAATAAAAATTACCCAGCGAAGCGGGCGGGACAGCTAGTACAATATAGTATAACTAAACTGATGTCGGAGATGGAAGTTCAGGACTGGAACTCCATAATGTGACAACGTACCCTAGCCATGTTTGGGCTTGTTGGCATTGTCTCGATGTACATTTTGACCATGAGCGATTTTGAGGGTCTGACGATGGAGCCGCAAGGAGGCGCTAGCACTCCATTATAAAACAAGGTAGACTACCTTTTTTTTTTACTTAATCTTCGTTTTACCTATCTATTTTCAATATAAAATAAAAATGATATGTCGTAAAGGAATTTCACTTTGTACGTGTGTATACAAATATATGCACAGTTTTCTTTTTACTATTTTACTAAATTTCCCCACCACATCGATAAAGAAATTTCACTTCAATAATTATATAAATATAGCTACGAGTAAAATCTTTCTTAATGCACGAAATAAATATGTCGGATTTTGTGAACGATATATTTGATACTAAGTCGAAAATAACTTGGGCGAACCCAACACCAATGACTATATTACTTTGGGTACTTTTTGCGCAAAGCATAAACATTCTTCCGCCTAAGTTGGAAAAGAAATTTACTATTAACCTTTGACATTCCAATCCTTTTCTATGAAAGCTGTTCATAAAATTTTACCGAATTTACGGACATACTCGTATTATATCAAATCAGATTTATTTACTCAATTACGTAAGCGTGATAGATAATAAAAACTAAGTAGTTCACATGATTGACGTCTTACTTTCATAATAACTTTTCTCTGGGATCGTTTTGTTGTTGAATGTTTAAATTTGTATAATTTGTGTACTAATGTGTTTTTTTTTTCTATTTTAGGTAAACTATTATATAAATTATAAATCACACCTTTAATACATTACTTACTTAATAATGAGTTTATTTAGTGTAAAATCAATGATAACGATTTATTTTTCTATAAATTCTTAAAATGATTTATTGATATTTTTAAAATTTAAATAAATATTAAGTAACATTCAAAACCTTTTTAAACTTTTATATCTCACGGCCAGAAAGAATGAAAACTACGCGTACCACTGATTTGAGTGTGTGAAGTGCAAGTGTTAATGTTTTGGTGTGTAATTAAAATTGTGAATATTTAAGATATAGTTTCGGGGAGTTAGAATTTTTAATGGTTTCTTCTTCTTTCGCAATCTCTTCTTTTTTAGATTCACTCCTACGTTTATAGTTTTTGACTTATTTAAAAAAAAATATACTCCTCTTTTTTAAAATGTTGTTTGTTTTATAACAGTTGAAAATGTCCATGCGTGGATTCCATTTTTTTTGCCGGTAATTTTTAGACGCCATCCCGAATCATACTGCAAATCCCAGAATCACTATTAAACACTTTTTTTTAATGTTGACCACTAATTTGGATATGAATCGTTTCGAAATTTGTTCGTCTCCACCTATAATTACGTATGAAGGTATTACGGACTTTGTAACGATCGACTTAGATTTTTTTTTTTTTGTTCTATCTATTTATATGATATGGCTTCTATTAAGTAAGTTCCAGTCTACTTATATATTTACCGGAACATTAATTCAAATTCTATTAAAACTTACAACATTTTATTGCACAAATAAGCAAATTAAAAGATTTTTGAAATTACATCATTATTAGAGTTGACTGATAAAAAAATTTATTTCATAGTGTTAATTACATTTATTTATTCCCAAAGGACATATGTATGTTCCTTGAGAACACATATATAAACATTCATTTAATTTTTAAGATAAACAAAATAAATAATCGCCATGAATAATTGGTACTTCTCCTATTTTATTTTGAAAGTTTATCGATAAATGTTAAGACATAAACACAGGTGCCTTTACGCAGGCGTTTCTTAATATCACGGTAATGTCCAGATATGGTAGCCGGCTTGTGACGATAAGTTGCGCGACTAGGCACATTGAGCAAACCTGCTCAAACATGGTTTCGCTTCAAGTGGGCGCAATAATTGGCGATTTGAAATGTTTCTGGTGACTTATGAAATAATTTATAAAATTTGTAACAAAATAATCTATATTGTAGTGTTTTTGTTATGGAATGATTATAGGCTTTTATTTATTAAAATTGCTTAGAAAAACAATGTAAGTGATCATTTTATTGCAGTCTTTATTGATAATATCTAAAGTATACTATATAGTCGTACGAAAGTATAATTTAGATGTAGCTATAAAACATTATTGTACGTAGGTAGGACCATATTGACAAAATTCAATCAGTCCTAGAAAATATAGTGCGATACCTAATTGTGCGTCCCCAATATTAGTTTGATACCGTTAGCGACAAGGAGATATTATGAAGTGGCCATTCGTGTATTTGCGTTGTGATGTCGTTTTGGGCATTTTGATACTGCAAAAAATTCACAAACGATTGTCCCTCCACAGGTAAGAATCTATTGAATTCAGTATAGTTATATTATTTTTTGTGTCGAAAGAAATATTAGTTAGATATTTTTAGAAAATTATTGTAGTATTATTATTTTGAAAATTAAATAGCGCAAGTTCAGCGACATCTGTTGGACGACTTAAAGGTGATTGTCTTCTAAAAGATGCAGTTTGTTGATAAATTGGAAAGTAATAATTAATTAATACATGTTTTAAAATGAAAGTATGAATATATTTTTCAATGTTTTTATTTCTCTAACTTTAAGTAATGGTGAAATTTTAATTAATATCTTTGGAAGCCGCAAAGTTTTCTTATAAAACATGTCGCATCGCATCGGAATTTCAATTAATTAAATGTTTAAGAAACAGACATCAAATTGTTTCTTTTATTTGACGAGATGGACATTCTTTAGCACATATCTTGATGAAGAAATGAAACTCAACTCGCATTGACAATATTTTTGCACGCATTCATACTAAAAGTAATTTATAGAGTAAATTTTGTTCGAAATGTTGAATTTATGTGGCATGAAATCATACTGTTCAATTATTAATAATTATTATAATTTGGTTCTATTCTACGTGAGAAGTTCAGGTTTGATTTCTAGTAACGATTTTCAATTGAAAAAATATAGATCAATGAATAGGTTTAGCGCTAAATTTATATGTGTCTTGGCGTATTATGAAAAAAAAAAATGTAATAGTAAAAAAAAGCTATGATTTTAAAAGAATGAAATAATAGTTTCTTTTTTTTGAATCTAGGTCCTGGTGAGAACTATACAGATTACGTGGCGACTCGTTGGTATCGTGCGCCGGAGTTGCTCGTCGGCGACACAATGTACGGCACAGCCGTCGATGTCTGGGCCATAGGTACTTATATCATAGTTTACTCTTGTTCGATTCTCTTAACAAATAAATTTGTAAATAAATAATAATGAAACTTTATGTAATACAATAATTGCAATGAAAAAGTCCTTTTCTTGAAATTCGTTCAAATTTTTTTTAATTTGTGACTCTGTGACTAAATCCTAAAATAAAGAATTGGAGAGTCTTGCACGGAGCCAGTTCAATTATTTCGGTATTATGATTATTATGACTTATGGTATTATGACTAGGTATATTATATGGGCTATATCTACCATAAGTGTAATTTGCACAAGGATGGATCGTGTATGTGGTCACACATACAAGGTTCGATCGGGACTGGCTCTAATTCGATTACAATAATAAGACAAAGACCCAGCCCGGTTTTGGTCACGATCCCCATAAGCCCCCAGGATTCGCCTAAATACAAATGAAAAAATTACAACAAATGTTCTCTCGGGACTAGAGTGCATCTAATGACACCTCATTCGTATAGTTTGTCCAAGTCGGCCGAGGCGTTTGGATTATACGAGAGTTTTTATTGTCAAATGGTACAAAACGGCTACTAGCGTCCGCCATATTTAATTTATGACGATGCAACGTACTCTATACAATGTCATGTGCCTTATACCCGGGAGTAGTTTTAATCTAATAATATCTCATTTGTACAAATAGGTGTTTTATTTGTTTTTTCTATTAATATTGGTGACCTAGAAAATTGTTCGGAAAACTGAAAATCATTACAAACTATATAATCTTTACATGTAATAAAACAATAGACATACAAAAAAATCTGTTCATTAAATCTTATTTCGAAAAACTACACCTGTATTAGAAACGTCGTTAGAATAAATTTTAATGGTTTCCACAACTTTGTTTGTCTATGGAATTGTTCGCGAACTCCGTAAAAACAACAGGACGAAATTTCATGAAATTAAGTACGGTTGTAGTTTATACCCCGGACAGGGGTTGCGTATATCTTTTTTCCGTATTCATCCCGTTTCGTTAGTATTATATTTTACGTTATGTATATTTTGAGTAGAACCGGAATCCAGATCGAAATCGGTATCAGAATCGAAAGCAGGGACAAGGTCGTGGTTGTGATCGACCACGTGATCAGTCGGTATAAAAGATGTTCGCATAGAAATTCTATGTCCACGCGGGCAAATTGCGGGCGAAAGCTAGTTCAAAATATGATATACATCTGCAATTTTTTTTAATAAACTGTTTATGTGTGACTCGTTTGATATTTTTATCGATAATTATATTTTTGTGTACGATTGTTCGGTCAACGTATATGTCAACTTTGGATGTTTTTTTTTTGTTTACAGGATATTGTACAACGTGGTTTAGACGTTTTCCGTTAACATTAGCAAATTACCCTACTGTTATGAACTATCAGAAGTTCTCAAATAACTAATGATTAAAAACAAAGTTCCAATTTTTTAAACTTTTCAAACATAGTAAATCAATATCTAGTGCGAAAAGCTCTTTACACAAACGGCAACGCGAATATCACATTAAAGCACTCAATACACGAACGAAAAATCAACATTTCGTATTTATAAATTTACAAAAATCTCAGTAATTAAGTATTTCTGAACACATGTTCTTTGACAACTTTTGATAGCTATCATCGGTAGCCATTTGCCAAAGTGAACGGAAAACATCTGGAGCACGCTGTATATACTCTCAAGGTGATCCCATATGAAACTTTCACTATCTTTTTATTTATAATCCTAATTTTGATATAGGTATTTCTTATCATAAAATTTTATAGTGAATAAACAATCGCCATGTTGATTTTATTTTTAACAACATTCAAATAATCAAGACTTGGTTCGAGATGGATCAAATGGGAATTCAGGAATTAGGTGCAATATTTTTTACAGATACATATTTTATGTAGACGTTTGAAACTGCAGTTTTAGAGATTAGAGCCGGTACAAGGAACTACAAAGGATTTCGAAAAAAACATTAAAATTACGAAAATGGACCATGTGATTTAAACTTAGGTAAGCATTAAAAAATTATAGTGCTACTTTAATTGACCACGTGGGACAGGTTTTTTTGAGGAATATCAAAAAAAAAAAATTTGCGAGCAAAGCGAAACGAAATTTTATGTAATATTAAACTATTTTTTATACTGGCTACATAAATAATAACATTATAATTATTATGCGAAGTATGTTTACTGACAGGCTGCGTGTTCGCGGAGTTACTGTCCAGCGAAGCACTGTGGCCAGGAAAAAGCGACCTCGATCAACTGTACCTGATTCGTAAGACCCTTGGTGACCTGCTGCCCAGGCATATGACCATATTCTCACAGAATTCGTTCTTTCAGGTGAACATTTGCGTATTCTACTTTTGCTTTCTAAATCATACTAAGTATAACATCTACAATCTACGATCATGTTAAGTATAACATCTAGCGAGCGGTGGGCTTTCGTTGGATGAGTACGTCGCTTATTAAACATTATATATAAAAGGTACTTATATACAAAAAGTACCGGTTTTGAATCCTGGTTAGGGATGATCGACCAATGAGTTCTTAAATCGGTCAAATTGTATAAACGCACACTGGTCCCTCGAAGAGTACGCTACGCCACCGTTACAGGAGAACAGTCGTTAGTGGTGCTCAACTCTAACTGGACCAGCGTGACAGGTTTAAGGTCTAAACTCATCAATCGATGCATTTAATGAAACTTGCTTTCTTCGGCCGCGCATCACGCGAAGACTACCGAACGTAAAGTATAGTATGGTTGTGTGGATGTTTGTCATACGCTGATAACTGGAAGTATAGTGATTGCGACTTTATCCGTTCGACGCGAAATCGTTTGTAGATGGTTTGAAGCTTCTCATAATAATATGTTTCTTTCTTTGGATGTCCGTTGAAGTATAAATAGTAATTTGTTACCATTACCATTACCAGTAATGCCCGAGGGAGGATCAAGATCGATGTCGAGTTTTATATTGGAATCGAAAGCGATTCTATGTCCATGTGAGCAAAACCGGGATTACATTTGATTAATAAAACAAATTATTGAATTTCGCTCACCAAATTGGGCGGATGATAGCTAGTTTTAAATAAAAAACTGTGGGAAAGTATGCCTCCATAGTAAGGTAATTTAAAAATCTGATAATAAAAAGAACAGAAAGAAGTATTTAGTAAATTTTTCATTTTTTACTTACAATAACCATTTAAAAATTTCGTATTTACGGTGCAAAGAGGGGGCCTGATGTCATGATGACTCATTAATTGACAAACTTGTGCGTAGTTTTTACCTTGTACAAAATTTTATACATTATCAAAAAAAAACCTGGTAAATTATTTCAAAAAATTTCCCAAGATCGTGTTTCACATTTATATTTTGTGAACTCATGTTAGCACAGACTTCATTAAATAAGGATCGTATCAGACTAAAATCCCTTGGAAATCTGGATGAAATTTAATTGTGAATATTAAATTTATTCCACGTGTAAATGAATTAGTAGGACGTATATACTCTATTCGTAAGCATTATACTCGGCGCGTTCCGTTTTGAATTATTTCCAAAAACAGAACGTTTTCTCAAATATTTTCTCTCGTGCTTCAAAATATTCCGTTTCCCATCGCACCCGATGTTTTTATTTCAGGGTATGGCTCTCCCAGAACCTACGACAGTAGAATCACTCGAGAGTAAAATCCCGCAACGGTATGCTAATAATGAACTCATCGTTGATTTCCTGAAGGTGAGTCACATACCCGGAAAAATGGTTTATTTTTTTTGTAAATAGATGTATTTACTTACAACATTCGCGGGAGCTTAAGACGCTTACAGTTCATAAAAGTGGTTGAGGATAAATTGTTTAACATCGAGATGAATAAAAAAAAAATTGCCGCGACAGACCTGTCACAGTTACTTAGTATGGCCATATTCAACGACGCGTTCACCGCCCAACACTATTAAAAGTTCGTGGATTCTTGCACTTGCGATGCGATTTTTGATTGACGTGGCAACGGAATCGTCCGATTTTTAATGGTGGGGTGCGCGTGATCGCTCTATGAACGTGATCTATTCAAATGGAGGGATGTTGTGGTGTGGCTTAAGGACGGTCGATCGATTTTCTCCATATTAATTTCTAATATTCTCTTTCTCGAATATTTGTCTTTACATTTCAGAGATGTCTAAACAAGGACCCCATGCTGAGGTGGACGTGCGAGCAGCTGCTCAGACATCCGATTTTCGAGAACTTCCTGTTCACGGTGCCGCAGTCGGATCAAGATCTTTATGAAAAGGCAAAACGGTCGCAACAGGTGCGTCAATTTTCTACTCTTGCGCATCAGACAAATTTTATAGATTGTTTTAGAGTAAACGGGTACCTGAATAAGAGGGGCCGGGAGATTATTGCATGTTTTCTTAAAACTACTCGGGCGCATACCTACTGATATTCCACTTGAAATTGTTATTCATTGCCGTCCCTTATTTGAAGAAGTCAACATGTTGCGTTTTTGCAAATTAATTCAGTGAAGAAAGAACTGGAAGTTCGTTTTTAAATAATTATCTGAAACTAAGTGTAAGTACAATCATCGTCAATATCACTAACATGCAATCAGCTACATCTGCGACATCCATGACCTTACTTCGAAAGTCATGGTTGTATGATGATCTTGTTTTTGTCCACAAAATAGAATGACGTACAAAGTTTAGACGTAATACACTTGTTGGTTATACTCTGTTAGGTAAATAATAACGAAACTCGTGTGAGACGCCAACTATTATTTTGTTTTTGTATTTGAAACTAAAAGTAGAAAAATAACTATGAGATGACTTTGAAATCTGTGTGTTACAACCTTTGTCTCAGAGATGTTTGGTTTGGAAAGCTGAAATTCGAAATGGTTAACCATCATTGACGGACCAAATAAGAATTTAATGTACAGAATTAAATAAAAAAAAATTGATAATACAAAAAAAAATGGTTTGCGGAATCATTAACACTGACTGATTTTAGATTTTTTGTTATTCTCTACCATGGTCAGTGTCGGTCTGGTCATATGGTCGAGGTGACGTTTGCCAGCCGGGCCCCAGCCTGCGCGGGCCCCTACCACACCTACCCTCAGGCTCACGACCTACATCTTTAATAGTTTATTCATACTTAAGGAGAAATGAAACAGACAAATGCGAAAAGCGGTTGACCACGATACCATCCCTGAAACTTTCCGCTATTTAATTCAGAGTAATGACTTTTACATTTTTGAGTTCAAAAATCTTATTAATGGCCCTATTTTTGTTTTTAAGCAACAGTTTTTACCCATTAATTGAATTGTGAAATTCGATACCGTGTTTTAGCACAAAAATGATGTCCTTTCAGGAGCATTGCTTCATCAAAAAAATTGAATTACTTTTAAAAACACTTTTTTAATTTTTGTAAAGGCTATATGTTTTGAACGAAATGACCGATTTTGATCTGTTTTGTGGCTTTTGAGTAGTATTTTCAATGTATGAAATAATGGATATATAAAACTGACATGTCAAAATATTGGAAAGTTTAATAAATATATAAATAAAGAAAAGCACTTTTTTGGATATTTTTGGACAGCGGCAACTTTTTAACGAATCAACCGATTTTGATATGCTTTATTACATTCGATCTACGTTTTTAACCATTAAAATTGTGTATTCTATCAATCCTTATCAAAAGCTTCTTAAGATCATAATATCATCCAGAAAAATAAGGTGGTATCATAATTTTAAAATCGTAATACCATCTGGGCCTTTGAAGCCCAGTCCGACCCTGATCATAGTCTTAAAGTTTTTTTTATTTCGTTGGAAATTTCATGTATAGCATCTGCCTTTTGCTTTTGCGACTTCCTTGTGAGTTGTGGAACGTTGACAATTCAGGATTAAATTAGAATGCACTATAAATATAGATGAGATACATATTTTCCATACTAATATTATAAATACGGAAATGTTTCTACCTGTCTGTTTGTTACATTTTCGCGCCTAAGCCGCTGTACCGATTTTTAATGAAATTTGATAGTTACGAGATAATTTGGCACCAGGCTACTTTTTGTTTGTTTGACTCTCTGTTAATTTGTATGTTTTTCCATAGCTCAACAGTAGTTAAAATAAAATGATTTTAATGATCTTTATTTTACTAATAAAGTAAAAAAGTAAAGAGCTGTGTAATAGCAATGTTGATAACAAGTATTGTCAGCGCGTTTCTCATAGGGTACACGCTGTTTGATTCGTAAGATACTACCACGTAGGCGCAGGGGACAGCTAGTTAAATTATAAGACAGATGCGAACCCAGTACGGCACGTGTGCAGTATTCACGACAAATATATGTAATAGGTACCCTCACCGAATGGTGTGCCTTGTAAAAATGAGACTATTAGAATGGGAAAGGGTATATTGACGCGGTTCGTTCTTGAAAGGATTAATAAAATTAAATCGAGGATAGAGATTAGTACAACAAACGTATGCAATGGAAAAATCGGTAAAGGGATCCTAAAATAGACTTAGGCAGAACAGATTGTTGGTGTATTAAAGACGAGTCAAAAGTTAAATGAAAATATTAATGAATATATGTGAAGCGAGAGAGTTAAGCAAGAATCGTACCGAGTGGAGATCTGTGGCTTTAGTCTAAACACTTTTGGGGAAAAGTTTCAGTCAGTAAAAAGTGAAGTTTTCACAAAGTTGTTGTGCATAGACACGCAACCTGTCATTTGCAATTCGACTATCTGCAAACCGTGGATGTCTATCAAGTACTCTATCTTCATTTACTCCTTAATGGGAGCAATGTTGTGAAGTTTAATACATATTTGCGATTGCAAAGTACAGTACAACGCACGAAACTTTGCCGCTGTAAGTCACGAAAACGTAAAATAGGCGCGCGGGGGAGAAGAAGGAAGAGCGGGAGAGGATTAATCTTGCGCATTACATAATTCGCAGGCAATTCAGAGCGGCAGTATCGTATATTGTACTGTACCTATGTATGCAAAATGTAAAGATCATAAGATCATCAAGTATTCTTTTCAACATTAATACTTTAACGTGAAATATGATAATTATGAAGAAAATGACGTCAGAAAGACTAAAATATAAATGATTTAAAAACTTTTAACAAAGGCGATCTATGACAAAAGTTTTTGTCGATAATAAAATATAGGTACAATCTACATTTGGAATGACGCAAACTGTATAAATTCTTGTACAATTAAATTTACATTCCATTTACCTACGCTGATTGTTTATTTTTTTAACAAAAAGATTAATTTATACATACAATAATATAAGTTTACGCCTATTTCCGAGAAGTGTAGGCAGAGACTATAAATTTCCACATGTTATACGATTTTTGCATATTTCTCTAGCTTCACTGGATGGCCGATATCCATCAATTTTTTCATGCAAGCTCATCGGTTTCGGGCGCTTAACACTTGGCCCTTTTTCAATATGACACCTATATGATCTGCGTAGGATTCTCAAGCTTTTTCAGCGTTGTTGGCGAACTGTATGCGAAAATCATTATTGAAAGAGTTGTGAATGGGACTGAAAACAAGATCTGGGACGAACAAGCGGGATTTCGAAAAGGGACGAGGTGTACGGACACATGTATTTTTCTCTGTGAAACACCGCGGAAAAAAGGTTTTGGCTAACGGTCAAAAGGTTTTCTGTATTTTCGTAGATCTGAAAAAAAGCTTATGATAAAGTGAAAAAAATATATTCTAGCTAAGATTTATACCTATAAGAACTGTAGTTTGAAAATGTATTTTTTTTTTAATTAACTCTCCCGCAACTCACCTTGCGGGAGGAATTTCGTAAAATCCGTTCTTAGCTCACCTCTATTCGCCGAAAGGAATATTCTTACCAAATTTTAAGTATCTAGGTCTTGTGGTTCCTGAGATATCAGGATGAGTCACTCGATACATGGAAATCTCTCATATATATATATATATACTAGCTGACCCGCCCGTTTCGCAGGGTAATTTTTATTGTAAATAAAATGGCGAAGGATTTACGGAATCAGTGGCGGCGCTAGGCGTCGGCGACCGCCGACGGCCTCGCGCCTGAAGGGGCCTCGCAAACAAAAAAGTTTGTTATTAAAAAGGGGCCTCGCAAAAAGTTTTGCCTACAAGTTATTAAAAAGAGGCCTCGCAAACCTGATGTCGCCGACGTCCACGAGTGGTGTAGCGCCGCCACTGTACGGAATTCTAAAAATGAGTAGCCTAGAACCATCTACAAATCATTCCGCATCGAATGGTCCCAGTCCCATGTCTATACGTTTAGTAGTTTTTACGTGATTCGCGAACAAAGACAAGCTATTTTCATTACATGTATTATATATACACAGTAGAACCTCGATAATTCAAACCTCGGTAACTTAAAAACCTCTATAACATAAAATTGTTTGTCAATGAGTCATTTTGAAAGAGTGTGCAAAACAAAAGGTTTCGGTATTTATTGCTTGCACGTGTTCACTAGTTAAATTGTTAACGTAAACAATACATGTCACCTATTGTTTGCTTTTTCGAAATTCTTTAAAGCTTTGCGGCGGTTAGCCTTAAGACATAAGTAAGCCTTGGACCATAAGTTTTTGATCATTGTCCTGGAAACATCACTTTACTTACTGTGTGATATAACTGGCTTAAAATGAGTTCAAAAAGAAAACTAACAACACTCACATACCTGATAAAGGGTGGAACAAGGGTACATACATACATATGTACATACCTACCTCTATATTAACCTATCCCTAACATAGATCCTTGATAATTTAAAACCTCTATAATTTAAAATATTTCGTATTTCCCTTGGACTTTAACTTATCGAGGTTCAACTGTATATAGAAGATAGAAAGTGAGAGTTTGTGTACTTTGGGTAGTCTGTTTATAAATGATGCTAAACATGATAAAGATATCGAAAAGAGAGTAAATGCAGGAAATAAAGTGAATGGGGCCTTGCTTGCTATTATAAATAGTAAACATGTCTCACAATAAGCGAGTTTGGCTATTCATAATGTGGTCCTAATCCCTACACTAATGTATGGTAATGAAAGCTGGGTATGGCGGAAGTAAAATGAAAGCAGGATCAATACACATATGTATTAGTCTTCTAACTAACTAGCCTTCCGACTGCGGTTTTGTTTATTATAGACTGACATATATATTCTAACTTTAAATATTCTATTGCATTAAAATAAAGAATTATGACACAAAAGCCATTGATTAATATAGAGTTATTGATTAATTGCTCTTATGTGGTAAAACAATTAGTTAAGGTAAATCAAATTAATAGGTAATCAATCTGTAACAGGTTCAGTCATCACCTCTGTTGCCACAGTTGAATATAGACAATCGGACACCAGGAGTGAATCTTAAGAACAAGCAGAAATCGGAACACGAACAACGGAGTCATCTACCCACGATATGACTAGGGGCCCCCTTTCGCAACCATAGACTCTGATGTTCACCTATGAAATAAAAATTGAATAAACTTATTATTATGACAATCCATTTGTTTTATTATGCGGTTTTGTTGCTCATTAATGGTGTATTGTTGGTCTTCTGTAATTATTTTATTTCCTTACACCAATATACTTCACGACAGTTTTAGGTAATTATGAATTACTTTATAACAAGTACAATCAGATAATTTTTTTTGTGTTAAAATTAAGTGCAATACGCACCTGTTTCTCTTAGTGTTTATTTTTTGTTCATTAATTATGCATCATTCACCTCGAATACCAATAGTGATATATCATAACAATATACATATGGTAAAATAATTCTATAGCATTCTTTTAAGGGATTTCAAACCTATGTGGGTGCCAGCTCAGACCTTTGTTTGCAGGCAACTTAAAGCCCATGTATAATGAGGTGTAAATAAATAGATTGTTAGAGTAACTACATAAAAATTGTTAACAAATCACATGACATTTGCTTGTAGCCACTATTAAATATATGGAATACTCAAAAGTATTATTGCAACTAATACTGAAAATACCATGTGATATATGGAAATTTCATTAAAACATTAATATATATTAAATATTATTTATTAAATAACAGAACTTAAAACATATTTCCTAAAATATAATCTAATTTTCATGAACAATTATAATACAATAACACCATGAAATGCTATTTTTCTTTTGCAGATGTACTTTGATTGAAATTCAGCATATTTTTGACAGCCTGAAAAGAAATATTCTTGTTACAATATGTATTATAAAATTACAATTTTAAAATGTCTTGCATAAGTTTGAATTTGAAAATTTAATAGAAAAATATGACATTTTTACAATCTAAAATCAGTATGATCTTGATTGTAAAAATGTATAAAATGCATCTCAGATGGATGAGATGCAAGTTCAAACCCTGACAGCTTACATAGTTGAGTGTTTTCAACGCCAGAAAACCCACTGAGATATATCTGCATGTTTAAGAGTGATAACCATGATCAGACATGTGAAATTTTCAACTTTTATCAGGCCAATGTCGAAATGATGGCTTACTACTCTATTTTTCAAAACAATGTTGAGCGAAAAAAATTAGTATAGATGAAGTAGGGAAAAAGTATTTGTGTTTATGGAGGGATGGGACAATGCCGTGATTCATATCAGTGTTGTTTCAGTGAAGTTACAAAATTAATAATCGTCTAGTGTAGTGTCTAACACATTATTCACTTAAAAGAGTTTTATAGTGGGATACCTATACGGAAGTTACTAACTTATAGAATTGCCCTTTGGGCATGTTCAAATTTAATAAGATTGGTTTTGTCAGTACCTCTCCAGGAGTAGATAATGAGTGACTGATACAAAGAGAAATACCCAGATTTGAGAGGATGACAAGAGTAACAATGAGATGGAAGATTTTAAAGACATATTAAGTTTTTTCTAGCAGTAACTAATTAAAGATAAGGTTTAAAGGTTACATTTCCATCAATTAAAATGCCAATATATTTGTATGTATTAGTGGAGTGTAAGACTGGATAAGAACAACCTGCAGTGGCACTAGAACAAGGATAGGCTATTAAATTGTATGGAGATAGAGTCAGTCTTCTAAGGTTTGTCATGGTGAATGTCATGTATCGCATTTTATCAGAGTTAAGCGTCGAAACAGCGTTAAGTCCCTTTTGAGATGATAAATAAATGTCAGGCCAAGTTTTACTACTAAACAGTGAGACCGCATCAAAGAAATTTTTTGCATGTTCATTAAAAAGATGTTAAATTAAACCTACCATTTTATTTACATAATTATTCATTAAATAGCTCTAATGAACAACGTCAATATCCTTATTAAAAATATTAAGTTAATATCATATGGGTCTATATGTAATCCTCAGGAGGAAAAATGTCTCTTTGATTTCAAAATTTATAGAAAATAAATACAAAAGTATTCATCTCCGGAATAAGGTCGACACTAACCTTTCTCAGGTTTAATATTTGAACACAAACACTACATCTATGGGGTTTCATTACTATGTGAAAATTTGTAGGAGAGGCATTACACAAAATTAATGGAACTCAAAATATCAAATGGAACTCAAAGCTTCTTAATTTGAGAATCGTTGAATTGTAAAAGCTTAACATCAACAAATCCTCAGTTAAAACAATGTAGTCAAAATAAACATTGAAGTTACAGAATCTATGAGTGTATCTAAGAGAGCATCTATAGTCTGCTACTTGATTTTTTTTTTTTATTTAATGGACATAAACTTGAAGTAAACATTCGCATGTCATGATCCATTAATAGAACACAATACTTCCAGGTTTTAAGATCATTACATATTTGATTACATATACTAGCTACCATTGTTGTCGATTTATTTTACCGGGTTGAATACGATTTGATATTGAAAAAAGCGTAATAATGCAATGTAAGAAATAAACTTACCAAAAAAAGAGGCATGTCTTTGCGTTCACTCTCTTTTACTAAAGAATCAACATTTTGTAATTTCGACCATCCATAGTGAAGTCCGATGATAGCAGGAATCATTATGATATAAACAATATTTCTTTTTACAAAACTCTGAACCTTCATAATTGAACAAAAGATTAGATTTTTATTTAAAATTAATAAAGATCAAAACAAACACAAGTTTATTGAATACGATTGACATTTCGTTGATAATCTGCCATACATGTTTAAGTTCTGTGGTCACATTGATAATGTCTTTAATAACAACCCGACTTTATTTAAAGTTATTTATTTTTCAATAAGAGTAACTTTTGTGCAATTTTTAACAAATTTCATCAGTTATAGTAATTTTGAAAAGTAAATATTGACTTATTAAGTGTTATAAAATCCATCGTATGATTTTTGTTTTGGATCGTATCAATCCCAAATATTAAAACAACAAACAAAAAAAAAACTACGAAAAAAGTCAAAATGATGACAACGCAGTGAAGGTGTGTGGAAGTTAAAATTAGTTTTAAGAAATTGGGAAGCTTATTTAGCAAGTGTGTTTGAAACTGTTTGTAAACACCGTACAATAAGCACCCACAAACAAATTGAAGATGACGTCGGAAGCAACCCAAATATCAAACGATCTGAAAGGTTGTTACGAGAATCTTATTGTGATAGACGTTGGGGCGAATTTAACGAATAAAAAATACGGCCGAGATCTCGACTCAGTAGTCCAAAGGGCGAAAGATGCAGGTAACTAAAGGTCATTGGAGAAAATAAAAATGAGATATCATTGAGAAGTAAAATGTTTAATATCTAATTAGCTATCGCAACATATGTATCAATATTAATTTGTGGCAATGACGACACTCATCACATTGTGAAGTAATCACAAGGTGACGAGATTCATATGGTATTGTGTGAATCTTGATAGTTTCATATTAATTATATTATACATTTTTTATAATTGAAATTTGTTACCTTTATAATATTAATTAATTTCTGTCAACCCATAGGTGTTCAAAAAATTATGGTCACGGGTACTTCTGTAAAAAACAGTAAAGAAGCTCTCAGACTTACACGCATCTATCCCGGTACTATTTACTCAACAGCTGGTGAGTGAAATTATTTATAAGTGATAACAATCAGAATTTAATTTGTTAACTTTCTCTATCATTGTTTATGCATAGAGGATGATGGTAAATAGATAATTTATTAAAGCCAATGCTTATTATTTTATGACTAAAAAAATTTAATTTCGATTTCATTATTAAGTTTTATAAAAATTCATTTGCAATAGCTTTAAAAAGGATAATACATTATTGTCACCTTTTCAGTGCTTATATACTGATTGCTAAAATTAATAAATTTATGATACACTATCTTTCGGTATATTATTAAAGTAATTTTTTAAACTTGTTCTTCAGGAGTTCATCCTCATGATGCCAAATCAATGGTAGAGGAGGATTTATGGAGTGAACTATTATCTTTGGCTCAGGCACCGGAATGTGTTGCTATAGGAGAGTGTGGTTTAAACTACAGTAAAGATTTCTCAGAACCACAAGTACAACGGGATGTCTTTAAGAGACAGGTGCGATCTTGAGATTACATTGTACAAAAAAGTTACTAGATTAGCCTTTGTGATAATGCATGCAATGACATAAATAAATATTGAAAGTTTAACATTTAAAGAACAAGCTTTAGTGTCTTAAACTTTCACTATTGTTATTATTCATTTTAACTCTTCCAAGCTATGTAAAAATATATTATTTTAATAATACTAGAAAGTTACAAAACAGTGCAGTTATAAACATAAATGAGAAATATTACAAAAGAAGAATACATTTAACATGTAAAGAAAATAAATTTATTTTCATTTTCTTACATGGATTTACAGAACAATGCCAAGACTCTTATTAGGTATGATTGAAACCTTTTTTGCTTTATCGTTAGAGCTTCTACCATCTCCTTTTAAACTGGCATTTAACAAGAAATTACTTTTAAAATAAAATTTGCATTCCATGTCTTTTTTTTACAGGTTTTATTCTGAACAAATGTTTAAAAGCAGGATGTGGAATGCCAATTTTGATTTAAAAGTGACTTTTTGTTAAATGTCCATTTAAAAGGAGGTGATGGAAGAGGCCCTTAGTATGATAAATTAAATAAATAAATAATGTAATGATCTACAATGAACAACCAGAATAAAAAAATACTTTCACATTCTACATGCAAAATTACTGTTTCTTGTAAAATGAAAAAACCTTTATTATAATTATCAACAATTCCAATAATTTTGATGACAAAACATTCTCCTGATGTCTGCAAAGCCATCAAGTATAACAAATATTCAATGATATTTGAATTTAGATAAATACAATTCCTTTTGATTGCGACAGTGATCAGTAATGAATTCTCATGGTGATTGTAATATGAACATCAAATGTAATACCAATTTCATATTAATACTAGTTATATCACATTACAACATGTAATCAGTACAGCATTCATATAATAAGTCTATTGTATAATCCCATCCCACTACTAGTAACTGTCTGTTTTATCATCGTAATTATAATGATGTTGCAAATCTATTCTGCTGGTTATATATTACATTGACATGATTTTTTATTTGTTATAGTTAATACATTGTACATACATTGGTAATTTATAGCTTGGTATCACATATCAAAATGTCAAGTTTCTAGAGATAGGCTTAAACTGATCTTACTGGTATTTATCTGTGAAAACTTTATCATCTCTTTGCAAGAAGATTAGATAAGTTTATTTAAAATGTTTTTTTTTTTAAACATTTCTTGTATATCACAAATTCTACATTAACATTAATGTATTTTGCTATTCAGCAGTGGTTTCACCTGTGTGGACTTAGAGTACATCCTGTATCTTTTGTATTGATTTCATCCTAGTCATATCAATGTCTTTCAATTCTGATGAGATTTTAAACATGATTTTAAGTCTGCATTTAATATAAATTCAATTCTTCTGCTAAGTAACATTTTTTGTAAAACAAAAATAGAGCTAGACAAATATATAATGTATGAATGTCATGATGCTACGGAATCTTTTCATTCTAGGTGTTGATGGCATGTGAACTACGTAAACCACTATTTGTTCATGAAAAAGATGCTCAGGATGATTTGTTGAAGATATTAGATGAGCATCAAAATGGACTTCCTCCTGTTGTCATTCATTCTTTTACCGGTTCCATTGAACAAGGCATGAAATACATAGAAAAAGGTTTCTATATGGGTATAACGGGCTACATTTGCAAAGATAAATCTGACGGTGGTATAAGACGTTTGCTTTCCGAGAGGTTGCTACCACTAGACAAATTACTTGTTGAAACAGATTCGCCTTTTATGTACCCCAATATGCGAGCATCCAAATTACCACTTCATGTTAAGGACTCTTTAACAGAGAGGTTGGTAAATATTTTTCTGTAATTTGTATTGATTGTGATTGACATTTTAATTTTTTAAAAGTGAATGCCACATCCTACCTCATTGTATGAAAAAATAAAATAATATGGTTATACAAAAACAGCAATGTATTGATAATTCTTTTATGAACTGACTTTTGGCATTCATCAATCATTGAGAAAGGAAGTGAATACTTATTGTAACATGACAACTATGTATACAAATATAGGCACAATCAACTAGTAAAAAATAAATATATGTAATAATAATCAAGCAAATGGGTTGCAGACCACAATATTATTAAAGACAGTGATTCTTTTGTTTACACTTTTACTTTACAGTCCTAGTTGATGAATAATAGTAGTGGAAGAGAGAAATCTTATGCACTTCTACCACTCCCATTAATGACAATAGAGATAATTTTGTATATTGATTGCTCCTCTCGGTGCATTTCTAGACTCGTAAAAAAATAATCAGCAATGTATCCTTTTACTTTGTATATTTTATATTAAAAAGGTATCATCATTCCTGTTAAATTTCTGCAACTGCTGATTTTATAATATGTTGATTGATTGTAAAATATAAACTATGATGGGTAGTTAATGTTTAGGTGCAATTTTCTTTTTATAGTAGAAGGAACAAAATAGTTTGATATCCATTTGACAACAAGCATTAACCACTGCTTATGTATATTTGCGACACTAGAGTAGTCTCCATTCATTTAAAAAAGTTATTAATTGGAGGACTCCTAGTTATATTTGTGTAGAAACTCGGTTGATGAATATTTATTCCAGTGTATATTTGTTCCAATATTCTTATATTGGAAGAATCTTGTGTATGAAATGTATTAAGTTGATTGAAGATTTTAAAAACTGAATTTCAGATCAATGAATTTTGTAAACCGCTACTGCACTTTTCAACGAAACGAACCTTGTTCCCTGCCCGCCATTGTGGAACTGATCGCCGGATTCTTAGGCCAAAAACCTGAAGATGTAGCCCTCGCCACTGCATTCAATGCCTTGAAGGTTTTCGATCTAAGCCAATAACAGTGGTTGTAATAGATAAATATATTGAATCAATATTTTTATAGCTGCTCTTAAAAGTTAGCATAATAATTCGGTTTGAAGTACACTATAAAAATATTGTTTCACTATATGGAAAAAACTTCCGATGTCATCTTTGATACTAATGATCAAAATTCTTTGAGGCTATCGTACTAACTCAGTAACTCTTGCCATTCATGGTTAGGTAGTATTTTTATACCAAAAGGAAATTTAAACGAATATGAAGACTGTCTTTTCATATATTTCATTATAATGTATGAAATATTGATGTATTAAGCATTGCTAAAATTGCAGATATGATGCAATTACATTTTTATGTATTTAATGAATGCATTTAAATGCTTTGTATGTTGTTTTTAATATCTGCATTATGATATGCAAGTTTAGCATAGCTTATAACTTTGCCCAATATTATTGCCTTTACTAATTATTTATTAAATGATAGATATAGAATATAATTGTTTTGTAACGTACAAAAATAATGGTATGGTACGTGGCAGCTTTTTAAAATTGTATCATAATGTTTGGGCAAAGTTTCGACATTGTTAATTTTAATTTACTGCAACTATTGTTTCTTGTACCTGGCTGAATTCTCAGCTATGCAAAATTAGTTTTTCGGTGTGGAGAACTTATTTGTAATTTTATGTTAAATGTGTATTATTGACTATGCACAGCTTTCTTAGTTGAAATATGGTGGCAATAACCAATAATTCTCTACTCATTAGTCATAATGATCTCATACGAATATTATATTAATTTGTATGATGTGTGAAAAGTAACAATAAGAACAAAAAATGGAATTACATAGTACTTTTAAATGTTGTTGGATTTTTATGTAATTTCATTTTTCAATTTTTTTGCCATTAGTTTTAGGGAATATATTTTTGCAGGAATCATTATTGCCACTGTATTTATATACCGTATTATTTAGGTTGCACAGTGATAATTATTTAAAAATTTTACTCTGCGCAGAGTATAAGCAATCAGTCGAATATTTTGTATATAAGATTTATGTCTTAAAAATAATATATTGATATTAATGCTGGTAGTCACAACGAAATCAAAGACTGCAAGTATTAATGAAGAAAGAATTGACATTAAGTTTGTAATAATTTTTAAAAAAATATTTAATCAACTTGTAAAAGAGTATTGTTATTCCTTTATTTTTTGACAATCACTTTGTTAAAATGTATACTCGTTGTGTGTGGTTTTTCCATGTATTGTAAATTTATGATCCTCTTTGAGGAATATAGTGCCTTCTAAGAGATGCCTTTTTGTGATATAATATTTTTTCTGTTAAATGTGTACAATATACAATTTCAAAATATAAAAATGCTTTTTACTTTAACTACAGCCAGAATTTTTAAATAAAATAACCTAATATACTTATGGTATTTATAACAAGAATGATTTGTAAGTTTTCTTTAACTTTAACTAAGCCACATTGCATCAAAATAAAACACTTAATTCATAAAACTAAATTCGTTTGAGAGATTTTTTATGTTCAATCTTACAGATTACGTTTTTTCCTTTAATGCACTGTTACATGAAAATTTTAGTAATCAGGATGTAATTCTTTCATAGATTAAAATTTATAATGTCTCAGAAATTCAGCTTTTTCAGGTTAAGTAGTAAAAACTCATTTTCCAGGTATAATTTATTTGACCACCTTATGATTTTAAAAATATTACAAAATTTACTTTTATTAATACCTAACATATTTAAGGGGCCTATGTTGTCACATGGTCAACTCCATAAATGCCAAGTTTTTCTCTATGAAGATACACACAACTATAGATAGTTCCACTTTTTGGTCACCGCACATCGATGATGTTTAATGTTACCGACACCTTTGACATTATTGTCACCTATTTACAAATTAGTGTGCCAGTGATATTATTGATCTACAAATAAAATAATGAAGTTTGTGCATAGATGTATTAAAAAAAAGAAAATGCAGTCGCATGCTGTTGATGACGAAAATGGCTCAAAATGCACATTTTGTCTCGGTCTCACATTTTATGATATCAATTTGCAGTGCCAAAGAAAAAGAAGGGAAGGAAAGTTATTTATCATCTGACATTTCAACCAGTGTCATAAGGTTAATTTTTAAATGCAAAGAACAAGTAACGATTTTCTTACTGGAAGACAATAAGTCTTACTTATCTACAATTTACACATGTTCTTTCAAGAACAATGTAATTAAATTAATATTAAGTGTGTAATATTATTTTTATTCTTTATTATTGTTTTTTAGTTGAATATATGAAAAGAATCATAGTATATTTTTCTTTATAATAAAGCTTAATGTAGTAATCACCTATGTTTAAGTTAATATGAACCCTTGATTTATATTATATTAATATCTGTGAAAATATACATGAAAGAACTTGAAAATGTGTATATAATAAAACATTATTATTTATATATTAAAATAAGGTGATGATTCATTAAACATTAACATAATTTTGATGAACTAATACTTATACATAATTTGTTAAAAAACACTTTGAAATATAATAAACAATTTCTTTTGGAATAAGTTTCATCTATTATATGATTTACCTTAACAGGTAATTTTAAGGTATGTATAGATACAAAAATAATAATAAATAAAATAATCGAAAAGGCGACTTAATTAGTATAAGAACAGATTCTCTATTGTTAAGTGACAAAATAATATGACAATGCAAGAAATATGAGATCAGTGTTGTTTAGGTCTATTTCTTTTAAGTCGGTATATATTTCATATATATATCTATATATAATGAAAAGAAAAAAGCATTGGATTGAACTGCTCGGATATCAAATTGCTTGGCATAAGGTTTGTGGATATCCTTTAAAATCATAACACCACCTGGATCCTTTAGGCCGAGTCTGACCTTGATCAGTTCGTAACATGTTGTCAAGAATGCAACATATACATTTAGTAAAACTAGCCTCAAAATTTGTAGTTATCATTTATGCTATAGTTTAGTAAATACAAA
Source organism: Eumeta japonica (assembly GCA_005406025.1). NCBI lineage: Eukaryota > Metazoa > Arthropoda > Insecta > Lepidoptera > Psychidae > Eumeta > Eumeta japonica. Next base: position 589,851 of record BGZK01000161.1, read on the forward strand.
CATTGAATAAAAATGAGTTGGGATAGATAATTCTGCTCCTAAACCTTACCTTGCAGGTAATGCTAGATTGTAGCTAGCCAGTTCAGTCATTGTTATGTCTGACTTGGGCTTAGCCCTAACATAAACTAATATTTCATGTTATTACAACATGTCATAGCAATTTCAGTTTAGCTTAAGAATCACGAGATTCTTCAGAGGATGAAGACATGGCTACATACTATAATTATATTAAAGGAAAGAAGACATTTTTCAAAAATATATTAAGAAAGTATAGTATTTTTTTTTAAAGAAAAAAAAAGAAATCATACAAATGAAATTAGAAGAAACTTAATAGCAATAGTAGCCCCTTTTACTAATCACAAGACTATATGATTAAGATGTGGCTATAGAAAATAAAATAAAATGCATTACTTGCATCCTATTTTTTGAATGCAAAGAAGTATTTTAGAACAACAATTTACGGTATCAATTTGTAAAGACTCAGAGGTAAGAATCTATAGACATGTGTGATAAATCATATAAATAATAATAAAATAATTATACAGGGTTGAAATTTATGATAAAAAAAATCATTTGCATTATAGAAGAAATGCATGTTAATGAACATCTTCCAGTAACCTATATTTAAGAGTATTAATTGAGCAATCACCGGAGTATGGGGGTGAATGCTGAAAATGCCCCTTCCTGAATAGGGCCATGGTATGTTCTCAACATAAACTCTTTCGCCTTCAAGTATTCATATTTGAGAATATTAAGCCATTTTACAATTTTGGTTTATACATAAGTTACCACTATCAACTTATCATTCATATATCGTTCATTCATTTTCGAAAGAATAATCCAAATGATGACTTTGACTGTACTAAAATATCATAACTACATACTGGCAATTAATGTACTCCATTCCTAGTTAACATACAAAATTATTTCCACTTTCTCCACAAACAAAACTATTTTTCAGAAACATTGAGTATGCAAAATTAACATTAGCCTAAGAAGGATCTTCGTTTTATCATTCTTTTGTAAGGTGATAAATGATCTTATTACTTTTAAATGTGTCAGAAACGAATCGAAATGTACCAAGTACATTTGGATTTATTTGTGACAGACCAAGACTAAAACACAATAAGAACAAATAAAAATTATATGTTGCAATGAACCAATACTAATATCTAGGATCTACTGAATTGATTTTGAAAATTCTTTTACCAATAGAAAGCCACATTATTTGTGAGTGTCATAGGCTATATATTAACCCAAAAAATGAAAAGCTTTTTTGTACTAGTCAGATTTACTAAGTCGGAAAAAATGGTTGAACGAAAATATTTCTGCCTTAATGATGAAGATATAGGATTGAGTTCTAGAGACAAGTTTTAGAACTTGATAATGCCTACAAAAAAGTCAGCGAAAGCATATATCTAACTTTTATATTTAAGTTACAAAAAAATAATTCCAATCATTAGGTGACGTTTATTGGTCATAGTATTAAAAAATATGAACTCTTGTCAAGATAAGTAAATTTACCATCTCAAGTGTTTAAAACAAAAGACTTCTCTTTTACTGCATATAATTTAGACGATTGGTTAAAGAGAAAATACAACATAGGCATGAAATCACAATCCATGTCGTAATCTATTAACTGATATTTCTATTAGGCTTTTTCATATACATGTCAATATTTTTTAGAAATGAATTGCTTTATCACCAAGGAAATTTTTATATTTAGATAAGATTAGTTTTTTGGTTGCAAGTTTAAGAGATGGTTTAAAATATTAAACACTTGAGATAATAATGGCACAAGGCTGATTATAAAAGAGTTGCGGGAGAATCTGATCGTCATGACCATTCTCACAGTGCCAGCAGTGGAACAATTGACTTATATTTCGTGGATACCCATGTTTCCGATGCATTTACCCATACCGTTTAAAAGGCTACAGTATCCCGTCAAGATCTCTTTTGCCCTCACTGTTAATAAGTCCAGGGGTCAAACATTTTCTCCGGTGGGCACTGACCTGAGAAAGCAGTGTTTTCCCCATGGGCAGTTACATGTTAACTTAGCTCGAGTTGGAACTCCTGAAAGACTATATTTTGGTACCAAATAATAATATTACATCTAATATACAGAAAAGTTTTGAATAATTAAAATAAAGATAAATTATTCAATCAATCATTTCATTCAATCATTTGAAACCTGGTAATATAGCCAAATTGGCATGCAAATATATATATATATATATATATATATATATATATATATATATATGCAGTAAAAATATAACCCACCCTCCTTTTGGCAGACAGGAAATAAATAATAGCACTCAGTACTAACCGAACCACAGTAAGGATTTCATCACAAGTAAAAATATTTACTGCCCAATGAAGCAGGCACAGGTCGGCATTAGGAACTCAAATAAAATTTCCAGATTTGTTATGGATGATCACAAAATATATGTATAGTGATTTTTAAACATTGTTTCTGTTCAATACTAAAAAAGTGTAATTGTTGTTCACATAAACATTTCCTCACTATATAGTTGAACAACTGGACTATGTTTAGATTAATTTTTTACGTACACTTTTCCTCAATGAACTATGTATACATTGATGTATGTAGTTAATATACTCTCTCTGAACTCTGACTTTAAATACTTATTTTGTGAAGGACGTAAAATAAAAAAATAATAGCCTCTATTTTAGTTTTTAATGATAATATTAGGGTGAGTTTTCAGCCTCAAATTATGGCATAATAATATACATTGGATTAATGTTTTCTATTTGTTATCGCTTAAGCAAACCTTACATAATGTACAAAAATATTTCATCTATTGATTCAATTTATTTCTTCTATCACTGCTTCTTCTTTTTCTACCCAAAGTCTATTATCCCTTTTTGTCGATATAGGAAAGATTTTCTTAGTGGAACATGTTTGGCATGTCCATTCAATAAATTTAAAGTTATGTTTATTTTTAATTATCGGTTTTTTGTTGTATATAATGATACTGCGGCATTTTTTGCAAACTTGTCTTTTTATATCTGGATGTAATTTCAGCACATTCTTTTTAGCAACACTTATCATTAAGTTTCCATAATATGCTGACAACTTGGTGTTTTTGTTAGCCATAGATTTACTTATCTGATACAAGTAATTCATCCTGTGAAACGATTCATTTCCTTGCACTTTCCTTAACTTATTATTTGACATAATTGATGATTAGGACAATTTCTCAGCGACGATTAATTAATCGAGAGCCGTGGACTCTCCTTTAGTTGATACAAAGGATCAGTGAAATTCTTCACATTTCTCCACTGTATAGGATTACCCAAGTTTACCATTACATTCACTTAAACGGTTTACCCTTTGGATTATTTCACCCCCATTTCTATATGATGAATGTAATGCACTCAACAAAACAAATTCCATTAAAGCTCACTGTACGATTTGTCAATAACAAATTAACATTTTATAAGACAGTTTAGAAGTTCGCTGTCAGAATTGGATTTTTTTTAAATATATCCACTATTATTGGTTGGAAGTATAGATAATAGACAATAGTGGAAAGACAAAGATCAATATAGGAATGTTTATATTCCTACTTAGACAATAATTTAAGGATTTCAATTATTATACTTTTATTTTGAAATTATTTTAATATTAAATTTCTAATTACATATTACAATTATTTTCTGTTAAAAATATGCCGTCGAAATAGTCGTTGGTAAGTAATATAACAATGTCCTCTTAATAAAAATGTAGTTTAAGGAAGGAATTGATGTCTCCTGTTGGCGTTAGTTAATATAGCATAGTTTTTTTAAGTAATGTATTAAGTATTAAAATATTGGATTTTAGTCGGGTGTTAAAGCCGTGCTTTGGTCAATTTAACTGCAGCTCAAAAATATCGTCGTTCGATCATAGAGATAGCAAACGCTCACAGAATGCACACGGGAGGTAACAGCTTCTGCTGTTACATTTCGTTCATTGACTGAAAAATTTAGTGTCTTACTCCCCCTTCGTAACCTTCCACACTTTCTCAATCTTATTTCTAGGTAAGAGGTCGGCAACGCTCTAGTGAATTCTCTGGGGTTGCGAGTGCCCGTTGGAGGTAATGACCACCTCTTCAAGCTTGTTTGCTCCTATAAAATGGTATGTTGTACATACAGTAACATCTTTCTGTACCAGTTCCGGTTGGTTCGTGTTACGATCGGTTGCCTTCGGTCCAGTCTCCTGGACTCCGTTTAGTTTAGTGTGAAACTGTGTGTGCAGTGTTCATTCTAGCTGCGTTTCGGGTGTCGTGTTCCGCGCTTATATGGGTGTGTATGGTACCGCGCAGTGTTCACCTTACATTGACAATCAAGCTACGTGCGTTCGTCCCGTGTGTTCACTCCGACTTACTGTGCCATTGCACTTTAAGTCTTTACCCGGTTTTAGCGCCTTGGGTGCGCTCCCACAGGGTCGCGCTTCCAATATGCGATTGCGTATTAGTTATTTCGTTCGTCTTAGACACATAAACGCTTCGTCATTGACTACATATTTGTCAGACCAGCAGTGATTTTATTGGGGGAGGTCAGATAAACGCTCAAGCGACGGTAATCAGCGGTCGCTCTCTGCTATTAGTGTATAATCCAATTCCGATTTAACATCAGTAATATTACGTTACATATAACAATTAGAGATTATTTTTAAATTTAAATTCAGTAAATTTTAAGGCTTATAGCCCTTGACCGGAACCGTTAGCTTTTAACTGCCCTTCGCAGTTTTTGCTGTCCCTTCCCATTGCATGCATACAAGCGTCGTCTGTGAGTTAATTTACCGCACGCCGACGGCGCAAGGATTACTTGGTCGCCGGCGTACACGAACCGTTTGATAAACAGCTCATCCATCCTTAGTCTACATTCATACTCTTTAGCTAGAAGCTAGATAGAATAGCTACGGTGAAACTATACATCCCTGTCTGACACCTCTGCGGATGTCAAACAAGTGAGTGTATGCCCTTTTTATTCTGATGCAAGCACTGGAGCTCCTATAGTTTGCAGTGCCTGTATCAATCCGCTATTCAGACATGCATGGATGATAGAGTCTCTATAGATCATTTCTTTTCACTCTATCATAAGCTTTTTCCAGATCTACGAAAATACAAGAAACCTTTAGGTCGCTGGACAAAAACTTTTCTGCAATGTTTCGCAGAAAAAAAATTTGGTCCGTACATTCCATTCCTTTTCGAAATTCAGCTTGTTCGTCCCAAATCTTGTTTTCAGTCTCATTAATAACTCTTTCGATAATGATTTTCGCATACAGTTTGCCAACGACGCTGAGAAGGCTTATATTATTTATTTGTTATTTATGCAAACCTGCCGTGAGCCTTTCCCTTTGTAGAGGGTTACAAAGACTGTTTTACATCTGTCTTTTTAGATGATAAAGATCTGAGCTGACTATACCTCCGCTGTAGGGACAGCGGAGGTATAGTGGCATGCCTGCTGTACCGGATCTTAGGGAAGCATCTATAAAGAAACTCTATAATATCCGGCTGCTTTACCAACTTTCATACGGTTTAGTGTTTTCACAATTTCATACATAGTAATTTCACTTTCATTTCCATCGACAATCATATACTCAGTTGTACTTACTTTGTCATCTGCAACTGTACCTTTACATAAAAAAACGCTTTCGAAATAATTCTTCTAGCGGTCTTTCACATTATTTTCCTCATTCAGTGTCCATTGTCGTTTCTAATCACACGTATACATGATGTCTAAGCATTATTCCGGGCGTTTTTCACCGTATGCCAAAAAAGTTTTTTGATTTGCCCGGAAATTATCCGAGAATTTCCTATTACAGCGTTCTTTTATTTCATTCTTTCTTATTTTCACATATTCTTTAGTTCTCATTTTTGCGTCTTCATACGTACTTTCAGCATCTTTTAGCTCATCTTTCAAGATGTCCTTTCTTTGCGCTTTGTGGTTGGTCTTTGCAGATTGCATGTCCAGCCACGCGTTCTTCTTTACACTGAGTAATTTGCTCACTTCGAAATTTCACCATCCGTTATTTTTCTTATTAATATTTGTTCTCTTATTTACTTCACATATCTTTTTTCCTTCATCTACTAATACAAATTTCGTCACCTTCAATAATTCATCAAGTTGTAAACTGTTTGATTTCACCCAAACTATTCAGTTTTTTCAACTACTTCTTTTCTGTTTCGTTTCAAACTAGTATTGTTCTACATACTCATCTTTTTCATTCTGATCCTGATGCTTACCAACTTTTATTCGTTTTAGCTTCGAAGTGACATTTTCGCATGGTGTCGCCAACGTTGGTATAAAGCCTTCATTCGACAGACCACTAAAAAGTGGTTTGTAATTGACAACACGGTGCGCTTTCGCATCCACAACTTTGCTTCTCAATCGATTATCAACAATTATAAAGTCTATTATGCTTTTGTCTTCTACTCTCCACCAAGTATATGAAGGTATCTTTCTGTGGACAAACATATTGTTTGTCGTATATAAATTAAACTCTTGACACAGTAGGAGAAGGCAATCACCATTGTTATTCACTTTTTGATCTCCAGATTTACCTAAGACTTTCTCATATGCGTCCCATTGTATACCCACCCAGCCATTAAAATCACCTAATATTATTATCCTTTCGTATCTGTCAAATTTTACTAGTATATCCCTCACACCAGCTCAAAACTTCTCCCGCTTCTTGAGCGACGTGGACATATTTGGGGCGTATATACGCCTAAAATAATAAAAAACCATGTCAGTCTAATTTTAACTCAGATCCAAAGAAGTCTTGGACTTACACATTTGTAACCGTTTAAGCATTCAAATAATCTTTCTGATAAGATAAAGCCAACACTGCGGCATCCTCGTTAGCTCTGTTCAACGCCAGATTAATATTTATCGAAGGATCCTTGTTTGATGGCTCCACCACTACCTTTCCTTTTAGTCTCATTCATGCATAGAATATCCAGTCGCCTCTCTTTCATCAGTTAACAAACATAATCAATTTTATCTTCCATACCTCTACACACATTCAGAATGCCGAAACGGACTTCTCCAGTCCTCGTTTCGCTCCTTCGGGGAACTTATGGGTGGCGAACTTATTAGCCGCAATCGAGCCTAGACCTTCCGATTCGCGGTACGGAAATTTGTCCCTCCCAATACGATGGGACTGCCCAGGACTAGCCAGGTGAGAGATTCTCTGGCAATGCCTGTACCCTCCTGGAGTAATAATTTTTAACTTAACCTTTAACTCTTTTATAATAAAATGAAATAAACGTAGTCACATTTTTGAATTGCTTATATTTTGATGAATATGATGAGCTTAAATTTCGAAAGTTTTTGATCTTTAATAAAATATTTTTATTTCATCGAATGAGTCTTGCTTGGGTTTACTCTTTGTGTTAATAATAGTTGGTCATAGAAAAAAAAAAAAATTTATTTAAGCAAATAACTATTAATATGGCTAGTGTAGTAGTATATTTCCTTTTCACAAAATATGCAATTTATTTTCTATTGATCATGTGTTTAAAATTTAACTCAAAGACTAATGAATAAATGTTTATAAACAAATTTCCTATATTAACAATTAGCGATTATTTCATGTGATTAACTTACGATGTGTTTCTATATTTAATTAATCAATATGTAAATATTATGTGGGATTCGTTACGTATTAAATTAACTGAATTTTGTTATCATAGATAAAACTGAAAAGTTTTCACATAATAAAAAGCCTTTTATTAAGAAAAGTTATTTCTATTTCGCATGAAAGAGTCATTATCAATAGTTTAATTACTATTATTTCTTAATAAATGTTTTTAGATTTATTTAGTATATTATGGCTACACTGACCGGTTGGCTTGATAATAATTCGTTACTTTGTTTTTCCTGGTAGTCTGTGGTTAGTCATATGTTAGTATATTATTGTTCTGTGGGTAAATTTGTTGTGTATTTCACTGGTTGAATAGGGTTATAAATTATGCGATTAGTTATTGTATCTATATGTTTTTTTTTATTGCATTCAAATTTAGCCAAAATTTATCAAAACTGTGCTAATAAAAGATGAAATTTTTCTTTTACTGGACTATTAAGCTTTGAATGTTATTATTTCAATTTTCCTTGCAATTTTAAATACTAATTTAAATTGTTTATGAGATGTTCTCCAATAGAACTATTAACTTGTCCCATTTAAAAAGTAAAACCATTATTTCTGCAAGATTAGTGTCAAATCAGCCATATGTAGGTGAAGTGGAGGTTAATTTCTCAAATGGGTAAGTTTTAGTTCTAAGGCTAAAACATTGGCACAGTATTAAATGTACATTGGCTCGAATTCAAGATTGTATATTCCAAATTAATAACTCAGGGGCATCCCTGATATATAGTGAAGGTTAAGATAAAAAAAATATTCTATTATATGGTATTGAAATTAAAAGGTTGGCTTTAGTTAATTTCTCTTTTTCACCTTTCTTACAATTCTGGGTTAGATACTGTGGACTTGGCTAACTAACATTCTACTATTCTTTGATCTATATCATCATTCCCTCGATGCTAGTGCTGCAAAAAGTGTTAAACCAAACCAGGGAGAGTTAAAATCGGCTAGTGAATTTTTTAGTGATTCAAGGTTTCACTTCACATGTTAATCATTCTGAGGCCTTGTGATTCCCTGCCCTATTTATTAATGATTTGTAACAAAGTTAAAACTATATTGCACATGTTAAGTAACTACAACTGTATGCCATAATAAAGTTTAAAAAATTAGTAAAATCTCACCCAATGATGAAATGAGCAAAAAGTTTATATGTATATTTGAGAGTGTTATCATTAAGTATAATAAATTAAACATTTAAATTCAGATAATGTAATATATATGGATAATAAATAAATGTAAAATAGTTTTGACATAAGATATCTCTGTTAAACAAATATCGGCACAAACTCTCAAATGGGGCAATATTTAGGTCCGAGTTTAACATCCTGCTACCAAAATCCAAACAAAGAGCGGTCAAAAAGGATGTGGTCAAGCAATCACAAACACCGATTTCTCCTAACGTGGAGTAGAGACGCCGAAACTAGTGGAGACATCGGAAGGTGCCTTCATCACCGTCGAAGTTGTGGAGGACTTCACTTTAAGAGACGAAATTGGTGGCTCGCCAACCTTTGCCTTAACAAGTCGACGGCCGCCTAGGCCGTCAATCAAAACGCCGAAGTCAAAGTTGCAAGAGAGCTCCATAACATCGTGGATTCTATTAAGAGATAAAATGACCATGGAAATGTCGAAGCGCGCGTCTGCTACTGGCGACGTGCGAGGAATCTCCTCGAGTGCCACCCGGCGCTTGAGGTATAGCCCTTGCTATACACGCGCTGGCCAATGAAAACCGATCACATTTATGTGGGGCTGTAGCGGCGATCGGTCTGGCACCAATCGCACCTAATGCAGTGCTCACGCTGCTTCGGTTTCAGTCATAGCTGGAAGTACTGTCAAGAAGAAGCAAATGCCCACACTGTGGGGGCGACCATACCTCTTCTTTGTGCAGAGTACGTCAAAACGTTCAGCCCCCAAAATTCATTAATTGTGTACGAGCCAGCTGTGAAGACGTCCCACACTCGGCGTTCAACTTGAAGTGCGGCATCCAAGTTAAACGGAACATTATAGCGAGGACAAAAGTTGGATGTCATCAGCGGCGGGTCCCTCGGCTATTTATAACCGCAAACAAATAGTCGACAATTTGTCGATGGGTAAAAGCACTGACCACGCATTACTGCGGTTCATTCAATCTAACCTGTAGCGCAGCAAGTTCGCTTCTGCGGAACTGCTGATTGAGGCAAACGGGCAAAAGATCTCAGTAGAATTAGTCCAGGAGCCTTACATGGGCAAAATTGATGAGCTGAGATGCTATTTAAGATGCAGGGCCATCCAGCAAATGGTTCTGGGCACCGGACCCGTCAAAGCCGCCATAATTACGTTGGACAGTAGCGTCGACGTCGAGGAGTACTCGATACTCGTCGATGAAAACGTCACAACTCCTGTGATCACAATTGGGAACTACAGAATTGGCGTCTTATCGTTGTACTTCGAAAGCGATAGGCCAATCGCCCCATCCCTCGACCGCGTTAAATGGGTCTTGCTTTAAATTCGGAACCAACAAAATCATGCTGGGGGAGAGATGTCAACGCGTGGTGAAGCAGCGAGCGCGACGAGGCGCGGGGTTTGGAGTTTTGAGACTTCTTCGACATAGCGGGACTACACGTACTTAACGAAGAGACCATCCCACCTTTTGAAGTACACAGGGGATACTTTTTTTCTTCCAAAGTGACAGAGTGCAGAAATGGCAAGTGGTTCGGGGTGTCACATCCTCGGAACATAATGCTGTTACATTCAAAATACGCACTGGAGGTCAGTCCAGTCCTGGGCCTTTCCGTAGTACACAGATCTACTATAAGGCAATAGCTTGGTGGTCAGAGTTCCTAATAGCGTTTGACAGTGAAAGAGGAATGGGCTCTAACTGCTGAGATGGTGGAATCTATGGATTCGTGTGACCAACTAGACAGGGTCATGGAGTTGTATATCTTTCAACACGCATGCGACGCTGCCGTATTACAGAAATGCTTATTGAGAACACTAAAACTCCTTTGGTGGAGTCCCAAGCTAGAGGAGCTGAATAAAAATGCAAATACCAAAAAACAACGCATACAAAATGCAGTCCCCAGTAGATGTCAACATGTGGTCGAGGAATATGTGAGGGTCAAAGTGGTCCATGAATGGGCTGCAGAGGATACCCAGATGATGAGTTGGAAATAGTTTTTCTCAGCTCACGACAGGGAGAGCATATGGGACGGTGTACAAAAGGTCATAAGGGACACAGGAAAAAAATAGGACGATATGCTACTAAAAAATGACTCGGGGTGAACTTGCAGCCCAGACAAGTCCTTCTCAATCCTCCTGGCAAATACCTTTTTCTCTGATGACCTAGTGGACACCAATAATCCATATCATACTTTAATAATGTTAGATTGGAATTGATATTCAAGCATTCTACTCCTGCACTGAGTTTAATTTTTCTTATTTTTGTATTTTTGTGATAAAAAAAAGTTAAAAGCAAAGCAGGAAGAAGGTTTTTAAAAGTTGTTCTTTAAAAACTAAGGCTAACGAACATTTTATGAATATGAAATTTAGTCTGACTATTGTATTTTTATTCAAGTTTATAATATAAGTAAATATATTTCCAAAGAAGAAACAAATTGTTCTGATACATCTTGTATTAAATTTCAGTTTATTATAAGCTTACTTTTTTTTGTATGCTTACAGTAAAAATTTAAAATTAGAATCTGGTCGTTACGCAAGATTTGCAGACGGCTCAAGCGTTGCAACACTGGGCAATACAAGTGTTCTAGCCACTGTGGTATCTAAAGCGAAACAAAGTGCATCCTCGTTCCTCCCTTTGGTAGTGGATTACCGACAAAAAGCTGCTGCAGCAGGAAGGATACCGACTAATTTCTTGAGAAGAGAATTAGGTTAGATAGTTTCACATTAAAAAAGAATAACGTAATATTCATATGATTTTAACACATTTTACAAAACTTCATATCTGAAAATATCATTGTGCTCAAACCTTTCTCTGTAATGTATTATTATGGATATTAGTATTTTCTTAATTGTCAATATTAATTGTGACTATCAGTTTAGATTAGATTTTCTATTCAAAGTGCTAAATATTTTTGTTATCCATCCAATGTCTGTCATATTGTATGCCAAATAAAAACACTTCAAAAAAAAAGTACATTGATAATATGATTGTATAGAATTTACGGTTTTTTTGAATCTGATTTATACTTGTCCAGTTATTTTTTTTTCAAATTTTTTGACTAGATTTATACATGGCTAGATTGATCACCAGAATGAGACTCATAAATTTTTTTTTCTCTTACTGTTTTTGATCAACAGTTTTAAATGGTCATGTCTATATTTCAAAATATTTAGTAATTCTAATTGTGTACTGCAACAAAATTGGAACATAATTTGATATTTAATAACATTTAATATTAACATGAATAAAACATTAATAATAAGGAATATATAGTAAATGGTCATTTAGTTAATTTTAAATAATGAAAATATATATATATATATATATATATATATATATATATATATATATATATATATATATATATATATATGTATATGTAATGTATAAAGATGTTATATACTTTTATTAAATGATGAAATTTATTTACCACTATTCCAAAATAAAGAGAGAAAAATTTACAAAAAATCTTGTTATTTGTTCTTCTCAAGTATATATTTTTTTAATATTCATATAAGTCTATTACATAGAGATACCCAAGTTGTTCTTTATTTGAAATGAATGCACAGTGAAATACATAAAATATTTAAAACAAATGTACAATATATTTTACCAAAAAAAAAAAAAAATTAAGGAGATAAAAAATATTAGTGAATTTGGATCCAGAATCTTCTAATCTGAATCCATTTTTATATTTTTACTTTTATTGTTTGTTTTCATATGAAACAATAAAATGTTTGTTGCTGTTATCCAGATCTGACAGTCTTTGTTCACTTTGAGCCTATATATATATCTGTATGTACTCACGTAAATGCTATTACATAGGTTTCCCAGTGAAAAAAGACTGTCAGATGTTGATAATTATAATGCTTAGTAAAAATCTAAATGTGCAGTAAAGATATAATAATTTTTTATTTATAACATGTAAATAAATTTTTTTTATATATTCACTCTATGCATAAATCGTACTAACACATATATTATGGTTGGATTCATTGTGATATGTTGTATTACAGGTCCAACGGAAAGAGAAATTCTTACTTCACGTTTGATTGATCGTTCGTTAAGGCCACTATTTCCTCAAAACTACAATTATGACACACAGATTGTTTGCAATATGTTGGCAGTAGATGCAACCAATCCACCTGAAACTATTGCAATAAATGCCGCTAGCGCAGCTTTAGCAGTGTCAGATGTACCTTGGAATGGCCCAGTTGGTGCTGTAAGGTAAAATACAATTTAAAATATATGCACTAAATAGGAACAATAAAAGGTTTCACTTTTACATTACTAAAATAAATTTGATAATCACATATTATTTATATGAATAATATGTCTTAATATATTTATATCTCCATTAATTCTTATTTGAATTAGGTAATTATTATTTTCTTAGTCTAACAGGTGAAGTGTTTGCTTCAGGTGGAGGTATTCTAAGTTTGATGTTGTGTTGGGCAATGTTTGTAAATTAATGACATTAGTTACAATCTGCACTTATATATTTCATTTTAGTATCTGTATCAGAGGAAAGATAATTAATTTGCAAGCATATTTTCTATATTTATCCTATTTTATTAAAATCCTCTATGAAAGTTTTGTTATTAGGCTCCTTAAGATATGTTTATGTTGACAGGCTTGGTCAAATTGACAATGAAATAATTGTAAATCCAACACGTAAGGATCTCCAGGATTCAATATTGAATCTTGTAGTAACGGCTACCAAGAGCAACTTAGTTGTCATGTTGGAAGGCAGCGCTGAAGATCTTTTACAACAAGATTTGCTGAAAGCAATCAAATTAGGTATGAATGTAAGTTGTCTGTTTTAGATCCTCTTTCTTTTTAGGTTTTATTTTGTTCAAGATGAGTATAATATTTTTGACTTACAAAATTTGTTCTACATAGACAATATTGCATTGGAAAAAAATAGTTTCATTTGATATATATGTTTACGTATAACACATTGTTATACATAAATATATTGGTATATTATGCTATATAGCTGAGATATATGCTCCTACAAACTTTTCAAATGAGGAAGCAGTTGGGGACTGCTAACAACTTTTGCTATCAACTTGGTGACAATATTTATGATCGACAGCTTAACATGTTCTCCAAAGCAAGGAGCGAGTGGTTTTTGTTTGGCTTGGCAAACTCATTGGTTAATAAGTCTCTAAATTTTCTAAAACTACAAATAATCCCACTAAGCTAATTTGAGCTTTTTTTTTGGATAGGGTTTGATCTTAACCGATTTCAACATTGACCGTTACTTATGGAGATTTGTATATGTACTCAAAGATTTCAAGACTTTAGGCTTGTATTGACCTGAAGATATAATAGTTTGGAGTCTTTTACATTGTCACCACATTGCCAACAACTTAAAACTTATCTGTACACTGTATTATCACTTGAAGTAGTCGACAATATAATGTACAGACAATTATAAATGTGTTTGTCTTATTTATACAGGCACTAAGGAGGCTCAACATATAGTTAGAGGAATTGAAAAATTACAGAAGGATCATGGCAAAACAAAAAGAGAATATGAAACACAGCTGCCTTTAGATTCCAGCATAGTGGATACTATAAAAAGTTTGTCGAGTATGAGAATAAGAGAAATTTTAAGGTAATTCTTATAGAAATTTAATTTTTTAATTTAGTATTTCAATGTTTACTATTTGCAAGTGCTGTATAATGTTAAACTAAATAAAAAATCAGAAAATTAAAAGTGTTAAGTGCATTGTTAAAAGAGAAAGCTTGGGCAAAAATATAAGTAGATTTGAGTATTAAATAATTAAAAACAATGGTAATAAACTTGAAGGAGTTGTTTGATCAGTTATTTTCCTCTTTATGTCTACGAGCTGACTCTAAAATAATAGTAAATGTATTAAGTTTTGTATTAACATATGTAATATTGGAAAAAAATTGTTTTCCATTAATATATTAGTGGTTTGTATTTGGGATATAAAAAGAGAAAAAATAAGTTACTTAAGATATTTTAATCGTTAAGAAATATATTTGAACATCTAAACTGCATTTTTGAAAATTGGTAATAAATATGGAACTATTCGCTATAAGTCTAATTTCTATTTGATTAGTTTTTATTGAATTTATGTAATATGTAAAAATATTTTGTCAAAATACTTTATTTATAATATCACATTGTTTTTTCCAGTGATCATAGACATGACAAAATGAGTCGAGATCTAGCTCTGGCTGAAGTGAGACAAACAGTTCTAAACCAGCTTCGTGATACTGATGCGGACGTCAATCAATTAAGTGATTGCTTCAACTCAAATCTGAGGCAGATCTTTAGAGATATGATCTTTGAAAACGATGTGAGGTGTGATGGTAGAGGATTGGATGATTTGAGAAATATATCATGTCAGGTTAGCAAAGTGTACTTTTTTATTTCATATAATTAAAATGTATCAATGTAAACATTTAAATGGTTTCCAAATAGATTAAATATATTCAAAATTGAATTGTTATAATTATACAGTAAGGTGAATTTTAATTGTTATTACTTTGTATTTTATGAAAAAATCCTTGTATATAACTTGTACAAAATTTATTTAAGGTTTTTGAAAGTTGCATTTATAACAATTCGTTATTTATTTAACCTATTTATAGATATATACCAAAGTCATAATTGTTCAAACTCGATTTCACTTCATAATTTATTTGTACCTACTATTAATTAGGTCTAAGGCCCTTTTCTATCACCTTTTAAACTCACTTTTAACAAAAAAGTCACTTTTAAAATTAATTTTGTATTCTACATTCTCCTTTTAACGGTTGTCAAGCCTAAAAGCTGTTAAAAGAAGGATGTGTAATGCTAAATTAATTTTAAAAGTGACTTTCTTAAAAGTAAGTTTAAAAAGACATGGTGGAAGAGGCCCTAAGTATCTGTAATTATATATTATAAATTCAAGTTCATAGCTTTTTATGATATTAGCATTTTGACTACTTTTGTTGGTTACATATTTGGACACTAAACATCTGGATTTCATATTCAACTAAGCAATATTTTATAAAAAAACTATACTTATTGCTTTGCCAGCTATGGTCGCCTAGAGTGTATTCCTAACCCTTATTCTAGTTACTATTTCCTAATGTTATGAGAAATATTCTCAATTTTTCTAATACAATTTATTACTGTGTTCATATAATAACCATTAATTACATGATTTTTGTATCGTTATTCTAAATATTTTTTTTGGAATATATTTCTTTAATAAAATTACTAATGTCCAAATATTGATATATACAATTAATATTATTATTTTACGCATTGTACAGAAAATATTTTTTATCTGACTAATAGGTTGACCTTTATGAGCCATTGCACGGTAGTGCATTATTCCAGCGTGGACAGACCCAAGTACTGTGCACGGTTGCATTTGATTCCCCAGAAAGTGCTTTGAAGATGGACACTTTGACTATGTTAACTAGGTATGTTATTAGATATCTCTGTTTCTCTGTCGCAATGTCGAAGGCTTCTTGATAGCGATCTAAAAAGCATATGTAAGAGTAATTCTAAATCAGTGCCAGATGGAAGAAAGAAATATATAATAAAAGAATGTATAATTTTCTCATATATTAATTTTAATTTATTTTTTGATTTAATGGATTAATTTTATCTTTTATAGTAGTCCAAATTATGAATTTAATGGTTGAATGTTTATTTGTAATTGACAGTGTAAAGCTGTATATTATATTTGTATTTTAAAAGATATTGTGAAAATAAGATTTCTCAAGTAAAAAAAACATTTATTTTTTAATTTTATTTTTTTATGGTAGGCCATTTTTAATGTACAACATTTAAATGTTGTTTGGCAATTTTTTTTTTGATCAAAACATGAATAATAAATACAGAATAGGCTTCATTTAAATTTTTTTCTAGAAATATGAATAAATTGTGTCATTAATTATATACGTCTATGTTATATACAGCACACAACTTAAATTTTTATAATGTCATTCTTTTGATATCACAGAAGCAGTGGTTTTGGCACAATCTCTAAAGTGTAACATTTTTAAATTGCAGTATTGTTACTAAAATTTACAGTTTTATTAACATCCTTTTTCTTGCAAACACCCCTTGCTAGAGTTAGAAATACAGCATGGTCCCTATGTGTGTTTTTTTTGTAATCTTGCTCCTGTTTGAGAGATGTGAAGGTTACGATAGTGATTTTATTTTGTTCATGTACGGCTATTAACCAGTTCACATATTCACCATTGTATTAAATCAGCCAATTAGTATATTTCTTACATTTTGGTAGCGCCATGAAAATATAGTAACTTCAGAGAAATTCTCACGTTCACACAATTCACAGCTTTAAATTTTTGATAAATCTTGTAGCTATTCAATATAACATCTGTTTCAGTGGTATAAGAGAAAAGAGTTTTTTCCTTCATTACGAGTTCCCTTCGTATGCCACTGGGGAAGTAGGAAAAACGGGGGCGCCGGGACGACGCGAGGCCGGCCATGGAGCCCTAGCGGAGAAAGGCCTCATGCCTATAGTGCCCCATCAACCTTACACTGTTCGGCTGACTGCTGAAGTTCTAGAGTCTAATGGTATGAATTGATTTTGGTTTGTTGTTGCTAAATCACATTACGTGATCAGTTCCTTACCTTGATTTGTTGTTAATATTTCGTCTATTCGTAATTATCTAATATGAAATATTAGTTATTTTTAAATTATAATTAAATATCTAACAACATTGACAAAATCTGAGCCAATTTTTAGTAGTACATACATATATTAAATTGGAATAGAAATCTGCTACAAGTAAAAAATATAGGGCATAGAACTATAATAGAAATATTTCAAAAATGTGTTGAATTTGTTGAAATAATTATTTTTATTTTATATTGGTATATAATTTTTATTACAATTAAAATTATTGATGTTGTATCATTTATTAAAGGAAGATTTCATATTATTGTGAAGTACGAAAGATTGTTTGATATTGTGATATTTATCACCAAGGTTCAAGTTCAATGGCATCAGTGTGCGGCGGCAGCCTAGCGCTGATGGACGCAGGCGTACCGCTAGACAGGCCCGCGGCGGGCGTTGCGGTCGGTCTGGTCACCCGCTACGACGACTCCGGCCACATACAGGACTACCGGATACTGACTGATTTGTTAGTGAGTCTAGGGTTATATGTCCCCACATTACAATTACACTATTATGCGTTTAATTTATCATACATATGACATTAGGACAAATTAGAATCTCTTTTATTTGGCGAACTACAATGAATGTTTTGCGCCAGCTATTCGTTAAATATTTTAAATTTTGATCACCTATTAATTAATTAATTGATGTTTATCTAAATTATGGTAAATACAGTCTTCTACATACATATACCAATTTCAATTTTAGTTATTTAGAAATATTTGGTCTAAGTATACATATTTTGTTTGCTTGCTGATTGTAATAATATACGTAATTTAGAACTTTTCCCCTTATTTTATTAACAAAAACTTATGCTACATTCGATCAACTAAATTTCTCAATGTAGAATACAATATGAAGTACATTTTAACATTAATCAAGAATTTAGCTCACTATTTTCGCTACATAGATAGCTGTTAATATGTCAAATCACAAGAATCAGTTATAAACAGAAAATGATATAGCAGTTAGTTAAGAGTGTTAATTGAAGAAAAAAAATTACACCTTATGTATTTAGTTATACGGTTTGTCGCTCATTATGTGAAAAAAGTATTGCACATTCACACTATATTCCACAATACAATAGGTTTATTTATAGATCAATTTTAATGTTATAGTTTGCTTATTCTTTGCATTCATATTTACAAAATTAGTAATGAATATTTCAATTGATATTGTACATCAAATAAGTAACCCTCTAATCCATCAAGCTAAATATCATATTTATACAATTTCGTAAATAATTAAGACTGGCCAATAATATATGTAAGAATGCTCCTTGAATATGTAATATAAATAGCAGATTTATGAAAAGTTTTGTAGAAATCTAAATACACACAACAGTCACTTTTAGTTGCATTAGAGCAAGTTTATTTGCCTAATTCAAGGCGTAATTCCTGATGAATGTAATTATCAGTAACATCAAGCAAAATTGAAATATGGTGAAGCCCCTACCTTACCATAAATAATATCAAATTATCAGTTTTAGGTCTGATTTATTGTAGTAGTTTGTATATATTCAACAACCAAACAGGTTCATAAGTTTTTTATAAGTTATTTTTAATTCATGATCTTGAGTCTATTCCAAATAAAATGAAGGACAGTATATAATGATCAATCTTTACTATCTACTTTTTGTTTTGTTCGAGTGCTAATATCGTATTTAACATTGATTTTTTTGTAGGGTATCGAAGATTATATGGGCGATATGGATTTCAAAGTGGCGGGCAGCAAGCGCGGCGTGACGGCACTCCAGGCCGACATTAAGATAGGTGGCTTGCCGCTCAAAATAGTAATGGAGTCTGTACAGAAAGCCTGTGATGCCAAATCAAAGATCATAGACATTATGAATAAGTGCATAGATAAACCTAGGTATGTATCAAGTTCATTTTTAACTTTGAATTGTAAAATGAATAACATATTAGTAATATATTAGTGTCACTAGATGGGAAATAATTTTATTTCGGAGTATTTACAGCTTTTACAGGGTTCCTGCGACATAAAGAATCCTCAAAAACGGTATGATTTATTGGAATTTAATCAAAAGTTGAACCGGAATCGTGATTGGGAGCAAAACTGAAATCGAGATTGGATTGGGATGACCCTTTGTATTTGTCAGTTTGTCCGGGGTGTCATTGGAACGGCTGAATAGATCACGATGGGACTTTAACGGGAAGGTAGAAGAGCTTATTGGGCTACATTTGGGGGTACTTTTTATCGCGATATTTTTTTAGGGTTCCTGCGACATTAAAAATCTGAAAAAACGGTATGAATTATTGGAATTTAATCAAAAGTAGAACCAGAATCGAGATCGAAAGCAAAACTAGAATTGGGGTTCGATCGAGAGGAAATTAAGGATGAGGAAGGGGATCAGAATTATGATGGATGTATGGATAACAGACATCAGTTAATACAAAAATGTACATGTACCCTCGAGTAATATAGTTTATATTTTATTTTGATATTTGTATCTTCCCCTGGTTTCGTTTAAACCGAAACTGGGACTGGCAGCAGAATTGAAATTAAAAGCTGGACAGGGAGCAAAATTGAGAAAAGGACCGGAATCAGAATCGAGAGGGGGACCGGGACTGAAATTGAAAACGGGACTGGGGTTGAAAATTAATGTAAAAATAAGATCAAAATTTAAAGTGTGATCGGGATGTTTTGTGTATCATACATACTAAAGTTTATCGTAGACTTCAACCATGTATTTGTATTATTAAACTGAACTACTATACCGATTCTCAAAATTCATTTACTCATAGGAAGCTACACTATCCTCAAGTAAAAATGTCTACATTTTATTTTGATACTAAGCCCTAGTCTAGTTCAAATTGGAACTGTGATTGTTAGCGGAATCGGAATTGAAAGCGGAACAGGTAGTAGAATCGAGAACGGGACCAGGATCAGAATCGAAATTGGGATTGGGTATGAAATTGAGAATGGGACTAGTCGAAAGTAAGTGTGGGGACAGAATCAGAATCATAAGTGTGACTGAGATTGGAATCGAAAACGAGACTGGGATTTAAATTGACATCGATGCATATAAAAGAAGAAAGTATACATTCTACGTTCATGCTGGCACAGCTGCAGGCATTAACTATATGGGCAAGTAACGTAACCTAGAAGAAAGTGTAGAACGACATCTGCCGGGCCGGCTAGTAATATCATAGTTATTAATTTTGTAGTTTTATTTTGTTAATTATATGCAAAATGAGTGAGTTTTAAGTAGATAAATGCATATAAATGTGATGTTTCTAATGATCAATATGCAAAAAGAGGTTTTATATCCATACATCATATTTTGACTGGAAATAAGCAAATGTGCTTTCTAATTTATTAGGTTATTAGCATTTTAAATATATGTAGGTGGAATAGGTAGATACTATAAAAATATCATTAATAGTTTATTGATATTCTTAAATACTTTATATAAACACGACAGATCAGTGCGGAAAGAAAACATGCCTGTGATAGAAGAGATGGAAGTTGAAGCACACAGGAGAGCGAGACTTTTGGGAGTAGGTGGGATCAATCTGAAGAAGTTGTATGTAGAAACAGGCGTTCAGGTTAGATTAATCAAGAATACTTATAATTAAATTGTAAGGAAGAGAAAGAGTAGAGTGGCAGAGCCACGCTGTGGTCAATTTGGCTGTAGCACGAGAATAAGCCAACTCGACCACTGAGAAACCAGATTCTCATAGAATACAGACGTGATGTAACACTGTTGCGTTTCGTCCAGTAAGTGAGAGTTCCAGTCAGTGAGAGTTCCCCTCCCAATCGCCCCACTCCCTCTCCTTCAATCCTCCTTCATTAGATGTCTTATTTCTACCCAAGAGGCTGGCAATGCGCGGGTGACTTCTCTGGGGTTGCGAGTGTCCATGTGTGGCAATGACCACCTATTCTCTGGTGGCGCGCAAATTCGTTTTTCCTTCGAAAATGCTATAAAAAATAGAAGGGTTTGTAAGTATTGTATGTTAAAAAATACAAATGAAAGGGGGAGATTACATTATAGTTTCTATAGTTCAAATAGATAACTGACCATATAAAACTTGACGTGTATAATTGTACATATCGATAATTAGTTGAAGTGGGAATGGAACAAATTATTAGATATTATTCCCAATTTTATTAGTTGACCTGATTATTAGCTAATTACTGTAAATTGAAATAGTATTTGTTTATATTTAACTGATTGAGAGTAGTTATTTATTTAGCAGGAGTTCTTATCTCATTTTATTGGTAGAAAACATATTCCTTGTTCATGTTTCCAATATTGATTATGATCAATATCAACTAACATTTACCTTTTATTTTTAATATATTTTTAACTTCCAACTAAGAAAATTGAAACTTTTCAAAAATCGGGAAGTTATTGGTTTTACCCCGTTTTCCGAAAATCGAGTTTTCATCAGATGTCGACGGTTTGAGGTCACAAAAAGCCACCCTGACAATTTTTCGAAAATGTCTGTATGTCTTTGTATCCATGTGTGCTGTGTGTGGGTGTGGATGATGTAAACTTCTCATAACTTTTGAATAGTTTGACCTATTGGAACCAAACAGTAACGTTCCAAAGTGTTTCACCAAACTCAGATTTTCTATAAAGAACCGATTCGGATTGGTAGATTTTAAGAAATCTCAAAAATAAAAATTGTGATAAACTTTTTTTGAACTGAAACTGAATAACTTTTAAAAGGCTTTAACGATAGGTTCCAAAAACGAATCAGCTTGACATCGAAAAACCACGTCGATCGCCGCCAGTTCGGTCAAAATCGGTTGATCGTTTGTGAGATATCGTCAGCGAAAAATTTTGAAAAAATTATTTTTTTTAAATTACTCCGAGATTTTGTATCTGATCGATGCATGTTCTGAGTTCTTTTATAGAACTTAAAATCCTGCGTCGATCGCCGCCGATCCGGTTAAAATCGGATGATTCGTCTGTGACATATTGTTAACAAAAAATTTTGAAAAACTTATTTTATTAAATTACTCCGAAATTTTATATGTGATCATTTAAAGTTAGCGGGAAGTTGCAAAGATGACCTTTAGGGTCAACCCTTTTATTAATTTTTTTAAGTGTGATCGGCGATGTAGCCCTAGTTATTCTTTAATACTGAGGTAATTATAGAAATCTTAAAAGTTTCTATTATTTTTTTTGAACAAATAAATTCTATTTTTTTATTTCAATCGCTTTAATCTTTGAGTCATTGTAACTGATTTTGATTTTTCTTTGTTCTCTGGTATTATAATTTATAAAATATATTTTTAAATGAAGGATAGGTATAATTGTCAATTGTTAGTGTCACATACAACCATTAATTGTATTTTACAGTAATGTATTTCCAATATTTGTTAGTCTAGTCATGATTGGATGTAAAAGCCAAGCGTGAGTTGAATGCAAGTAGAGTTCATTAAAATATATTTTGCATTTATTTGGAACAAGCAAAGATACTTGCAATAAGATTATTTGTTTTTTATTACTTTATGCTAATAATACATATGAGCCTTAATACTCATTTCATTATCGAAAATTTTATTGAAGATTTGTTGTTATATTTATATATATTTAATATATTATTTCTCTTTAATCCAGATAACACCAATAGACGAAACCAAGTACAGCGTATTCGCGCCATCCCAGGCTGCTATGGAGGAAGCACGAGCGAGGATCGCGACTTGGCTCAGCACAGAACGAACACCGGAATTGGAATTCGGAGCGGTATACAAAGCCAAGGTTGTTGAAGTGATGGACATCGGTGTTCTGGTCACCCTGTACCCCGGCATGGCGCCAGCATTGGTGCATAACTCGCAGTTGGATCATAGAAAGGTTGGTTACTGTAGCTAACGCCTTTATATTGCATATAAGCATATACAATAATGTATGATGTAGTTGTTTATTTAATATTTCATATACAAACTTTTAAGATGTAAATAAAAACTTTTGTCTTTACATCTTAAATAATTATATTAAAACAATGTCAACTAAATATACATCAAAGGCAGATTTATTCTTTGATTTAAAAAAAAAATCTTTTACCTGAAGCAATTATATATAAAATACTACTATTATTATAGCTTTTATTTATATCAGGCACAATTTAATTAATAATTATAATCTTTTAATATATGTAGATAAAGTAAACATTTTATGAATATGCTTTATCATGCAGCAGGTATTACGCACTGCATTATTACCATATCAAATTAATCAATATGAGATTTTATATGCTTCATTTATTAGTGGTATAATATTTTTTAATATGTTAATTTTGTAATTACTTTCAAATTATTATAATATTGGATATTTTTGCAGACAATAATCTAGTATTAGTGCAAAAGTTTTCATCAATAATAATTGTACTGCTGTTAAGTTTGATTCTTAAAACAAATAAATATGTAAAAATAACAATAAGTCCCATGTTATTAAAATTTTTCCTAATAGTATCTTATGTAAACATCTAAACTGATAATTATTTACAGATAATGCATCCATCGGCTTTAAATTTAGATGTGGGCTCAGAGTTGCAAGTGAAATACTTCGGCAGAGATCCGGTTTCCGGTCAAGCGCGACTCTCGCGCAAAGTGTTACTATCGCCGCCGCCAGCTGTCGTTCGGCAACTGGACAAGAGCTAATTTACAATAAATTGTTATTATAAAAAATTGTTGTGTTTAACAAACGCCTTATTGTAATAAATTTTTGTTTAAAAGTAGCCTACTTAAATTATTTTTGTATACTGGCTTCCGCTTCTTCGTCTATATCGAGAGGTCAGCTCTTTTAATCACGATCTCGATCCCTGTTTTCGATTTGAAATTCTATTCTATCGTCCGCTCCAGTCCAGGTCTCCTAACAGCTGGTACTAACTGGGCGTGCGAACGCGCGCTCCCAGAAACGTACGTTTCGTTTCATATACCGGATGTGCCATTCGTGTATACATGTGGACGCGCCTTCCTCAATTTCTCGGTCGTTAGCGCGTCCGCAAGAACATGCGATGCCGTCTTTGCACTTTCGAATGACCTGAGAATTGAGGACATACGCTTCGACACTGATCTTTTTTTCAAGAAGTAAGAAGAGAAATGTTCCAATGGCGTCCATTTCTTTACTGGCGTCTCTAGATGAGTGTTAGTAAACGCGCGTTTCATAAAATATTTGATAGACGCGCATTAAACACGTCGAACGCTTAGTTTGTATTAGCCCTTTTCCAATCTGCAGTGTTCCCAACTCTCAAAAACTTAGCTCCCTAAAGCCCCAAACATAAACCCCTAATATCCCTACAATTACTAGGAATTCCCCCTATAAAAATTGAATTATTTATAAAATAAATAATTGAATCTTTTTAAATAAAACATTTAAAATAAATAATAAAATATCATAAACAAATAATAAATTTCAAACAAAAAATAAATAATTTCATTCAGCAACATCATTTTTAAAAATTCTTTATTCATAAATTTTCAAAAACTTCAAGTCATAAATCATTTTCTTCAGATTCTGACTTTTTAAAATCATACATGTTGACATTAAATAATTCAACGTTTTCGCGGATGGTTGAAATGTTGTGCATGATCCACCATTCCGTTGCAGTGCAGCGTAATTGTGTTACACACATGCTGGAATTGGCGTTGGTTTTTTTCAACTCTGCACTCTTAGTAACAAGCAATAGCACTAGATGGCAATAAGGCGGTATGTATAAAAATAAATTTGAATCGCTAGATTGGATTATTCCAGGGTCTTTACTATTGCACCTTTATTTTGCTTAATTTGAAATAAAAAATATATGTTTTAAGTTATAAAGATCCCTAAAAATATAACACCCCTAAACTAATCCCATTCCACTTTTTTCCTCCTAAATTTGGGGGGAAAATCCCTAAGTCGGAAACCCTGCCAATCTGAATCCTCTTAAATGACAGTTGTCAAATTGATAGCTGTCAAACTGATAAACGTCAAAAAAAAAAAGAAATATATATGATATATTCTTATCATATATATTTCTGTTTGTTTTCCTGACATCTTTTGCGGAAACTGATATACCTCAGGTCTGTCCCGGGCGTGTATATCTTTTTGGTGAGCGTGACCAAGGATTAAAGGTTACTGCGGGTTAAAAGGGTTTTACGAGGTTTTCGTAAGAAATTAAATTGTAGATAATTTCGTCATTTTTTTTCGGACTTTGCTGGTACTTTAATTATATTTGGAATTCCCTCAACTTTAAAGTACATTGCGAAGTTTGTTAAGATGGCGTGCGTGCAACCTGGTTATGGGAAGGTGTTTAAACGAGCTATGTCAATCGTGCGATTACCCTCCAAACCTTCAGCGGTCAAGGTCAAAACCTATTAACTTCGACGATATTGTACATTACTGGCGGTCACCCGCCCGCTTCGCTGGGCGTAAATTTAAATTACGCTATTTTTTATTATTCAAATGTGCCCCCGCTATTGTTACCGTGAACATAGTTTATAATGAATTCCTTCATATTCTATATCGGCCAAATTAGCTGTCAATTCTGCTCCGGGTCACGGTCTTATTTTCGACGTATAATAATATTAAAAAAAAAATTAATTATAGCTCGGGCTATAATCAATATTTTTTTTATATTATACCAACCCCTCCAACCCCTCAATTCCCTTTGTTGGTATAAATTCCGATATGTCAAAAAATATTTTTTTGTCAAGTTTCAAACCTGCAGTAGTTATAGATTAAACATTTTAATTGTTTTTTTTTAAATATTTAATGCCCCTGCACTGCCCTCAGTGGGTGGAATTTCATAAAATTTATTCTCAATTGGACTCGAAATCACAAAAAAAAAATATTTTCGCAATGTTTCAAACCTGCAGGAGCTATTGATTAACAGTTAAAAGTAATAAATATAGCTGTTACCTGTTTGCTTCGTTGATCATTCTTAATTTTAATAAATATCAATAGATAACAATAAATATATTTTAAAATTGATAACGCATTGGAGCTTAAATATGCAATTAATTATTTTCATAGATTAAAGATAGAAGATTTAAACAATAATAATGATGATTGTAATAAAAAAGAAATCTAATAGAATACGGACAATTAAAAAAATGTAACTTGTCTCATTTTTCTCTTCGATGTCGAATCTTTCAATACTAGACAAATCGAACACATGAAAATCAAAACGAGAGATGTCATCATCCAACTCTACTGTTTCCATAAAAACATATTGCATACGGAATTATGTAGGTCTAGTGAAAAATTAATAATAAACAAGGAAATATTGAATTTAATACTTGATGTTTAAGGAAGGTTAGTCGTATAACTTACTTGTCCAAGTTTAATAAATATGCCCAATACTTTTTCATCGCGGACCATAATAAAATGTTTATAACCATCAGTATTTATAATATTAAATCCATAGTAGGGAGTGAATAAATAGTCTACATAGCCAGAAATGTGGATAACT
This sequence comes from Eumeta japonica, assembly GCA_005406025.1. Lineage (NCBI taxonomy): Eukaryota > Metazoa > Arthropoda > Insecta > Lepidoptera > Psychidae > Eumeta > Eumeta japonica. The sequence goes on from BGZK01000161.1 coordinate 616,767, forward strand.
CGACCATGGCAGTTATTGTACATGAATGATGTAATCATTGATTCATTTTAATAAGATACCGTAGGGTTAACCGATCTTATATATGAGCTAACATTTGCATCATCACATGTTCTTGGTGTGTACCAATTTTCATCGAGATTGGTCAAGCCGTCCTTGAGTTATAAAAACACATACACTGCATCATAAAACGATTATTTATCACAAAATTAAGTGAAAAAAATAAATGTACAGACAGAACCAATAGATTTATGTAGTGATATAGATATTCGGTATTATTAACTTTATAATAACGGTAACGGGACACGTAAACGTAAACGGTCAAGAGCGACAACATTTTGTTTTTATTTTAAAAATGTATCATGTAACTTCATTACAAAAACCTGGTGGTTAATTTTTATTTATTATAAGGCGGGAGTATTTAATTTATTTACGATTACGTTAAGCGGGTTTTTTTAGTAAGATATTCGTTTTTAATTTGATTTAATATTACAATACGATTATGTTAAGCGGGTATTCTTAATTAGGTATTCCTTTTTAATATGATTTAATGTTACAATACGATTATATTGTAATCGTATTGCAATATTGAATTAAATAAACTCCACGAAGCTGCGTGATCTGAGAGTGCTGCGGGTTTAGTAAATCCCGAAAATAAAAATAGGTCGCGGGCACGCTTTGATGAATTCCCGTAGTATGGGGCCCAATCCATGGAAGCGTACGAGGCGTTGTTGGCGACTTTGGATGATTCCAAACCTGAGCATGAGGTGGTTATAACTAAGTGGATACGGATTTTCTTCGAATTTTCGAATTAGCGGATTCGATCAAACTGGCCTTCGACGATTCAGGATGTGGAAAGGAATCGGGACTTGCAGCAGGCTCGGCCAGCTCCGCTGATGCGGGGGGGATTAATTTCGCGCTTGCCGATATTACACCTAACTGAATTTAGCGAGCGAGCTCAGGACTGGCTATCGTTCATTAATATGTTCGTTAGCTTGGTCAATTCGCGGACTGACCTTCCACCAGGTCAGAAATTTGCATGTTTGCTATCCTGTTTCTCAGCGGAACCGAGACGTTTGGTACAGCATTTAAACATTAGCAATGATTCTTAATCAACTGCGAGGGATTTATTGGAGCGTCGCTATCAGAACACTCGTCGGTTAGCAGATTATTTTATTTCGGAAAACCTAAATCTATTGAAAGCTAAGGGTGTTAAATATAAGTTGCGGATAGACTTCCTCAACTCTCTCCTGATGGCCACCAAATCATTGGAGAGATTGGGATTTCCGGTTGGAGAGTGGTCGTACCTACTCTTCCACATAGCGACGGCTAAAATTCCCGTCCAGTTGAAATCGCGGTTCGAGCAAAAGTACAGCAGCGACTCTCGAGTGCTGCTAACCTTCGACCAGCTCATGGAGTTTCTCGAGGAGGAATGTCGGCTCCTGGACGACATTCCACGGGACGTGCAGGAATCGAGCGGTAATGCGTGTCGTCGGGTGACAGTAGTCCCAGAATTAAAAATCCATCACCATTGCGACGGTAATCAAACCCAAAATCACGTTCGGTTTATGCGGTGAAGCGGGACCAGAATGGTGCTTCTTTTTGTAAAGCGGGCGGTCATGAATTAATCCTATGCGGGCGGTTCTACAACCAAAATCCCGACAAGCGGAAGTCATTTGTCACACAACGTGGACTGTAAAACCTGCCTCAAGAAGCATTATACGCGGGAATGCGATAAAGTGTAAGTCTTGCAAGGTCTGTGACAGGACTTCGTACTACTTCTTTCTGTACTTTAACGCACCTTCGGCTGAGCGGACAGGGCACATGGGGGACCCTTCTAGGCAGCACTGCAGACCGGCGCACCCCACGGACGGGCGTGTTGGTAATACCCGTACGAGTAATAACTCTTCTCGGACTAGTATAAGCGGGAGTCAGCGAGCGGGCTCGAGATCTCCTGATTTAAATTATGAGCGATATCAAGATCAAGAACCGGCTCGACGGTGCACAAATAGGACCCCCAGGGGCTCTATGTTTCCTCCCCGGGATTCCCCTCCACGATTCTCACCTCAGCTACCGCCATGGAATTAGGCCGTGGTGCGGGAACCATCTCCAACCGGGGAGGAGGACGTGGTACTCCTGCCTTCAGCTGTAGTGTAGTGGTGCAGAATTTAGCGGGTTGATTTTATTAATTTATTGTTTACAATTCATTATTAACATAGTTACAAATTTATTGAGGGTTATTCACATTTAATATTTTATATCACCTAATTTAATATTTATATGGCGGCGCGGGATTTAGTCAACACAAGTCTATAATAGTCATAGGGTAGCTGTTGCGGTATTTCAAACTATTTCAAATTTAAACTTAAATTTACTAATCGGACATCGTTGTCTAAAAATTCACATGCGGGCTCTAGTGCTCTATTAGCAAAACTTTAGCGGGATTTTCGGATAACAGCGGCGCGACACTTTATTTATTGCCCCTCGTAGACAGCACGTAGACACAGCGAAAGTGTGTCTGCGTGCGTGAAAATGTTTACACGTATTAAGGTTTGGAAAGCAGAGATTCTGCCCCGTTCGTATCGTAATCACAGAGTTTTTTTCAACCAATTTGTTATAATTGTTTTTAGAGCAAGTCTTTGTGTAATTATTTAGTAAATTTACTGTAAAAAAAAATCTGCCGTTTCTGCGACGTTATACTCTATTTAAGTTCACTTGGTGCGAACTTAAAAAACTTAAAAATAAATCTTGACGACAAAAAGAAAATCCTTCTAGGTTTAAGTGAATTCATAGAAGTACACAAGAATTGAACTACAAAAAGGGCTATTTACTTGTATAGACAATACAACGAGAGGGTAGTTGTCGTTCCTGAATACGACCGTGTCTTATTTTTTTTGCGCTATTCTCCTGTAAATTAGACCTCATGTGCTATATGTGTAGTTTTGAATGTAAAGTAATTTCATAACTTCATTCTCTCTTAAATAGGTCTAGAAATTTCTGTACCTATAACAGTCTACATGTAAAACTAAAATGCCAATTTGTATAATATACACGATACAGACATTCGATTCTCGGCCAATAAGCGATACATATTTTGTTACGTTCGCGGTTATTTATCGGCGGGAAACGGCACTGATAGCGGCAACACCGATTTCCGATGCGCCCTCTGGTGTAGCGTCGTCGGCCCGCCTCATGAATTATGCATGCGGTGTTTGAACTCGTCATTCGAGCCGAGTGGCTTTCGGCTACAGATATGAAACTGTGTTCTGATGCTTTTGCATATTTGAAACCGAAGAATTCTTTGACACAGGCCGCGTTTGTATGCGACGGTGTCGAATCCCGAAATTTGTAAAAATATACCATTTCAGGTTATCTTTCGTATCCATATATTCAGAGAATTTTATTTAAATTTTCATTCTGGTATATACCAGAATATATATATTTATGTGTGTCGTCGCGGTATGTACTTTTTGTATAGGTCTTGATTGCTTCTTGCTTGTACATTGAAATAATTCAATACGCTATTAGCTTTTTGAGTGAATAGATAATTTGCCTATTCATTGGTCTATTCTACGACTTTTGTATTTGGAAATTGGTCGGTGTGCTTGGTGCTAGTAGACGTCTGTAATGCTAGCATAAGCACTGCCACTAACGTTTCAACTAATAATTTAATGCCCATTTAGTACTCTAATTTGGTGCTTAAAATTAAAATTGAACACTTAAAGGGTGAGTCGAAATTGAAAGATTTCTAGCTCTTAATTAAGCTAGCAGTGTACCAGCTTATACATTGAAATTAGCGCAACATACCGTCGAAGATAAGAGCTAATAATTTAGTGTTCAGTTAGTGATGCTTAAGCAGCAGGAGTAATTTAAAAAAAAAATTATTTGTTGTTTTTACAAATTAAACTGCTGCTATGAGAGCTACAGCAGAGAATGGTGCATCATGTTTTAAAATGTGTATTATTAAGACTGATTGCTTAAATAAGTAAATACTATGGGTTATTAATATCATGATTAATTAGGTGTAGAATTATTGTTATGAAATTTAATGTTCTTATAAAACACATTTAATTTTTCTATAATTATAAAATCTTATAATTTTTTGGTAATGAATGGTTTCTTTACTGTAAGTTACTAACATTAAACTGACAGATCACAAAATAATAACTATTGAGCTGGTAAATTTCAAGACAACTGTCAACTGACAGTCGTCAAATTGATAACTGTTAAACTAAAAGATGTTAAAATGACAACTGTTAACCTGACAAGTCTCCAGATGGCAGATTTCCAGATGATACTAATAAAAATGAAAGTTGTAAATGTAACAGCGTCAGTGTAAAATTATCAAAGTGACAATACAACTGACAGATGTCAATATGACAGCTGTGTGCTTACACAAAATTTTAAAATCATTAAACATGATTGAACCTAAAACTTATGCATATTTTATTTTTTATCCTCATTTTTCCTAACCCTTATGTCAATTGGCGCATTTTATGACATCTTTATTTCATTGTACATATATTATTAATATATATCAAACGAGGAATAGATTTGATTACATAATATTATATAAAACATTAAACAAGGTGATCATAGGCAGTATTACGTAATATTACCTATGATCATTTTGTTATGCTGCTATATGATATACTATTATGCTGTTGCATTTCGTTCAGCAGTGAGTGAGAGTTTCATTGGCCCACTTCACCTTCCATCACCCCACTCCTTCATCAATCCTGCTTGTTGCTCCTCAGGAGTTGTGAGTGTCCAAGGACGGTGATGACAATTTACTCTCTGGTGGCGTGCAATCTTGCTTGCGCCCCGAAAAAGCTATAAAAAAAAACAATATGACTTCTCCTTGGAAACTCATCAGAACGAGTTACATAACGACGTATGTACTGATCATCATCAAAGAATTCAACCTACCTGGAGATGAGAACGAAACATGAAAAAAGCTCATATTTTCCTTGTTTATTTCAATTTCCCTATATACACACACACATATATATATATATATATATATGAAAATAAGTAAATAATTACGCACCCTAATAAATCATTAAACAATTAATTGCAAATCGTATGAGATGAAGGTACGAAATGTTATATATAATGAAGTTTAGTTATTTAGCACTACTTCGTATACAATTTTCGTTTATGGACGAGTATCATTTGAAAGCGAAGGCAGTTAAGTTTACTATTTAAGTTAACCAATCATCCAGCGGACGGGTTTGCGGTTTAAAGCTAAATGACATGCAAACGTGGAAAATGACGTTTAAGTAACACCACTGAAAACCATTTTAATATCTCAATGCCACGAGGGACATCGTCGTTCTCTTCGAAAGCCGTTCTGCGTCTCCGCCGCGGTCGTTAAGGGCCGACACTTTAGTGACTGTAGTTATTTATTCCGGTGACACTTTGTATGTGCCACTTGCGAGGAACTCCCTGATAGATAGGTACGATAGAAAATCCAATTCCGGTAAGTACCTACGTTCTTTGAAAATGGACTTCAAGTTCTGGACGTTTGTCGTACATCTAAAGATTGGATAAGTTTCATGGGGTTGACGTAGAATGAAAAAGTTATGGGCTCACCATGATGATTGTCTTTCTTTTGTAATCATTTACTTGGAGTTCCTCTGTTTGACCTAATTACAGTGACAATAATAACGTTTTTATATTGCCATTAAAATATATAATTATAAATTAAATAGTAGTAATAATAAAAGAAAATGTCTGTTAAACAACTTTCTGTCTTTTCTATAGACATTGTAAGTTTAATTTTATTCATTGGTTTCTGCACGAGTAAGAATTTGTTCAAGTTGTTTCGGCGAAATTTGTCGAAGTTCGTCCGTACTTTGCTTCGTCTCTTAAAGAGTGCTCCCCGTAGCGGAAAGTTCGTATTGAAAAAAAAAATCTCAAATGTTCGTTATTATTCGTTATCGCTACAAGAACTTTATGCAAGTTCTTGTAGCGATAAACATTAAAATTTCATATTTTTTTTTATCGAAAATGTTTTTTTCCATCATTTCAGTAGGGGCTACAGTTCGAGCGAAAATGCACACACACACACACACACAGACGCGCAAATATATATATATATATATTTATACATAAATACAGTGTATTAGTTTTGACAGGAAACACGTGTTGTAGTTTCTGAAATATTTGAATATAGTTATTAGTTCACATGCGCACGTAAACATACGTGGAAGATATCCTTAATTTTGTTTAGCTGAGAACCACATTTGATAGACTTTTCTACAAAAGTTGAGAAACATTTACTAACCAACTACGTGGTGTGGATTTGATGTTGGTGTTCTAGATTCTAATTTTTACATTAGATATTGACTCAATATCTGAAGGGCTTCTTTTAATTTTTTGAAAATAATGCAAATTTATGGAAATATGATTTTTTTCAATCGGCTGTTTTATGACTTACAACTTCGAATGTGAACGGCAGTACTGGCATAGATTAAAAATGATTAAAAATCTTAATTTTCGCATATAAACATTTTTTTTTGGATTTATTAAGTGCATTTTTTTATTATAAGCATTTTATGATTTTTGTATATCCAGTTAATAAATATTGTTTTGTATATCTAGTTTTTATTCCTTTCATTTTATTCCTTTTTTGTCATTTAGTTTATTTTCAATGCATGCGAAGGCTCTGTTGAACACATGTGTGATTTTTGCAAAATAAAACACGAAAACTATCGTTCGTTGCCTCTCTTCAATTTCATTCGAATTGGCCATTACGATTAATCAACTTTTAGAGTAATGCCATTTAGAATCGACTGCGAAGGAAGTGCTAGAAAGTAGAATAGGTGACTAAAGAATAACCCTCCTTTTTGCTTCGCCGTAGTCGGATAAAAATATTTCCGATTATATCGAGCATCGCCGGTGGAAAGGCGAATAACGTTTTGATTTACATGATATTAATAGTTTGATCAGAGCGGCGGGCATTTCGTGGAGCGTTGCCTTCGAACCGGAAGATGCTGAGGACAATACTGAATACGGTCCATTTGATTTGAATTAAATTAAACGTTCGCCTCGTGCCGCGGAGAGCGCTTCAAGTTGTAGGGTCCGGACGTTGCCGCCGCGTCGGCGACTTATTTTGATTGATTAATTTCGGCTGTTTTTTCTCTACTTCTTGTTTGAGTCTCATCAGCTGTTGGCAGTGGAGATCCGAATTGATGATTTTACTCGGCGATGAAGATCATAATGAAGAATACCCTCCCAATCGCACCATACACATAGTATCCACTTACTGCAAGTTAGGTCGGATTTCGCTATAGTCTGTGGAGCTTGTTTGCCTTTAAACCATGTTTTTTTTTCACAAATTATTGTCGTAAGTAATTCATTTTTCACGATCGCAAATTAATTCATGATTCATTAGATTTCTTTCGGTGAGCTCGTACGGGACTCGAGTATCGAGCTATTTTGTATATCCAGTTTTTTTCAAATGGGACAGAAAAACAATAGAAAAACGCTTGATATCATTTTTCCTTTTTATTTTTATATTTAAAAAATATCATCTGTTTAATGGTATCAAAATTAGCCATATACAAATAGCACAACCAAAGAGATCTTATTGAAACTTTTTATTTGCAAAACACGAAAAAGCTTTTTCTTCGACCTAACTCAATGTCTATACTAATATTATATACATCTATTTAATACTATTATAATCATCTATATGCATCTATATCTATATTATAATATTATAAACGCGAAAGTTTGTATGGATGGATGTTTGTTGCTCTTTCACGCAAAAACTACTGAATGGATTTCGATGACACCGTATATAGCTTACACATCAGAATAACACATAGGCTATTATTTATAAAGATATAGTGTGAATTATCCAAAATATAACTATAAGTGTCAAGTAAGTAGGAAAAAAATCTGTCATCTGCGAGCTATTCTGGCGTGCGCCGCAAAAACCGTTTGAATTCCACGTACATAATGTATAATGGAATTGTTTATATTAAATAGTCCTACAAAAAAGCCCGCGACATCATATATCTATCGTTTATGTGTAAGCCATTATCGCCAAAATAGGGAACCATAAATACAATAATAATTGATAATTTATTTCTAAAGCACATTTGGTAGTAAAAAATTGATCCTTATATCAAAATAAATACTTTTATCACATCTGGTGTTTAAAGTGGATAAACTTTGTTTTTTACACTACATAATTTGCACAAATATTTGAATAGTTATGACGATAGACAAGCGATTGCGCGATATTATGGTGCGGTCCTGCGGCAGACCATAGATACCATAATTTAGCAGCAGATTTAGCAGACCATAAAGGTAGCAGCCATACATTTGAACACGCAATGTTTTTCCCACGGCCAGCTCTATGTGGCTTGCTCACGTGTTTCTAAATCGCAAAATCTGCATGTTTATACAGACCAAAATAAATCGTTTAACATAGTTTATAGGAGTATATTGCAGTAGCCACCTATAACTTTTGCACTACCATAAATCATCATATACTTCCGTACCTATCTATCCTCACAAACTATAGCCTTTATAATACCTATAATACATATTAGTGAGATCATCATAAAAAATACTTAGTTCCAATTTACATACATTACATAATATAATTGTTCGAACAGTTATAACTGGAGAATAGCTGGACCGATTTTCATTTTTGATTTGTTGAATTTGTCTTCGTCCCGAATAGCAAAATAATAGAAAAACATTGAAAAATTGACAAAAAAATAAAACGCTTTCTATCATCATTATCACAATTTTCCATCACCAAGCGGGCGAAATCGGGGGGCCGCAGGTAGTAAGTAGATATATAATTTAAAATTTAAAAAATCGTTATTGTTTTGTCTTTGGCTATAACCCATACGAAACAATGCCGTGAGATTATATAAAAAAAAAAATTGCCCATTAATTTTCTTTCAGAGCAGTTAAAATAAAAAGTGAGTCGAGATCGTAATTTTTACGACACCTCTGAATTTTTAAAGGACTCTCCAGTCACGAGAGCCAGCCATTTCCTTTTATACTCAATACGAAAATGGTTATTGCTATTTCACTTAAATAAGCTATTAAATTCGGGTACTTATTTGTCCCCAAATATAATCCGCTGCAAATAATGAAAATTCCCAAAATAAAGATATCTTAATTTACTTAACCAATCATGTGAAGCTTTGACTTCTTACTATAAAATATATTGTTAGATATGTACGTGAAGAAGAAATTTTTTTCTCAGTTGTAGTTAGTTAATCCTGGTCCTATCGAAAATAATTTGGGTGCCTAAGTATTATTGCTAATTACGCTAGTAAAATAAATGAAAAATACAGAATAATCCCCTGTTAATCAATAACAGGCTGATTGGCAGGCTGAATGGGTTTCACTTGTTTATATAAAAATATGGACGCAATTTCGTTAATGAATTCTGCAATTTGTCACCATTAAAACTGACTGATTGGCGAAATTGCTGTTTACTTTTTAGTTTACTATCAAATCAAATTAAAATAATAAACGAGTCTGAGCAACACACGCGGTAGAAGTGAAACTTAGTAAACTTGGTTAATTAATGAGATGAATACATTATGGTGGTGGTAAACAGAGAGAAAAACAGAGAGTGCGTTTTATAGCCAATTTTTTTTATGACTTAGAGTGACATTTTGGTAAAGATTAAATATAAAAAAAAATAAACAGTGTATGTCGGACACACGACGTGAAGTGAAACTTTTTTGGTAGAATATGCAGAAATAGAGTTTAGGGTTAAATGAAAAAGAAAGAAAATTATTGTATTACTAATTCATGGTTATAAGATTCTTTTTATGACCAAACTATTGTTAAAAACGAAAATTAAAATGAGAACACAATTTAATTACCAACCCAATGTTTGTTGGTTATTTTTATCACGATGATCTCGTACATTCCGCCTCCATCGCACGCACATTACCTTTTTCTTCCACGTGGGCAGGACAAAGTAAATTTTAGTCTCTGTTTGAGATGAATTAATGTCACTGTCCAAAGGAAAATCCATTGTCAGCCGCAATTAAATGAGTTACAGGCATTGGGATCGACATTAATTAAAAAAATATGGCATAAAAGGTTGCAGTAATGTTTGGTTAAATTTTAATTATCAATTTACCGTTAATTTGTGAATAGCCATGTTCACTTAACTATAAGAAATCACTGGTATAATCGATAGTTTCGCTAATATATTACATTTATTACATGTATTTTGCATGCATTCTTCATTTTTATAGTGAATAACAACCGCACGTATCTAAAATATCGTATACGTATCGCAATCAGCTGTGTGAACGTGTGGTACATATGGGCCCGCTGGGTCGAGCCGAAAAAGAGCCGAGCGGCCCCGACGTGTATCCGACCGTGTCACTAAAGCGTTTCACTGTGACGTCATAGTACGAAATCACTCTATCATGCCTAAGGAAGTTTCACTTCAACAATTTTTAAACGTGCGCGATAGTCACTACGATGTAATAGAAAATAATGTGCTATTCAACGTTTCTCTCTCTTTCTCTTCCTCTCTTTGTATATATTTCGAGTAGATTAAGAATATAGTACAAAGTATGGAGTCTAGTCTCCATGGTATACAGAGTCCTTATACAACAGAAGAGCAGTGGGGACGCAGACCGCTACGAACCACCGCATAAAGAGGAGACGAAGGTTAGGGAAACTGTATAGAAACGCATTCTATCTCATTCTCTCACAGCCTAAAACCTACATATATATTTATAGCTATCTCTTTTTCGTTACACATTTTCTTTTCATAAAATACAAATCACATCCACCTAAAAGAAGTTTCACTTCAAAAAATGGTTTTATGTCGTAGGTAATACAATTACACTTGAAACACGTCATTAACGAATTCTTTTCAACATTAACATTATCACCCATCCCAAATGCTGATTAATCTTGAGGAGAATGGTCAAGAAACCCAAAGGTTGATTTACTTATCGATTCGAAGTATTGAGTAATAAATAATTTAGTAAAACATTTAAAAATATCATGAAGCTACTTGATGACAGTTCAATGACATGGGTTTTTTTCCGTAAGATATTCAAACCCTTGCTATATAACTTCCTTTTTTACGTAAAGTTTAAATTCATAAAATGATGATATTTTCTGCAATTCAGTTCGGATCTAATTAAAAAGCGCAAATATTTCCCTTAAATGCTTTGTTAACTTTGCGTAGTGTTAATCTCATAGATGTCGCTCATTTTTTTTGGTCGATTGTGTATTCCTCTTGACACACACCAGCTTTTCGTATATGTATTGCGACGGCACAGTTAAAACATTGGATTCCTTAACTATTTCTCTGAGAGATAGTCTCTGGTCTCAAAATAATAAAGGAAAAATTTTGATAATATCAGCTGCACCACTCCAAATAAAATTCCGTAAGTCATTGACTACGAAAGGTACTAAAATAAAATAGTTTCGCGGTACTTTCGTCATTTAGTCGCCGAATATTTTTTACTGCGTATGCTGTATAACAATACATTTTCGCCAATCTGGTTATATGAGAATTCCAACGCAATTTAGCATCTAAAGTGAAACCAAGGAATAAGGTCATGTACACAATATCCAGTATCTCGTTCTTGACTATTACGTTGCCGTTGACCGGTTTAGCACTAGTCAAGGAAAATTGAACAAGTTTTGTTTTCTTCTCTTTGAGAAGAAGATTATTAATACTAAATCACTCAATTATTTCAGAGATAGTACTGCTTACTTTGTCAAAAGCTGGTTGTTGCCTATTAATTTTAAAAAGTAAAGAAGTATCATCAGTACAATCCCATGCCCATCTTTGACAAGATGTGGTAGATCATTAATGTAAACTAGGAATAGAAATGGTCCAAGAACTGAACCCTGCGGTACACCCATATTGACTGTATACCCCGACGACCTCTCACCATTAACATCGACTCCTTGAATTCTACCTCTTAAATAAGACTCTAGATTCTAGAAGTTCAAGTGATCGACCCGTGACATCATAATAATGACTGGATATACCGTTTTTGAGTAATTGCCAAAAAACTGCGTTTCTCAACCAAAAGACGTAAGTGCCACGAATATACGCCCTTTTGCTGGTGCTTTTTAGCGTACTCTATTTTGAGTGTAATTGTCGACATACCTACTTGTTTCTTTAGTTATTGGTGACTAAAGTGCTTATATTGGCCGGTATTTTTAAATCGTCAGATTAAAATATGTGCTAACAAAATGATTTATTTTTTGCCTATCTCCCTCTAGAAAACCGGTCATAACCAATTTCATATAATGAAATACGGAAATGTATTTTTTTTGGTAATCGCTTTGGCCATTTGTGAAAACATAGAATGTATAAAGTTATGTGCATCGATAAGCCTTGGGAAAGGCCCGTGCATTAGAAACAAAAAAGAATTGTTATCAAAATTATCGAAGAAAACAAATCAGCAAGAATGAAAGATATACATTTTTCGTAAGCTACCTTAATGACGTTATTAAAATTAATCATTAAGAGTCAAATAAAATATAAAAGCACCATAATTTATTAACATCGTGCAAACCATGTAAATATTAATGTTCGGAACCCGGTTCTCAGACAGAACTTTGATCAGGGTCAGGACTGATGTTATGATATCGGGACTAGGAATAAATTTAAATAAAAAACATGTCAAACTACAATGCCTGGAAGCAGTTTGAATACAAGTTCTATCTATTTTTAACTCATTATTTTCGAAAATTCTCCCTATATTTAGAAAATAGTGCAACCAAATTTGTCCTACACTAATATTATGTAAATTAATTTGCAACACGTAAGCACTGAGTGAAGAATGTTGCAAGAGCTAGTATAACTTAAGGAATCTAGGAGATTCTTCGGTCTTCGACGTGTCGTGAGAGTTCAAATATTCATACGATAGAGCGACACGTTCGATGTGTCGATATACGGATAAGAGAGCCTCAAACGAAGAGCTGCGTTATGAAAAAAAAATGTTGAGAGTATAATTTTACGATACAACGAAAATCGACAGGATAAAGTTGCTTCCTATATATGTACTTAAAATAAAAAAAAAACTACAAAAAAATAGTCATGTCTACTTCGTATATTTACTTGCTTGTAGCAATTGATTCTATATTCAAGGCTAGTGTTACGCCTCCGGCTTTGCCCGCGTGGACATGAAATATGTTCCTTCATCTTTTATATTGAACGATTTTTCTGTCAATATCAATCTCGTTCCCCTTTAAATTTCGATCCTGGTACGGTTCCTGATTTCGATCCCCGAAATCGGAAATCGATGAAATCACGTGTTTAAAAGATACGGTAGTTGAAATATAAAAAAAATAACCATTTACGAAAAAAATGGCAGTTCTAAACTTTTCTTTTTAACTTGAACTAAAATTAAAAAATCTTATAAATTCAGAAGAGACCATTTCATTTTTTTTCCCTCTCGCGGCGAGGAGGAGGTAAAAAATCCATAACACACACCCGCGCGCCCGCGCACGCGGGCGTGTGGGGCTGAAACCCACTAAAACCGTCTCCATGGAGTTTGAAATAATTGGTCGGCATATGCTATATAGCTGAAAAATTATAATAGCTTCACCGAACGCGGCCGGACGACACGCGAGGACGTAGACGGTGCGTGACATGCGCTATGGACGATTCCCTAAGGATAGGTTAGGATAGGTCAGGATAAGTTAGGTTGGGTTAGGTTAACCATTTCCAATTTTAGAAAATATAGTTTTCATCATATGATCCTCAAAATCTATTTTGGCTATTTTCCGAGTCATTCCAAATACATCAGTGCGTGCCTCCGTGTGTGCGTGCGTGCGTGCGTTTGCGCGTGCTGCATGCGTGTGTGTGAATAACTTGTTGCGTCTTGGCAGTAAAATTGACCAGTATGCCGTAACGGAAAATGGCATGACGTATGCAGTCATGTACCCTCTACGCCACTGCTCTTGTCTTCCTCGTGTGCGCGTGCACACTTCGTTGTTTCTCTGTGTCAGCTACGTATTATTTCTATCCGACTGTAGTATACTTGACACGATTACCGCTTGTATGCACGCTTTGTACATTTTCTCTAAAATATCATTGTTTTTAAACTTCTTAAAAGAATTCGAAGCAGTGATAATATTAATGAATAGATATATTATAAAATATGTTTTCTATTTATAAATAGATGTAATCTATTATCTCTGTAATTGTTATAATTAAAATAATACGAAAATTATATTGATTTTCTTAACGGAACTTTATCCCTTTTTTGTTATTATCTTCCTATTACCTTTATTGTTTTATTATTAATTATGAATTCAAATATTTCCTTAAAAGTTTTATATCAGCCGGGCGTCCAGTGACGGCGAAATCGTTTTTTTTTATTTTATTTTCCTGAAAATAGTAGCACATGCAACGATTCAACAAATAATGGAAATCTACGTTTTAAAATAATAAATAGTTGAATTCAGCCAAAACTGATTAGGACTACGCGCTAAGAAACTCGAATCGGATAGAAAAAAACGCAATTGATTTCGTAAATAGATAACACAAATAACAGATATAATGTGTGACGGCGCAGGAACCTTAGTGGACTAGTCTAACTCGCGCTTGTCGGTTTTTTTAAACTACCGTTCGTCCATGAATCACATAACTTTTGTACAATCATGTATTCTTGAATCAAACACTAGTCGCGACATAATTACCTCAAATTACTACCTACGGAATAATCGACTGAGCGCTGAGTGTGTACACCTACCGCCTATTTACGGACGGGAGCGTGCTTCGCGTGACAATGTTGATAGGTTACATATGAAAACGACTGTTTTAAAAACCGGGCTGTTGTAAGTCGAACATGCGCACCCATTATCTTCTGCATTTCAAATGCTAGTGAAAATAACTGTTTTGTTCAAATTAATCATCTTCAAAAGATTCATTGGAGAAGAAGTGAATTATTTTTTAATAGAAATACAATTAGACAGTTGCATGTTGAAAAAATATTTCTAACCAAGTCCGAATTTATGTTGGTTAAATAGTATATTTCGTTGCGATGAATGTGTAATTCGTTATATTAACAAATGATGCCTATAATTTAATTAGTTGGACTAATCGAACCAATATTTAGGTCGGGCAAGACAACCAAACTATTGCAGTCTAGTCGACAACTTCAAAATTGTGTTAATTGTTTATAAAAGTCCTAAAAATATATGCGATAGCGCATTGGATTCGGAGTGACGTCTAGAAAAATACATTCGAAGGATTTTACTGCACGATACAAATTGCAAAATATATTAACAAATTAAGATGAAAAAAAAGTATCTCGTTATTTGCCAATTAATCAAAAACTGTTAATATTTAAGAAATTTGAAAAAGAGATTTTTAAAAAGAAGAAAATTTCCTAAAAAAGTCTTGACTTTCGAAACTCTACCTCTATTATCTATGATTTTAATTTGGTGCTGAAAATAGGGCTCTGCGTGGCCGATACAGCATGGCTGGGCTACAGCTCGACTGAGTCTTATCACATAAAATATTATTTTATAGGATTAAATATCAATATTATAATTAAAAAAAAATTATGGTATCATCAGAACACTTCAAAGAATAATGTGCGATGGAAAAAATTTTTTCGCTGATTTTTCAAAAAGTTATACAATTGATAATAATTAAGCAATTTTTCGTGGACTTTAATTTTTACAAAAGATGGTATAAAAGTTTAAATAATTGGCCTATAAATTTTTGGCTTTTTGGAGCTCTTCTTATATTAATACTTAACAAGTCCGCGTTATAAAAGTATCTTAAATTTGTATATTTTGATTATTATAATTATTTTAAGTTGACAAAAAATGAAAATCCTTAATAATTTTGTTAAAAAAATTATATTTTATTCAAATGTTGAGTTATGACTATTTTTGCATTTCATAAATGCATTAACCAACAATGAAAATATTATTTTTACGGTATTTGTTAATAAATTATTTATAAACAAATAGACCAGTTTAATTTTGTGAAAACAATTTTATTTACTGTTTTGTTGTCATGGAAATATAATGATTTTAAAAAAGAAAATTTTACTTAAAAATATTTTTTAATTGTTTCAAACCGTTTTTTTATTATTTTTATTGTTTAAATAATTAGTTTAGAAATAATTTTTTTTTAAATCATGATTGTTATTTCCCAGTAGAATAACTAAAAAACTTTTTTTATAAATTATTTAATTGTTTATTAAGTAGACAATTTGTTATAAACAAATCCAGATGACCATTATTTTTTTTTCATCTTAATTTGTTAATAACTTTTGCAATTTTTGTCGTTTAGTAAAATCTTTCGAATACATTTTTCTAGACGTTATTCCGAATCCAATGAACTATCTCACATATTTTTTAGGACCTTTATCAACAATTAACACGAATTTGAACTTGTCGACTAGACTATTAGTTCGTTCAAAATCAACGATGCAAATTCCTTACGTTATTCATACTTTTGGTTAAAGTGACCAATTTTGTTTCCTCAGTGCAAGATCAAGCAAAACAGTACTAAAATTTCGATGATAAAGATGTTACGTACACATTTACCGACTTAGGCGTACAGCGGTAGATTCTACCGCACTAACGAAAAACTGTAATATTTGAAGTAACGTAATAATGAAACATTATAATGATGGAGAACGCACACGTGACGGTAATAATTAAAGACTCGATCTTCAGGATGTTTTGTCAACCAAATAATTGATGTTCGTCAACATTGAGTTATATCGTCTTTACAGAATTTCGTAGATATGTTTACTGAATAAGTGACGGTCAGCGTTCAAGGCCTGTGCCGGAATCGATGCTGTTTGACTGTCATTAATCGCTTCATGCAATTTTTCAAGATATTTACTAGATAAGATTTTTAGCAATTAGAATTTTCATTGCTCCATGTTAGAAATGTAAATATTTAGGGCTAAAACTAATTAAATTAGCTACAGCTAGGCTAGAATAAATGATTATAAAAATTGATTTAATTATAGTAACCGCTAAACAAAATTAGAAAGTCTCGCCTTATATCGAACGATTGTATTGTTGTGTCAAGTATATTTATCTCACTACTGGCATACTCTGGCATACCCTTCCTTATGTACCGCAATGAAAGTCGGATGTGGCAGAAGAAACATGAAAGTAGAATCTACTCAGTGAAGACGAAATACTTGACACTCAAACACATTCCACAGATGCTGCAGAATAATTTTTGAAATTCAGATACAGGGATAGTGACGTAAGGTAATGTTACAGCGTGAAAAAAGATGTTTCTAGTGAACTGGGTTCTGTGATTAAACTGAAAGAGGTCGTGTTCTGTGGACGAGGCCAACTAAAAGGGATTAATAAAATTAAAATGAATCATCTTACAATGAATATGTGTGACGGGTAAGGGTCGGCAACATTAAGTCAATTACAGATCTATCTGGCGGTATATTGAAAAAGACTAAGTTTTAAGTATAAGAAAGCGACAAGTTAGCATGAAGCGATTGTTCAACGTAATGCAGTAAAACAAATGGAGCGAGTGGTTCAATTTGACCTAGGAATACTCATAGTTCGATTCCCACGTGTGGTCAAGACTGAATCCGATACGTTAGGGTTCGAAGGTGATTTCTCTCAGCACTGACATGGCTGACCTTACTCCATGAGACGACTGTATGCTGCAATTAAAATATTCAAACCTGGTTTAGATAAACACTTTTAAAGGAAAGCGTCAGAAAGAAGGATTCTTCAATTTTCAATCAGCATTTCAGTCATTGTATCAATATCATATGAAGGAACTTTTAGAATGTGTCAATAGCGATTGTTCAATTGTATATGGTAGGTACTAAACGAATAACCATTTCGAAAATGGAGTGACTATCACTTTTATGAGATTAAGTAAATATAATACTCCTGTAGTTTTAACAAACAGCTTTGATCTCTCTTTTACGTTAAGACAGATATCAAATTACTTTTACTAAGATTTAAAAATTCCCAACACACAAAAAGTTGAAAATTTTTTACAAAGTTTTTGAAAAAAATAATTTGGAGTTTTGGAATTCATAAGATCTTGCCCGTATAGGTATTGGAAACAGATAAAAATACATAGTGAAATTTACATAAATAATTGACGTAGTTAGTAGCACTTTAGACGTGAGTACTTTTTACACTTATTCAGTATTTTTTTAAATGTCTATAAAATAAATACACATAAAATATGGAAAGGTACTCGCATATACCCGCATTCAATAAGTTTCTCATAACTGGTATTAAACCTTTCATGATAGTTCTTTTATAATTATTTAAAAAGCCATTTTTTTCACTGAATGGAGATGTTAAGTAACAGCTTCCTCTCTTTCCTTCCGGCCAGTGAGTTAGAGTTCCGGTGGCCCACTCCCCTCCGTCATCCTTCATCTCCTCTTCCCCCTTCCATTAGGTCACTCTCCCTCCATCAGATATTTTGTTCCTACCTAAGAGACTGGCAACACACTGGTGACTTCTTTCTAGATGCGAGTGTCCATGAGCAGCGGTGACCACCTGCTTTCGTGGCTGGCATACTCGTTGTCTCTCAATCTGCTCTAAAAAAATATCATATGAGGTTGCAGACCTCTTTTTAGTGTGATCATCTTTCTTCTCTTGCTTATTTTGTTTATTGAATGATAAATTGCTTATGAAGACTTTAACAATTTAAAAAAAAGTCAAAATTTTTTGGAAAAACCGTCCAAGATAACGAGTAGAACTCCCGCACCGGGGTTCCGTACTAATGTACGAAATGACGGAAAATTTGTAATTGTACTAAATTTATATTGAACAGGTATTGGATATTTTTTTATGAATTTGAAAAAATTAAACTAGAATAATATGTACACAAATAAATACATGTTTGAATAATAGGTTCCTACTGTATCTACTAACGTACACATACGGGCGGGTATCAGCTACTGTTGATGATTGAAATTGTGATGTTTTTAAGATGAAAGTGGATTGAAGTAAAAACAATTTTTTTGTAATTTATTCATAAAACCTTTATTACCAAAGAATCTTAAAATTAATGTTGTCTAAAAAATTAAAGCCACCGAGGGGACATAAAATAAACGGTTTGAAGGCCGATAAACCGTAAAATATACATTTCAGAGGAAAATTGAGTTGGCAATCTTTAATTCATTTTAAGATCTCCGTGTAACGACATCCCGTAAGGGTTGTACGGGGAAAAAATTAATATTTGTGTCTTTACATAAGATATTCGTCGATATAATTCATTATTTTATAAAAAAAATCGCGGAGTCTTAAAAGTTATAACACATGAATGAACACGACGAAAGATAAGGGTTTCATTTTGCCTTTGGCTAGGAAATCTTAAAAATGACTTTTATGGATTATCTTTTTTTTTACGTAGAAAGTAGAAATCTTCTCGAATGAAAGATACCCGGCCACGCAACTTAGAGATCGGGTTACGTGGGATTTTTTCCCACTAAAACCACTTCCTTGGCTTTAATGTAAGGTTTATGTGTATGACGCGGAATTTACAAGCTTAGTCAGGCGGGTGAAGTGAACAACAATTGAGGTTTTCGCGTCGCGTGGGATTAAAAAAATGATTCACTAGAAGATTTTTTGAATATTGGAATATTTATTTTCAAAATTACATAATACAAGTATGGTCGCTATAAGAACAGGAGTTATTGATTAGGAAATATTAATCTGTGTCGAATGTGAAAAGTAAAACTATATAAAGACTAGCTTACGTTCGCGACTTCGTCCGTGTAGGCATAGAAATCGGTGCTTTATATCGAGCAAAATCGTCGGTCAATCCTGATCCCGATCCCGGTGTTGCTTTCGATATAAGTTCCGATTTTACTGCTGTACCGATATCAGTTTAGTTCTAAATTTAAATCTCGTTCCTGTTCTCAATCGTGGTCTCGCTCTCGATTTCAATTTCGGTTTCGCTCTCGAATCCAAAGTCAGTTTCGCTCTCGATTCCAAAGTTAGTTTCGTTCTGAAATCCAATGTCGGTTTCGCTCTCCATTCTAATGTCGATTTCGATCTCGATTCCAATGTCGGTCACGCTCTGGATTCAAATGTGGACACGCTCTGGATTCCAATGTCTGTTTCGCTCTCGATTCCAATGTCGGTTTCGCTCTCGATTCCAATGTCGGTTTCGCTCTCGATTCTAATGTGGTTTCCATCTCGATTCTAATGTTGGTTTCGCTCTTAATCCCAATGTCGTTCACGCTTTCGACTCTAATTTTGGTTAGGCTGTCAATTACAATGTCGGTTTCGCTCTCCATTCAAATGTCGATTTCGCTCTCGATTCCAATGTCGGTCACGCTCTGGATTCAAACGTGGACACGCTCTGGATTCCAATGTCTGTTTTGCTCTCGATTCCAATGTCGGTTTCGCTCTCGATTCCAATGTCGGTCACGTTCTGGATTCAAATGTGGACACGCTCTGGATTCCAATGTCTGTTTCGCTCTCGATTCAATGTCGGTTTCGCTCTCAATTCTAATATGGTTTCCATCTCGATTCTAATGTTGGTTTCGCTCTTAATCTCAATATCGCTCACGCTCTCGACTCCAATGTTGGTTTGGCTGTCAATTACAATGTCGCTTTCGCTTTCGATTCCAATGTAGATTTCGCTCTCGATTCCAATGTCAATTTCACTCTCAATTCCAATATCGGATCTGTTCTCGATTGATATTCCGGTCCTGCTCTTTATTTAGATCGCTATCTGGCAATCGATTCTAATCCCGATCCTATTATATACTCATGATATGTAATATGTTAGTTGTATTTAATATGCCTTAAAATATAAAAATAATTTTGGTTCAAAGCAAATAGAGCTCATATATAAACTTCCACCCCTTAATCCACCTGTTTAGAGTCGAATTCTAAAAACACTGAACTGTGTATTTCTGTATTTGTAACAAAGACTCTAAATGCCCATATTTATGAGCCTAATTTAAAATGTATGGATACTCCTATAAAAATTTGCTACCTCCCTTTTTACTCTTAATGATGAAATTTTCATAAATCCTAAAATAAATGGTTTTCTATATGGAAAAGGAAAAATGCGAGTAACTTTATGAATAATTATATTTCCAAACAAACCTTTTTAGGGATGGAATTATAAAAAAATCTCTTCTTAGTGCATGTCTCCATCACAAAAGAAAATATTTTGAAGAATATCTAGTTTCTAACCCCAACCATTTCTACTTTCCGTTGATCAATCAGTCAGTTTCTTCCTTTATATACCTGTATCAATGATGAATATGTAACATAATATATGAAATATATGATAATTTAAATTCTTCTTTTGATTGCATATATTTAATGCCGCGTAATTTTCACAAGATATACGTCCTCCTACTCAAGCGTGCCTGCTAGTGAAGCATGTCTTCAGAACTGACTGCATTTTAGGCCCTTGAACCTTAAACGCTTCAACCCACGCAGCCCGCTGAGGGTTTGTGGCCGCTAGGGCCGTTGTGGTGAATGTTACAGTGTCCCAGAACAGCGGCATACCACGGTCTCCGGTATGTATGTGTGTATGTGTGCGTGCGTGCATGCGAACGTGCGTGCGTGTCTCTCTGTGTGTAATATGTTGTTTATTAAAACAAAAACTAAAGTTGTTGCTTTGTAAAGAGAAATTTATCTTTCTTTTATGAAACATAAAATCATGTCAGAAATGACTTGCAAACACAACTTGCTTCTGCAATTAGTATTAAGTATAAATTACTATTATTTATTAACCTGTAACGAGAAACAACATTAAAAGCCATAACTTCGAATATTTTAAAATCTGAAATATTTCTCTTAAAAAAAGCCTTAATGGCTAGTACAAAGCTAGAGAGTTTTTGTCTCATTATAAAATGAACACAGTGCAAAGTGGTGCCACCATAGACAATGCTTTGATGTATAAAGTCGAAGCTAATGCGCGGGAAATTTAAATTTAATGAAGAATGAAGTCAAAAAAAGCTTTATTTACACAAGATATATATATATAAATGACATACATATGTCGGATCACCTGTAAATTGAGACAACGTTCCCTGAGGTTCGTCCGCCATGTTTTCATACGAATTATCCATTTTAGAAATACTCGTGGTAGCGGAACATACGAATTAATATCAAGACGAGATGGTTAGATCACTCCTTTTATTAATTAATGAAATAAATAACGAAATCATTGCACGCTTGTAATACACAAAACGGATTTAACTGATAATTGGTTCGCACAAGTATACTATGGCTCGGTCGGCGGCCATGACACAAGTGACGTTAACGCATTGGCATCAGCAACATCTACAACTCCATTTAATTTTGCCCGCTCTAAAGGTACCCACAATAATAGAATTAGATAATAATAGATTCGTTAATCGAATTAAAGTAATTACAAATTGATTATTCTCAATCAACACAAATTAGGTTTCTTGTGCAGAAAAACAAAATAAATGCGTGCCGTTATAAATATACATACATATATGTATATAAATGGACGATATCTGACATTCTAGCAGTAAAAATGTGGCCAAGCTTGAAGGGATTGGCGCGACTCGACGTCAGAGAATAGCGTAATTTACTATAGTGTGGTTGTAAAATGGGATTGGTTTTACGTCGGAGGCGCGCAACTCTCCCGCCCTTTATAATGGTTTAAGAGGGCCCATCATAAACACTCATTTTATTTTATTAATACACTTCAATACTAGGGCTCTAAGTATTGTTCATATAAAATTGTGTGTTTAGAAATATACTATTCAATGCCCTTTTTGAAACGTTGACGATGAAATTTTACTATGAATTAAAATGCACTATGCAACTGAAAGTTATGTCGACTGTCAAATGGATATCGCCTAAGTTCAAATATGAGGCATATTCTGAGAAAAAAAATAGTTCTCTCGTTAGTCAATATTAGGCTTACGTCAGAGAAAGAAATATCAGATTATTTTGTTTTGCAACTAAATTATGTATTGTAGTGAATTCTTAATAGTGTCATGCTGTGTCTTTACCGGGAGTACATATTTTACTCAAGCGGAGAATACAACTATTTGTTTGTTAATACAAAGAGTTGTTTAAATATACAAGTCGTATTAATATTCGCTATTTGCGTGTTCATTTAAATGCGCGTTTCATTTAGTTGTGTTCTTACATACAAATATTATTATTGTATATTATATTTATTATAATTTTAGTTGTATTAATTTAAAGCGTACAAGTGAAATATTGAGAATCACCCAGCATGATTTTTGATTTACTAGTCACACCTTAAAAGCATAGCCTTTTATTTGTGTACGCTTAATGCTTGTCTATATTTTATTGCCATAAATTAAAATTTTCTTCAAATTATCCACTTTTAGATTTTTTAATTGGTTCAGAATTTAAGGAAATTTTGTAAATGAAATCATATATAATGTTTTTTTTTTGGATTATAGACAATGACGTATAATCGATGTGATGACAGTAAATAAGCCATCTTTATAAATACACGTTTAAGTTATCTATTTTTTTGAAAATGAATTGATCTTGTTATAAATTTAATTACATACTATTATTAATCTTCTATTAAAAGAAATAAACTAAATGGAGATCAGCATTTTTTTGAATAAAACTTTAATTATAAGTCATAGAAATTATATTGTATAATTATTACCGACAATATTAATTAAATAAAGTACTCCGTACATAATATAGTGCATAATAACAGTTCAAAATACTTTCTGTATTTTCAACATTATAAAAGCGAAGCTGCGACACAAATAACATTGCATTTCGTGTTTCATCTATACACACTTATCCAATTTAAAATCGTACATTATCGTGTCTATCATGTTAAAATGTACTAAACGAACTTGGTTAAATATCGACGGAGGAGGCGCCACCTTAACGCGTAGCCGGAGAGTTGTTGCATGAAAATGTTTTTATGGTGGTCGCGCGATGCGAATCTAAATACGGCTTTATTGTGTACCGCAATTATACCACAACGACGTCACTCGAGCTTATATCATTTCACGAAAACAGTGCCGGAATCTTCGAACGAGAGAATACCGTGGAATAATTCGGTACGAAAGGACAGCGGTTTTTATTATGTATTCGGGGAAGTGAAAAATGTGTAACCGTTGCGTAAACATTGTGCATCCTCTTCTTTGTAGTATTAATGCCCTTTGTTTGCCGCGCATAGCGCCACCGCTGACACAAGACATAATATTATATTAGCCGGATTTAATTTGTAACTCCTCTTTTAGAACTTATGATTTGACCTATTTTCAAATAGGTAGGTGTTAGGGGACGCAACATTGTCATAGTAATTTAGGAAAATCAGTGAAGTGCGTTCCGAATTCTTACATCGAGGGTTCTGACCCACCATACACATTTATATCACGTGTTCAACGTATTTACAGAAACAAAATCTGTTGTTAAGCTATTGCATAGCTTTTATAGCGGGCCTTGAGCGTGGAGACCGAATCCAGAAATTCCGTAATGAAAATAACCTAACACCCCCACTCCGACCGGCACAGCGGTGATACTTTTTACTTTTGCCATCTATCGATGAATAGCAGAACTTTTAATGACTTTTTTGAAATATCACGCTTGTCTCTTTAGTTCAGCAACTCGCCTCTAGGTGGCATTGGTTGTATCGACGTTACTGCGCATACGTAATCCCCCTCTTCGCCCCGCAATCTGGTGACTCATGCCTGCTTAGAGTTTCGGCGTTAGGGCACCTCCTCAAAAAAATACTGCATAAATAAAATAAATAAATAATTATAATTGCATATGTTGATAAAAAATACTATGCAATAGCTTTAACGCGTCAGTCCCCGAGTGCCACACGTGTTTTTGTTTTTTTGTCATTCAGTTTGGGACCTTTAGCATGACTCTGATTCGTACTTCATTGGTGTTCATCTTGTGTTGTCTTATTTTAGAGTATGCATTATGTATGCATTATGTATGCATTATAACGGCACCAAGTTTGATGGCTGTATGTAACACAGATTTTACGACAAAGCAAAGACATGAAAAAAAAAACGGTAAAAATCACGTTTCTTGTACGGAGACCAAATTTTTTTACGCTTAAGTATTTTTATTATTGTTATTATGAACTCATGCCTATTTCCCAAAAGGGTAGGCAGAGACTACCGATTTCAACATGGTACGATATTTGCATATCTCTCTTGTTTTATTGATATTTATCCATCGTTTCATGCAAGATCGTCGGTTGTAGGTAATAAAATTTGACGCTTTGTTAATATGCCACCCATTTAGTCTGTTTTTTATTCTGGTCACTACATCCTATTTCAAACCATACCGCTCTCCAAGATCATTGTTCATACATCTATTTTTCAAAGATTTTTCACACTTAACAGCAAGTAAGGCTCCATTCACTTTATTTCCTGCATTCACTCTCTATCATGTTTATCATCATTTATAAACAAACTACCTAAGCATACAAATTCTTCCACTTATTTGTTTTTTTTTATTATTTTTAGGACATCCACCATAATAACACATATTGTGTGAAAATTTTAAATGGATACTTACTACTATTCAACTGACAGGCAGTCAGACGTGCGGACTCACAGATGGCGCAGGCTTAGTATTCGAATTCTGTTGGCACCATGTCGATACGGAACACAAAAATCTATAGATGTGGTTGTTTGTAAAAAACAAATATAGTTAATTGAATTCTTAACAAATTGCTCCAAGAAACAAATCGACTTCAGCCCACTGCTCTAGCACAACAGTGAGAAGCTCCATTAACGTAGCACTGAGATGACTCCAATTCCGATCTTCTAAAAATTGATGGTGA
The DNA here is from genome assembly GCA_005406025.1 of Eumeta japonica. Lineage (NCBI taxonomy): Eukaryota > Metazoa > Arthropoda > Insecta > Lepidoptera > Psychidae > Eumeta > Eumeta japonica. The sequence goes on from BGZK01000161.1 coordinate 642,529, forward strand.
AGTGCTTGTGGAAACACTCCTAGAATAGATTTTTTTCCTATAAACTAACCTAGTTAGAACGATGTGAGTTAGATTTTTGACTCCCATAAACCTATCGTAATATAAGCAGCCATTCTTAAGAACACGAACAAACGAATCTTAAAGTTGCTCGTTTAGCAGGATTCGTGCTAGCAAAATTTGCTCCAAAAAATAATGTTTTAAGCAATATTGAACAGAGTAAATTAGAGACAACGTAGTATGTAAATCAGATGACTCTCTGCAAAATTAATTTCATATTAGCGATTAGAGTGCATAAACTTTGTTTAAGATTTCATCTAACTGGACAGTGTATGGGATAATTTTAATTTAAAATATACATAGCAAACGTTTGACCGTTATTGACAAAAAAATAATATAGAATCAGAATCACATGCGCAGTAAGAATAAACACTAGAAGATAATATATATGTTGTTTAAAAGAACAATGACATAACAGACAACTTTGGCTTTGAGATGAAAACCTCTGAAAGCTTTCGTTGGTTTGTTTTATCGGCGATTGAGTGGATTTTTGAATGGATCGTTTAGAAAGTAACAAATAAATCAAGTGCGATTAGTGCTCGCGTGTAAAGGGTTCCGTACGATGAATATGTTACATATAATTTTCTATAATTTTTTTTTCGTTTTCATGTTCGGAATGCTAACAGCGTGAGATTATTGTCTGGGTATTGGGAAATGTATTTCACGTCTGCTTTGGTATCTCTTACGGAGTTATAGAATTGAATAAACACAATAACAGCCATAAATTATATTTATGCATAGATATAAATTCTATTAACGAACTAAAACAGTTTTTATAGATTAATTCTGATGTGACGTTCAGGCCGTTATAGCTACATTTTGGTATAGACAATTAATTTTTCTTTAACTGTAACATGATGTGCTGATCCATATTAAAACTACAAGCCCAAAATACTTTCGGAAATATTTCAGTATTTGTCAGCTTATGTCTTGGAAAACTTTTTCGTCCAAAGAGTTTAAATAGCAAGCTTGAAATTAGAGTAACTACAGTTAAAGGCGATTGATAATAAAATCTTTGAATAGTGTTAATTAATAGATTCTCAAAATAGATACCGTTATTTCGGTTAATTCAAAATGAAAGAGGAATAAATAAATATATATTTTATGTGCAATAGCAAATAAAAAGAAATGTTTGCAAAAAGTGTTTTAAAAAGTAGCTTTTATAAAATAGCTTTTAAGTAGCAATTACAAACAAAAGAAATATATAAATGATATTTTATACTGCAGTCTCTTCATAAAATTTATGAGATATCATAAATTATTATTGTTTTTTTCGGATTTAATTAATTATTAACGTAAAGCTGTTTTTATTTATGTACATTGATTTGTTTTTTCATTTCCTATATTATTTCTGTTTAGTTGTTACCGAAAATTCTTGATTGATCCGTTTCTTTGCACTACGTCTTTGGTTAATATTACTAGTGACTAAAAGAATTTTCCGCGAGGAGGCGACGATCTTGGCTAAAATATCAATTCAATGTCAAAATTACTTTATATTTTAAAATTTAACTTGCATTAAAAATTTAGATTTAAAATTATCAATTTTATTGTTAAAAATTTCCCTCGTCAGGGAATGTTCCTGTCTTCTCAAGCCCCTTTTTAACGAACTTTCGAATGAGGCCACGAACATCAAATTATTATGTTGTTGTTGGATATGCATATGTGTACGTACTTTCAGCACCAATTATACGTAGAAAAGTTACTTGAAACGTGTTAACTAAATTAACATTCTAGTATATTAAGATAGAATATTCTAAAAATATGGTAGATAGTATGCTATATATTGCTATATATTTGCTATATAAAATTAAATAAAAGCATAAAAGAAAGAGAGTAAATTTCAATTTAATATTTAAAAATCGATCAGTAATATAGTTTTAAACTCTTGTGCGTTTCATTTAAAAGATGTTTCTATATCCGTGTTAAATGTGACATGTTAATAACGAATGTTTAAATACATTAGAGTGGCAGAGCCTTGCTGTATTCAGTTTAGCTGCAGCATGAAAATGAAATGACTCGATCGATGAGGTACCAAACTCTCATGCCATACAGATATGAAGTAACAGCTTTCGTTGTTGCGTTTCTTCCAGCGAGTGAGAGTTCCTTCGTTACCTCACTCCCCCTCCGTCGCCTCCTCAGCCGTACATCAGATATCCTAGTCGTACCATGAGGCCATGAGACCGAAAACGAAAATGAGATCTGGGGTATCGAATGTCCATGGGCGGCGGTGACTATCTAATTTCTGGTGGTTCACACGCTCGCTTGCACTTCAAAAATGCTATACAAAAATTATTTCTGTAATATCTTCATGTCTTTCCTAAGCAGCTTATTCCTTTTTATTTACGGTTTTTTTTTACGACACGATTTACTTTTTCAGTCTTGGAAGTAACGTCGGAATGAACTATCTGTCGATGGGGTATAACGAACAACTTGATATATTCGATGCGTTATAACACCTCCTTAATCCCTGAACCTACACATGTACTTAAGTATATAACTGACCCTAGGTATATAAAACATGTACTTAAGTATATAAAGCTACAGGAAAGCAATATGAATTCTACATTCATGAAACTATAAAACATTACTTGTTATGTCATAATAATGTTAGACAATTATATTAAAATATGCTGCAAATTATAAGCTATTGTTGTCTAGCGTTACGAAATAATATTAGTTAATATTAACAATGATAAATCACAAACAAATCTAACTTTTATATTTTATTCCGCACGCGTTCATTTAAAAGGATAATAAATAGCACTCCGGGATATTTATGACGGAGTGCAAAGGATCCCCTCTGCACTCCTAAGCCGGCCTCTGCAAGTAATGTAAGTCTGCAAGTAAGTAGTTTACGGTCGTCAATTGCCAATTCAATGACAGTATCAATACTCCCATCATTCATTTCGATTAAAGCTAACAAATCGTGTTTTGACGTGCAAGCCTCCAACATCTCACTGCTGAGGGACAGCATCTCTGATTTTAAGATTAAGTAGGCTTGGACAAGAAAATCCTTCACTCGGCTTAGTACGAGTCGGAAATTTGTTCTAATCATCGTTGTTGATGTGGCGATAGCGTCCCGAGCAGATAACTTAGAGTGCTCCCCGAGGCACAGAGACAGTAGTTTGATTTGATTTTAATCTAATTTGATTTTTTTGATAAATTCATCCGTGACCAGGGCCCTATATCGGTTTTTTTACAGCATATTTGAGCGTAAAACGAGCTTCCTAGTCATGAGAGTGGGTCGTCATCGCCGTCCATAAACGCTCGTAATTCCAGAGGAAGTCGCCAGTGCGTTGGCGGCGTTTTGGTTATGAATAGTATCTGTGATAGAGAGGGGATTGATAGGGGCGGAGTGGAATGATGGAATTTGGACCACCGGAACTCTCACTGGACGAAAGTCAACAACGGAAGTTGCTACTTCACGTCTGCGTTCTGTGAAAGTGTCGGTGAGCCGATTCATTTTTCGGCCGCAGCTAAATCGATCCCAGCACGGTTCTGTAACTCGATTATTTTAATGTGATTATCATATTCAGCATATCGCGATGAATAAAAAAGACGGGAAGTATTATATCGGGCATCTCACAATTACGTCGGAGTTTATCCGAACTCTATCTCTACAGCCCTTTTTTTTGTCCCTCTGTACAGGGCCGCCACCATTAAAGGCGGAGGGCGCTCCGAGCGGACCATAAAGTCCACCCCAGCCAACAGTAAAGTCTGATCAAGACCGACTTCAAGCTAATTAAATTGCCTGCATTCGACTAGACTTATAAAATTCCGATTGACAAAGCCTGTCATACTTCTCGTTTGCGAAGTTTAAGTTTCGAATATTTATATTATTGTGGTTTATTTGGTTGTAAAATTAAATAATGAACTAGTTCGTATTGTTTTGTTAATATTTGTTTTCACTTTTGAACCATACATCTCATACCTTGAAATCGAGTATCCATTTTATTCCAAAATAGAACAATTTTATTTTACAGGATCACAAAAAGACCAAATAAGCGTGCAAGCCTTCGGAGACTAAGCGATCGCCGCCATCCATGGACACCCTCAAGCCTAAGAGAGTCGTTAGAGCGTTGTCGGCCTTATAAAAAGGAAAAGGCTCTGTTCTCGAAGATCCACCTTTCGTAATCGATTAGAAATAACGCTGATGATAGATCATCCCAAAGTTTTAGCGTATATTGTAAAATTAAATTTTGTTAAAGTCTCGTTTTTGTTATTATTCGGAGAAGTAAAAAATATAAATCATTATTCATATAAATATTTTTCAATTATCGAGAAGGAAATTTAATTACGCCATCAAAGATTTTACTATATTAAAATAATATAATAACAACAAATCTATAATACAAACTCACGCCTATTTGCCAGAAGGGTAGGTATATGCTCGTATTCCACTTGGTTCTATCTTTGCATATTTCTTTCGCTTCTCTGAAAAAAAGAATATAAACGATAATACACATACTACATTTTTTATTTCAGACACTTAAGGTATAGAAATACATATATTCACAATTTTATTTCCTATAAAATTTGGCATTTTCTTCATTTCTCTTTGAGACTTTTTATGAAATTTTGGATAAAATTTTATTAATGCTATAAATGAAATAAAGGAAAATCCGTTTATAATTGTATATCACAGAACACACCGATAGGGTCCTGTTCCGATTCGTACCAAAGCTAAATACCCACCTAACGCGATACAACGAATTCCTTAATGGTCTGTCTACCTGCCTACAAAGGTCATCGTAAACTTTCAGAGGCGTATAGACCGATCAGAAAATATCAGACGGGTGCCAATAGAAATCTCTCTCTAAGCGTCCCATACAAACTTGATCGCGTTTTCCCATTTTCAAAAATCCGAACGCTTGAATATTTTAAATTTTAATATCAGGGAAATAAAAAAATGCGTTTTTGTGCGAGTTTTAAGTCACAGCAGATCTTACAATATAAATGCAAATTAAAGATTTTATAATTTTTTCCTTTATCGTGAGACCTTTTTTCTCACTGAATTTCATGATTTTTTGACCATGGAAAGTACCTTATAGGCGTTCATTTACTTGTAAATGTCAAAATATGACCGTAGTTTTTGATTACAAATACAAGTCTATACTAATATTATAAACGCGAAAGTTTGTAAGCACGGATGGATGGATGGATGTTTGTTGCTCGTTCACGCAAAAACTACTGAATGGATCTTGATGACAATGTACAATAATATATAGCTTAACACATAGGCTATAATTTATAAAGATATAGTGTGAATTATCCAAAATATAACGATAAGTGTCAAGTAAGTAGGAAAAAAGTATGTCATCTGCGAGCTATTCTGGCGTGCGCGCAAAAACCGTTGGAATTACACATATATAATGTATGGTGGAAATGTTTATCTTAAATAGTCCTACAAAAAAGCCCGTGACAGCATATATCTATCGTTTATGTGAAAGCCATTATCGCCAAAATAGAGAACCATAAATACAATAATAATTGATAATTTATTTTTAATGCACATTTGGTAGTAACAAATTGATTCTTATATCAAAATAAATATTTTTATCGCATCTAGTGTTTAGAGTAGATAAACTTTGTCTTTTACACAAAGTTTCATTTGGACAAATATTTGAATAGTTATGACGATAGACAAGCTAATGCGCGATATTATGGTGCGGTCCGGCGGCGGGGTCAGACCATAAAGGTAGCACGTATCATTTGAGCACGCAATGTTTTTCCCACGGCCAGCTCTATGTGGCTTGCTCACGCGTTTCTAAATCGCAAAATCTGCATGTTTATACAGACCAAAATAAATCGTTTAACATAGTTTATAGGATTATATTGCAGTAGCCACCTATAACTTTTGCATTACCATTAATCATCATATACTTCCGTACCTATGTATCCTTACAAACTATAGCGTTTATAATACCTATAATACATATTAGCGAGTTCATCTTAAAAAATACTTAGTTCGAATTTACATACATTACACAATATAATTGTTCGAACAGTTATAATTGGAGAATAGCTGAACCGATTTTCATTTTTGATTTGTTGAATTTGTCTCCGTCCCGAATAGCAAAATAATAGAAAAACATTGAAAAATTGACAAAAAAAGAAAAAGCTTTCTATCATCATTATCACAATTTTCATCATCACGCGGGCGAAACCGCGGGGCGCAGATAGTATTTAATATTAATATAATTTTGTTAACCTTGCGCATTTCTGAGAAAAGGGGGCTTGACAGAAAAACAGACAGTAGTACAGATCGAAAATAAAATCATCCCTTGTATTCTTTACTTTTTATTTGAAATACAGCACCCTAAAAATGTAATCCAGCCACCCCTCGCACCAAACTATGTAATAACGCGGGCTAAGGGACGTTGCAATGTAACATAAAAAGGGTTGTTTCAATGTCAAACTACATTTCTTTACTGATATAAGCGACAGAGCTGAGATATATCGCGTAGCAGACGTGGATAAATTTAATGTTTGCGACGTCGTGTCTAGCGTTCGCGGGACTACGTAGGCGATGTTCTGTTGTGTTATACGACATCTGTTAGGCTTTTGTAGAATTAACATATATCTGAGTATCGAATGCGAAGTGTTTTTATAGCTCGTCTGTGACGTTAAGCACTGAAAAATGCGTAAAGGGAACGTTCACGAGTATATGAGATCGTCATCGATGCCTGTCCATAAACCTTATTTATATGCCAAATGAAAGAAAGTAAACCCGTGTGCAAGTTCTATTACCGTAAAAGCACCGATAAAGCCTATTTTGATTCGCACCGAATTAAGATATCCGACCACGGCGACACCTTTTTTGTTTGTCGTCTAACCACTTTTTTGACTTTCTATGCTATGAAAATTTAAAGATTTTCATAAAATTGGGAAGTTCACTTTAGTTTATGAAAATCGACTTTTCACCAGATCTTGGCGTTTTAGGGTTCTAGGAATTTATTTCGACCATTTACTGAGTGATGTCTGTATGTCGGTGTGTATGTGTATGTGTTTGTGTGTGCACGTTATTGTGCGTGCTTGTGCGTGGGTTCGTGTGTTTTTGTGTGTGTGCGTGTGTGTTTGCGTGCGTGTGCGTTTGTGTGTATGTGTAGACTTCTTATAACTTTTAAATGGATCAACCGATAGAAATGCAGTTTACGACATTCGAAAGGGCTCTACTCAATTAAGACTTGATGCGTTGAATTGATTCTGGCCGGTAGATTTTGTAAGATATCAAAAATAAAGTTTTGAGAAAAATGTTATTTTGAAATAACTTTAAGACTAGCTTACCGATCGATACCAAAATCTAATCAGCTCTCTTTTCCAAATAGTTGCATCGACTGCAGTAAACTAAATAAAAATAGGTTGATTTGTTAACCCAAAAAACAAATACCTCCTTTCGGGTGCGCAACTACACTGGATGTTTCATCGCAAAGTGCGCCCTTACCAAAAACTTTCTAAAATCAACTGAGATGTTAATATTTATCATGTCTCTGTATTTTGTTTAGATTTACACATTAAATACATTATTACAGACTTTATAGTCTAACGGGAATATAAAAGAAATTTTGCTCAACCTATATTGTATGTAATTATAACACTCAATTTTACTGAACATACAATTTAATAATATTCACTATTTTCTCACGAAACCCACATAATATTTTGATAACACTATTCAAGACTTCAAAAGAATAATATTTCTGACACTAAATACACTTATTTTCACTAAAAACAGATACAAAGCAGAGGCGTCAAAGCGCCGCGTATTTCAGATGGAATGGCAATGGCCGTCAATTAAAATGGCGCCGTTATTATGAATTTTGCAGTACAGTGTGCAGATACGGGCTAGCTAAATATATGTGTTTTTTTGTTAGTTTGTGAGGAATTATAATGCAATCATTATATAATTTGGTGTTTGATATATTTTTGTCATAGTATATGGTACTTATTTCGATATTTCACTGTACATACACATATACAGTAAAATATCGACATATATATTAATTATCATCGTGTGACGTGTCGTGTACGCACGGCCGCAAAACTTACGAATCATCTACGTTTTGGAATAGTAGTTCTGAAACTTGTAAAAAAATGTGATGCATTTTTGATATACAACATTTACAATATGATTGAATTGGAAAAAAAATACCTTGTAAATAATTTTTGACCGTAAAAATATCTTATATTGTCAAAATTCACAAAACTTGGTAAACAAACTTGGTACTAAATTAAATAAATTTGAAATATGAAAATATTTGAAAAAAAATACAATATAAACATTTTCCCTCTCTATTGTATTTCCATAGTTTATAATAATATCCAAGAAATTCCAAAATTAAATAATTAAAGTTATTCAATAATTCAAATATAATCGAAAACATATTTTTTAATTTGTAGCCTGACCGTACCGTAACTCGACGATTGAAATCCTTACCCCGCGTCCTGATTGTAGCCGACGCCGGTTAACGGTTTTTTTGTACACACACATTCATGATAAATGCACTGAAACAAAAGCCTATTAATCTAATCTAACAATACAAATTATTGAAATGAAATAATATATTAAAATAATACGTAAAATCTATACCTAACATTGAACAATGGCCGCTATTTCATACAACAAATAACAAAGGGCGAAAGTTTCGACTTATTTTATATATAAACCTTTTCGAGAAACACAATAAACTGTGCATTTATATGATGCACCAAAAGTTTCTACGTATTTTGGTATATATATATCAAAAATAAATACTTACGGTTTCCTTGGTTTATAATCAAAAAACGAAGCACAACGTAGCCCCGTAAAAGCGATATGTCAGACAATAAGCATCCGACGCTACTCTGTTGAATTTAAAAGTAAATTGTAAATTTTCTGAGGAAGTGACGAGTAAAATAAATATTATATTACTGCCTCATTTCTTGGAAAATACGATTCAATTTCGTATAAAATTCATAGCATAACTCAGAAATTAAAATGTTTTTTTTGTGAGTCGCGCCCGTGTTTGGGACAAATTACGCACTCAGCTGATACGCGACTTGGGGCCTATAGGCCCCTCGCGCATTGGAGCTTTTAAAAAATATCGTTGTAGAAAAGTTTCTTAAAAATTTTTTTTTTTTTTAATTTTATGTAAATTGATTTACCCATAGGTTCTAATATTTATTCAATTGTTTTCCTTAAAAAAAAACAAAGTCGATTGCTGCTAAACGAATCAAAATTAGTTTGTCTGTTTAAGAAATATTTTTAGACAAAATTTTTTCTCTAAATGTTTTTTTAAATTATTTTTCAAAGTACTGTACTAATAAATTTTAATATCTACCCAGTTATCCTTTTTAAAAACCAACGTTGATCGTCACAAATCGCATCAAAATCAGTCGATTAGTGCAACAGACATGCTTAACGAAAATTCGAAAAAAGGGTTTTTCCAAATTATTTATCAAATTCTTGATGGATTGATGTTCAGTATTCGGTTATTTTTCCCCCCATTTAAAACTGCCTTGAATGCCGTAAGGCAGATCAAAATCAAATTACGTATTCGAAAAATATCGTAGTTGAAATGTTAAAATTAGCGCTTTTTAACTTCCCGCTATAAAAATGAAAAATTTTCATAAACGAAGAAGATGTGTTTTGTCCTATTCGAAAATAGGGCTTTCACCAGATCTTGATGTCTTTGGGCTCTAGGAAACTACTTTGACTATTTATATGTGATGTCAATATGTCTGTATGCCTGTGTTTATGTGGTTATGTGTGTGCGTGTTATAAAAAAGTATTACTCACGAATATTTTTAGACCACTCTACCAATAAGTTTCAAGGGCTAACCCGCCTTTCAGCTTAGAAGGCAACGTACATCTTTGCAAACCCTATCAAACTCAGTTGGTTTGATGGAGAGACATCGTTAACGAACAATTCGAAAAAAATAACTTTTTAATATAGATTCTAAGGTTCTTGGTAAATTGATGTTTAGTATAGTCAATTTTCTTTGTTTCAAAAACTGCGTTCAGTGCCGCAAAGCAGAGCAAGATTGAACAACGCATTCGTAAGATATCTTAGTTTAAAAATAAGGATAGTTTTTTTTTTTTAATGAATTTTGGTATCTAAGAGCTAAAAATATATTTTTGGGTTCGGAGAACTTGAAAAAGTTCTTAAGTTTCTCTTGGAGGAACTTTCAAGCTCAAACTCAGTAATTTACGTATAGGTGTATTTCTGAAGATCTTGTGCTCGAAGGTACCAAAAAGTTTCAAGATTTGCCTACAATGGCAACGTTTTGTCGAATTTTTGAGTTCACAAAGCTTGAAAGCAAGTTTGATCAAGTGTTGCGTGCGTATGTGTGTGTGCGCGTGCGTGCGTGTGTCTGATGTGTGTATGTGGGTGTATGTTTGTGGGTCGAACGGATCAATCGATCGAAACGCAGTTTACGACATTTGAAATGTCACAACTTAGACTTCTTGAAACGTTAAACTAATTCCTTATGATATATTTTGAAGAATCTCTAAACTAAAGTTTTCAGAAAAACGTTTTTTGGAATAACTTTAAGATTACTCTACGGATCAATGCCAAAATCTAATTAGCTATTATCCAAACAGTAACAATGAGTGTTGTGAACTGTCTAAAAATCAGTTGATCTTTTTAAGAGATGTTGTTGGAGAAAATCTTTTGAAAAAGTGTGTTTTTATAATATTTTGTAAGTTACGGTGGCATTAAGTTGTAAAATCTGTCCCGTTAGAACGGGACAGATTTAAAAAACATAGGTAGATATGTAGACTTAAAAAATCATAAGTAGACTTAAAAAACAACGCTGTTGTTTTTTAAGTAAAACTAGTTGTAATAATAAAGTTGCTAAATGTATCGAAATCGATTGATTTGTACAAGAAATATTTTCTAAAAGCGCTCTTTTAGAATATTTATACTATTTTTACACTTAAATAAATGAAAAATAGTATAAGAATGCAACTACATGTTGCATTATTCCTGCACTTGCCTGCACCGGTTCAGTACTGCACCTGCACCTTGCACCGCTGCACCTAGTCTGCAGTTCACCATAGTACATAGCATACCTGTCGGCATATCGGAAGTGAAGCTCTGCACCTTTATATGAACCTAGTGTTCATAGGTATTATTTTGACGACCTAAGTTGGCGCGGCGCCGCTCCTGCGAAATAGTCAAGCCATCAGCAAAACCAAAAACGGGCCGTTAAGCGCTCCATACGCGTGCGCCCGGTCCGTCACAATGTTATATTATGAATATACAAGGCATTACACTTCTATAGATTTTAATTAACAACGTGTAATTTTGCATACCATATTTTTATACTGCTTTAGTTAGATCAAATTTATCAAAGCGGCTTGTAACTGTCGCGCGTAGTCACACCGTCCCGTGGTGGGTGAAGTTTGTGACAAAAGGGCGGCTTATTGCAATCTCACAGATTTTAATTGTAAAATATCGGATTGTATGATTAATTTTATATGAAAATGTCTGTCCCATAGCGCGCGCATACCTTCCGTTTCACTCTCATTGCGTAAAAAGTAATATAATTCCATTACGAGCACATTTTTAGGGTTAAAGTTGTTGTACGAATAGTTCACAGAGTTCATAGAATGGCATGTCAAAAGAGAGGGAGGAAATAATCCGCATTTTTCCAGAATCGGAACCGCAATCTAGAGCAAGACCGAACTAGAACCTAAAGTATAATCAGGAATGATATTGGAACTAGATTCATTCAGCATCTGGACCAAAAGCGAAGTCGCAAGCGAAGCGAGGGATCTGTATAAAGGACGAACAAATCAATTCTGTGTCAAGTGAATCCACGAGAACAACAAGAATTATTATATCATAATGTAGCATAATTACTCGTGTTCAGACATGAAAAAATGTACAAAAATGTGAACAAGTAGATTTTGATCACCAGCAAATTCTAAAGTTTACGCAAAAAAAATTATTTAACAGAAATATGAAAATATATTGTGTGGTGCGTTTCTTCCGTAGAACATGCGGACTATCTTCAAAATATAGTTAAACGAACAGTGACGTCAGAATATATTATAGTTTGAAAGCTGTGGTGACGATAGTAGAACAGGACATCTATGCTGAGGACTTTGGGCACCTGAAAAGGATGAATGACAGTACATAGATATTCAAATAGCGAATGTATGTGATATAAAAGTCAGTAATATAGAAAATCTTATTCAGGCTAAATTGGTAGCATTTTAAAGAGGCCAAATCAATCCAAAATTTAAGCATACAAACCCGATGTGCTTGAATGTAATGATTGATGAATAGCTGTTAAGTAAGAGAGGAGAGCGTTGGTCTATGGTCACTCGACTAAAATATAAATAAAGATTTAATAAAGATTTGGTCGGTGTTTTAAACCCAAACAATTCTTACCGATGTAAATCACACGTTGTTGGTTGCCGAGAGATTGATGCGATGTTTCGCGTGTTGTGTCGTTTTTAATTATGAAAACGTTTTACGTAATTTGATGCCTAGTTCATTGCTTAATGTCACGCAACGCTGGTCTAATTCTACTTAAAAAACCGGCCAAGAGCACGTCGGACCATGCTCAATGTAGGGTTCCCAAGCCGTTCCTGCAAAGAAATTCACTAAAGATGAAAAAACTACGTCGTTACACTTTTAGGGTAACATTCCCGCACACAATAAATATAAGCACTTTAGTCACTTACAACTAGAGAAATAAGTTTGGTATGTCGACTATTGCTCTTAAAAGTGTGTAAATTAAAATGTACCAGCAAAAGAGCGTATATTCATTGCCCTTATGTCATTTTGTTGAGTAACGCAGTTTTTGGGAGTTAACTCAAAAACAGTACGTCTTCAAAATAATTTTCGTTGTAAGTATTTATTAAGCGTTATCTTTGTATTTTTTTTTCATATTTTTTGAATGTATGGTTTAAAAAGTAAGGGGGCTGGACACAACTTTTGCTATTTTCGCAGCGGCTATTTCCGAAAACATTTACTTAATCAAAAAATGCCTAGACACCTTAAAGTGTTCTAAGAACTGTCGAAATATGTGTCACGTCGATGTTTGCTGAAAAAAAATTTTTTAGCTTCTGTTACATGTGTGGAATGCCCTTCCTAGAAATATTTATTTTTGGTATTCAGCTACTAAGCTAAGTAGCGGGTTATGCAAGCCACTATAAATTTTAACAATTATACATTTTGTAGTTTTTGAGTAAAATGCCTGTAACATATGGACGGACGGACAGACGGACATGAGGAAACTATAAGGGTTCCGTTCTTGCCATTTCGGCTCGGAACCCTAAAAAAAAAAAAACGCTCGGTACTTGAGAATTTGTGTGGTGAATTATCTGAATAAAACGAAAAAACGAAATTGTCTTTTTGTGAATTTCAAACCTTCAGTTTTTATTCAAAATGCAGATAGTAATAGAATTGAAATTAATTACTTACCGTCTTGAATGACGTCCGGGACACGATTATCTTACAGGAAATATTCTGAAATATTGCCTCCTTTTCCAATTCTCCGATCAGCTGTTTACCGGTCAAAAAAGAACGATGTAAAATTATCTTCTAAACAAGAAGAATACTTACCTTGCCGACGAGACAGAACATTGCAATACACTGACGTCACACCACATGTGAGAAACTGTTTTGTGCAATACGCAAGATAAAAATCTTATGGTATCTTTGATGTTTTACCGCTTCGTCGGTCTCGAGAGATTTTAAATCCGTTTTCCTTTTTGTTGTCATATCTTGATTACACTCTTCTTTACCAAGAAGTATAATTTCCATTGTCAATAAATAACTTTGTTGCTATGTTTTTGTTATTCCGAGGATTCCGACAATTATAATGAATATTCTCGAATTTTACCAGCAAGAATTTAAGAGCAATTCTCTTGTTAATATAAAATATATACTGTAATTGTTTATGCGCTGTTATCATTTCAAGACATAGAAATTAAAGAGGATTATATTAAATTTAATTAGAGAGAATTTATATAACGCGAAATAATATACTACGATGATTTATAGATGGTGCAAAACTATGGTAAACAAGAAACGAACAATAAGTATCAAGAAAATTTGACAAACTATTATTATATACACGTATGTAGAAATGTTTACTAACCCTACTAATATTGTAAATGTAAAAAAATTACGTGTTCAGATGTTTGTTATTCAATTACGCTTGAAAAGCTGAACGGAATTAGTTGAAACTTTCCATTTATGTAGCTTATACATCAGGATAACATTTAAGTGATAATTTATAAAAATACTAACTTTTGCACGCGCTTTCGCTTGCATGATCGTAGTATGATATCTTTACTTACGACGAATCTTTATTAGTAATACTAATGTAGAAGAGAGGTTATAGTTTAACCTCTGCTCGGAATCGAAATCACGAGCAGGACTGGGATCAGAAAAATAGTTTAAGTGAGATTGTGTGACAATATAAAAATGGCGGCATCACGTATGTTTTAGGTGTAAGAGTATTCTTCTATTGATATAGAACCAAGAACAAGACCGAGTTCGGGTTCCTGGTTGATGACGTCATTGATCGATATAGAAGACGAAAGAGTTCGTCTATGCCCAGGCGGCAGAAGCCGCGGGTGAATTATATATATTTTGAACAGAACAAGAATCAAGAACAGATCGTGACCAGGACCGGAATTAAAAGTGGAGCTAGAACTAAAATCGATGGAAGGAGTGACATCGGGATTATGGTTGAAAGCGTGGTCGATCGATATTAAAGGTGAAGAAATTCACCCGACGTCCACGCGGCCGGAGTAGCGGGCAAAAGCTAATATGTGCATAAATATCTCGCTCGTACAGGTGTTAGTTTCGGATCTCGTTTAGTATAATTTGGTGAACTTTTTTCGACATGTAGGTTTTCTCACAATGTTTTTCTTCACTGTCGTAATTGATATTTGTAATTGCATATGAATTCGAAAAACATTCGTTGAGGCAGATCTTGAAGGTTAGAATTTGCCCGCGCTTGTATTATATGAATAGTAGTAGTAAGTATTTAAAACCTGATATAAAAATTAGGCAATTCATATTATATTTCCCTTGTATTAAATTAAATTAAAGGAACTCTGTTATAAAAGGTAGCCACCGTATAGAGTTTGGGATCATTTGTAATTGCTAAGCGAAACGGTTTGTATTTTTATTTTATTTCCTTTTTTATATTATCCTTTTGGAAGGGATGAATTAACGTAGACCGACAAAACAAATTCATAGAGCGAATTTGTGTGATGGAAAGGTCGGCATGGGTCACCCTAGAAAATCCTATGCAAATCATATTGGTGGCAAAAGAAGCGCCAAATTATAAGCACCTGAAACCGACAAGCTCATATGAAAAGATTGATGGGTGTCAGTGAAGCAAGAGAGATATTCAAAGATTGTACAATGTGGAAATCTAAACTCTGCCTATCCTTCTGGGAAATAGGCGTGAATTTATTTTTTTATTATTATTTTATTCTTTTTTTATATATCTACTAATACTGCACAGTGGTAATTCCAATGGTATTTTGACATATCGTCTTTTCCACCCTTCGACCTGTAAATTCTATTCTCAAGTTCGAATGGTAGAAAAAACTTTTTCTTTTTTGGTGTTTGAATGCATATGTAGGTTTCGACCGGGATACCGCCGCTTGCGGGCGACGCTCTTTCTTGCCAGTCGAAGCCAACAACATTGGACAACCCTTCCGAGATTGCATTTTCGGCTCAACATGTCCGTGTTACTGGTGAGCTTTAGGTTCGTGGTGCCCCCTTTCAATTCTCCGACGCACCCGTCGCTGCCACCTACAGCCGCCGAGGCTGAGGTCTGTGTCGCCTTTTCCAGCCGTGCCTGTCCGCGGCGCGCTCTTTGTTACCGCCCGCTGCTGCGGAACCGACAGTCCGTGGTGCCACTTTTTGTAGCGTCGCTGGTCCCTGGCTTGCCCGCTGCTGCCGCCGCTGTTGACGAATCCGAGGCCTGTGGCACCTTCGTCACGGGCAAGGCGCCACGTTGCTCGCACAACAAATTTCTTTAGTTCAAAATTCTCTTTCTCTGTTTGCACTATTTTTTATTTGCTAATTTGCGCTACAAGCTTTTGAAATAATTCATTGTAATAAAATATTAGGTACGATTGCGGGTATTTATTTTTTCAGTGAATATTCTAATATTGTGCCTATTTAATTAGATAGTTTTATGTGCGATTCCATCTCGATTTATTTTATAATATTCATCTACATAAGTAACATTTATACCACAACCTTTGCATGAACATATTGTTTTCGTTTTAGTACCACTAAATTTAGAAATGAAAGCTTGTTTTTAAAAAGTCTTTTTTTATTAATAATTTTTTATGATAGAGGTTACGACAGTACAATCCTACATGCTGTACCCCTGGTATGCTATTTACCGTGAATATTAATTTTGGATCTGTAAGGCATTCAATCAAGTTTTTACAATGCATAATAAGAGAAAAAAATAATAGTAATAACAATAAGATTAAACTAAATAGAGAAAATACCGTATTCTACAAACTTCAATCAAGTTTAGTCTCTGACAGATAAAATTAATGGTACTTACCGTATCTAGCTCAAAGGACCATGTAATAAAACAATCTATTTTAATCTTCGCTAAGCCATACACATTTAGATATTTAAAATATATATTTCATGTGCGCTAGTCGTAAAGTAATCATACATAATGGCTAAATCCACGTTGCGTATCCAGCTTAAGGATTTATTTCATTTTTTACGGAATGACAGAAAAAATAACGTTTCGTTCCTTTTCGTCTTCCGCCGATTTGCATTCAATAAATTGAATCGCACGAGATTGGAATCCGTACCGACATAATCACATTTACGGGACTCGAATGAATCATTTTTTATCTTGAGCGTCTAATATTCCGAACAGCATTCGAACAATTCTGGTTGGGAAAAACGGCGTATGACGATATATTCAGCCGACCGTCTCTATAAATACTTGATGCATACGAAGTTGTTTATCATTAATTCCTTACTGTTTAAAGAGAGATGGGCATCAGTCGATTGTTGTAATAAACAGTGGCATGTAGGAAGGTACCGTATTTTTCAAAATGATCAATGAAATATCACATTATGCTAATAATATATTATATATACAATATACAAATCTTATTAAGGTACATTGTATTTTTAAGATTCTTTGGATCGGTACTGCATAGATATTTAACTAATGATTTACAAATCAGGCGTTCTTTTTCTTACACGTTTAGTCCGAAAATACTAAAGAGAATCTTTTTAATTTATAGTACATACAATCGAAGCAAAATGAAAAATAGTGCTTATATGTTACATCGTGCAACTATAGGGATTACCCTTTAAGAACGATTTTAATGGAATGTATATAATAGAAAAAAGGGGCGAATAAATATATTTCTCAGAAGCCTGTAAGCATGTACATATTTATAATTATTTAATAAAAGCAATTACATAAATTATACTACATAATAAAACTTTGGAACTCCAAAACTCCATAATAAACGGTTGTCAACAGTGACAGTAACTTTTAACGTAATATACAACGAAAGCTTAACTCATTTCGTTAAAAATAAAATATCTTTAATTCAACAATGAAAGAAAAATACATGTGTTAGGTATATTGTACGAAAGCGTAACATCACTTCACTTTATGGTTAAAACTTGATCTCAAAACACCATATTATTTGCTTCCCACGTAGTATTAGCAATCACACTATAATTGTGGCATGGTCATAATTCAATGGTTACAAAATTATGGTTATAAATTAATTACACTATATCTAATATAATTACACTTTGACCATGTGCTGTAATTCCCAAATTTATTTTACATTGAGAAATTGCGCGCATACAATACGCGCCATAAATTTGTCAATATCACTATGATGGAGGATATGGTAGGGGAATCTCGGATAATTATCGGGCAAACCAAAAACGTTTTTGAGATGTGGTGGAAAAGGCCCGGGATGATTGAAGACATCTTGTATAAATGTGATTAAATACGATGATCGATATTTACTGAATGAGGAAAATCATGCGAAACAGAGACGGAAAATTTATTTCAAAAGCGGTTTTGCGTGTGAGGATACACTTGTAGATGATAATTTTACTGCAACTTAATATATGAATGATAATGAAAATGAAAGTGTAATTACGATGGATGAAATTATGAAAGAACTGAAACGTATGAAAGTTTAAAAAGCTGCCGGGTAGGATAGGGTTTCGTCAGAGATGCTGAATGCTGGTGGGAGTATAGTGGCAAGCCTGCGGTACCAGTTCTTTAACAAATGCTGAAAAAGCAATAGGGTATATAATGGCTGATGTATTGTAATCCTCTGCAAAAGGAAAGGCTCACGGCAGGTTTGCACAAATTATCGCTCTATAAGCCTCCTCAACGTCGTTGGCAAGTTGTGTGCAAAAATTGTTATTAAAAGGGTTGTAAAACAGACTGAAAACAAGATCTGGGATGCGAGATTTTGAAAAGGAATGGGGTGTTCAGATCAAGATTTTTCTTTGCGAAACATCAAGGAAATATTTTTGGCTAACGGACAAAAGTTTATAGTTTCATAGATCTGGAAAAAGCTAGTAATAGAGTGAAAAGAAATGACCTATGGAGATCCCTATCAATGTATGGTGTGAGAATTGGATTGATTAAGGCACTGCGATCTCTATACTGGGGCTTTCCAGTGTTGAGTGAGAATAAATGCGCATACACTGACTCATTTGATATATGCAGGGGTGTCAGACAGGTAAATGTTGCTTCACCTATTCATGGATAGTTGTGTTTATGATTGAAAGAGTATGAGCGTGGACTGAGGATGGGATGAGCTGTGAGTCAAATGCCTCCTGTATTCCGAGCAAGTAATTATTGTGCTGTCGGCGACGAGGCTGCAGGAGATGGTGATCAAAATGAATGATTCTGTTGTGAAAAGAGATAGGAAAGTGAATGTCAGTAGGACTAAGGTGGTGGTGTTTGAAAAAGACGAAAGCACGACTGAATGCATTATACTTATAGAAGGTGAGAAAGTTGAACAAGTGAAAGAGTGTTTATTTGGGCAGTTTGTTTATAAATGATGATGAACATGAGAGATATCGAAATCGAAAGTGAATGCGAGAAATAAAATGAATGGGGCCTAGCTTGCTATTATGAATAGTAAAAGTATTTCGCGACAAGCGCTTATGGATATTAATGGGTTCCTGATCTTTACGCTTATATAGGGCAGTGAAAGCTGGGCATGGCAGAAGAAAGGTGAAAGTTGAATGAATGCGGCGGAGATGCGATCTCTAAGTAGTATGTGTAGTTCTTCGGAAAGATAGATGTAGAAACAATGATGCAAACATCACAGAGAGGTGTGGCTTGAAAGAAGATGTAGTGACTAGAGTAGAAAGAGGTATGTTTTTGTGGTTTGGTCATCTGGAAAGGATGAATGAAAGTAGACTGACAAATAATATCTATACAGGGTATCTGTGCTATGGTCGGTAAGGGAGACCCTAGAAAATTCTATGCAGATCATATTGGTGGCATATTAAAAAACGGCCAAATTTTAAGCACCGAAATCGACGAGCCTGGATGAAAGGGTTAATGGGTGGCCGTGAAGGGAGAGAGATACCCAAAGATCTTTTCACGTGGACATTTACAGGCTCTGCCTACCCTTCTGGGAAGTACGATTGAGTTTATATTATTATTACACACGCGATTTATACACACGTAACACAATACACAAACACACATACACACACACACACACACACACACACACACACACACACACACACACACACATTACAACCTACACACAACCTACAATGCTGCACACTACGTCAAATAATATTTTCGTTTAATTAAGCCGTATATTTAGTTAAAAAGTTGAAATAAATATATCCTCGTTGTACAAATAAAGCACCCGCCTTGAAGTTTAATAGCATTGCTTAAAGTAAGGTTTTCGGGTCAGCTACAACTTACGGCCGTTCGGCGGCGTCATTCCAGACGTCTGCGGACGTGACGCGCTGCCCTGTTTGCTGTCAGTGAAATTGCTAGTGAATTTGAATACAACATGATTAACTGATGATAGGAGATAGACTGTTATTTTTTAATTTTAAATGACATACGTCCAATTATAATTGAAATAGTGTATACAAAATAAGTTTATTTTTAAATTGTTAGTTTCTAAAGTTAGAAACTGACATATTAAAAATATTAACATAAAACGATAAAATATTAATATAATATGTTATTTTATGTAATATTAAAATAAAAATATAAGTATATTTTTTCTGGTTATTCGTTTGAAGTTAGGCTTAATCAGACGTTCAATGCAATTAATTGATAAAGCGTGTGATTTAAACAGATAAATGTATGTTTGATACTGTGATCACAAGTCCCAGGTAAGGGATGCTTCTGTAGGTAATTCATGGCACTCGATCGGTTGACGACGGACGACAGTCGCCGTTGCGGCTGCGCATGCATCCGCGTGCACCCGAACGCGTGCACGCGGATGCATGCATGCGTGCGGGCACGGGGGGGAAGGTCGGCTCACACGCTCCTACCGCTCGATGTGGTTGTGTCCTTTGTTAGATTTCGTAATCATTTTCATATCTCATTATAATATTTTTATTCTAAAAATATTATAATAATGAGTTTTGTTATAATATACTATATTCTGAAGACTGATATTTTATAGTGTGTTGTTGACATTCATAAAACTTTATATATTTATACTAGCATATTATTTTCTTTATTGTGTAATTTGGGTGTCAATATTGGCATTAATATTTATTTAACTAATTATTAAAACTAAATTTAATTTTTTTAATGACATGAAAAAGAGTACATTACATTTAATTTTTGTATGAATGATTTCGTATCTGTCGCATACAAAATTGTTTTTATTTATATCAAAGAAATAATATTTTTAGAATACGTACATGATACACATACGCTTTTTATTTTTTTTTTGTGAAAAAGTTGTATGACAGTTTTTTCCTAGTTTTTTCACTACAAAATTGTATTGTTATTATTTTGCGATACGATTGAAAAATTAAGATTTCGCAAGAAGGTGAATAACGCATTGAAAGTTTCATCAGATTCACTCTTACTGATCCAGTTAATAATGGAAATTGAACAAGGAATGTTGAATTTTTTTGAAACGAAAACGGGCAGGAAGGCGTATTTCATTCAAATCTCTAATCGGAACAGTGCGTTCCGGACATTAATATGGCGGCGGAATGATTTCACAGATAAAATAAAATAAAATAAAGAAACGGAAAAAAAAAAGGAACTAAAAGTTTGTTGGGATTTATAGCGGATCTTCGATTTGACGGTGTACGGCCGATACAAAAACTATTGACTTTCAACTCGATGAGAGGGCTTATCGCCGCTAGCGCCGGCATTAATGAAGGCGATCTCGGACTTAAACTTCGGGGAAAAAGGCTGTATTTTACTCTGGGAGAATTCTTTTTTTTTCATTTGTTACTCGAAAAACTCTCTCTTGTTTGAATCTCTTATCGGACGCGTTGCGTTATACCAATTGGGTGTGTATAGGTTTTTATGTTTTGTAAGAATAAGTTTATGAATAAGTAACACACTATTCGTATAATAAAATCAATAACATTTGTTTGTTTTAGTGAATAGGGCATAATGTGTTTAGTTCGGTTTTATTTTTACAAATGATAAAATGCTATATTTGTCAAAATAACAAATAATGGGTTGTAAATTTGTTTAATATGATAGCATGATCGAAATCGGATAGGAATTTATTTCTAATTTTATTTAAGAAGAAAATACGTGATTCCGTTCTCGAATGGGGAATATTATGTTGAATCCTTAAAACAATTTTTATTTCAACTCAAAGATTAATTTCAAATTTTCATATTCAGTGGGAACTTAGAATTCCTTCTTTGTCGTATCATTGAAAGCAGCTATATACATATTTTAAATGTATTTAGAGCATTTCAGCTTGATTTAGAATGACGAAATAGAAAACTGTCATAGAAAATAAAGATGAATATATCAGAAGATTTCGAACTCACACCGCGTC